>JAKIJQ010000003.1:2418720-3628080 GCA_023373905.1 Rhizoglyphus robini
GAAGAATATTGGGGAAGGTAATGGTGGTTATGTGTCGGATAGTAGAGATGATGGCGACTCGACTGAGTCTTCGGTGGACAAGTATGGAACCAATGACTTGGACCAGACTCAATTCGATGAGTCGATTGCCTCGTTCATTGACCAGAATGGCGATGTGTACGTGCATGACGGACCTGGCGGGCTGTACTCTTTGATTGAACGAACTGCGGCAATCTCTGATCACGATCGACCTCTGATCTATCGAAGTGCCTCCTCCACCACCTCAATACCGTCACCCGTTAACTCTATCGAAAAAGTATGTCAATCTATTCATTGCTCGTTATTTAACTTTTTTATTCGTTCTACAGAAAAATCCAATTGACAAGCCACAAAAGTCTCCAATCTACAAGAAAGTGAAACCATCTAAATGTACCAAGAATTGTACATTCAATCAGAATGTTCAATTTGATGATGAAATAGACGAATACAATCAGAACAATAATAATGGTCAGTCGCAGTTTGGCCGTGGACAACAGCAGCAACATCAACCAGAACATTTACGTCCCCGACCAAATATTGTGAAGAAGCAACTGAAAGATTTCGAGATGGAATTCTTCAATAAAGTCGACGATTTAGAGGATGACGATGAGACGGACAATAGGAAAAATAGAAATACTTCCACAGCAGCAACACCAAAACAACAGTCACAAACCGAAATCCCAATCATTACATTTGTTGCCAGTAAAAGTGACCTTTGGAATTTAGATCGAGTCAAACAATCGGGAAATAGTGAACAAGCGAGCAAATATTCCTCGATCAACAGCCAACAGAACAACAAACCACAGGCATACACTTCGGCGGCAGAATTGGACGAACAAATGGCTAAATTGTCGTACAAATTCAGACGATCCGAAAAAGATGGCGGAACTTCATCGCTCACCGATGATTCCTTGATGCAAGTGTTCCGTGGCAGAGAGCAAAGTGCTGCTTCGAACACAAACAGACGAAATTATTTGCTTCAAAGTTTCAATACATTCCCATTGCCTTTCCCCGCCAATTTAGTGAAACCATGGAAGAATTCAGCTCTGTCCTCAAGCAACAACAATCGCCAAGGCAAAAGTAACAAAATGAATTTGCCTCTCAGCCCAACTGTGCCTGTAGTGAACACTTCCTTGCCAGCAAGCAAGGCAACCACTCCACCAAGCACCGAAATTCACATATTCTACTCATACCGAAACAATCCACACCAAAGTAGCAACAAGAAAGCATCAAATCAAAGCCTTCCAATTGCGACAGTGTCACGTGTAAAGGAAACTAAAGATCCCAATCAATCTGAAATATTTACCATACGATCGAGTGATTATTTGCTCAACAACAACAAGAATGGCTCCTTGGGCAATGGTAACAATAATAACATTGTAGCAAACAATATCGCCGCCACACCTTTGCCCAGTGTCAGTTTGCTTTACGACTATCGTTACAGTGGCAAATCATCGGCCTCATCAACTAATCGAAACAATAACCTGGCATCGTCTAATGTAGCCAAAGTGGCCACAGTGAGCAGTACACCTGCATCAGTGCCCTATCAACAGCCTCATCTCTACTCGAACTATACCAATTACGAGTCATTTGAATCGGTCAAATCTCAGCCAATCTACAATGCCACCACAAGTACTACAACAACCAGCACAACTACACCTGCACCACCAACAACCACCACTCCATCAAATGTGCAATCTATGCACAGCAATCGACTTGTGGACTTTGCTACAGTTTCAATCAAAAATTCAGATCTATTTTCGTTTCACTCGTCTGGAAGTGGCGAAAGTTCCCGCCCAAAGAATATTCCATCAATTTGTGATCCATCGTTGAATTGTAAATTGCCCAAGTGTTTCTGCCCAGGAACTAAAACACCATGTAAGTGAATGTTTGTTTAATTTGTAATTAAATTTCTTTTCTTTTCCTAAGATGGATTCAAACGAACCGAGATACCACAAATGATTTTGCTCACATTTGATGACGCGGTCAATGATGTCAACTTTCCTCTGTACGAGGAAATATTCGAGCACATATCGTCATCTCAGCAACAGAAGCAGCAACAGCAGCAGCAGGCCAAACGGAAGCGGACCAATCCAAATGGATGTCCAATTCGTGGAACATTCTTCGTTTCGCACGAATGGACCGATTATGGCAAAGTGCAAACACTTTATGCTCGCAAGCACGAAATAGCCTCACACTCAATAACGTAATAGTCACACTTTTGATTGTTTGAACACAACAATAACTCTAACATAACATTGAATCCTTTTGCCGGACTTCCGACAATACTTTCGATATATTATAATAACGATTTTATTTGTGTGTGTGTGCGTGTCTTTACAGTCATACGTTTGGGGAGAAGTACTCCACTGCTGAATGGCGTCGGGAAATGGTCGGTCAACGGGAAATACTGCACCGTTATGCGGGCATTCCACGAGAGGACATTCGTGGAATGAGAGCACCATTTCTACAAATTGGCGGTGACCAACAGTTTCAAATGTTAATGGATGGCAACTTTAGCTATGACTCGTCGATTGCCATCTTCGATAACTCGCCACCCTTCTGGCCGTACACTATGGACTTTTCTGTGCAACACGACTGCATGATCACACCTTGTCCCACTAGATCATATCCAGGTTAATATCATCACTAACATTATTATGATTATTATTATAATTATTTTAATGACGATTATTCTCGAATTAGGTCTTTGGGAAATTGGTTTGATAATGTGGCAAGATCTGATCGGTGGTGGTCGTTGTACAATGGGCAACAGTTGCACCTCCCCACCAGACGAGCAAGGTGTCTTTGAATTGATCATGAGCAACTTCAAGCGACACTACACCACTAACCGAGCACCATTTGGCCTCTACTACCAAAGTGGATGGTTCGCCAATGCTCACCACAAAGCGGGCTTTCTGCGTTTCATTGACGAGGTTCTTCGACTTGGAGATGTCTTCTTTGTGACCAACTGGCAGGCACTCCAGTGGATGAAGCAACCGACCAGACTGGCTGACATTGAGTACTTTCAGCCATGGCAGTGCGAACAGGAGGAGACCCCAAGCAGACGAGAAGACTCACTGCAGTCGAACAAAGTGCACGAATGTCTACTGCCAAACATTTGTCATGTCAAATTCCGTAAGAAGAACAGTGTTGGCTCGCGATACTTCAAGACATGCCAAACCTGTCCCATCGACTATCCCTGGATCGACAATGTGGACCAACTGCTCGACCAACAGTGAGCACAACTTCTATTCCTATTTACTGTTACTCATTCTGTGATGCAAACCTATTGCTACAGCCATCTTTTCATGTTATTATTCTTTTTGTACGTATTTTATTATTATTATTATTACAAACAACACGGACCCATATCATCGTTCATCATTGATTACATTCTATTATGTACTAAGCCTCTCATCATTAATTATATTTCACTAATTATTATTGCTTTTCGATTATACATTTATTGTCATATTGTCATTGTAAAATATGTTTTTGTTCGTTAATAAACAAATTAATCATATTTTGAATTTTGAAGTAAATTTGAATTTCAGTTTGGGCACGTCTGCAGTTCATTCCAATGATATTTAACTTTCAATAGTTTAATTCAAACAATTTGAATAAAATTGCTATTATGGCGCCATCTTTTTGTATGAAATTGAAATGTTTTTCGAACAAATCAACTTTATCATGTCAAGTCTATACTTCATTCGAGATCTTTAGGCTAAAGTTTAGCTATAGCTTATAATCGAGTTTGATTGGAGCGATTGAAGGCACTCTACTTACTTGTTCCACAGACTTAGCGTCAGACTCAGCATCAGCATATCGACACAGAATGAACTCGAAAGAGATTTTAAAACTATAATTTTAATAATTTCAAAAATGAATAACAATAATTTGAATGACATGCACATTAAGGATGCAGTCTGTCCATTAGCGTCTACTATCACTAGTAGTGCGTAAGGTAGCAGAATTTCCTCCGGTGGACAACGCAGTTGATGAGGAGGCTGATGACGAGTCCTGTCCAAAGAGAGCCAAACTCTTGGTGGCCAACGAATTGTCTGCAGCCTTGGGTTGCATATTCTTCTTCGGAACGGGATTGACTTTCTTGTTGAGCTGTGGTTGCAGTTGCATTTGCTTCTTCGGGAAAGTTGCCCTCACAGGTTTGCCCTGTTTGTCGTATAGGATGCGCTTCATGTCGTGATGCTTCTTCTTGTTATATCGGTTGACATAGCAGCAACAGGCCATACCACAGACCAGGGCAACAATCAGTAGCCAGGCGAGCTTGGTAGGTTCAGACAGCACACTGCTTATCCATCCCATGGGTGTAGCCTCAACCGCGTCAGGATTGAATTTGCTCGCCCAACTCAGATAGTCGGCTTGATCTGTCTCGTCGGTTGCGTCAGTTGATTCCAGTGGTATCACAGTGGACTGATCGCAGATGAAGAATTCTTTCAGTGGTTTGCTTTTCATTTCGAAGTTTTTGATGCTATCCAGGGGCTCGTACTTGGTGAAGTAGACCCGTTTGCGGGCCAACGACACGAGATACACAGTGTCATTGATGATAAAGCCAAATGGAAGATACTTGAAGTAGTCCGTCTGGGGATCGGCATCGTCCTTGTTTGAGCTGTCTGTATTCAGTACAATTTTCATTGACTTTCGGTCATAGCCATTGATTTTGAGGTTGTATCCATTTCTTTGGCCTTTAACAGTGTCATCCTTGGCATTATCCTCGGGCAAGTTGAACTTGTCATAGTCATCCAGGCCATTGACGTCGCGCAGTGCTCCCACAAGAACTCGCTTTCGATTGTTGGCCCGCGAGTCCACCTGGTCATAGTAGAAGATGTAGCCCTGGTCGATTCCATCAATGACCGCGTGGAACATTGAGTGTCGATGCCAGGGGTAGCAAATATCCGTCTTGTCATCCTTGTCACAGTCTCGCAGTGTGTCCATTGGCATAATTTGGTCATTCTCGCGGAAGAGGAACTGTGTGTCATCGATGAAATGATAGCTTCGCAGGTATCTCTTATCAGAGCTTAAGCCATCACCAGTCCAAATCAATTCGTTGTACAGTTTCAACGTTTTTGCAGAATGCTTCTCTCGGTAACGTTTCTCTTCTCCCTCCTTGGGCTCTCTGACGGCAAATTTTGTATTGGCATGTTCGTACCACTTCTCCGAGCCATAGAGCTTTCCCTCACGGTCGAACATCTTTAACACTTGATTAGTCTGATCGAGATTGACTTTCGGGATGCGATACAAATTGTCATCCACGATAATGCACAGATCGTTCGAGCCGACAAACATTCCTTGTAGGGAAAAGTCGGTGGTGTTGTCTTTGATCAGATCACAAATGTCTTTCTAAAAGGGGTAGAAAGAGTGAAATCAATTAGTTAAGAAGTGAGGCACACCTACCTGGAAAAACGAAGCAGTAGAGTACTTTGAAGCGATTCCGAGAAGCAATAGAAACGACAAAAGTCGATAAAGTAGCTTCATTTGTGGAGTCACGTAAGAAGTCGTTTGTCTAACTAGCGAATAGTTAGAAAAGCTCACTACAAATGAAACACAGAAGCTAGGGAAGTGATTTTAAATAGTAGAAAATTTCGATTCGATTCGTCAAGTAATTACTCTCGAATTAGAAATAAACCAACAATTTTCAAATTTTTTCAATATGTTTATGAGTTTTTATTTATATAATAAAGTATTTCAAATTAAACATAAATTATAAACATTTCTAAATCAACGATCAAATGCGTATGCCTTTGTGCTGTCTTTCGCTCTTTAATTAGCGTAACTAAGAAATAATGTTATGAAATATTTAATGACTTTAAAGAATTCCATTGATGAGTTCACTCACTAGACACTAGACAGGTTTATGTTAACCGGAAACTAAACACACAAAAAAAACAAAATTCGTCAACTTGAGGCAATGAGAAACTATCGACTAACTTACATGTACCAGTATTGACTTGAGTAACATTCATTCGTCCATTTGGCTAATTGTTTGGTTATTGTTTTGCAGAATGTTTTTGTGTAACATTGTCGCTCTGCCCATTCCCTTGGCGCTGGTTGTAATGCCTGCCTGCAATGGCTTCATCACTGCCAAATCGAGTTTGATTTCTGGTGATTCTTCGAGTCTTTTTAACTTTCTTTTGTATCAAATACGGTCGAATCAATTGGTTGGCCTAGCACAGAAGTTTCAAGTTTTTTATGTAGAGGGTTAAGAGTTGCGTGACTTTTAATGGCTGCCTTGGTACGCAATCTGGGAAAGGTTTTCTTTGTGTTTGAATCATGACAAAGGCCGCAATAATATTGATAATCTTCATTGCGTTGTACAAAATAATATTTCTCGAAGATAGAATGTTCCTTTAGAGCTTGGACACTGTTCAATCCGTCGATTCGTGGTGCCATAAAAGCATTCTTGTGCTTTGTGAGAGAAAGGTGCCGAATTAATTTGTGCTTGTCTGGTTTGGTCAAGTTAACATCTTCCAAGCACACAGTGCAATGAAACACAAGCGGGGCAACTCGGTGGTATACTTTAAATTGTAAGTCATTTAATAAATGATTCTCAAATGTAGTACTTGAGGTTGTTGTTTTACATTGCTTTGGTTGGCAAATATTTTCGACATCATTTGACGGTGTCAGCTTTTCAAACAATCTTTTCAGACAATTGACGTTGTTCTCAGCATCGTTGCCAGAAATCTGGACAAAAGGTTGTCGAGGTGTTGAAGACATTTGACAAAGCTGTCGTTGTCGTTATGTTATGCAATAAAGCACAAATCACGCGACAAATTGAACAAAACAAATCAGATTGAGCAAATCCAAAGTCAAAGCCAAAGTTTATTCGCAACAGTCGACGATTGTGTTTACAGCGGCAGTAAACTCAACGGTTTTTCAAGCGACTATTTCTACGATAGATGTCGCACCTTGACGGCAATGAATCATTGCCAATGATTGCCAATTTGGCAATGCCAAGCAATCGTCTAGCCATCAATGCGAATCGACTGTCGACCTAGAGTCTCGGCTAGAGAATGCATTGCCAAAGTCATGCCTTGTCATTTCTGGGATGCTGCCAATTCTCAAACTTTTGAGTAACAAGTCTTTTGACCGAGTCTTCAGCAGACCAAAGTGCTGGTCAACTTGTGCAACTACCGTGAACAAGCAAACTATCTGCATTAGTCGTAGTTGATTTTATCTTAATATCTACCGATTCAAGAGTGTAAAACAAATTCGGTACCTAAACAGTACAATTCGACACGATGGCCAAATCTTGGACTTCAATTGGACTTGAATTTCACTGAATTGAAACAAGAGAAAATAGACTTGATTTTGAAGTTTGCATTGTACAAGAATGTTCTCTTTTTGTTTTCATTCTGGCTGTAACATTGCTTTGGAATGCCCTGATGAACCAAAATGTGAGTTAGTGAAGCTATTCACTCATTTATTTGATATTTAATAATTGATTCATATTCTTAATTAATTTCTTATCTCTTTACAGACACAGACTCTGAATAGCACTGGAATTTCGTTCACAAGTAAATGTTTTCCTCTGATGATGAATAAAAATTAATGCTTCTCAATATAATTGTTGTTTATTGTTGTTAAAACGACCAAACGATCATCACCTAGAATTATGCACCTAAAACTTAATTTTCCTTTGATTAGATAAGAATATCATTTTGGTACTTTGGCTTTACTTTGTTTCGATTACACTGAACATTAAATTGAATATCTATTAATTCAATTCTCAAACGATAGATGGCAGTATCATAGCAAAATTTAAATGTTTTGCCGCTTTTGATTCTGTTCTGTTCACAAACAAACAACCAGATAAGTTTTATTTATAAACAATTAAAATTAAGACTAACTTTCTTTTAATTCCATCATGGACTTGTCCTTTAATGATTGGCCCTTAGATTGAAATTGAAAGCAATATTGATTGCCTTGCCTTGCCCAAACGTTTGTTAACATCACCATAAGAACCTAAATATATATGATCACTTATCTACGATGTGATCTCGAATGTTGATACAGCAATTGTTATTAATAGTTGATGTTGTATGCATGGCATATAGAATGACATTTGTTTATATTGTTTGTTTGCTACATGTGCCAGAACAAAGTTCGCTCACTACACGACTTTATTGCACACACACATTTATAAATCATTCCAAACACGACAAGTCAACAAGCCAAGAGTGTCCATTCCGCATGTATTGTCTCAGCTAACATCTCATACTTAGTGCTAACTTCCGGTGTGCTCTTTGTTCAACACAAAGTATCCATCCACTTTATGGTCACAATTTGAACGCGCGTGTTCTCATGTTGAATTCAAGGTGGAATGATGATGATGACTTGACACAAATTAGTCTATTACAAATTGAATAATAATTGGCCATATGACATAAAGCATGGATTATGGTATATTTATTGAATAATCTATATGAACAAGCAATGGTTAATTTTCCATATTATTTGTGTTCACTTTTTCCACCACAATAAATTCCACTCTCTCAAAATACACACACACCCCAATATAAAAGATAGATTTGATATATTCGCGGGCACATATTTCCATTGTAATTCATTCATTATTATTACTTCCAACAAACAAATTGACATTTAAAACTTTTGTGCTTTATAACTCAAACATTTTGATTGGCCACTTTCTTGTCAGAAATAATAAAATTAATTTGCCTAAAGTGATTCTATTCCTTTGTCAAACTCAAGATTTTCACTTTGATGGAATACTTCCGTAAAATTAAAATTAGATTAAAAATATATGCTATAAATAAATAAATGTTCAGAGAGACAAATCGATCAATAAGTCGACTTTTGTTGTTGTATGTTGGTTTTGATTAAAGTCACACACAAAATATTCCAAACTGTACGAGTAGTAAACATGGTGTGTGTGTGTGCATCGGTAATGAGAGTCAGACTGACTGTCATATGAGCGAATGGTGAAAAGCTCACATTTTTCTCCGAATGATTGTAATGAATATTTAAAAATAATGATCTTGTTGGCAGATATAATGGCTCGACTTATCTAATGATCCATGACTTACTGATAATGTGTCCTACTACTGAAGTGAAGTGTTCCATATCCCCGAAGGAGACACAGCAAAGCCCCTCAATGAATGCATGTCAACAAGCATCAAGCAGTAAGATGTGCTGGATTTAGTGAATTCTTTCGAAGTGAACAAAACCAAACAAGATGTATTACTTGTTGTTGTTGTTGAGTTTGAGAATGTATATTCTGCAATTCTCAATGTCTCAGAGTGCCACTGGAGAGAAATAACGGCGAGAGAACAGTTAGCGCCAAGTGAAATGTCTTACTACCAGTATGTTCCCAATGTCATAAATAATTTATCAAATTTTACTTTTCCACTTTCTTTTTGCACTTTACTCTTTATGGAAGTGCACTTCTTCCTGTACTACTGTATTTTGTCTTCCTCTCAGTTCACTCACCATCTCAAGTACAATTATCACAAAAAGTATAGAAAAATAATAATCTTGGTAATACATAAGAGTACTTTGAAATTCTAAACAAACTGTGAATGAATGAGTGAACGAAAGTGTGTGTGTGTTTGTGTCTCGGCAAAATTCTCGGCAAAAAATAAAACAGAATTTTAAATTGAAATAAGAATATATTATAAAGATATATGGATGTGATGTGCCTGCACGTGACAGACCCGATATTCTCAGGGTCTTACTATTATTATATGGTATATAATATAGTTGAGAAGAAAATAGTAATGGTTTAACGGTTGCTGAGAAGAAAGTGCACACATTGAGATATTGCTTTTGGATGGATGGGCGCCATTCTGTAATGGTCCAAGGGAGACACACACACATACACATTGAGAGAGGACGAATGATCCAATGGCACCAGTGCCCAGTGGCAAATGGATTCGAGTAACTCTACTCAGCAGTACAAAGTAGAAGAAGACGAACTGAGAAGACGAACAAGAATTGTCTACTTTCGAGTGTTCGCTCTAATCTGGCCCGAGTAATACACAGAGGAAAGAAAGAGAGGACTGCACTGCATCACATTGAGTCAATCATATAAGAGCGCCACATTTAATGGCTCCCTAAGCTCTTTCATTTCTTCTTTTACTTCATCTTCTACTCTACTCACAGTGCACTGACTAATCACTCACACACGCACAAATATCCTCCATTTCATCTCTCTATTTGAGAGTTTGGTTCGCTTTTTGTTCATCATTCTGCCGAGAATTCCGAATATATCTTCATCTGTTCTGTTCTCTTCACTATATCCAACTAATCACTCCATCTCTTAATGCCACTCGACAAGTGTATTATATATTACGTATACACTGCCATAGTCGTTATATTCGTTATATTCCTTATTGGCCCAAGTAGTCAATGAGTGCCTTGATTAAGACATAGAGCAATATTGTATATACGTATACGATTCGTATATACACGAATAATCAACCGAATAAGGCGAGTTAATTTGTGCCTCATGTGCCCCATCTTCCTTTTAGTATGCTCGCCTTCAGTGTTTGGGCGCCTTAAATTAAATCACACTCGGTCAGAATGTTAAATCAAATCAAGCCAAATTGTGGGATATGAAAGGAAAGTGATTTAATTTAGCACACCAGAAAGGATTCTCACTCTCATGAGTTGTGTGTGTGTGGATGTGGTTGGTTGTTAGGAGGATTTTGTTGTTTGTGCGCTCGCTTGATTATTTACTAAACAAATACACAACACACACAATTTATTGCATTGAGAAAGTGTTCTATACGCTCTACGGTATGTTAGCTTTAATTTAAAAGTAGTATACGCATAAGGCCAATACGATCAAGCCACTACACACACAGCACTGTATTACTTTGTTTAATTTGCTTTTCCTGTTCCCACTTCATTCATTCATTCGTGGATGAACCGGCGAGAGAGAATCTTAAAGACCACACACCATCGTAAAAGCAGGAGCACTCAAATTGACTTACTTGACGCCTAAAGGCACAGAGACACAACCAAAATGGCATAAACGGTGGTGCATAGAACACAGCGACAAACCAAAGTGGTCCACACAATAATATAATCAAATAATAACCAACGATAAAAAGAAAAGGATAAAATAAATACAAATCTCAGATGGTCTTTAATTTGATTACGTTTAAGAACACATTTACCGTATTGATACACAAAAGTATCTTAATTCATCAAGAAATACGTTTCAGTAATAGTAATTGGTTATTAATTTGCAATTTGAAAAGACACGATGATGACTCCAAACAAAATCAATAATTTATAATAAACATTATTAATCATATTTGAAGTAATAATAATAATAATTTCAAGTCAACCAAATAAAAACGCAAACTTGAATGCGACCAAGCAAATGTTAATGGATTCTGTCTATCTCTCTCGGTTTACTGAGAGCGCTTCTTCTTGACAGTTGAACTTATTGGACTCGCGTATTTGGCCAACAGACACTAACACACAAATGTATATAAATAGAAACTGTATATCTCACATTAACAGTAAAATAGCAAATGCGTTCGTATGGCAATAATAAATGATTTTGATTGGCATTCGATCAATTATAACTCGGTAATAAATAAATAATTATTAATTAGACTCAAACACACACACACACACACAAGCTTAATAATGAATGTGAGTGAGCGAGTGTGAGTGTGTGTTTGCATGAAGATAGATTCACTCACTACAAACTGTTAGTCGAATGACACAAATCGAGCGAAAGAGACAAATGATGAAAACGTGTAATGATCATCGACTAGAATACAGAAGAGTGAAGATGAAGAAGAAGCAGCAGCGACCAACAAATGTGTGTGTACGATAGAACCAGAACTAAAACACAAAACAAAACAAAAAAGCTTTCCATTTGACGCGTTCTCGTGGCGTAATTCAATGCTCCCTGTTGTTGTTGTTGTTGTTGTTGTGCCTTATTGGTGCCAAATCGTTAGTCACTTAGTCATTCGACGAAGACACACACACTACAGCCATAGAAGAGATACATTCCAAATGTGCAGTGTGAATTTGTATGCTAATGTTGGAGCGATTGTCTTCAGTACAGGGTGGCAAATGCCGCAATGCTACTGTTCCAAATGGATATTTGAATTAAATTACTACTAAAGTTATATGTCTTTTAAAAAGGGAGACAATTCAATGTTGTGCAAAAATGTCTTGACACATTTATTAATATTATGCTACTTATGCACAAGCAAAGGAATATAACATTTGCGTGTGTGAGTGAGAATGATGGAAAATTATTCAAATTAAAATTTTCCGAACAATTTTTTATTATATATTACATTCGGAATAATACTTTTGATATGTCACTGTCATTGTCACACCCGGTAGTGCACTGGTCCAAGACACGTACACGTTTATTACCTCTCTCAACGTCTATCATCAACCGGTGACTGCATTCTGCATGCGGTGTGTTGTACGTTATCACACCAGAAAGCCGTTTTTGTTCGTCTCACTAGAATCTATCTGTGAATCATATATGAATTAATATTTAATATATTCCTATTGGTTATATCGCACATTACTGGACACTGAACACTGGACACCCACTCTGGGACAATCCAACCGAAATTGCCTCACCATGTCCGGTGGTGTGTGCCTTTTGTGTGTCGCAATGTGAACCAAAATGAAAGTCACTCAGGTTTTCATTGCATACCCACAGACTGGTTATAATGGAATCGATTCATTAACTGCACACATGCACACACATACACACACACACTCGCAGACACTACAGCGACCGGAGATACATTCGGGGAGATAAAGTCAAACTGAGAATAATAAAGCTAATCGAAAACAAACACTCTTTTGTGACTATTAGTGTTTGATGCTAATGCTGCTGTAGAAAAGTCACGTTTTGGCTGGTGCTGATGATGTTGCCACTGTTGCTGCTGATGATGGTGATGTGTGCTCCACGATGAGAACAGTTTTAATGTAAACAGGCGCGAACCAACCAAGCGAGTCAATGTCTAGACGCGAACAAACAAGCCTAACTCAAGTCGCCAGCATCGAACTCATTCAAACTGGACTTATTGCTAAAATCTCAATTTGATCATATTCAAATGTGTCTCTTCATTGAGTGCACTCTCAAACACTTAACCAATTTGTGTGTGTGCATTCTCTCCGAATGTATTCTCTCTCCATCAATGTACATACAAATCGAAACACATTCTTGCTCTCTGAGTGTGTCATGGCAATGGGCAAACAAACACATAGAGAAACGTTATCTTTCTGTGTTTTGGCATTTGTACCGCAAATGTGAGAGAACACATACAAAATGGCGCATGGCTATTTGCTAAAAAGTTAGTTGCAAACTTTGGCAAACGAAAGAACTCCAGCGCAACATACAACTTTATGAGGAGACACTCTGCGACCGAGTCTTTTTTGCTCTCACTGGCTCACTGTCTGTGTGTCTGTATATGCTCCCCGGCGTTGGCTCAATGCAATCGATCACGTGGCCACACCTTCTACACGTGTTGCCTGTCCTTAGCCAAAAGCGACGATGACGCCGAGTCTGTATGTGAGCGAGTGCATGTGTTGCCGAGAGTATATAACTGGTGCCGCTGGTATATGTAATACATAGCGAATATATACTCACTGCAACAATATATATGTTAGCGTCAAAGTCCAAACGCTCGGCATTTTTGGAAAATGCCGGGGCAAAGTCCGATTTCAGATATGAAAATAATTTGAGTGAACTATGCCGCGGCAGTTCTTGAAAATGCCGCGGCAAAGTCAGAAGTGCCTGAATTCATTTCGGCATAGTTATTTTCTAATTGATTATTAATTGATTTTTTAAGACAATGTCATTATAAATCTTCAAAAAACTATACAAAGAACTAATTTAATGTATGAAATCATTTACCAATGGAAAAAAGTAGCCTGATGTCTTTATTCTTTGCAAATAAAAGAAAATAATGGAAAACATATTTTGTTTGGTTTTCTTAGTATTTCAATTTATTTAATTTGTGTAAGTTATTAGCCATTGCTATTAATGCATAATGATTATTTTTCTAATTAGTTATCTTATTAAAACAGCTAATTAATTATTTTTAGCAATTTATTTTAGTCAAAATGGGATTTGCCGGATAGAATTCCGGCATAGTGCACTTAGCCGCGGCATTATCCAATATTGCCGCGGCAATGTCATTAAAATTGTTTTTTAAAATCTGACTTCGGACTTTGCCGCGGCATTTCCCTACCTTGCCGGCCAGCGGACTTTGACGCTAACATATACACGCCGTCCTCGATCGCACATATATACGAACATACACACAGGCCTCGTCATATGAGCATCATAATCGTTGACTGGCCATAACGGCACTTGCACATACACACACAACACATACACACCAAGCGGATTAGCTGATGGGAGCCAGAGCTCATACAGAATATATTGAGATAAACAAGCCAAGTGAACAACTGTCGCGCGGTGTTGTATTTGTACATTTGCCATTTCAGTTGACACACAGTGGCACTTTAATATTCTGCAATAACCCTTTCGGACGTACATAAACACACACACAAATACAGACATACACGCCAACTTGGGTCATAACCAAAAAGGCAATATAGAGCGAATTCGATTATATTTGCGGAAATAAAATTAGTAGTCTCACTGAGTGTGTAGAGACGGGTTCAGAGACGCACATTACCGAGATATAATCATAAAATAACTAATCGAAATGTTTGTGGGTGAGAGTGACTGTACGAGAGCAAACGCCAACACACACACACCGGACACGATGTCGAGAAGCCAGAAGAGGAAGCTCAATTGGAATCGATAGATCTCTCTCTTTCTGTGTATGTGTGTCGACAAGGCACATGGACATAATAATGAAGCGAATGGTGAATATATATTGGGCCATGTCCAATAATGGCACACACACACACAGACAAGAGTGAGTGAGAGTCCAAAAAGTCGGAAAGCCATTTGGATCATATCACGTGGAGTGAGCGAATGTATCTTTATGTGTGTGGCTGTGCGTTCTTATATGGCCTGGGTTCGGCTCGCTCGATATATTACCAATTGCCTTAATGGTTTCGCCTATTGGTTGACAATCGACTATACAATATATAATATTGGCTGGGCTTCAATTTATTTTATTGATCTATTATTAAATTTTATTATGATTAAGCCAATAAGTAACATATACACACCAACACCAAGCACAACTAGCAAATAGCAAAGTCGATATGCCAATGCCTCAATATGGATCGAATCAATTGGACCACCAGTCAATGAGTGGTAGATCGCGGTATTTCTGCTTGAGAAGTCTTTAATTGGCACTTCTTGTACAGTATGTACTAATTCCATTGCAACACTACTGCTGCTTATTATCAATCTCGAATGTAACATTAAAAAGTTTGATACATTTCAAAGTGGTAATTTCGATTTCGATACAGGGAGTTTCACTAAAGTAGAGTTCAATTTGTAATAAATGAAAAATAACTAAATTGACCAAACTCACCATTTACTTACCAAATAATTGTGTGACATTACAAATATATATAACAAAATTGTAAAGTTTAGCCCAACATTGCAATACCTCTCGATCCAGTCGCGACATATGACATTTCCAATTAAAAGTGACGTTCATATGAGAAAAATAAGTTTCAAATTAATATTAAATACAAAATGATGCACTTGGTCAATAGATGGGACTGATTCACTAGTGCAAAAGCATGCAGTCAATTTGTCTGTCTCGTATCGAAACACTCAATTCGATTTGTTTGTATATTTCAAGTGATTTAATTCAATTTTGGTTGGCCAAACTCAACAAAAAGAAGAAGAAGAATAGTGAGACGACCAACTTTAATCTAATCATACATCCAATAGAGACGCACACACACAGACACTGTCAAAGGGCAACAGAAAGCAAACAAATAATAAATTACTAAATAAATTTAAACTAGCTTAAAGCTACAAAGACACACTGTGTCTGAGCCAGCAAAATCCAAAGATAAAATGTAATAAAATAAAATAAATTGACTAGAACAAGACCAAACGAGCAATGTGTTCGGTGTATGTGACTGCAGTGGTGAGCCAAAAAGGAAATTGAGACAAACTAGAGCAGAATTGCAATAATAAATAGACAACAGCGAAAGTGAGACAAACAAATAAACAAAAGTGTGCCCAAGATAACTTGGAGAATCAAGACATTTGAAATGACATTAAAATTCATTGCCAGGCCATATCGACACCAGGCACATCGCACATACACTGCATTATCTATCGAATCATTACGAGACAATCTAAAATGCTGTAAATCTACATCCAAAATAATAATATAATTTAAGCCACAAAAATAATTCAATTTTACTATGTGAATATATACTAAAAATAAACAAATAAATTTGCCTAAGAAATTGTTGTTGTTGTTGTGTGGTCTGCTCAAATTGGTCGTCTTGGGCCTTCTGGTTCAGGCCCAATAAGCCAAAGTGCAATAAAAGTCCAGTGCACCAGCACAGTGAACAGTTCGGCACACACAAAATATCCACATCGAAGCAGTATTTTTTAATAATAATATTTCTTCTTTATATTTCGTTCGTTTCCTTCTTTGGAAAGTTACTTTAATGTTTGCAATTGCAACTACTTCTTGGGGCCGATTATTATTGCTATAGAGCACTGCATTACTGCATTGCTCCAATGACAACATACGAGCCACATACAGTCACAGTCACACAATGCAATAATGAGGCTAATAATAATAAATGGATAATAAAATGTAATACTAATAATAATAATAACGTATATATAAATGTGTAAGTTATTTTCATAGTAAACAAAATGCTACAGAGTGTCCACCACAGGACACAATTAATTGACCAATTCAAAGAATTGTGTTTGCTTTGGGATTTAGTTTTATTGAAAAAATAGTTCAGAATGACAAGATTTAAACTTTGTTTATGGTTTCAATTAAAATTTGCTAAAATAAAGCAATGTAAAATAGATTCAAGCACTTTCTGAAGTGAACTCACTCGAATTGCTAAAATGTTGCATATTCGGGTTAACCCTATGGAAAACTATTCATTTGAAGAAATACTTTTAAGAAAAAAAAAATACAAATAAAGAATCCAACTGACTAGTCAACTGTGAAAATAATATTAAGAATATTTCATAAATATTTGAATAACTGAAAAGAAAGAGAAAGAGAACGAATGAAGACAAATTGGTCAATCAAATGAATGAAATGCATTGCTGTGAAGTGTGCTGCAGCGATCAGCAATGGCACTGGCGCTGTCTAAATGGCTGAATGGTCAATTGTATTGTTGTAATAAAAGTGCTTTCGATCAGTCAATCAACTCAACAGTAAACCAACAAATTCAAAACATTGATCGAAATTATTTCAAAAATGATTTGCAAAATTAATTCGCTATTTTTCGACTGAATTTAAATGTTATGAATTTTTATTATGGTCTTCTAAGGAAAATCTCGCCACTATCTCAATCTCTTTCTACCGAAAAGCAAATAATGATAATAATAAATTAGAAATTATTAAATTTTATTAGCTTCATAAAATGTGACATTTTAGTAAATTTATGAACTTTGTGTGAGCTCCAGTGAACTGTTTTGGGTTTAAATTTCTTAATGTAAAACGTATATATTCGAGTCAAACCGAAATTTGGAGAGTGAAAAAGATATTTTTCCAGAGCGAGAACATTAAAATGATAAATTGAATAATTTCACGAGAAATGCCACTTTATTCCATAGCTCTCACACAGACACACACACATGACTTGATGGAGTGAGAATAAATATTTTAAAATTGTCAAGAATAATAAATTTTAAATAAAATTGGACATTTTCCCTAATAACAATAAATCTTCCCATGTCTGGAATTGTTTTGTTACTACTATTTTCTTGCAAGTAGTTTTCAATTTTTCGATATATATTTAAAAACAATTGTTTGCTTTATTTGTTTGTTTGTTCGTTTATTTGTATTGGTCAGCAATCACGAATTTTCACAAATGAACTGCAGCAAAGTTACTCACATTAGAAAATGAAATGTCTCATTAGGCAATTACACAGCGATGAGGTCAAATACAAACACGAAAGCCTTCTTGACTGGTTTGATCGATTTGAGTTTAAATGGAATTAAAATTTACCTCTAAACCAATTGAAAATTACTTTGTTTCACTTCTACGACTATTACAATTATGAAACATTTAGCGTGCTCTTATCACCACTTTTTCCGTTGGTGTGGAAATTGTAGTTGTGCTTGTGTGTTGTGAGTGTGCTTAGTTTAGTTAGAAGCATAAAATTTCCTAAAGGAAAAGTATCAGACACCACCAAACAAAATCCTTAACGAAATTGGAGAGGACAAGGTCTAGGAATTACCAACTAAGGCAGGCTAGTTCGTACAAAAACAGGATGATTCACATGTGCTCAATTATAATGCTGCAATCTTGATCAATCAAAATCAAAATGAACAATATCTTAACCTCTAAATTCAAATCTAACAAACATAGAAATCTAAATAATATCATTATTGTATTATTCTGCGAATTGAAATTATTAATTAATACATTGAATTTAAATCCAACTTTGTTTTACTTAAAACAATCGAGAGTCACCTCGTAGCACAGTATAAAAAGCACCAACCGACAAAAAGCAACCAAAATCTAATTAAGTCAACTAATTAAATTGAGCCTACAAAGGCAAGCAAGTGAGAGAAGTGGCACTGTAGTGAAGTTAGTGAAAGAAAAAAGTACCACTGAAATGCGAGCATCATCACATGTGTGGCCCGAGATGTTAGTAGTTGAATTGTAAAAAGAACACACTAAATTGTATTTCTCGTGTCGAAATATATTTTGAGGAAAATTTTCGGATGCGCATGAGACGATGGTGTTTGGGTCTAGATGTAGATGTATGTGTGTACTAGCTACAGTCCTGTACACGTGTACGTAAAATTATTGTATTAGCCAATGGATGTAGCTGGCCAAATAGACTCAAAGAGACACATATAGCACATATTTAATAATAATTAACGGTAAAATCCATTTTGTTTAATTAATTTTATATAATTAAAAATTTTTAATTTTGTGATCTATGATTCAGGCAACGATGATAAACGATGAGATGTGTCGGTCTATTGAGATGTAAATTAAATTGTAATATATTAAATATATGAAAATACTAACTAACTGGACGATGGCAGATGGTTAGGCTTGAATGAATTCAAATGTGTCCACGTGGTCACGTGTGATGATGACGCTGATGGCCACACCGAACTGACCACTGTGGCCATTTCACTTCAAGGTGCTGGACACAGAGCTTTCGACAGCTTTCGATGACACGTTCAAATACACTGACAACCTGTCACCAAAAATTTGTAAATAACTGCTTTTGGTTATAAATATTTCTGGCGAATATGCAAATAGACTGTAAACACATACACAGTTGGCAATAAGCAAAATAAGTTATCAACCCAAGCGAGAATCATTCAGTATACCACAGCGAAAATTAATTTATATGTCAAACTGGTTCGCATGTGTCATCAAATTGCAAGTTTATTACTAAAGTAAGAAATATTTCAATCATAACAAAACAAAACAAATCGAACATTTCTACACTAAACAAACAAATAAATTACATACAATTGGTGGAAAATAATTGAAAAGACAAATAGTATTTGAACAAACAGAAAGTTTTTCGATTTCGAAACCAGAGATAACCGAAAATGCTTGGGCGAAACTCAAACAAAGCTGCACTTGAAACAAATATTAATTATTTGAAAATATTATAATCGTCATTAAAAAATAATTTCCATTCAATTGTGCTCATTAATTTGGAAAGTATTTAAATGCAATCAAAAATTGAAATAATTAAAACTAATAATAACTTGGACTTTTTCATTTTCTATTTGTTTCAAATTGAATTCAATTGTTAATCTTAATGCAGCGCAATTAATTTAATTGTTCTGTTGAATTAAATCAATTTAATTTTAAATTGCAAAATGTATAATGTTTTGTACACACGATTTGAAATATTAATGCAGCATTAATTGATCTCTGTCCAAGTGAACCAGAAAGAATTGACCAAAGTGTTCGAGTGTGTATTTTGACTATTTGTGTATGTAAAATCCATTTCAAAATTTTTCCATATAATTCTGTGGGCCTCAAAAGTTGTGTGCCAATTGAGAATGTAAATATAGTTTTGAAATTAAAATTATAAATGTACTTTCTATATATTGTGCGTAATTTGTTTGATGTATGAAAAGGCAATAATTATAATTACTAAGCATACACACAATTTTCTGTCTGCTGTTTGTCTGGTAAACAAACCAACAAACATTTTCAAACCATTTTTCCCCTGGTAATATTCTTTAATTTTAATTTAAATATTTTATTTAAATATTCTCAAATAGCACACAGCTAAAAGCAATTAAAGCAAATTAAATTTAAATTTCAAATTAAATTTCAAATTCGTCGAGAAGAGAGTAACGAACGAAAAGTTAGTGTACACAAAGTTTTGCCATTGGAAAGTTTTTATTGAAATTGTAAACGTTCGACACAAAAATGTTTAATCAATACAGGACGAACTAGAGGAGGAACTGAGTGAAACAAGAGTCAACCAGGAATTTATTATTATTATTAGGATGGATGGATAGGACAAAGTAAAACATATATTATAGGACCAATTAATTGGCGCTCACAAAATACTGCTCCAAATGTTCCATTGCACGTGGACTCAATCTGATTCATCGAGAGATCCGAATTTAATAATCACTTCTTTTGATGAACAAACCTAGTAATTTGTGCTTTCCAGATTCGACACACAAAACTAGGTTACGATCCATTAGACATACGCTCCATTATAAATCAAAATGTACCAATTTTTCCAATCGTGTATGAATATACTTTACCTTGGCAAGAATGTTAATGTCTCCCTTTTTTGGTTCGTTCGTTTGTTAACATTGACACAAATGATTCCTGTCATTCAATTCATTTTGATCTTGCTAACACACAAAATCAGTGCACCAATTGAACATTAATGAACAACTCACACACACAAATCGGCTTTAATGAGAACATTCATTTTATTATTTGTTTGTCGCAAGTGAAAATGAGTGACATTAGTGACATAAATGAAAATTGACTGCAAATGTGTTTGTGTTTGTGTGTTTTGTTGTTTGTTTGGATGTTTGAAAATATATAAAAATTAATATAACAAATAATCAGTAATAATAAAGCACATTTAAGAGAGAAGAAAATCAATGAAATTTGTTATTATTAATAATATTATTAATAGACAGTAGAAATAATAAGACACCAGGAGCAAGAGCGAATGTTCGTGTGTTTTGTGTGTTGAGGATGTGTCAATAATAATGTTAATGAATCAACAAATGAGTATGACTTGCATTGTGTAGTAGTTAGTAATAGTAATAGTAGTAGGATGCATTAGCAAATCAATATATGAATAGTGTTTTATATTACCTTGTTTCGTTTCGGGTTTCGTTTCTTCGGCTCATCGAAGAAAACATTCGTTCAATAACATATTTGTAATGTACGGTTCTGTAGTAGAATGAGAAGAGAATAATTCGGAATCGTTTCTAGTGACGTGTTTGTGGGTATGTGCTTGTGTTTGAGGAATACATTTAAGGTTTTTGGCTTTGCTTTTGCTTTCAAATTGTTTCACTCTATACTCAACATTCAACTTTCTTTTAAATAACTTCAATCACAATATTGTGGTTTACAGTTTTTACTTTGATTCAATCAAATGTTACTTGTACTTACTTAGGCTAAACTCATAACAGCAAAATCCAATAATAATAATAATAATAATAATAACTTTTCCTTTTCGATTTATATATTTTGCATCGAAACTAAATCTAAACATGTTTGAGCATTTTGCATCTAATACGATTGATGATTTCTTTTTTCGTAATCAAAATCTAAATGAGAAAACAAATATGAAAACTAATGTTTGCACTTTCGTTTAGTATCTGTGTCTCCTAATAATATTAATATAATAATGCAATTCAATAAGTCACATCAAATTAAATTAGTAATACAATACAATAGGCATCAAGGAATCTTTTTGGCATGAAAATCATGTAATAATTCAGTTATTCAATAACTCTCAATAATGCTTTCTCTGACAATATATTTTCAATTTTAAATATTTTCAAATTTTAAAAGAGGCAAATTATAATTTTAAATTATTTCATTGTGTGTTTGTGTTTGTGTAATCTTTGTATGCAGCACCAACGCAAAAATTTAATTATTAATATTAAAATTCATTTTTGGTTAAGACAATAGTGTGATGATGATGAATAACAATTCTGAATTCCCATGATAAATAAATGAGAATTGAATGTTTATGTTTGATTATATATTTTGAATTTGAAAACTATTCTGTAAAATATTATTATTACTACGAGTGTGTGTGTGTATTCAAATATGAGCAAATGGAAAATAATTTGATTTCTCCATATCAAATAATAATAATAAAACCATCATTGGCATCATAATCGTGCAATTGGTACTTTTTTCCTTTTGCATATTTGAAAATAACATAAATCGATCGAACTCAAAACGGAAACAAATCAAAATATATACTTTTCGATGTGATAGTAGTGTGTAGTGGAAAATGAAATACAAAAGTCAATGGAAATATTCTATTCTTTCACTGTCAAATAACAAAGTGGAAAAATATTGAAATAAAAAGAAAAGGAAAGCATATAAAACAAACAAAATCAAATAAATCATTCATAGAATAAAATATAATTTATTGAATCAAAAATTATAAATCAAAACAAAAAATATTAATAAATTCATTAAACAAATCATAAAGTGAACCGAATGAAAAACGATAATAAACCTTTTTATTGTTATTCCCTCAAAGAATAGTATATTCGCTTTCGAAGACTTTTTCTCTTTCTTTGAATTAGAACAAACAATTTTTGAACAAACAAAGAATATTCAATTGAACAAAAACCATCAAATTATAAGAATAATTACAGTATTAAGTTGGATGTGTTGATGTGAAATTGAAATTGTATGAATAGCGAGCGCGCATAATAATAATCCTGGCTAAAGAATCTTTAGTTTCGAATAATGATTTTCAATGTATTATGTCGTAATGAATGAATGTAGAATGATGTGAAAATGTGATAATAAGATTGATGATGATTGCGTGCAATGATTGAATCAATGACTATTGCATTCAGTCTGTATGTTTGTCTGTTTGTGTGTAATGTTTTGGTAATATCACTTCGTACGTACCCAAAGTGATATAAACCAATGGAAAATTAATATATTAGCAAATATTTCTAAGTAATAATAATAATAATAATCATATAAGTAATAGCAATAGTAAGTAAGTTTATATATACGATACGCTCAAGAATATGGAATTTTTTCAAATCAATCTCTTTCCACTGTGCCACTGTGTCTCACAACTCACAACACACCAAATGGACTGAATTTACCAAAAAACATCATCATCATCAACAACAACATCAAAGTAAGAGAAAAAGTGGAAGAAGACGAGAACGAAGAAGAAGAAGGGAAAATATTTATGCGCGAAATTTGTTCTATGTGAAATTCCGTACAAAGATTTCCACAAGTGAGTGTGTGTGATACCATCAAGTTTGTGCAGATCACAACACATTTTGGTTTGGTATGCGGAAATATCTGATTTGGTTAGTTTGGTTGTTGTTGCTGCTGCTGTTGCTGCTGATAGTAGAAAATACCCGTGTGAGGTTGTGAAAAGTAATGAGTGTCTAATCACACTTAAAACACTCATTATACCCGTAATGTTTCGAACTCTCACTGTCTGTATATCACTGGATCAATTCGATTAGCGTCCAATTGAGAGGATGAGTGAGACCAATTAGAGATTATTACTAATAATAATAATATAAAGAGAGCATAGAGAGAAAGAGATGTTCCGCAATATTCTTGGCTGAGGTAATATTAGGTTTGGTTGTTCAACCGAGAGAGTCTTCGGTTTGGTGTGTGTTTTGTTGTTTGTGTGCTCAATTGACTAATTAATTAATAAGTTTCGTTCTATGGGCATTGTATTAAGAAATAATTTAGATAAAAATATTAATCAATTGACTAATTATAAATTTTGATGAAAATAGAAAATTAAACTAAATTTGTTGGAATTCGGGGAATTTTTTGGTTATAATATTATCGATTATTATATTTGAGAACGATTGATTGGCTTGGTATGTGTCTGTGTATGCAAAAAATGCGGTAGAAAATGCTTTAAATGAGATTGCAGAATGGGAAAATAATTGTTGAATTGAATTGGAACAGGAGAAAGGCGAGTTCCACTGGGTGTGTGATTAGGTAAAGCTTGCTTGTTGGGTGCAAAGCGAATTCGATTGTATAGAAGAATATGAAGATGTGATTGAGGAAATGAGAGATCTAAGAAGCAAGGTAGTGTGTCGAGTGAGACAATTCGGACCCTAGGTTTGGCGGTTTGGGTGTGGTTCGGCTGTGTGTGTGAGTGTGTGTGAGAATGGATACTTAAGTGGGTCAATGATCAATAGGTGCAAAAGGTGTTTGTTTGTGTTACTTAAGCACATCGTTACGTTCGAGCAAGAAGAGTGCGTTCGCATTGGATCCAGTGACGATTGGATTGGCCACCACGGTTGTCGTCTCGCGGAGTGTACAAACACTGGCATAGGCAGCAGCCGCGGCCACCGCGGCACTTGACTGTGAATTCATGGAACCTAGTGTCGTATCGAAATGAGAGGGAGTACAAAAGGGATTTGCTTTGGATTAATGTTCGAGTTGTGATCGAATCCTCGGGCAGACACGCCTCTCATGCAAACACCTACCATTGCTGGTCATGGATGAGGTGGTGAAGCCATTCGTGTAGATGAACTTCATTGGGTCTGAATTTTTGTGGTTACAGTGCACGGACACGTCCACATTGACCAGTGGCAAACATTGAGCGTTCAGACCGTCGTAAGTCGGCACCTGGCACACCAGATGGGTCGAATTGAGGAACTCTTTCTGAGGCACAATCACCTTGCGCCAGTGGGTCGCTTGACACTCAAAGATCACCTTCGAGTCTTTGTGGAAATTCTTTCCAATAACAAACAACTCGACGCCACCTTTCAAATCACACTCCCGTAGTGACATCTTGTAGATCTCAGGCGAACCAAGCGGCTGAGTGCACAGTATTGGATCGCTCACTATTTGCATGATCTCACCCGTTTCGGGCAGTATGAGACTATATAGAGTGGGTCGGGGGCGAGAGGTCACCGGAGGAAAGGTCAAGGTTAATGTCATGTGCATCGCAGCAGAAATGGGTGACTGGGTCAAATGTGATCTGACTCGGCCAGTCTACTTTGATCAAAATGTGTCACTTACCGAAAGACCATTCGACAGTGAGTGGAACGCGACTTGTTGGTGTTGCGAATCATCTTGGCCTCCTCGGTGGCATTCACACCAGGTCGATGTGTCGAGTTGGACTTGCGTCTGTTGCGCAGCACTTTCCTTTCCACGTCCACATTCCTCTCCTTGAGAATGCCCATGCAGTCAAACACTGCCTGCATGTTATTCTTGGGCAGCAGCTCCAACTCGATTGTGTTGAATCCATCCACCTTGACGAAGGTGTACGGTGTCTTGCCACTGACCTCACAGGCCTGATAGAACAGATGAGGCTCACCGATCTTCTGGTCATGACCGATGAAGCACTGCAACTTGACCGGCGACTTGTTGTAGCCAATCATCTGCACTACCGGATAGCCACGACCGGTTCGGTCTTTGATGGTTCCCCTCGAGCCCTCAGTCATGTACCGGGCCCGATGATGTGTCTCGGGCTGTTTGATGATGCGCAATTCGGCATTGGTGATCGCAGACTTTGTCGGATAATTGCTGAACAGTTTGATGTCCTTCAACATCATAACCGAACCCTGGTGACCGTGTGAAAGTGAGCTGGCGGTGAGGTGCGAAGTTGGCGATGGTTGTCCTGCCGCAGAGACGACTTGCAGTGAGCCTTGTTGCAGTGGTGCCACGGCTGCCTGCAACGACAGTCCCGGATGTGTGGCATGGTGCAGTGTGGGCGACTGGGACACTGCCGCGGCCACTGCTGCTGCCGCTGTGGCCTGGTCGAGATTTGTGATGCTCCAGCCTGAGGAATTGATCGCTGAATTAATTAATAGGAGGACATTTATTAGTGCAAGTTCACGCAAAAGCAACTAAGTTCAACAGTACATTCGCGGTGCATTTGTTGTTGCTGTTCCTTGCCGGCTATTAGCAAACCAATCAAGTGATGCCTTCGTTTCTTTAAAGGCAACATCAAACCCAATATACAACGACACTAAACCCTAGGTCCTTCTCGCACACAGACTCAAATACGAATGCAACTGAATTTTCCATGCTTCTCAATGTCCTCGAGAGGTAAAAGGTAATCGCGTGCCACGTGGATTAGCTGCACACTGTGACCCAAGGTCAGTTTGACCAACTAGCGGATTACTCGTTCACATTGAGGGATTACGACCCCATGGCCAGGTAATGCACCCTAATTGGCCTAGACACTTGTTGCTTGTGCTCGGTGGCGGACAACCTACAGTGTTGCACAAGGTCGAACTGTGCTCAATGAGCCCAACCCGTTGGGACCAATCGAGCATCGAGCATGGAGGGACTGGCCACACTTAATGTTCATCTTTCAGCTTCATTTGAGTGTACAAACACTGGCAGCCTATCTATTTTGTGCTCGTTAGTGTTTTGTGCTTTTCCACTTGCCATTTTCCATTTGCATTCGTTATGAGCTCAGCACTGCAGCACCACCACCGGTTGGGGTGTCAAGTCAAATTTTCCTTCATTCGATTATATACCACACGAGGCACTCACTGTGTTCACCCTTGCTGATAGACACTCTCTACTTCGACTGACATTCACATTGGACAGACCAACTGAGGAAGTAAAACATGAAAATACCAAAATATTCCACCTGTCCTTGGCCTTAAGACAGAATGTTATCTCCACTCTGGTGTAGTCGTATGCAGCAGGCCCACTGGTCGACCATAATGCGCATTGTGTGCCATTCGTAATGAAGGTGCAAATAGAGCCGAATTAAAACTAACCGAACGCCAATTACTGTGTCGCATGCTGGTGGATGGCTATTCCTCCACAAGGACACTCTAAAGGATTCCATTGCTGGTGCGGCTGGTGGCAGTGTTGTGGGAAGTTTATGTGCGCAAACATGGCAACAAGGGAAATTTCAACGGGAGACTCACCTGAGAACGGTAACGATGAATAGTCTTCGAAGTAGGAGGCTGCAGTGCTCGCGGCTGCGGCCGCATCACTCAGATGACCATACTGGCCACCCGGCAAGGTTGGTGAGGCGCTCATTGGAGACGTGACCGAGGACTGGCCCGACGAGCTAAGTGACGACTGGTGCACCGACTTGGAGCTGGTTGAGGCGAGTTTACTGACTGATTGAGCTGATGCTGCTGGGGGTGGGGGAATCAATTGAGGTGGTGAGGAGTGCGGCGAGGGAAAGGTGTCAGTTGCTGGTGAGCCAGTGGACACAAATCCTGAATCGTCACCTGATGAAGACTCGGAAATTGATGCAGAGAAGCGCTTCGATTGTGAATAGATCCCGTTGAGGAAAGGTCTCTTGATGGCAGCGGATGAGGCAGAAGGTGAGTTACCCGAGTTGATTGCCTGGCGCGTCGAGGCGTGACTGCCCAGGTAGTAAAGACAGGAGGGCGATGCGAAACAATTGTCAAATGGCTTGGTCGAGGCGAGGGAAGGGTGGTGGTGCAGGGTCGAGCTGGGCTCGTTCACTGCTGCACTGCCGGACTCGAGTTGGTTGTTGGAACAGTTGCCGTTTGGGGCGGTGGGCAGAAACGAGGGAAACTGACGATGTGAGTGGTGGAGAAAAGCTGCCGCTGGATTGAGTGGTGCCAGTGGAGTCAAGGTTGGCGGTGAACCTACAGGAGACTGGGGCGAATCGGACCGGTTGACCGACCCCACTGGTTGCTGAGAATACGTGTTGGACGAGACCAGAGAACTCGGTTGGGCAAAGAGAGACGACGAGCCCAAGGTGCTTGGTGTCAGGAAACTGTTCACTGAACTTTTCACCAGTGAGTTAGTGCCCGAATATGGTGAACCAGTGGGAAGTTGTCTCTGGGAGGCGAGATATGAGTCGAACAGTTGGTTGGGCTGGTGTGACTGACTGCCCGGGTACTGGGACTGAGCCAGACTCTGACTGACCGACTGCGAGGTGATCGACGACGAATTGGTGGAGAAGAATGCGGTCAGGTACTGGTCGAGCTCGACCTGGTTCGCTGCGTTTGAGACCACCGAATTGGCCGAACTGGCACCAGTGGTCGGGTTGTAGGGAAGGGCAAACGGACCCGAGGACTGGTGACTGTAGGTGTTACCGTTGCTGTTACCGTAAGCACTGCCGCTGGTGCTCAGTGAGGACACCGTTGGCATCAGCAAATTTTTAGAGGTGCTTAGGGCAAATAAGCCCGAACCAGTTGGTGCATAGGAACAGGACGATGACGATGAAGGATACTGACTGGACGAGTAGGACTCGGCGACTGAAGGTGCAACAAGTGGTGGAAGTGGAGAGCCACTGGACAACACTCGAGACCCACTAAATATGTTCGGCTGGAAGAAGGCCGAATTGCCACTGCGGCTCAATAGAGCAGAGGTTGAGAAGCCGGAAGTGTTGCTTGGCTCACAATCGTCAACCTCGACCTTGAGCGAATCTTCCTCCTCTTCTTCGTCTTCCTCCTCGTCGTCTTCTTCAACTCCAATTGAGTTGTCTTTGTAGTAGGGCGAGAGTGTGGTCACGTTGACAATGGGCGAATCCACTGAGGAGTTGGTTCGCACTCGATGGTGAGGGTTCGAGGGTGGTGGACTCAATTCCTCGTAGATGTCCTTTGCGGAACTGTTGACCAAATTCTTAATGTCGTACGTGTTGAGTGCACCTCGATCGACACTATCCTCCAGTTGATATTGAGTGGCGCAATTAGTAGTCAATTGACACTCGCGAAGGTCTTCGTGATTGTCACGATTATTATTATTGTTTGCTGCTTCGGATGCTTTATTGGGCTCGTTCGATGGCTTCACCGAAGAAATGTCTTGACAGCGAGATTCTTGTTGGTCGCGTACTTGTTCGTTTCGTTCGGACTTGATGCTGTTGTTGTTGTTGTTGTTGTGTGGTGGTTGGCCTGTGGACGATGATGATGAATTGCTTTTGTTTGTAGTGTTTGCAGCAGTAGCACAAGTAGAAGTGGTTGCAGTGACTATTGCTCGACGATTGTTAATAAACATGACGCCCGGCACCAAGGATGGCTGTGCGCTGTCCAATTGTGAAGGAATCGAGCGGAATCGAACGTGCGAACAGTGAAAATGAAGCAGAAGCAGAATGAGAAGAACAAGAGAGTCGATTCGACCATTTGACCATTCGAGTGAGCAACAATTCTGGCCAACAATCATCAACAGGCGAACTACTGCAGCACGATGTGTCTAATGCTTCATTGACTAACCAACTGCACCACAGATTGAGTGAACAGAATTGAGCAAACATTATACTCAGTTGCACTGTGGTGGTTGTGTGTGTGCTGGTGTGGTATGTTCGCGTATATGTCGATTTGTTGCTTTACTTCACAAGTTACTACTGATAATAGATTTCTCAAATCTTTGCGATTAACTTTTTTTGCAACTTCGGCTGCTTTGCTTTCATTTAAATCAATGATTAATTTTGCTCTGTTTGCTGTGGCAAATCCTGTTGGAAATATACAAAAGTGAAAATGCATTAGACAAAAAGTAATCAGTATAACCATAATTACTCAAACAGAAGAAGAAAGCAATCCGCAAGCAAACAATAATAATTAATGAATTCGATCGTAATCAATGCGAATTCACTCAAATTCAACCTTGGCAGCGCTATAAAAGCTCATTTTGTTGAGAATTTTAAATTATCACATTATAATTGTTGATTGTCATGCTAATTGGTTTGGATGCACATTTTGGAGGAATGTGCCAAACCTGGTTTAACTCAATTAGAATTCATATATTTGACTGTGATCTAATTATTGTTGTTTTGTGCATTTGATTTATTATTGGATTATTGAGTCAATCAAGTCATAAACTAATAAAGCAACAACATTATTAATGACCACTCGACAAATATTGACACATCACACAGGCACAAGAATTAAACTGTGTGCTGTACGTACAAACTTGAACAAACGAGACACCTCATTTAGCAATGACACTTGTGCGCCATTGCCGTTTCAAAGTTATATTACTTATCTACATCTCACGGTGTATTGCCAATGTCAAGAATGTTCCGATGTACAGAGTGTAATAACTGCACTGACAGAATGTATTATTAATAATATTATTCATAACGGTAAAGAGCAATTAGTACGCCACCCTGTACAGCATTAATGTGCTTGATAATGATAATAATAATAATATTCCTGTCTGAATGACTAATAAGCAAAACGTGCGTGCAGAGACGACCACCACTACAACGATTGATGTTCATTGTCATTGAAACGTTGAACAAAAAAAAAGACTTGAGAATAGAATCGAATGTCTTGGTTGTGTCTGTTCGTATATATATTACCTCTATGCCAATAATAAAAAAGTACGAGAGAACCTTGAAACAACAAACAGAATTATTATTGAATTCAACTTGAAGAATATTGTCCATTTGATATAGAAAAATAGAAACACACAAATCTATCACCGTGTCAGTCTAATTCTGCAATTTATGAGCATTTTATATTATTTAAAGGTTTGAAAGTGAAAATGAAAGTGAAAAAGTAATTATTTTCGCATTTATTCAAGGTACTATTTGAGAAACACTGTGCGTTCGCTCGCTTACAGTTTGAGTGCCACTGACCGTGGTCACGTTTTGCAAATAAAAATCACTTTTGCTACAGTGTAGCGGGTTTGTGTGTGAGTGAGTGAGTGAAATGATGTGAATAAATGTAGCGAACGAGACCATGTCTGTATAGTGTAGAGTACACTGTATATACAGATCTAGACAGAGAGACAGTGAAAGTTCGCTTGTGTATACGAAAAGGAAAGTCTGTCTGCTGAAGCAAAACAAAACACAAAGAACACACAGGCGCCATAAACAGCTCAAATTGGCTTGGGCGTCAGGGAGAGAGAGAGAGCAAGAGAACGAAAGCGAACGCAAAAGTAGGATCGATTGAACGGGAGACCAAGTGAAGGAACGTAAAAGTGAAACGAGATTAATGATAGCGACACGTGAAACAGTTAGGAAAGGGAAGAAGGAACTGAAACAGACATACAGACAGACACTGACTCACTACACTGCACTGTGGACAGTGGTGTGAGTGCATGTGGGGAGATACTGTACAATTGTGGTAACTAGTTGGAAGTAGCGAAAAGTAGATACCTTTGTAGCCAGTGCTAAGTGTATTCAAGTCCATCATGACCCTGACCTCAAAAGGGAGAAGATATATTAAATGCACGTTGAATGTTGTGCGTGTGTGCACACGTGTAATTGACATTTGACGTACTGTGGTGAGTGATGCATTCGGTTTGCTCACGTGTCGCACTATTGTACAGGTAGTCATCAAGACAGTCAATTGGTCATTCATTTGTGCATACAAAGTGCAAACTAGAACCTAAAAGTAACCAAATCGATTCGATTTCCTTCAAAACTAAATGAACAAATGACTCAAGTGTGAGTTTGTTTTGTTTTTCTTTGCTTTGCTTTTCGTTTGTGTGATTAATTCAATTAACCTTTGAATAATAAATGAACGAACCAAATTGTGAACATTCTGTTCTGCTCAAAATATAATAAAACTAGAATGGAAAAGCTGAAAAGTAAAAAGTGAAACTTCAGCAACAACAAACAGCTAAATTCATTAGTAATAAAGGAAAAATTTGTGTGTTGAATTTTTAAAAAGGCATATAATAATAAAAATAGTTACTTTTTATTAAAGAAAATTCTTCCAAAACAGAATGGAAAGATTGATCTAGGTCATGGTCAAGGTAAGTGCTCAAAAGGAATGAACATTGCCGAACACACTGATCAGGGCAATAATGAGTATGCGAATTTGTGTGTGTGGTTAGCTCGTTCAGTGGCTAATTGCATTAATGAGAAGCACAGACATTCTCTGACAAAGTATTAATTTGTCCATTATGGAAAAAGTGCGCTACAGTGAGTGTGCCAACGATATCAAAAGAATGGAGAGTGAGAAAATATTCCACAGACCACTTACCTTAGGAAATACTTTTGGTGTGACACGAAAAGGGAAAGAATTCGTTCGAACATTGAAAACATTCAAGGCAATGTGAATGATTCGTGCACTTGACAATCATCACACTACATTACATTTGTGTGTGCAATGTCGAGGTACTAAGGTGAAGTTCAAGGTCAAATGTCATTACCAAATGGTTCACGAACAATCAATTCAGTAATATAATAAACAATAATGTGTGCAGCACCAGTGATATACCATTGATTATTATTATTATTATTATATTTGAATGTGTGTTCGGTCAATATGGTGGAAAATATTCCAGCATGGGAAAATCACTTGGAAAGATTGGATAAACTTTTTTGGGTAGAGGCATAAAGAAGAAGCATAATTGTGGTTGGAAAAATAGTCAAATTGAATTTCACTCTGGAAAAGTTTATTTGGATTATTATGCTGTTCGGTTGTTGTTGTTCAGTTGATAGCGTTCGATATAGTCGATTCTATTGACACTGATTCACGGGTGATAAGACCGGATGTGGAGTGGTGAACTGGGTTGAGTGCTGTGAGGATGGATGACACTCACTGGGTCACTCACGTGTAATGATGATGATGCAATTGGGTTAGGTCACAGTTGGGTCGGGGATGGTTTTGGTGATGTTTGTTGAGACTTAAGACGGTCAATTAGGCCGTAATTGAACGTTTACACAAATGAGCTGGCTGCACCGCACGACGCACTCGGTGGTTGGTCTGCTTTCGTAATAGTCTAATTGGTGGTTGGGTGATGATGATGAGATGTGGAGTTAGTTGGGCTGGTTGGGCTGCTGACTGGTTGCTTCAAGTCATCATCGCAATAGCAATCATTGTCATCACTATCGCCTCATCGGTGTTGCACCAGAATGGACATTTGGTCGCGTTGTCGAGGCTGCTTTCGGGTCGAGAGGAGTTGGTCGTGTTTGCCAGGCCAAAGCTGAGAAAGGCCAAGTGTTTCCAGCCAGTGGCGGTGCAGGTCACAGAAGCGTTCATCAATTGGATGCGCATTTGGAGGTCAAGTTTGTTGGGGTGGTGTGCGAGGATGGTGTGAGGATGTAGGTGAGAAAGAGACTGCTGGAAAATTCGGTGAACTCGACTAGTGTCGAGTGGAAAGTGGCAATGATTCGATGATTCGTGGGATGAGTTGTGTGGTGCTCGAGTGGATCACTGCTGGTGAGTGAGTGTCGAGCAGGAGAATGTCACTGGGTCTGGTCTGGTGTCGGTGTGGGACTCGGTGCCGAGATTGGTGTGTTCGATCTGTTCGGTGGTTTGCCAGTTAGTCAGTAATAGTCAGTTCTGTCGGTGTATGTTCTGTCCTGTGTCTTTCAGTGGCTATGGCTTGTATCGGTTTGCAGAAGTGGCAAGTGCTACGACGACGACGATCACAGAACGGCTATTACGGGAGGCGGTGGTGGTGCTTGGTGGTGGTGGCACTGCTGTCGACACGAGTCTCTACTTCTGCCAGTGCACTGGCGAGTGTCTGTGTTGGGGGCTGCTGCATTTGAAAGTTTGTGTGCAGGGCGCGCGCGAAAGTGGCGCCCGGAGAAGAACAAGAAGAAAGACTACACGCGACACGAGGAGAAGGGCACCAAAAGGTATGGGGGAGCAAAGGGATGTGGATGCACTGACTGGGTGCACTGCAGAATTGCTCACCACCCCGAGACCACCGACACACTTGCGAGCTAGCTGCAAGGGGGTGAGCACAACCTTGTCCCCCTTGGCCACTTCGGTCCCCTTCCTTGGAGAAGGCGTCTTGTGAGAAGCAGTGGCAAGAGCACGCCAGTACCTGTTTGGAGGAGTGTTCCGACCAATTGACGAACCGACGGACCATCGTCGACAGTGGCCACAAGGATTGGCGTCATCACCATGGAGTACACGCCCAGTTGGATAGCCTAGTGACACAGTGACATCATCAGTGGCACATTCGGCCGCCATATTTCTCCCCCACTTTATCGTTGCCGGTGCCCGGCGTTGGTGGTGGTGGGGCCCGAAGCCATTGAAGCATTCCTCGTCGAGAGATGAGAGAGCCAAGACAAGACCAAAAGGGGAGACAAAAAACCGGCGCTGTTTGACGATCGGAAAATACCTGACTCCGGTCTGAGGGCGTACGGTGGATCAGTACGTGCTGGATCACGTGACCCTCGATATGGTCGTGTCTTGGGCAATCATTTGCCCGTGAAATAGTAGGGAGAACGTGTTTGCCCTCAATCTGACATCACACTCGGCGTACACCAACCAGAGCAACTCGGAATTTTACTGGTCACACCAAACTGATCAAAGAGACACCTCTGACGGGATAGTGGCTGAGACCAGGCTCGCTCCGACACCACAAACACAAGAAGAAGTACAAGTGGAAGCTGTGCCCCGATGGCCCACTCGGACAAACCTGGCCAAGTGAGTGGCAGTCGATTATTATTGTCTGGTAGTATTATTAGCTGCTCGACTATTGCCTCTGACCATTGTGTCAGTAATATTTGTTCTTCGTGTGCTTCAAGCCCACTAATCGTCGGCACTGATCGAGCTGCAGCAACGCACACACAGATCGCACACCACAGCACAAATTCAAAATGGCGACCGAGTCATGGAAAATTGATGGAAAAAAGTGACTTAACTAAACACACCGAATGAGGCAAATGCTAAGACGGAACACATGCGCAACGTTGGCGTAGTGTACTGTAAAATGTGCGCAGTGGCTCGACACTGGCCTGGTCACACTGAACCATTCCTCTACTTTCACTTTATTTCACTTCATTCATCGAGTCCACCACTCCAAGTTGTAAGTTCTAAGGTCATTCCTCAACTGCTTCTTCCCCTTCAAGTCGAATCGAGCATTTTGTTGTTTGCGCGCGAAAACGACCAACACACGACAGCTGTGGGAAGGAAAGAAAGCCACGAATTGCAATCACCGCGTGGAATACATTCGAATGCATTCGAACTCGCCAATGGCAAACGTAACCTCGATTCGGTGTGTGTCTGTGTGTGTGCTCTGTCCAGAACTGATTGGACAAACAAACAAACACACCAAAGGTGTCGATTGGTTGTGTGTGTTGTGTGCAGACAGAATGGCAATTCCTCTTCCTTCTTCCATCTGTCCGCACAGTGATTGGGTGATTATCTCGTGGCCAAGTCCAGTGATAATCACCACAACTGGCGACAAACACACAGCCAAAGTGAATGAATGCATGTGCGCGCCAAAGGCAACTCCAAGGACTGACTGTGAGCCATTAGTGAGTTAGAGTTCGATAGCGCCCAACGACGATTCTGTCCTCTCTCACTGTGTAATACTCTGTGTGTACGGATGTGTGTGTTGTATTGAGCCATTCATTCAGGCACACACACACTCACACTCTGAAACGTCATATTCACGTGTCGGTGCGGTGTCCGTCTGTCCGTCCGATGAACGACCACCAAACTGCACTCTGTTTGGTGCTAAATCAAATTTAGGCCATCCAGTCAGTCAGTTGAGCGAGTGTCAGTAAAGCCATGCTGCCTTCACTTGAGTCAACAATCGAACACACCAAAGGCAAATGATCTCCAGTGACGAACAAAAACATACACACACACACAAATTCAAGTCCATGACAGTGAGAGTGAGAGAGAGCCAAATGAGTTTGTTATCCCTGGCAACTGGCGAAACAAAAAAAAGGATGAAAGACCGTTGTGAGAGAAAGGGACAGCAACAGTGGCAATAACCAGAACGAACTAACACAGAGTGGAAAGAGTTAATAACACGAGTTAGTGGGCAAAGGACCTTTGACCCTGGCACAAGCATTCGTTGGCCAGTGATAATGCGAGTGCAAATGGGCACTGCCAACACAAATCAGTGCAACACCGCGAGCAGCACACTCGGAAGAATCACTTCCTCGAGTGATAGCTCACTGTACAATGTACATCGCAACACTCAATCAAACGTTCACCGAATGGACGCAATCGGGGCGTCAGTGATGGCCTTTGCGATAGTGTTCGGACCGTGTGACCCTTTGCTTTGCAATGCAACACTACACCTCGAGAGCATCATCATATGTGCTCATCCACTTGCGATTCAATGACACTGCACAGAGCGTAATAGACAAATACGTTGAGAGCGAGTAGAGCAAGCAAAAGTGAACCGAAAGGAGAACAACGATCGAGTGCAACAAACTGAGACACTGTGAGAGTATACGAGCAGAGAGAGTGCTCTGCCCTCTCACTCGGCGTGATACTTTCACTGTCTGTGCATTGCTGCTCTCCGCAAACAGACATCCTTGAACACGTGTACGAGAATTTCAGATTAGACAACACAGTGGCAACACAGTGCACGGTGAGTGAGTCAGCAGAGAAAGCCAGACCAAATGAGATCGATCGGGTGAGAGGCTCTTGTACTGCCTCTTCCCTTTGAACCGTTACACAGTGAGACAGTGGTGCAGTGTCGCCGACCTAGACTGGCGGTATGCACACAATGAGTGAGTGAGGTCATTGCATAGAGCCCATCAGGCACTGGTTGGTTGTCCACTGGTAATTGGGTTGCAGTGGGAGACATTGCACCCAATGTGGATGATCGCTCACAGGCCAATTGACCAGAAACGGGCAGAGACACTGCAGAGACACTCAACTGTTAGCATAGACCAATCTACATGTGAACTAAACCAGATTTACTATTTTATAAGTTAGACTTAATTAAACGCAAACCAAGTGAGAATTATTATATTTTTATTTAAGTTGAATTACAATTGAATTTGCAATATATTCCAAGCATTGCCTCGATGATTGCCTCTCTAGCCCGAACTCACCAAACCCTCATAGTGAATGCATTCATTCATTCATTTGGATCATTAACACACGCGTGACTTTCATGGTTCCATTCGATCCCGGGCAATGTCTTCTCCTTCTCCTTCTTCTTCTCTCGACCGACGCCAATGGTTAAATGATTGTCCCGTGTGTGTGTGTGTGTGCCGAGTAGACTGTTGGATCGTTTGTTATAATTTGGCACAGTCTAGTGAGTTATACCAAATGTGAACGGGTGCCATGCGCCAAAGTATGGCCATTCTTTCTGTACATTAAACCCGAATTTGGGTTCGGAGGTCGGTTTGGTTTCGCTTTGGTCGAGTCGTCTGCCTGTCTGTCCGGCCTGTGAATGTCAAGAACCGGCAGGTCGATTACCCGATTTGGTGGTAGAATGAACCGAGATCGCGCCTGCGGATTCTGCACCCAAACAGTTCCCGGTGTCTGTCTGACTGTCGGTCTGTCCGGTCTCAACTGTATTCTCTCTCTCTGGTGGCTATATAACAAACCTGGAAGAAGAATACATTCAAAAAAGCAAAAGAATAAAAAGAACACACACGAGGCAGAGACGACAACAAAACAAATGATGATTCTTGCCGGGAGTGAGACATCACACTAGGTTCCACTGTACAGCAACACCCAATGCGGCATTCGTTTTGAGGTCGTCCGCACAATGCTCCGTTAAGACATGACTCAAGACACGAGAGCCACATGGCGCCAGATTACGGAAACCAATGAGAAGAGACAGTGTGAGTGCTATTGACCGAGAAGAATACAAATGCGGCAAAGCAAAGTCGACTGTGAGTCACTTACGGAAAAGTACAACATACGTAATATGTGAATATTACATTCAAGTGGTGGTGCTGGGCCAAGTGGTGATTGAAATGGAATATTCTCGACTCCATTCGAGTGGACATTGTCTCGTCCAGTGGCATCCATCAATGCATCAATTGAACATATATATTGACTGCCGCATCAATCAATCAATCATCCAATTCTGGAAAGGATGAGAGAGGAGAGGATGAACCGATTCGAATCGATCAACTCGACTTCGATCGATTCGCTCATGTCGAACTTATTAGCGCTACACATTTTGATTGGCCACTCACAGGTGAAATAACCCCACTGGGACACGTGCCTTGCCTTCACCTCTGTCTAGTGCAGTAAGTGAACACTGACAATCCTGACAATAGGCTCAAGTCAACAAGGAAGCAATGTGTGAGTATTGAATGAGTGGACAAACGAATTCAAAAATGGAATCTGTCCGAATGCATTCGAGTTACCGAATAGATCACGTTTCGGTTGGACGGGAACAGCAAAGAGCCAACACAACCAAACCAAACTCACACACAAACACACTTGAAATACACTAAAAGGTTAGTAAATAAATCAACTCGAAACGGATAACAGAGCAAACAGAGTGAGTCTATCTACCTGTCAATAGACACCCGGTGAGTAACCCAAACCTAACCTCAATCGATCGAATACACCAACCAAGCACACACACGTGCAATTGGCGTGGTTGAGAGGTGAGTGAACAGACTCGCCTCTCTTCACACACACACACACACACACACACACACACACAGAATCACTCGAGTGTAATGGATACCTGTGAATGGACCAACGTAATTCGCGGAACAATGCATTCGATTGTCTCACTCGGACTTTGTCGATACTCGAAGCAATTCGATTGTTCGTATTGTTTCACTGTGGTGGTCTCCTGTACTTGTCAATAATTTGCACTCGCTACCACCAATTTGTTGATTGTTTGATGGCACAGAAATTTCCGATTTGCCACAACGCAATGAATGGGTGAAATGGAAAATTTAATAAAGTGAACTACCTGTTTGATCGCTTCTATGCTCAATTTGCAAATAAACTTTAAACTTTAAAACAGTTGACCCCTTTGCGAACATTAACCTTTATATATTCTATTAAATTCATTAAATCACAAACATTCTGATTAAGTAAGAATCAAGAATCGAGTTGTGTGTATGTGTCCAATTAGTATGTCCAACCAGTGAGCAATCACCAATTGCCGGATTGTAATCATTCAAATTTGTTGTTGTCGCGAGCCACGAACTTTACGAGTGGAGTGGGCAAAGTGATTACAGCACGCATCCATCATCTCTGGTCAGACAGTGAGACAGTGTAATCACTCGGTCACAGTGTTCAGTGACCAGTGCAAATGCATATGTACACACGTACATGCACAGAATCATCGATTCTTATAGCATCACCATTTGGACTCGAATCACACACACAGACACCAAACCAAAAGTCACTTCTGAACGTGCCAAACACATCAAACATATCAAACACATCAAACAACACACTCAAGTCAACCTAAATAAAACTTTCCAGTCTTGTGCACTTGTTGTTTTGTTGTGCACAGGCACAGAGAGTGCAATGGCAATCGAATGTGCCACTGCTGCACAGCAGTACAGCACTCACTCACTCACTCAAATGGCAATCTCAAGTGAACATATTCTTTCGTTCAGTTCAATTCATATCCAAAACAATTGGCACAACCAACGCATGCGTTATATTCATCGTATTCTGAACAAACCACAAAAGTATTCTTTCATACAGTGAGACACGTGTGTTAGTATGACTCAAAAGAGACTCATGCAGCAATCAAATAAATGTAACATAGAGAATATAATATAATCGAGCTAAATTGACGGGTTAGGAAATACAATACAACACTGTACGGCAGAACGATTGGAGCGCAAGGTGTCATTGTCGCCATATGTATAGTGCCATGTGAGCAGTGGCATGTGGAGAAACGTGGAAGTGCACTTGATGCCATTGCAACAGCAGCAGCGGCAGGAACAATCCAATTTTGCGCTCACGTGTCTCCCGCGCCACACCAGTCATACAAGTCCATACTTTGTGTCTATGCATCCGAATATTCACTAGCGCAGTGTGCATTTGTGTACACGTGAGCGTACAAGTTCACACACAAACTCTTGTGCAATCACATCAATGGCGAAACATAAATGCAAAGGTGGTAAAAAGTGCTTCAATTCGATATGCTCACTTATGTGCATATTCATTGTCGGCCGAGATGTTCAATTAGTTATCGTGAAAATTAATAATAATAATATGAACACCAAAGACACGAGGCACAAATTAGACATAGCTTTGGTTGGTTTGGTTTGGTTAGTTTGGTTTGTGTCCAAATCGGATTAATTACCACTCTCGCTCACATATGCAATCGAGTGACACTTCAACAAGCAACCAACAAATGTCAAACATCTCACTATTTTCTATTAGGCGAATGTGTGTGTGTGTGTAACGAGGCGAAAATAATTCCATGAACACAATTGGATCATACATACGAGAATTACGATTAAATGGTGGAAAAATTATTAAAGTTGACACTAAAGATGGCTGCATACTTACACAAAGGCATAAGCTAAATGACAATGCCATATTGGCGAACGAATCACACACGAGTGACACAACACACAACAATTCAATTTTGAGAGTGTAATTTCCAGAGTGAGTCTACACCAACAATGCAGATGTGTAATGTAATGTCAGGTAGAGGATGCAAACTGGCAGGACAAATCATTACAAATTGATATAATCCTATTACAGGTGATTATTACTAGCGAGCTGCGTGCACTTGGCTAATATGGCTTGCCTGAATTGCAAATGCTTTTGACCTATGCTTGTGCTGTGTTTGTTGTATTACCTCGCTCTAAATCAAAGCAAAATGTTTGAATGCTCAGTAGTGAATAAACACAAGAATATTCTTGTTTTATTTTAAATATTCAATGAATTATTAATTGAAAACATATACACACACAATTTGTAACTCGCGATTCTTTATAATATAAACCCGAATGAGCTACACTACACACACACGGCCACCTCACTACCAAAGCATTATTACGTATTCATTATTTAGTAATCAAATTGAGTGCCAAGTGGCACATTGCAAGCCAAATTGATGATTGTTCTCCACTGAGCAGTGCACGGAATTGCAATTCTCACCTCATTACCTGGCACATCACCTCATCTTCAGTATTACACACACAGTAAACCACTTTGCTCGTATATAAATATCCACAACAAAAAGTTTGAGTGAGTAATTCAATTAGTTTCTTAAAATTGAATTACAAATGAATGTGAATACTTGGCAATGTAAATTTGTGTGGAGAAATTAAGTGAACACGCCTCGAATTGTGTATGATGTGGTTTCGATCAAAATGTGAACAGAATCTAATCGGTCATTTCAGCTAATAATGGCTCACATGTGAGGTCATCCAATTGAGCGAATCTTCACTCTGTGTCTAATAATAATAAGTTTGACGATTCTCCGAACTGAAAGTAGGAAGAGAGGAAAAGAGTGCACTCCAATTGGGCATACACGTGTTCGGGCAAGACACAGTGTTCACAGACTCATTCAGTGGGAGGTTGTCCCGGTAATAGTCCATAGCCAATTGAGCACTTCTATGCCAACTAATACACACTCAAAGGGGCAACACAGTGGTGAATGACCACTTGTAGAGCAATACACACAACACACATTCACTCACTTCACACAAAGGTGAACTCACATTGACATCTTCAGTGGAAAACGAAGTGGTTTGAGTGTGTGCGATGGATTGATGCTGGCATGCTTCAATGAATTGGCCACACTTGACAGGCATACACAGACACTGGACATCACGCAATTGGCGCGTCAATCATCGTGTTCGGTGTGCCTCAACTCTAATACACGGACGCCTCGTGCGTCTCTAGTCAATACAATACAGTCAAAACATCAACACAAGTCAGCTAACCCGAACTTCGTCAATCATCTGTCAGTCATTCCTTTGCTTGTTAGAATATATTCGCAAGGGCGTCATCATAGATGCAATACAGAATCACACGAATCAAATTCTAACTCTTTTCCAAATTGAAGCGTTCGAAAAGTAAATAAAACACAAAATATAGTTACAATTGACCAATAATTTTAAAAAGTTTTACACATTTTAAAACTCTATTAAATAAGAATTAACAATCCTGATCTGTCTGCATATAGAATGACACAAACACGAGCAACACCTCTTATCTTATCTTCTTTTATTTTTCTTCATAACAATCAATCTCAATTGTTGAATGTTGCACGGAGGTCTCAAATCACAATTTGATGCACACTCAATCAAAATCACCCAAACACATACAAATTGAAATTAGCTTCAAATTATGATTATAATCTAAATGCAAACTTATGTTTATGAATGAATGAGAACGTATACAACAACAACAAGCCCGAATCGATTATCATTCGTTCAATGGCACACAACACACAAACTGCAGTAATGAATGTGTCACTTGGTGATTATTCGCTAATCATTAATAATAGTTAATTGCTTGCTAATTTAACTATTAATAATTATTATGCTCGATATATACCGAATTGTACTTTCTCGTAATAACATTTTTCGATTATTATGATAAATTTATTTCGGGGTGATTTCAAAGTCTTGTGTGTATGTGCATTTGATGGAAACTTTTAATGATTGAATGACGAGAAACTCAAGTGAAACAAAGGTTTGTTTTGATTGATTGAACTTTGATTGGGGCGAGAATGTATTTCATTAATCTGTTTCATTGGAAAGTCTCAAGTTTGTGTGTGACATTTGTGTGCCTTGCTTCTGTGAACAGTCTGTTGCATCTTGTGACAAGTGCATTAACATTCGAGTGTTGACATTTCACTTATGATCGATATGACTTTGTATAACAATTGTGAATTACACATTATTATATAATTAATCTGTGACTATATATGCCCACTTGCACGGCTTGACATGAGACACTAATTTACCTGTTTTCTGGTCAAGTGATCGAGTCATTGTCACCATTCAGCACTCCATTCAGTATGCCACAGTAATGCAACAGTGATGGATGGTTGGCCCATTCGTTATCGTCACTAATTTGGTCGGTCTATGTCTATGCTTGTGTAAGTCTTAAATAGTCTCATCATTACCAACGCTAAATTATCATCATTACGAACAATATCTTATAATTATAAAATGGCTATTCTAGGGGGTGTGTCTGTGTGCTGCTTGGGCCTAATTATGAATTAATGCCTAATGTGGAATATTATTATTCGATACTGATTCGGTCGGAATTGCTGTATATTCTCTCAAGAGTTGCATATTCGACTAATGACTAAATACTTGTGCATACGGCTTGGCGAGTGATCAGTTCGAGTTGTCTGCAGTGAGACTGAGAGGAGACAATTAGTGAATGCATTTTGGGATAATGATGACACACAACATAGAGTCATGTGCCCCGACCCGATTCCGAGTGGTGTAATGATAGACTAGCAGCGCACACTACTGGGCGTCCGATTAGTGAACAGGACAATTCATCATAAATCGAGAAGGTATAAATTACAATTCGACAGACACGAGACATACACACAAAACAAGAAGAGAAGTGCATTGGTCAGGTGTCACTTGTGCTCGTGTGTCACCTCTACTCTCTTGTTCACTACCCTTAGGTGAACTCGAACACATAACAACACATGTAAGACAAAATGACACTACATTCACTAAACAATAATAATTTAATTATACACCTGTCAACTGTATGATCTTACAACCAAACGCCAACCTGAACACAATGATCACAAAGGTGTGCGCGAGCTCTCGTGCTGTGTTCCTCTGGCTAATTGTAATAAATTGTGTGTGTCCCCAAAACACCGTGAAAACGAACGAACAATAATAAGACACCAAAAGAGACAAAAGATGTGACAGCACAAGAAGTGACGCATTCTAAATATTCTGCGCACAACATAATAAAGACAGACTTTACAGGCCAATCACTGGAACAATTTCAAGTGAAAATAGAATTTTCAAAAATACTTTGAATAGCAAAACGAAAATGAAACTACAACATATTGTGCGATCCACAAAAGGCACACATTAAATTCATAGACCCGCAAAATGTTTGCAATTACCTTAATGTACAGCAATAAATCAGCGGCGATATCTCTTTTTAAATGGTACTTTGAATTAATAATAGCAAATTGTGCTAATGCTAATTTGGTCGTACTTGTGACGCGAGTAAGCCAATTCATAAAGAAGTAGTAACAAGAGTGGCAGCAATCTGAGCGCGCACAGCCAAACCAAATATCATCACTAACAAGCGAAGCCTAATCTAAATTAGTGAATTATTATTGCTAATTCGACACCAGCACACACACATGCACACCGGAATGATGATCACCATCAAAGAGCACACAAGTTTACTCCCAACAGTGATGGGCTTAATTAGTACAACAGCTCACATTGCAAGTTGGGTGTACGAGCATTCCTACTAAACGACATATCGTCGTCTCCTAATGATTGAGGCTCAAGCGCGTCTTAGATCATTAAAAGTCCATTAGGCCACCACCAAACCATTCGCCACAATGGTGACAACATTCAATTGTGTGACTTCCATGTTACGCGCCGGTTTTGGCAACTAATATTCAAAAAGACTGTTCACTAAATCAGTGGTTGCTATTTCATTCTAATTATTGCATTTGACTAAATGTGTCCATTTCAAAATAATGTAACAAACTTTTTGAACATGCTCTAGTGACTTCATTAAATGATTTAACCGTAAAACGCATACATGTAAAATTTAATCAAACTATAAAATCGATTGCAGGTAGTCTAACGGAAAGCCTTGAATATTCTAGAAGAATCGATTAATTTGCAAACAACAAATTTCAATTCAACAAGCACGCAACACTGCAATAGACAGACACAATTGGGAGAAGACACATCATTTGTATTCCTCGCCTGCAACTCTAACCATAACCATAATAATAATAATAATGCAATTCCTCGAACCCCAGAAAATATTCCTTGAAAATTCCACACCAAAAAATTATTCACAAAGTTATAATTACAATCTATCTGTATCCATAGTTGGTCTCCCATCATCATCATCATTAGTAATATTTATGATTAAGTTATCATCATTGTTGAATTATTATTGTTTGGCGCTGAGATGAGAAGAAGGAGCTAGGAGACTGCACTATTCTGGTGCTACATTCACTTATTGTTGGGATTCATGGATTCTGACTGCATGCGAACAATAATTAGGAACGAATTGAGAATTGGCAAACGAGACTCGAAGAAGGAGAAATTATGGAAGACTTTGAAATTGACAAACAAAACCGAATGGAAACACTCGACAAAGAGAGAAAGAAACGGACAAAGAGTATGAACCAAAGAGCAACAGAACCGAACCGAGCCATTGCCTGGCAAAGGGAAAACACGGAAAAAGAAGAACGTTAGTTTGGGTACGATTCCACTCGAAATCAATGTTCGAATGGAAGAATTTTCATATTTTGTATATTCTATTCAATTTTGATAGAATAAGAAAATCTCTCTTAACGAGACATTAATTGTGTGACAAAAAAGGCATAAAAATCACATTCACATTTAATATATACGTTCAATTAGATCAATTTCAATAGAATAAAACTCAATCAAAAACATCAACCAATCTGCAATTAATTTATATCAATATTTTTAAATATATAAACACAAGTGAAACTCAATTTATGCATTACCTTTGATTGGTGTACAGCCGGCACAAATCATCCATTCTGGAGCAATTCAAATTTTCCATTGTTATTTTACGTTATTCTGCGTGTGTATGTTGAAAGAATCCAAAGAATTCCTACACGTGTGCGCTTTGCAAGCAAATAAAAAGGAACATCGAAAATGATCGTTCTATTAGTTTTCGATTCTACTAGGACAACTTGAAAAAATCTTTTTCCTTTCTAGCAAATACTAAATTGCAATAACATTTCGGGTCATCCTGTAAAGACGAAGAAAATATAACTCTTCAAATAATATTAAGATGACAAATTTTATACTTTTGAACATGCCATCTTTTGTTCAAGTGCCAAAAATATCCCAGATAAGTGAATCTAGAAACGGAAACTTTCAATTATCGTTTCTGTAAACGGAGGACATAGAAAATAAATTATCAAATATAAATCATTTTGTTATCAATGAAAGATAATGCAACTTTCAATAAATAAATGTCATTTTGTTGTTGTTTCTTCTCGAGAAAAGAAAAGAATTTGTCGATCAAATAATAAATAATAACCGAGCACTTTGTAGAGGACCCAATAATGATCAATTATTGTTGAATGACACAAACAACAGACAAGAGACAAATTCCGACAATTCAAGAACTGAAAAGTATTCCAAAAGAGGGCGTTGAATGTAATTGAAAAGTTTACAATGAAAACATGAAACACATTAAGCCAATAATAACAAAGTGGCATGGCATGCGAGCCGGTAACACAAACTCATCAATAAGTGTTCGTCCATTAGGTGCTGGGGACCATTAACGTGCGTGTGTTCAGAATGCATCATTACCGAAGCAATTAAATTTCGAATACACAAAGAAGCATAAGAAGAAGATCGGTGCATTCTTTCAATTTGGCAAATTGACTCGAATTCATTAGCATCCTAACAGGTCCATTCATCTTTGGTGCACCTAAACCTATTCCGTCCAACAACAATGCACCTTTTCTTAAATCAACTCTGCAAACTTTGTCTGCTGTCCTTTCCCCAAGAGAGTTGTGTTTGTTTGCAAGCAAAGTATGCATTCTCTCGTATTTCTTCTTTACTAATACACTTTACAATTTAGACAAATGCAGATGAGCTAGCAAGATAGGCCATCCTGACAGTGGCTCGCTATAAAATGAAATCGCAAATAATATATGTAACACAATTATTTGAATATATTTGTAAGAGTATATAATTCTTACACCTGAAGTTGTATGCATCAACCGAATTGAGATGCATCAATTTGTATGAAAGGTGGAAAGAACCATTGCTTGGCGTAAATGAAAAAGTACAGGACCCGAATGCAATTCTTCACTCTCTGGTCTCGAGTGTGTGCTGAAATGGAAATGTCGTAATTTGTCTTGCTCGAATATATTGTCTCGAATAACTCTCTCTCCTCGGATTCCACTCTCGATTGAAACCATCTGCCTGTCGAACACAGTGTTTGGACGGACCTAGGTGGAATTGTCCTCTTTCGTCGAGTGGAGTTTTGAGTCTGTCTGTGTTGAAACTTTCATTTCAGCATCCAGTGGACTATGTCGACTCACAAAATGTTGCTGAAATGTTACAGGTTCCATTGACGGAATGTATCGAGCAAGAATATATGTTCGGAATATTCTGTGTTTGTGTATGAGTGTATGTACAGCTAAAATTGGATTAATTCCAGAGGAGGATAATTCCACCGAGCGAGATGATGAGGACAAACAACATTGAAGTGTATACGCAAATAATAATAATAATAATACGTATATACATGTGTTCGATTGTAAAGTTTACTTTTAAAAATCTGTCCAGTGCAGACAATCAAATCCGAATGGAATCCCAAGCCAGGAGTCTCCGTCAAGTGGGAAGCTGTGTATTCCGAATATTCCAGAAATGGAAAAATTTCCACAAATGTTGTTGTTTCGCTGGTTGTTGTGTTGTGTGCTTGTAAGATTTTACTCTGAATGCAACACTGTGTTTGTGTCTTTGTGTTTGTGTATTACTCTACAACACAACCAGGCAAACTATTCCATGGAACGAATGTGTGTTGGCGAAAATTGCTGTGCGCGGAAAGTTTTACAATTTACAGTTTCACTTTGGATCGAGCGATTTCGGGTGTGCTGCTGAGTGTTGTTGGGCGCGCAAAGTTGTTGCTTGCAAATTGATTCCGTCTTTACTGCCATGGCACATAAATGGATTCGCTCATTGAAAACAAATTAAAAACACTTCAAACACTCAACTGAAACTATGTTTTGTTTCTGCAAACGTTTGAAAATTCAATTTCATACATTCGAAATAGTAAACAAACATTTCAATATGATTTGATTAATAATTCCTGTGACATTTATAATAATGTTGTGTATGTGTATACTATTTCGTGCAATAATTCCATCATTTGTTCGTCTTGTTCTCAGCGCATTCAACAAGCCAAAACCAAATTCTACACTTTCGTTTGATTCGTGTGTCTGTGTGCCTGTACTTTCCATTCCTAAATGGCTAGATAACTAGATATGCGAGCAGTGAAAGTGAAAATAATTAACTAACCAAATAATTACATACAGACACACATACAATGTATGTTATAAATCATATATATACAGAGTTATCTATGCGATAATATAATACACAAAATGGAGAAGAAAAAGTGAAAATTGCATTCAAACACACAGTTTGGCATTATTTTGAATAGACTGTCAATATGCAGTGAGCACTACGTTCATGAAACACTGGTTGTTCGTATAGTCAGGCTCGTTAATAAGATAAAGCCGTGTCTCTGTGAGTAGTGAATGTAACAGTGACTGTGGCCCGAGTCTGGCTAAGCTGTACGGCACTCACAAAAGGCAAAAACAAAGTGAGCCAAAGTGCGAGGAATTGAAAATTTTCCGTGTTTGTGTCTGCCTGTGTGTGTGTATGTGAGTTTGTGTTAGGCAGTGAGACTATGCCAAAGTGGCAGAGACAAGTGTTTTTCACTTTGGCGATGTTGTTGAGTGTCTTCACTTGGGGAGCCATACACAAAATGCAAAATGTCAGACCTGTACGCAAGAGATCTCATAGCAAAAAGTCGCTAAAGGCCAAACGCGCCAACCAAAAAGTGTTGCAACCAGTCACCGAAACGAGCAAATCGAAGCTCATTTACAGTGAGCCACTAAGACACATTTGCTGTGTGCCGTGTGTATATGTGTGTGTGTGTGTGTGTGTTTGCAATGAGATTTAATACATTTTAATTGAATGAAGGACAAACGACCAATCAATTTGGTAGTTAAATACATAGACAAGCAGAGATCGATCCAAAATATTCCACACAGCAAAACAAATTCATACAACGGAGATAACGATAGAAAAGGTTGACACATGCAAACGGTGGCCAAGTGAGATTGCTATCCAATTCGTAGTCAGTGTAGTATATTAATCAATTGCAGCTATAATTTTGAAATTCTACTGCCACAGGACTCGTGCTGGGATAATGAGCCACGTGTCGGGTGAACGGTTCCGATAAGGCACCATTACGACAGACCTAGTGAAAAGATCATCTTGCCATTTGGCCATAATCAATGTAGTTGATTAGTTCCGTTTTGAAACTGCAAATTACAAATTAAGGTCTCTCAACCGAACCGATCATTATTGCACAACAGAGAATTCAATAAGAACCCCTATTTTTAAACTATTCTATTCATTCAAATTGAAAATTCTACACTTTCTGAAAGTTTTCGCTTTTTAATTAAATATATCAAATAACTTCTTATCGGCAAGAAAACTGGTCATTCATTTTGCAATATCGCACACACACAAACACATGCGACAATAATTTTCCGAACGCGAGTACACACACGCTTAATTTCAAAAGTTGTGCAACTAGTAATGCAATGCGACACAAGCAAACAAACAAACAAACACTGAAATCGCTTTGAAATTATTAAAATCAATAATAATAAAGTAAATAAAAAGGTGTAGAACAATGTTGCCCAATTAGCACATTGCAATAATTGTAATAATACACAAAGTTGTGCAAATAGAAATTGATTGTCAAGTTGAAGGGCAGCAGGACAGTGGCAGTGTCTGTCTGTATTATCGCCATTAAATCGATTATGCAACAATATGCTTAGGCATTTATGATGATCGTCTTGGCTTGATTGCTTGCATACCCTGGTGACACTAAACAACGCACAATATTGTGCAACAAATAGTAAAGACACAACTGAAATCGTCATTTTAAAATCAACACACAAAGAATACTAGTGAATTTGTAGCGAAGCGTAATTCAAATTAGCACTCGTAATTAATGAATGCTTCAAGAAGAAGCGTATAATGTCTATTCCACACAAAACATTCCAGCAAGAGATAGTCATCTGAGCAATAAAATAAATGAACTATGCCGAATCATCATAATTTCGCCACATCTGCAGCCACCCAAAACACAAAAAGTATTCCAATCCTAAAATAACGCAAAAAAATGATTCAATGGAAATGTTCAATGTGTGAATGAATATAATAAATGCGTGCTAATTGAGTGTGGCAGTGTGGCTCCACTCAATGATCCACTCTATTAATGTCTATTTCCATTTGGCTGGCGCAACAAACAAATCATAACCATCCAAGCCAACAAGACTCGATTTCCATTGCCTTTCCAGGGAAGAAAGTCTGAAAAAGGTCTAGAGAGGAAGTCGAGTGTGGGTAAGTGAGAAGAGCCAAACGATGGTGGAAAACGTGATGCACCGGCATGAAATATTCCGCAAGACGCATTTCGCACGTATGTAAATCAAACGAAGTAACAAAACACTCGTGTGTGGAGGTTGAATGGCAAGAATCATTAGTGTACTGGACATGAACAGTATATACTGTAGAATCTACCGAAAACGGCAAAATAAACCATTGCTGGTGGAAATGGCACAATTGGTGGTGGTGCAATTCGGGTAGTGGAATACAACCACCGAGTAGTACACTGCACTGACAACACAACAAAAAATTAGGATTCCATCGAGGAAATTTATGTTTGTGTGAAACCAAAAGGACAACACAACACACACACAGGAAACTTCGTGCTACTAGACTAAATGGATGAATTCCAATTGTGGTAATTACACTGATGATGATGAGCATCGTTTGATTAAAATGGAAATGCCTATTGGAAATTGCTGCCTTGCGGTATTGATTGTGTTGGGTCGTTGTTGTTGTTGTTCAATGTGTCAGCAGTGGAAAACAATTGAACAATTTAACGATTGCATTAACGAGTGCGAAACAAGTGGAATCCTACTGATTGGTTTGGCCAACAAAGTCAATGATCAATGTAAGAGGCAATTTGCACGATTAACTAATCATAACTAAATTAAAGAAATGGCCAATTTAAATCAAATTAATTTAATATATTAATTTAGCGAACACTGCTGTAATCTAATAAATGTAGTGTTGATAAGTTGATATTCGAAGTTTGTCTGAGGTTGCTATGATTCAAACAACGCACAATTAATTGAGAGAATCAACAAATATTGAATACTTACCAAATTGCTTCACAACAATTCGAGCAGCACATAGAGATAATCCTTCTTGACCAGCTTGATCCGCTCTTTGGCAAGTCTTCCGTTGAAATGAGAATTCCGAATGGTGGAGAGAATTACAGCATTACAGTAACTATTAGTTGGTAAGGCCATTTGTTGACAAGGCCATTTGCATAGATAGGGCGCGATTCCGAGGTAGGTTCTGAGATAATAATTATGTTTGAACTTCGGTCCAGGACCAGTGAATGTACAAATAAGCTCGTGTCTTTGGTGCGAACGTGTGCAATGGGAAATTAATTTAAAGCACTTCGTAAATGGACGACAAAGACTTAGTCTGGAAAGGAACACTTAAATAATCCGCTTTGGTGTAAGAAGGCCGTTTGTTTGTACAAAGTAAATTTTGACTTGTAGTTCTTGTAACACTCATCGCAATGATAATTAGTCCAGCTGTGATGGTGCTGGTGTTGAATCATGAACACTGTTGATCCAGAGAAATACTGGACAAAAAAAATAATTAATCAAATATATCAAACACAGAGAAATACGATTAAATGATTAGTGACACTACTGGTACATTGAGATTGACCGGTATAAACTTCCAGCAAGTGATTCAATTATTATCAGACAATTGGTTATGATTACTGCCATCGTTAGAAAAAGTAGTCAATATCATCTTCCTCTATCTTAACAATTCCACCATTAAAACATTCATCACCTTCTTCTTCCTCATTTTCATCAAATAATTTATCATTGTCATTATGACTCAACTAAATATTAAAAATAGATTCTTCAAATTTAGCCGGGGTGGATGCAAATGAAAATTCGTTTGATTGTTTTGAAATTTGTTCGTTCGTTTCGTAAACATCGTTGCTGATTTCAGAAATTTATCGTTTAATTGCATCGACACGTTCATAGTTATCGACAAAAGTGTGTTTAAATACCAATTGGTAAATAAGGGGATCACAGCAATAATAAGTATATTCAAATCAAATCAATGACAAACGGCGGCCGACTGGTCAAAGCAAAATTGCCCGTTGAGAAAAACATAATAACAACGCATGTTTTATTGCTCGCCACTAGATGGTGGCATGTGTCTTGTCGTTTAATAAAAATATTTCCAAGCTAACTTGTCAAAGTGAATTTTATGAACATTTTTTGGCTCAGAATGACGTTCATATTGATCTACCTGAAATTGCTCCCAATGGTTTTCGAATAAAGTAACACTTGTACATTAGCACACCGCCATGTGGAGATGCACGATTATTTCGATTACCTGTGAGGTTTGTTTTAGGCCATGAATATGATTTCGAATCAAAATTTTCGACCTTATTATTTATTTAGTTAGTTTATTTGCTTATTCGTTTAGTTTAAAAACAAAAACGACCAAAATGTCATTTATTTATTTAATAATAGTTCGAGCAACATCAGATCTGTTCGGATGAATTTCATGGGTGTTTTGTACATATATACTTTTAAAAGAGAAAATACTCATAACAAGAAAAGAGAGATAGATCTAAGATAGTTCGAACTCTATAAACTCTGTTTACTCGACATAGTCAAATGCACTTCTTTTCATTTTTTGTTTTCATTCCGCACGTGCCACAACATTTTGCTTTCTTCTTTTCATTCAGCATTCACCACAGTGTCTCCACATTTTCGCATTATTTTCGCTCTGTTCTCTTCAGCGCTACTTATTGTGACAACCATATGGTTGATGACAAGCGTCCCAGCAGCAGCGATGGCCAGATTCGCATCATCGGAGGCAAAGCGAGCCGACTGGGCACGAGAATGTATGAATCAATAAATAAATTATTAAATTAAAAGCATCGGCACAAGAATAAACCAAAATACTTACTTTGTGTTGCACTGAAACACCAAATGGGTTCTCTCGTTTCACTAAAGCTTCACAATAGGAGAATGCAAGTAAAGTGTTTGTGCCTCCTTATTGGTTGACAATTTCTTAGAACCAGCAGATTGTGTATTGGGTTCCTTCTTTGCAAAAGCATATCACGATATCATGACCATAAATCGGAAAGGAAACAACGAAAGCATGTTTCGCCTTTGTAGGAACCACTTCTAAAAGATCAAACAAACAAACAAATGTTACAAATTGAATGTTTTGCGCAAATTAATATATAAAACCTTGAAATACCAATGAATTCATTGTCTTTGTATGTCACCGATTTGATAATAAAGTAAATCCTACCCGACAGAATAAAACTTCCATCGGAAGAAGTCCTGACTTTACTGTTGCCTGCAGCATGCTTTTAATGAAGACGATTATTTCACAGATATGCCACTTTTGGGATGCTGAATTTATCCAGTTGCATATGTTCGCCCAATGATGAAATGCACGCATGAATCGCACAGATCGGGGGTGACAATCACATGTTATTTCTGGTACAAGCTTCGAATAGAATTTGCAGAAGAATGTCATGATAAATCCGAAAATGGAAATAACTAAAATAAATAACAAATTAATTATTTTAAATAAATAAAAGAAAATATCAAATTTAAAATTAGTGTCTCCACCTGACGACAGAAAAGAACGTATTGAATTTGAAATTCAAATTTTGAATGTTTGCATTAAGAATCGCATACTCGCAATAGTACAGTTGCTCGAAGAGGGCATATGCGAATTTCGGGTTTCCACGCATACCAAGCGATGCATTTGGGTCTTTAGGTAAAACTTTGCAATATCTCGAATTATTATCGCTGATTTCGTTACCTGCCCAGAGGTGAATTAAATTGCCTAATGTTAGGAGCAAAATTTGCTTTGTAACAATATTTATGCATAATATATATTCGCGTCACAAGCAAATTGCAGAATAAGAAGAATGGATTCGCCAACAGGCCGAATTGGTAACGAATATTGCGGTTTGATTGTATAACAAGGGATATCTACCAGTGCTTGATATTCTATCGTCTCTTGGCGTTCCGATTAGTGTCTCAAAGAGAACTGCAAAAAAATTTGACCAACGTCGAGTCGCTAAGAGAAAGCGAGAAGAAAATTTGGCCTAGCATGGCACAAAGAAGAGGAAGAAAAACGACGACGACGATGAAGACAATCAGCTTGGGTTAGGCGATTATAATTATCAGTAGAATAAGCGTGAAGTTGAAGTGGCAAAGTGAAGTCAAGATTACAAGTCTAAAACGGCACTTTTCAGAGCCATTAATCTGGCGTGAAGAGCATTTTTTGGCGGCTTTTGAAAAACAGTTCTCGTTAATGAATATAGGTAAGTTCACCAAAAGTGCTCACATGAATGCTCCTAAGGCAGTTTGTGATAAACCAAAATTTGAAAGAATGCACATTAGGTACACTGTGTTTGGTATAAATCCCATTGAACTTGGTAGTTTATTGATGCAAAAGTAAATTCAAAAAATAACTGGTACACCTTCATGGGCACTGTTCGTTTTGATGAAGGTTTCAATTCGAACCTATTTCAAGACAATTCAAATTACCAATGAATTAAAGATTGCTTCGAAATGATCTAATTAAAGAAAGATATTAGTAAATCAAAGTGGAATGCTGTTCTGACGGTATATTGGAATACTCTTATGGATATACATCTGGAAATAAATAGGGAGTTTCTTGAATTTTGTAATAATAATCAAAAGAAAGAATAATAGGTCTACTAAGACTTAGTAACTAAGTGACATTCGCAGTGATTGTCATTGATAAAAACAGTCTGAATGAAAACAATGCACAAAGGGCATTGAGAGGCCCATTCACAAACAAAGTAACGTTTCGGAAAATCTTGATAAAACTCGATTTTTCTATGACTTCTCATCAGAAAATCGTTCTGATTTTTGCTAAATGATAGATAAAGTGATAATACACAGTTTAAGATTTTAAAATTCTAATTTGCACTATTTTGAGCCAAACTCCGTAATGTCCTGCCTTAAGTTCAAACGAAATGTTCGCCAAATAAAAGTAAACCAAATAAGTTAGAATCGATAAATGTCCACATCATCGAGTTTGAGCCATATTTGTATGTTTGCCTATGTAATTCGAGATACTCGTATTTCTCGTAATTTGCTGTTAAGTATATGATTGAAATAATCAATTTCCACAATGCATGGTCAAATTCGACGATTGAGTGCCGTCTTTATTATACAGAATAAAGCCATATAGAAGCAATAGGCCACAATGATAATACCACGAAAGAGTTTGTAGTAAAACAGGTCGTGTTTGGTAACTAACTCGTTCACATTGTTGTAGAAGAGTCGTCGAGTTTGCTTATAGATTCTGTAAACCATCACAAATTAAATCAGATACGTTTAGGCAATTTAGGCATGATTTCAACAACCATCAAAAAGAAATTTCGAAGATAACGCAATATTGTAATTGTAACTTCTTAATTCAAATTTATTCCAAATTAAATATTAATTATATATTTTCATTTCCATGTTCAGCGAAATTCACTTATTTTTAGTAATTTTCTTATTTCATTTTCATTTTTATCTGAATAAATAATTAAAAACGATACGGGATAAAACTTCATCACAAAGAATCAATGTTTATTTCTGGAACATTAGCTGGCTGCAGCTGTCATGCCAAGAGGAAGAGTTCCAAACTGGCAAAATATCAGAATGTTTAATTCGGGCATTATAATTTTAACTACATATAAAAGAATACCTTGTTCGGGTCGATCACAAAAGATAGTGCAAATGTTGGCATTAAATTAACATTGAAATGAAATGTCATCAGAAATTTTCAGAAATATGATGGAACAATTATGCCTATCGGGCTGGATGTCGTCTCTTAATTATGTCAATTTATCGCCAACTTTGCTACTCTACTTGATTTTTGAAACAAATCCTAAAGGAGTAAAAAAAAGTTTAGAATTAAATAAGTAATCTTATTACAAACATGGTGATAACTTATTACGTAGAAATATCAGACAAAGACTTGTAAATATCAGAATTGGAATCGAAATATTATATTCAAATGTTGCCAAAGTTGTCACTGACTTGTCAGTTGTCAAAATTTGACATGACAGTCAAATGCAGAAAAGCGCACACTGCGAACTTCAGAGGTTTATTATAGTCTTCTTTGCACGTGGCTGTATGTTTTGTGTTGAATTGCGCACTTGCTAGTCGCGCTGACCCAGCTGCTTGAGGTAAATTATCAATTGCATTTTAGGCAATTAGATTGCTAATTTTGTTTCTTCATGTTTTCCCAGATTTCTTTGAATTTTGTCGTTCCTAAAATTTTTTTGCCACTTCATGTGGTGCTGTCAAGATGTCCCTTCCAACAAATCAATGCTTCAACATTTTGGTATTAGGCGAATCTGTCACTTTGAAAAAATCTACAACTTTCAATGCATTTGCAAACTATGCTAAATTCAAAATGTTTGAAGACGCTAAACATCAAAAATTTGTTGAAGCCAATACGGCTCATTTGGATTTGTTCAATGCTGAATCTGGCGAACGCAGCAATTTGTATAAATTCGATCAAAATCTTATTGCTTATTCGTTTAATTATGCCAACAATTTGATTCAATTTATCGATGTTACTGATTTGGGAGAATTATTTGGCGATATTCCAGTGAACAAGACGACTCTTGACAATGTGTTTAACTACTTAGCTAATCTGCAACTGCACGCCATTTGTATTTTTGTCAAATCAACTACTACTCTAAAGAAGCCGTCTTTTCGTTTTGTCATCGGTGAACTCATCACTCGATTGCCCAAATGTGCTTCCAATAATGTTTTTTTCTATTATTCTTTTGGTCCTAATTATCTCTGCAGTCAAAGTGAAGACAAGGCTAATTTGAACGAATACTTGCGTAATAATTTCAACGAGGAGAAATTAGACTTTATTTCCGATCAAAATTGTTTTTACATTAATGGCGATGCGTACAAATATTTATTGTGCGATAAAATTGGTTTTGGCCGTTTAAATGAAAATGATGCTTGTCTAGAGGAGATTTGGAACAATTCTGCTAAACAAGTATTATCGATGATTTCAAAATTATTCAAATTGAAGCCATTTCGATTAGAAGCAAATATTTCATTTAGCAGTGAAAGTGAAGTGACATGTTTTGATGCTGTCGAACAAATGAAGGTTGATATTTGTGATGTAATACAAACCGGCAAAATAGATAAACAAATGGATGCTGTGGTCGAGTCGATTAGTTCCATCAGTCAAAATTTGATTCCTTTGATTGAAGTTGAAGATTTGCTATTAAGAACATTGCCATCTCCGGTCACCGTTTGTACTTCACAAAAATGTACCGAAGTGGTGAATATTCAAGGAATGAACAAAATTATTTACAAGACTCGCTGTCATGAAGAATGTCAATTACCAGGAATTGCTGAAAATGTAATCGGTTAGTTAGAACATTAATGTTGATCAATTTGTAAGCTTAATTTTTTTTGTTTTAGGTCATCCTAGCTTGGATAACTGTCAAGTATTTGCTGAATCTAATAATTGCAATAATTGTGGTTGTTTTTGGCAATCGCACATGCACCAAACCTTTGAGTACGTCAAAGTGAAACGCGCAGGCTTCAATCACAAGGAATTGGACAATTTAGCTGATTCTATCAAGCAGATTAGTGAGACGATTTTCACGATGAGGGAAACATTGACTGATTACCAAAATGAAGTGTTGGTTAAGTTTGCAAACATCTTGAGCACAAATTCTAATATGGTGAGTTAAATCATAAATATACAATCAATTTGATTTTTTTTCTTGTAGATTTACTGCAAATTTATCGAACCTTATATTGACTTGTTAATCGACGAAGAAGTTAAAAAGGATAAATCTGTCTACGGTTATCTTCGTGCGAAGTACGATTTATTGGTTGAGATGAAGAAAGCTCACCAAGAAAGTGTCAACAAATTGATCGAGGCAATTAAAGATAAATCTCACCATGAGGAAGTTAATTATGACGAGGATGAATTGGATATTTCTCTTGGAGCACTACCTAACGAACCATCGTCTGTATTCAAAAAATCATTGCCGCCATTGCCCGAGTATAACATATTACTCCTTGGAGAAAAAAGCACTGGAAAGTCCACCAGTATCAATGCTATAGTCAATTATCTAAAGCATAGTACATTCGAAGAAGCTGTGAACAAGGAATTTGAACAATTGATACCTTTAAAGTTTACTCTTCCTCATCCTCAAACTGGTGAACCTATTGAGATTATATCTGGAAAAGATGACAACGAACTATCAAGTGATGACATTTCAAGTACTCCATCGCCTGTTGGTTATACTTTTTGTTTTGGCGGCGGTCTCATTCGACTAATTGATACTTCTAGCATGGGCGATACCACTGGAGTTGGTCTCAACTTTGATAAGATTGTCAACTATTTGCATTATCACAAGAATCTTAATGGCATTTGCATTTGGATAAAGTCAACTGAAACTCGAAAAACTGCTTATTATCGACATTACATTAATCAACTCATTACCCATTTGCACAAAAGTGCATGTCGCAACATTATTTTCTGCTTTACTTTTAGTCGAAACTCATTTTATGGGCCTGGGGATGGATTTACTAATTTGAAAGAATTTTTAATGAATGAGCTTAAAGATGTGCAGCTTCCTCTCAAGCCTAATGTCAATTGTTTTTTCATCGACAACGAGGCTTATCGCTTTTTGGTGGCTAAGAAGCAAGGCTACCCTTTTAAGCCTAAACAGGAAATCTCATTTAAGGAATCGTGGGATACTTCAGTTGAACAAACGAGACTAATGATGGAAACTATTATGGGTTTAGAGCCGTATAAGCTGAATGAAACTTGCTCAAAGTAAATTCAATTTGATTACACTGAACGTATATTTCACTAAATAATTGTTTTTGTATGTTCAATTTATCTTTAAGAACACATTGATACTGTAAATTGTGAGACATCTCTTTGAATAAATACTGTTATGATAAATACAAATTGTCACTTGAGGAATGATTGGGAAAGCTGATTTACGTAAATATGTCATTTGAGCATATACCGAACAATTGCACATTCACGCATTTATTGTAAACAATGTCAATGTCATAACATACTCGATCATTCTCTGTAAAATAAAGACAAACGAATGTTCATGTAGAAATGCAATAGCAATAAACTTACCGTTCCGGAAATGGCTAAATCGCTCCAGTTCATTGTTTGCAAACATGGCCTTGTTTAGGCAAAAACATACCGAGTGACAGAATTGGCTCACCCACAGATTTTATTGCAATAATGAATCAATAAACTAGAAACTTTAATTACTATTTGATAGTCGTTTTTAATATATTAAATATATGGAAATAATGGATGAAACTATTATACAAAATATGATGGCAAAATATGGAAACAAAAAAATGGTTTCTTAAGCCTTCGTAGTCGAAAGTTTTTTAATCTCAATCAAGACTTTGTCAATTGCCTTCAGTGCTGCTGGAGTGTTAAGTTGAGTCTTCAACTCGGACATGTCCTTTGAAATGCCCAGCTGCTTCATCACATATTGATTGATTGAATCAAAGTACACATGAAACTGAGATCGCAACACTCGTTGTGGAGTCCATTCAGTGAGATAGTACTTCTTGTCACGATAGTCAACTTCTTTGTGTATTTTCAGTAGAAAGCCCTCGCCTTTCTTCGTCTTCTTTGTAATCATGGCTGGTGGTATGGGTCCAGTTAGTGTGCCCTTGAAAATACTAAAAGCCATGCTACCATTGACGTCATCAAGGGGCTGGTAGCACTTGTCCCAATAGACTGTTATTGATTTTACTTTTGGATCAGGCTTAGAAACTACTTCAATTCTTTTGATGTCCATAATTGGATACTGAAAAAGCTTTGTTGGATCAAATTGGGGAAATTCAGGATTTGCTGTTTGATCAACTTGAGGAATGGCCTCGGATGGCTTCGATACATTTTGACTTTCTTTTGGGCTTTCAATTGGTTTTGGCTTTTTCTTTTTCTTTGGCATTATCATCGCAGACATGCCGCCAAAATTACGCAAAGCCGCATGAACGGCAGTTTCACGAAACTGCCCACAATAACCATTGAATTGTTCAGTTGACAAGTCTCCAGACTTGCCAAGCATTTCCATGTTGAATTCATTTATTTCGGCAAAGTAGTTCATTAACTCTATACCAAGTACACGTTGGACTTGCCATTCAACAAGAAAACAATCTCTGTTTTCATGTTGGCGTACCTCCCATATTTTATAGACAGCGCTCTTTTTCATCATTTCTTCGATGAAATCACGCTCGGCCCAGGTCAGACGCCAAATAAAGATACATTCTTTGACGATTGAATTGTCGATTGTCTTGTTGTAGTTCAGGTTGTCTTCGAGTTGAATGGAGATAATGCCATCAATGAGGCGAGAATTCAATTTTGCAGCGTCAAATATGGGCAGAGTGGCAGAATTGATGTCTGCGTTTGGTCGAAGGGCGCCAAAGTGAAATGTCATCGTGTAAACCGAAAAGGATCGAGAATAATCGTAGAAGATTAAACAAATAAAGTTGAAATACACAGCAGTGCACTTGACTGGTGATTGCCGAGCTCGTCGAACGCATGGATTCCATGGAATGACCAAACGAATGCATCAGGCTGCTGACCAGCAACAGTTCACAAAGTAAGTGACGTCTGTTTCGCGCTTTTGCAGCTTTTGCAAAGTTTTTCTTTTGTTGAATGATCATTGATTCATCATGATGCTACTAATACTTGAATATATTGAAACTTTCAATTTGAAAACTATTTGGACAACTACTATCAAGTACTTATCAGGATTATTTCAATTGAATATGCAAACTTAACGTTTTTTCTGCTTGAGTTTTATTTTACACTGACACTGTGAGACAACTCTGGCGAGTAGAGCCAAAAATGTTGTCCTGAATGGTTTTCTGGCCCTTGGTTTAAAACAAATCGACATTTGCAGTGGATTGAGACGAAATATAAACGAAAATTAATGAGTCGGTCAAGCAGTCGGTCAGCAATTGCATTGATTTAGTAATTTATTCGTATATATACTGCCTGAGTAGTTTGTTGATAGCCCCGTTCTTCTTCAGAATTTGATTTAGTTACACAAATGATTACTTCAAAATACGAATTGACATTTCATTGTCAGTCAAAATATCATTGAGAAAAGATCGGTCTCTCGAGTGTGAACGAGAAAAAGCGAAAAGAAGTAATACTTCATTCATCAGATCGACAATTGCAAAGTATCTCATCTATGAAAGCGCGTTCAAAATGTGTTAGTAATGCCAAGTTTGTCCCTCGTGTGCGAAAGCGATTCACTGCTTATTATAAATATATTTGTCTATTGCATCAACATGTTGATTTCAATTGATTTAAATCAATGATTTGTGTTGGTCTGTCTGGTTTGGCAAATATTTGAGGCACCAAACGATTAACAGCAGCAACTTTAACTTTGCAACAACAGCCTCAATTATAATATAATTTATATCAATTTAATCGACCAATGAAAATATCTCGGCGTGCCTATTTTTCACCGCATTCAACAAACTTTTTCTCGACGCGTGTTTTATTTAGAATCGAGGTCATCTATTTGCGGTATTCCCTTATCAAGAGCTGAATTATCAATGGTGGCAGACTCCTTATGCTTCTTATCTATTTTTCTGAAACTCTGTCAAAACAATATAATTTAAAAAGAACCAGACTAACAAGAGAAAGAACAATAGAAAATAGCTGTACAACTACCTCTCCGTCTGTGATATTATTTTCTCTTCGATTATTAGGACTTTTATTTGAAATTTTTTAATTTATTTCTGTTGGAAACTATTCTTATTTATCAAAATGTCTTCTCAAGAAGGTTCAAAATCACAAAGCTCATCAAGCTCCGGGAGCAATGCACCGCAAGAGCCAGTGTCTACTTTGACATCGATGCCCGACACTGTGCCTGTATCGTCGAATTCGCCAACAAGCAATTCCGTTGGAACGCCAATCAGTACAACAGCCTCGACCAGTGCAGAAAGTGACTATAATAACGATTTCCCCCTTTGTGAAGATGTAAATAAATATGAAAAGATTACGAAAATTGGTCAAGGAACTTTCGGTGAGGTATTCAAAGCTCGTCACGTGAAAACTAAAAAACTTGTCGCTCTCAAGAAGGTTTTAATGGAAAATGAGAAACAAGGCTTCCCAATTACGGCCCTACGCGAAATCAAAATCCTCAAAGAGTTGAAACACGAAAATGTGATAAAGCTGATCGAAGTCTGTTGTACCTCATCCAACGAGCCCAACTACAAGGCCACCTTTTACTTGGTTTTTGATTTTTGTGAGCACGATCTCGCTGGACTGTTGTCAAATGTCAACGTAAAATTCACTCTCAGTGAGATCAAGAAAGTGATGAAACAGCTATTGGATGGTCTTTACTATATTCACTTTAACAAGATTTTACATCGTGACATGAAGACATCGAACATACTGATTACTAAGAGTGGGGTGCTCAAGTTGGCTGATTTTGGTTTGTCGAGAACCATTTCTGATTGGAATGCTAATTCCCAGAAATATACAAACAGAGTTGTCACCTTGTGGTATCGAGCACCGGAATTGCTTCTTGGTGAGCGCAACTATGGACCACCGATTGATCTATGGGGTGTTGGCTGTATCCTGGCTGAAATGTTCACTCGAACACCGATTCTACAAGGCAGTACCGAACAAGCCCAAATCACTAAGATTATTCAACTTTGTGGTGTAATCACTCCCGAAGTGTGGCCAGGTGTGGAAAAGTTGCAATTATACCACAAGATGGAGTTGGACCGGGATGAACGACGAAAGGTTAAGGAACGACTTAGGGTTTATGTCAAATGTGCAAATGCTTTGGATTTGGTGGATAAACTGTTGGTTCTGGACCCAGCGAAACGGCTCGATGCGGATAAGGCGTTGGATCACGATTTTTTCTGGAGCGATCCAATGCCTTCCGATCTCGGCATTATGCTTTCCCACTACAATAACTCAATGTTTGAATTTACCGCCGCACGACAACGAATGCAAAATCAACCTGTTCTGCCCGTGGTCGTCAATCCACCGGGACATGGTGAACAGGGGCGACTTGGTGGTGGTCCTGGAGCTGCGGCTGGTTCCAACGCTGCTGGACAGTACAGGGACATTGTCTTTTGAATTATGTGTGGCAATGACTTTTAACGATTCTTTACTTTACAAGCATCATTTATTTTGTGATACATTAATGTAACATTATTGATAATTTGAATCCCCCAATTTTTATTTTATATTTAATCAATTCAACTGTAAATATTATACATTCAACGATCTCTATATGCATGAAATAAAAAGTCAGTAATAAAGTAAGCCAAACGAGTGAAGTAAAATGTTTTTCTTCTAGTTTTGGTTCGAGATGAAGAGCGATCTCTTGGAATTAGATCGAAAGAACAACGTTCCAATGTGTGTGTTCCTTAATATGTACTCTTATTGTGTCTCGTATTTATGTGTTAATTCTAAACTAATTCAGAATAAATAATAAAATAAACTTCAATGTACAATGTAAATTACCGATTCAAATGGTACATTCGTAGTTATATCTATCTATGATAGCTTCAGCACAACTTTAAATATGTCTAGAAAAATTCTATTCGCATGGACATCATTCAGACACAAATTCTGGACATTGAGAAAGAAAGTAAAGTGGTCTAAAAGAAATTATTTGAAACGGCGAGCAAAAGCGAATTCCATTTATGTATGTCCCATGGAGGCGGAGCTTTCATTATTTTGACGTAACAATGGCTTATAGGGTCACTCGAATTGCTACGCACTTTGTTTTGTCATGCATTCAGCTGCAGCTGATCTGGCGGAGCTTGCTTTGTTTGTTTTCCTATGTGAAGTTCATTCTCTCAGAGTCTTTGAACTAATTAGCTCGACATCTCGAGACCTGAGATCTTCGAATATACTTTTCGTTAAAGTGAAGTGGCTTCTCTCTTTATGGCTCTTCTTTTGCCTTCAAATCTAATTGCATCATGGTTTACAATCTCCGATCTCGAGAGTAAGTTGTTTTTTAATTTAATATTCCGTTTTAGCTTTTTTAAAATGTAATTTTATGTTTGCCTTTTTTTTACTCTTAATCAGCTCTCATCGAAAGAAATTTTGTCAGTGCGACGAATGTGGTCTGCAATTCTTTGCCGATAAAGAAGTGAAGATGCACGCCAAGTCTGTGCACAGTGCCCGAGGTCGTTACTTTTGCAAGAAGTGTGGCATTCGTTTTAGTCTCAAAAGTCAAAAACAAGCTCACAAGAAGCGATTCCATGCTTTTCATTGTTTGAACTGTCGCAAGATTTTCTACAGCAAGCGCCTGTACGAGTCTCACGAGAAAAATCACTTGTACAACTGTGGAAACTCAATTGAACCAATTGACAATTTCAAAATTAAAGTTGGTGCGTGATTTTAGTCTGATATTAAGAGTGGTCTCATTAATTAATTTATCATTTTGTAATTGAAACAGAATCCACTGCGCAAGTCGAATCAATTGCATCTGTCTCAGAGAACCTAATCGAGGCAAAGGAAGCTTCTACCTCCAAAATCCAGAATGACATTGTTCCGGTTGAAGGGCATTCGAAAGATGACTCTGGTAAATCGGCCCCTGAGCCGCAGGCAGGATCCACATCTTCCAAAGTTGATATTATGGCAAATTTACGATTGTGTTCGAGTTGCGGTACAAACTTTCTTTTGCCAAGAGAGAAATTTCGTGAACACAAGGCTTATTGCAAGGAATATCAGCGAAAGAAAGGTGTGGAGAAATATTATGCTAAAATTGCTGCTGATGCGGCTTTGGCTGCTCCGAAGAAACGTTCCATTGACGAATTATCGAAAGAACCTGTTGCTCATCTTGAACTTGTCGAACCTCAACCAACAGTTTCGACTGCTGTAGTTGCAACCACTTCTAAGAAACGGTCATCGAAGCCCAAGAAGGCCCAAAAGGAAATCTTTCAGAATGACGTTAGTGCTAATACTGGTATGATAGTAATTCTCTGAAACAAATTTAAATTGTATTACTTTTTAGGTCTTACTCAAACTATCGAGTCTCTTCCTAATGTTTCGTCATCATCGTCTTCGCTTTTAAATGGTAACCAAATTTCAGCTATATTGTCGACTTCTGCAGTTGCTACCAATGACAAGAAACGACCATCAAATCCGATTATAGCAACTAAATTTCCCAAGAAGCAAAAGGTCCAAAAGGAGCCCTTCCAGAATTCCGTTGTTGATACCGGTATAATAATGCTAATTCTTTAAAATAATTTTAAAATGTTTTATTTTTTAGTTTGTGATCAAATTATCGAGCGTCCTCCAAAGGTTTCATCATCATCGACTTCGCTTTCAACTGCGAACAAAATTTCAGCCTTATCTTTGGCTATTCCTTCATCATCTGCAGTGGAATCAGTGCTTACTTTTGAAGCCTCTCACAATGTCTGTATTGTACCTCTTGTATCTTCGAGCCACGGACAGTCGTCTTCTGCACTCAATCGCATGAATATAAGTTTGATTCGTGACACTGTGAAGCATCGCAGTTATCTCTGCTCATTCTGTCCTTTCACCATTTCGAATATGCAAGTGATGATTACTCATTTTATCAGGAAGCATCCCTTTCAAGTGGTTGAGTTTACTGAAGTTTTTATGTCAAAGCTCAAGATGGAAGTCAATAATTGAATTGGAAATTTATTTTCGATATTTTAAATTGCCAATATTTTTACTACACTTTATTTCTTAAATAAGTTTGATTTTTTATTATATCAACATATTCTATTTGATGAAACTAATTTTCAACCTGGTTAAGTTCAATGATTGATTGATTTAATTACATTTTATTTTATTTCTTTTGTTCTTTTGCATTGACAATATTGGCATTAATGTCACTATTCTAATAATCTCCATTTTGAGTTGAAAATAAAATCATTTATTACTCTAGTTAAATTAGCTCAAAGTTTATTAACTTTAAACATGAAACATTCGCTTTACGGTGAAAAATGTCAGTCTTTACTTTTTAGACCCAATACATTGGACCGTTCGCAATCTCTTTCTGTTTCTTACAGCTTTTTTTCCTTTGGCGGCGAATCAATTTTAGCAGTTAGTGTTCCCATGAAATTCAATATTAATGGAAAATTGCAGAAAGAGTCGGTTTGAGTAGGAAAATTATGGTCATGGTGAGATGTGCCACGTTAATAAAGTGTCGATAGATCCCATTGTCGAATGTACATTCTTCATCTCCATTTCTCCATTCCAACTGACTACTCTTCCTGTAAATGTATTTTACGGTAGACCTGCTGGTAATTAACATTTAATAAGCGACTTTTAAATCACTATTAAAATATATTTTTTACATATATGTATACGTGTTTGTGAACCAAACTCATCGAGATTTGTCAGCAAAGAGGTACTTTAGTTGAAGAGGCATTCAATTTACATTCAAAATTGCAATATAGTTGATCTCTGAAATCTCTGGAATTGATGGGCAATTTCTGGATTGCACCATTGTGTTTATCTTTATCGTCCAACCAATATCAAAGTTGTAAATTGATAACCAATTTGGTCAAATCCTCCTAAACATTTTAATTTTGCGTTTATTAAACTCGAATACAAGTATTTTGATTATTATTAAAACTTTGTTAGCATTGGCATTAACAAGAAAGTTTGCTTGAAATATTTGGTATGATTGCCGGTGAGTTATTTAACTTTCTCGTATTTGGCACTTTGAAATAGATGAAAATAAACACGAGAATGTTGAATACGAGAAAGATGAGAAATACGTATTGATTGATGGCCAATACGATCATCGGAAATGTCATCGCTTAAAATGAAATGCAAAAATAGTTAGATTGATAGTGAAAATTGTCAATTGGGTACATACAAACAGAAAAATTGCTGAACCAATTCACGAAGCAGCCAATGCTCATTCCGATGGCCATCGATGACTTTTCAAACAGTTCCGAACCGATCATGTACGGAATTGGTCCTGCGAAAATGCAAATGTAATTAGTATATGAGAATTAAAACGCTCTGCATCATATTACCTAGTCCAACTGCCATGAAGAAGATAAACACCAGAATGCTTGTGATGGTGACATAATTGAGCCATTCGTAGTATGTGTTGAAGGTCATGCTGATGGTGATAATCAACAAACAAACTGTTGTGGCTGTACTGCTAACCATTAGAAGATGTCGGGACACATATCGCCGCAGCAAAGGAAGACAAACAATCACACTCAGCACGTTCAGTGTTGAGCATCCAATGCTGGCGTACTGACTCGTGCTGGCACTCATGCCTACATCTTGGAATGTTTTGGTCGAGTAGAAAAAGATCTGGTCAACATAACGAAATTTAGCATTCAATTGTTGTTTGCCTGTGACAACGTTGCCACATTGCGCGCACTTACCGCACTGACACCAGTCAGCTGTTGACCAGCGTGCAAGGCACATACAATGAGAAGTTTGCTTTTGAACGACTTGTCGTGTCGCAAAAGTTGAACAAACGAAAGATTGCTCGATTGTTTGTTCTTCAACTCTTGCCTTAGGGCACTGATGTCGTCGGACAGTTGTTCCACGGTTTGGCCTCGAATTGATTTCAATACATCGATGGCTCGTTCCTCTTGCTGCTTCATTACCAACAAATAGGCCGGACTTTCAGGACAAAAACAAATGGCCACCAGACCAAGACTAATAATCACCGCGCTCACCACAAACATCAACTGCCACTGTTCGTAAGTACCAAGAAATGATTCGAGTCCGAGAATTTGAGCAATCATCAGTCCACCGTTGAGACCAATAACATGCAGAGTGCCCATGCAAGTGGCCATACTCTTTGGCGCCACTTCAATCAAGTACATTGGCACCAAGCTAGAGCCAACGCCTGTGTGCAGACCCACAATTAGTCTGCCTGCCAGAAAGGCAGGGACACTTTGCATATATTTGGACAATCCACACAGCAATACTCCCACCAGACAAACCAACCCGTTAACCAGTAACAATCCTCGTCTGCCAATGGAGTCAGCCAAGTAGCCGGTAAATATGCAACCAACGAAGGCACCCACAAGAAGAAGGGACACAGCAATTGACCACAAGAACGCAATCTGATTATCGTCAATTGTGCTCTCATCACTGTCACCGCCAAGGGAATGGTTGAAGAATTGTTTGAATATCGCCTCGGGAGTGTTCACAACGCCCAAATTGAAGCCAGACGGGAAAGAATTTGTCAGGAAGGCAACCGTGGCCGCTAGGAATACCTTCAAAGTAAGTCCTGCTTTTTGATTTGAGATGAGATCTTGGGTCGATATTTTCTCACTCGATTTCTTCATATCTAATGTGGAGCTATTTGAAGATAACGATTCAGTAGATGACATCTCATCGTGTTGATTGTTCTCTTCGTACAATTGATCGTACTTTTCGGTTGAATCACACTTCGGGTTGATCGAATCCATTTTGGACAAATGTTCGTCAAGTCAAGTCAAGCCAAGTCGGTGATATATTTTAGTGCAAATGTTTAGGCGATCATTTGGTTGAGATGAAACTAATGTTATAACTTGCAGATGAGCAATGTGGCTTGTGAGCTACTAGATTTACTATAAATATTACTGTGAAAATATGGTTGAACAAAATTTGTGGAAAATTTTGGAAATGTGCATAATTGTTAATGTCTAACATGTCAAAAATTGTATTAACAGTTGAATACTTTATTATACTTGTTATTAGGTTAATAAACTCGATACACATTTATATAAAAAGATGCTGACGTGACCATCGATGATCTAGTTTGGTTTAGACCCACGGTGTTAAGTTGCGTTCCCTCGCGTGTTTATTTTCCATAGCCACCTGTGGCACTAGCCTTCCTGGTTGGAAAGATGATTGGAACAGTTTTATTAATCTTATGAGCCACTTGTGGCACTGTCGATACTGCACACACTCGAATTAAGACCAGAAATAGACATTTATACGCTTGTGACAGTAATTCTGTTGGATTTGTGACAAATGGTACAGATGTGCCTCGAGGCGCCATATTGCACCATCTTCAGCCCACAGCCACATACATCACACGTGGTAACACTCAACTCGATTAATTGTGATGAGTTATAACGTTTCGTGAGTCAGTGACTAATCTTGTCACCAGTCTAATCAACTTACGCTCACAAGCAGACGACAGTGTTGGCCAATATTTGGAGCAAGATTTATGCTCATTGACAATAGATTTTCTGCCAGAGAAGCGGCCCGAACTGGTTTGGTTGGCTGCTTGCACTCATAAATATTATTCTCGTGTACCAATTAATCTCAAAATGGATTATATAGGTACACTCGTTTTAGCACTAGTATTACGATTTTCGAACTCAACTCTTGCGATGTTGCAATAATTGCATTAATAATGCATCCTTAACCGAGATATTTTTAGTGTTAACAGTATTTACGTCAGTAACAGTTGTTAGTTTTGTTTTCTCTATGTTATGATGGGATTTGGCTAGTTATGTAATGATTGTGCAACATGATCATGAAGATACAGTAAATTGCATTGTTAGTACAATTATACAAATGTACTATTTGATTGCAATTTACAAATTCTGTTACACTTGATGATTTTTATAAGTTTAATGAAATTCGTTAGCTGACTTGTTACTGTGATTAATTATGTTGATTAATTAATTTAATTATTTCGTAATTCAATGGAATGGACTGCAAGCATAGTCAAATTTACATTTGTTTCGGTTTAAATTGCTGTTGCTTTGTCATTTATATTTGTCATTCGCAAATTGATTCTTTCGACGGAAAATGTAACCCCAGTGTACTCATTCTATTAATAGGAATTCCTGTCTGAACAAATGTTTAATTGAGATCAAGAATTGTCATTCTAAACGACAAGAATCTTACCATCACTTCAATTAACACACACATCACATGGCACTAACTGATCAGTCTGGACCTGAACAAAAGATGTTAAATTTGTTTCAATTGTTTATTTGAGTTTTCTGCAGCTATTTGTGTGTGTGTTTTAGTTACCAAATGGCAAATTGACTAAATAGCCATTGTTTTATTTGCAATGCGCGCATGCAAGCACATAAGACTAATCAGTTTTATTATATTGGAATCTTGAGATAGTCACTAAGAAATGTCGAAAGAGTCATAGAGAGGCAACACTCACAATACAAATGGACGTCATCAAAGGTAAAACTGTCAACAAGTTGCGCATTGCATTGTGTTTCTGCTTGTGTAAATCTATACTGACTAAGATGTGTCTTAATTAATTAATCAATTACTAATACGATTAATTCTAATGATCATTTTGTAAATCATGGATTTAAAATGGCTTTACGTGATCCTGATTGGGTTGAGTCATCAAATTGGAAGTATTCATTTGTTGGACGAATCAAAATGTTCACCAGAAGAAGTTTACATTGCGGCCAAATTGGGATGCTATCGGAAAGGTTTGACCAATCTATCTATTAAATCAAATAATAATTCAATTTTGTTCTTCTATGAACAGTTGGCCTTGACCGTGAATGTGAATTAAACGAACAATGTCGTGCTCAGGACGTTCACTCTCACTGTGGCTTTAGCACTGAAACTCAAGATCTCAGTCGTCGATATCATGTCTGTCTGTGTGATGTGGGCTACCAGTTCTTCAGCACAGTAATGCCCGAGTGCTTGCCTATTCAGCCTTGCAACGATTCGATTGGCTTCAATGACAAACAAAAACAAAACGATTGTGGGCGCAATCAATTCTGTCGGAATGGTGTCTGCCTGTGTAAGCCTAAGTTTGTGCTTGACAGAGCGGGCAATTGTATTGATCCAAATAATCTCGAAACTGAATGCACCGTCGAATATGTTCTAGTGGAAGAGCCCGTAAAAGGTTGCTATGAAAAAGGTAATACATTATTGCATTATTGAGAAAGTGTCACATTTTGATATATTTTATTAATATTTGCAGTGAGCATATACGATGAGTGCGAGTATACTCCTCAATGCACCTCGGGTGCAGCATATACAGTTTGTGAGTGGCACGATTCGAACAACTCGAACAAAACATGTCAATGCATCGAAGGATTCACCGCCAATGCAGACCAGCTCTCGTGCATTCCCATCAAAGAGTGCCAACTGGACGATTGGAATGAAAGTCACGAACAGGCAGACTGTGATACAAATCAATTCTGCCAAAATCGAGTTTGTTTCTGCAAGCCAGAGTGGAAGTTTGATAATTCTGGTCAGTGCGTTCCCAAACAGCCACAGCAACCGATCAATCCAGATTTAGACATTAATTTGAACAAAACCAAAATCATAACTGATCAGATACAACCACAAGAAGAACATTTGAATTATGTGATTATTATAATTGCGATTGTGGCATTTCTCAGCAGTTTGGCAATTGGTGTGTTTATTTGGCATTGTCAAATTTCAAACTCAAAAATCGACAACAAATCACTAGAGAAATACATTGAAATGGAGAACATAAAAAATCACACACAAAACAATAATTCAAATTATAATGAAAATATTACTAATTCCAATAATAATCTACCTGAAGAAAACGATAAATTGCTATCAAATAATGGCAATACTAATATAAATGATAATGACAATATTTATCCCAATTTGCAATTATTCAAAAATATCGCACCTAACGAGCGTGATTCAAGGTTGCGACTTTCACCGGAAACAAAATTGATTTAATTTAATAATTTTTGTATTACAAATAAAGTTTAATATCTAATTGCGACGCAGTTGTCACTAAATTAATATTTACACGATGTATTTAATTAAAACCAAAAGAACGCATCAAATATTACTAAAATGCATGGCCTTGAACTTGGTTTAGTAGGTTCACTATTTGCTTATCTCTCAATGTAGTACGTTGTACTGCATCAATTGTCATATATGTCATTTTGTACACGTGTGCCTGTGTGAGATGTATTGCACGTCAATTGACAATGACATTGTTTGTACGTCCTTTTGATGATTAATAGCCGCCAATTGTTGTAATTGACAAAGAATAAAAGCAAAGATTCTTACTTGTAGATATATTATTCTTTTATTTACAAGGCTTCATTATTGTTCAGTAAAAATGCAAATCAAAAATATAATATTTTTATGTTTAATATCAATCGCCAGTCAATTATCATTGATAATTATTCCATCAGAATGTGGCACAATCACAGTTCGCAGCCCGGCCAAGTTGAATCACGAATGCCAATTCGATGCTCAGTGCAGGGCAATTGTAGCCAACTCTTACTGCGGTGCCACAAAATCAACCATTCACCCAAATATCACCATAAACATTTGTCAGTGTAAGCCAGAGTTTTCTCGGAATTATCGTGGTCAATGTTTATCAACAAACAATTCGACAGAATCTAAAATTCATCAAATTAAAAGTTCAATCAATTCTCTGAACGGTCAACTGGAATCGCTCATCAGCAAAGCAAACAAGGCACAATGCCTCGCCATTTCGTTGATCGTTGTGTTTTCGCTAATGATCGTAGTTGTTGCCTCCAAATTGTACTGCATAAATCGCCAGTTGAACAAACCGAAGACATTTGACAATTTATGTCAATTTGAGAAGATTCAAAATTCCGATTGCAAGCACTCGAATATTATTAAATTGAGACAGAAAGTGAAACATTTGACTCATATGTTGTGCGACAAACTGCTTCCCAGTGGAAAAATCAACCAAAGCAAACCTCAATACGTTTAGTTTTCTGTGCATTTCGTTGAATACGAAAGTTTAAATTTTAATAATAAAATTTATTGGTTCATTAGTTTGCTTTGCTTTGACTAGTTTGTTGTTATAATTATGAATATTGTGAAACACTTTCTGGTAAGTGTGAACACACTGTCGATACATCGAATGCGAATGTGCAATGTATTTGTTTGTTTGTGCTAGTGTGTTGAATGAATTGTTTGATTTGTGTTTATCATCTGCTCGCAGCATTTGATTACTTTCAAACAGATCGTATATTTGTAGTTCTCTTGCTGGCTTATATCCTGGCAGTACATATGTTAGGATATGTCTAATCTTGTGATCATAATTGAGGCACTGTGTGAGTTCACTCATTGAACAGTAGACATTGAGCAGATCGTCAATGAGCAACAGCTCGTAGATGACATTGTACAGTTGGTTCGGATCGGCCGGTAGCAAACAGGACGATTTCATTCGGACGGCTTGATGCCAATTTGTCAGTTGTGTTCGAAGTGCTGATTGACGAGCCAAAAGAGTTGAACTTGGGATTCTTGTTAATTTGTTTGTATTGAAGGCTCTTGATGCATCCATTGAGTTATACCTAAAAGTGAAATTTGTGCTTTGTACACAGCTGAACAATGATTCGACAAGTTTGCTTGTGGCTTGGACGTTGTCAAAATCGAAAATAAAACGACAACAAACATAACTGCACAGAGATTGAGAATGTTTTAGTGTTTACAGTGCGATTGGTTACAGTTCCGGGTAAGAGGGGTGTAATTATAAATACAATCAATTGTCCGTATCGCCAGTGGTCGGGTCTCGCCTCACTGCAAACAACGTTCATTGCATATATGTAAAGGTGTATATGACATTGTATAATGCTCTTGATTGTTCAGTTGTGCTTTCAGTGCAACAGATGACGCCTTAGATGTGGATGATGATGAAGATATTATTTAATAGCCATAATAAATGCATGTACATGGCTCTGTAGTTGTACTCTTGATGCGCTCACAAGTGCACATGCTGAAGAGGCTTGAAGAGCCATCTTCATTGCATTGCAGTGCGGTCATGGCCGAGTGGTTAAGGCGACAGACTAGAAATCTGTTGGGGTCTCCCCGCGTAGGTTCGAATCCTACTGACCGCGAAAATTGCATTTTTGATGTAAATTATTGATGATGTAAATTCATTCAGACTCTTCATTGAGCTCCCAAATAAGAGAATAACAGAAACAAAGTATCGACGACATTTCGAAACAAATCAAATTGCATTTTGATTGCTCATTATTAAATCTGGTAATAGAAAACCAAGCCGCTTCCCAAAATAACCGTCTCCAAAAGCACTCAATGAATTTGAGGAATCTTTCCGGTGTAATAAAACGAGTCATCACTTTTTTCGCCAATACCCGAAAACGTAGTCAATTCGGTGAATTATATCTATTCAAAAAGTATTTCACTGTAGTCTAATTGTAAATATCGTATGCAAAATGAGTTATTTACTGAATTACACAATTGTATTACACTGATTGCATGACCATTAACAAAGGTATGGTAATCGCCATTTTGAATGGGGTAATTCATATATATCGGGTGATATGACTAGGTGTGCATGTTGTGTGTTTAATTTAAATTGCATTTTTGTTTGTTTCATCACCCTGTGCCATATGTGTCAATGTCCATTATTATGATGACCAAGCCAAATTCTCTCTTTTCAACGACGTCAAACATTTTTGTCTTGTATCCTGGTGATGCATCATACCGAAATATACACAAATGGTCTACATCTACCGAGTTTAGTGTAGAAGTAGTTTTTGTTTTTGTTTAAAAATTTCATTTATCCTTTTGTCATTATTAAGGTTTAATTAAGATTAATCAAATTATTACTAGAAAAATAACTAAATGTTAATTAAGATATATTTGAAATGTAAACTTAAAAGTAATTTGATTTAATTTACTTTCAGAATGAACCCTTTTACCTATGCATTGACGCTTTCGATCGACGTCTCTTACCGAATCACTACATGTTGCTTCATGTTGTACATTTTTTGCGACGATTGTATAAAGATTGGGTAAATTCCATACATAAAATAGTACCTTGTCATTTGGTTGATTCAATATATATTATTATTTATTGTATTATTAATATATACTCTTCATGTGATACGATTTGTGGACAGTCTAATGGTGAATGTTGCCATGAGCGAGTGATCGCCTCTTTTGGTGGTGGTGTACAAGACTTGAACTACGAACAATTTCGATTCGGATCTCTTTTGTACAGTTTGTCATTGAGTGTGTACAGTGATTGACCCATCAGTTCCAATTCACCATAGCCATAGGTTTCATAAATGCTTATGTGTGTGCGTGAATAATTGATGCCAACCGTATACTCGACAACATTCGTCTCAACACATCTAATTATACTCGTATAATATACCAATTGTGTCAACCAATTTGTGTGTGCATGTGTGTTCTCAAGCTTGTTCATTTGAATTTGAAATTCGTACTTTCTTTTCCTAGTAAGTTCATTTGTGCCTTTTGTCTTTTCTTCACTAAATCGTTCTTTACAATTGACAATTCACTTGACAATATTGCAATAATACATGACACGTGTAGTATGTAATTTATAAATTATAATTTAGTGTCAAGCACTTTCGGTACAACACTAAAAATACTTTGACATTTTCAAACGAAATTAGACACAAAGTACATAGTTTGAGTGCAAATTGGGTTTTCTAAAATGTCAGCCCATTTATAAATATAATCAGGAATCGCTGTACAAGTAATGGCCTTTTTAGCGAGACGAAGTCGAAGACTTATAGTTTCACCCTGTCTGTCTGTCTGTCTGTCTGTCTGTCTGTCTGTCTGTCTGTTGCAGGCTTGGGAGAAGAAACCACTGCACCCCCAGCAACCAAATTTGGCACACAATTTCCACCCCATCTGAAACCGTAGGATTCCAAAAATCAGCCTTTTAGGTTATCTGGTTGCAGAGATATGAGACAAAATGATCACAATTTTGATGTATGTAAACAAATGCGACTATTTCTACTCACATGGCTTCGGTGTGGAAATAGTTCAATCTGACTTCGTCTCGCTCTTTTACTGGCTTGCCAGAATTTTTTGTATGATTAATTCTTGGAAATTGATGATGATCATTCAAGACGATCTTAATCTTGAACTCGATTTTATGGATTTGTACGATGTTGCTATTTGGTATGTGTTAATTCGATAATTATTCGATTATAATCATATGCAGAAATGTAACGATTATTTTATACAATGATGCACTTCTTAAAGATGTGTGCTCATTCACTCGTAAAACTAGTTGAATCTTGTTGGTTGTTGAAATACTAAAAATATATCTACGTGATATTGATCAACAATGTAATGTACCTTTTTATGTGTATTTCGATATATGTGATAAACTTTATCATAAAGGGGAAATGACATTCAACATTGCACAATCAAACACAAACATTACCTCTTGTGCTAGTGTTGGGTAATTAATTTAAGGAAGAGGACATAACTTGATTCATCCCGCTTGGGGCCTTCAAAAATCGCTATTGAGGGCCTCTTCCCTTAAATAAGGATAGAATTGTCCCGTTTTACATAAAATGACAAGTACTAAACATTTTTTACTGTTAAATCAAAAGTTCAATATTAGTTCGATTGATTTATTTTAATTTTAAGAAACTTTCGAACGAGATGTTCTCAATACCGCATTGACAATACGTGACTATATGTAAAGGTGACATTTGCAATATCACGAAAGTATTTGCAATTGTGTCGTTGAGGACATGAAAATGAATGTACCAAACACATGTACCAATGTGTAAGCACTGGTTCGAATTGTATTTAGGCAAAAGACAGTTTCTAGTAATTTTTCCAGTAATTCAGCAACAGTTGTAATTGACAACCTTGACTTTAGCAATTGAGCAGTTTGACTCAAAAATGACTATATTTCTTTAGAAATATATTTAAATATGCCAAATCACTTATTTCACAACTTTTTATTAATAGATACTTAGCAATTGCGGAAAAGTTGTGGAAAAGCGAAATTGCACTCGGGACGACCTTAGTTTAGGGGTAATATTATAAACTTGGTTGTTATATGAAATGAAATATATTAGATACGTGAGAAAACGAATAAGAAATGATGTGTGTATTGTATATGTGTTGTAGCGTGTACCCAAAAAGTCCCTTTCTAAATAAAGGTATTCATCAATGTAAATGACGATGATTCAATCTCTCGCTTTGAGATGGTAGTGATAGTGGCAATATGCAGTCAACTACCATCCTCCATATGTACGGGTTATAAGCATCGTTTTTTGTTGTTGCATCCTGCAAATGTTGATTAATGCATGTAGATGTATGCAATTGAGCAATCAATTCACAGACACAGACACAACAACCAAACCGTCATGTATGCATTGCCAAAGAGGATATAATAATTAATATGAATCAATTCAGTATTAAAAACTTCCCCCATCAACATCCACCCTCACTTATGAATATGCAAACAGGTTAACCCTCTCAGTCGCGATTTGATGAACAGTGAGCCTTCTTTCCAGTAAGACAGATTAGACAAATGGATGTAAATTGGTTATACACTTAGCTTTGACAAATTGACTGATTGCAAACTTTTAAAAATATCCATTTCCATATTCGTGTAGCTAACAAATTGGCACGTCATATATAAAATGCCAACCAATGATTTACTTTTGCATTTGACATTAACCACCAAATGTATTTTGTGTTTATGAGCAATAAATCAAGAGAACGGGTGAACGTGTTTTTGCTCACACACCGCAAAATGTAATTCACCTGTGTGAAAGTACCATTTCTATGGTGACTCACAGAGAGTGACTCACTGCCTGAATTGGGACTCACCTGTCAAAATAGGCAGCTGTTATCAGGTTGAATCTGTTTATGGTAACAATTAGAACCATTTTGGTTGGTTACTTGGTAATATTCCCATTCGGTCTGGTTTTGACTTGTTGTTCGCAATCTTGTTGCCGATCGACAACACAAGCATTGTACCATGGTATAAGGTGAGCTTGACAATGAAAACTATTTGTTATTATTTTGATGCTAATTGTATATAAAAATAAAAATTGGGGTTAAATATATTTTTAGATGCATTAATTTGGCGAGAGATGTTGTTAGTAACAACCAAAAAATAATTTAATTAAAACATTTAATTAAGCAATTTTTTCTTTCTTTTATTGTTTTGACCTACAAAGCTTAATTAATTATTTTTGTTATTGTTTGTTCAAAATGGCGCCATTTTATCACGCAAAATCAGTGTACGTAATAACGAGAATTTTAATTAATTTTAAGATTCATTTTAAAATGTGATCCTTGGATTTTTGTTTGTTTGTCAAACTCGCACACACGATTGCCCACGATCTCATCTTGATCTCTCAATCAGTGAATTTGCAATTAAATCCACCTTCTTTTATCAGTTCCCTATAAATATCTCTAAATCATGAAGGACGTAGCTAATCAATATAAGAAAGCTATATTAAAAGAATGCACATGCGAGCATCTGGTTAGTTTGTAATATAACTTTTTAACAAAATGCATGAAGCACGATCATTTGGAATGGACACTTTTAACTGTGCAACAGACTTTGAGTGCCAATCGAATGATGATTCATAAATCATGATCAAGTTGAATCGCAAGTTTTTTTTGCATTTCTTTCTGACAAACACATGGCGCCCTGTACACTGTCTCCTAGTGCCACATGCTCGATCGTCCATTCGCGATCATCAATTGGTTCACTAAACATGAAAAGTCCACAGTAGCAATGGCGCGGGCAGTAATCATTACCACTTGCCACTGCCATGATTTGTCATGCTGTTTGTGTATGACTGCATCCTCTCTCTCTCTCTCTGAGAGACTCTCTCTCGCTTTGTAAACAGCTGATTTGATGGTCCGAGTACAAAAATTGTCTCATTTCCTCTCACACCACAGAAGATAACAAAACAAATGAGCAAAAGGGGAAATTCATCCGCTGGTTTGGTACAAAGCAAAAAAACACTCGAAAATCTTTCTCTCTCTCTCTCTCTCTCCTCCACATCCACCAAGTTGTCCAGTGTGTGGCCAGGGGAAGTTATGCATTTCATATTTCATTTAAGCTTTCAACCTCGAAGTGCCATCAACAAGTGCAAGTGCATGTACAAGTGAATTGCGGCAAGAGAGACATGGGCACCTGTGTATCATGTGTCTCGAAAAGCGCGTAAATATCTCTCTTCTCTCTTGTGCATTTACTCGAATGCCACAACCAACAACAACTCCATTGAGCAGTCATTCAATTCGATTCATTCAACTTGTTATGATAGTCTCGCGAGAGAGCAAACTGCACATTTGAAGCAAATTAGACATTTCGCCCTGACTCTGACTCAAGTGTAATTTATTATTGCCTCTACATTCGAGCTGTCATGACCGTAATAACTCTTTTTTATTATAATTAGTATTTTTACAAGTCAAATAACTTTGTTTTACGTAAACTGCGTTTGAAAATGGTTCCAATTCGCCAAATGCATCAAGTGTGTGAACATGTCAATTTTGTTTTCGTTGAACTTTTGTCTACAACATTTCTAATCTGCTAAAGTACTTTTTAATTGGCAAAATTCAAGCCATCAAATTGGTAAATATTTTTAATTATTCATAAATGTTTCTGTTAATTATCCTAATCTAATAATATAGAAATATTTGTTCCTGTACCAAAGTTCAGACATGGTACAAATCAATCTATCAATTAGTGGATTGTTTTGACACATTTTACTATTGTGCCATTGTCGATGATACTTCAAATGTCTATCGATGCGCGCTCGTGGCCAAATGTTTCTTTTGTAGCAGCCGGCTTCGGATGTTTTTTCTTTGCTTGTGCATTATTACATTGAAGTATGCACTGCGAATAGCTTTTTGAATAAGAAAATGATTGCCTAACAAATTATAGGACGATTATTAGGCGTATTTGAAGGAGCCTTGTCCCCAAAGTACTTTAGTATTCGAACTTTTACATAAACTTAGAGTGCAACTAAAGTTTGTTTCTGAAACTTAAGTATATAACCAATCAACAAGCAAAAACTGGTTTTGCATTTCGCGTTTTGGCATCCTCACAAAGCGTTACAAAACCCTTCTCTAATCAAAATTTTGCAACCAGTAGTAGTAGTCTGCACAATGTCAGTCAGTCATAAAGATCTCTATCTCTTTATATTTTGGTGTTCAGTTCAGTTCAAACTCTATACACACAATTTAGTATTATTACCTGATGCACATGCCCGAAAATTCAAAAGGCGTGTCGTCTCGTAGCTTTATTTTTGAGCAGACACATTTATATACCCACTAGGATAAGCTTTATTACCTGCGAGAAGAGGCAAAATCATACGATTCTAATCTCTCTCCCTCGGTTTTTTGCCGAACAAAAAAGCAAAAATCACTTGACATTTTAAGTTGATGACCACAAGCTCACTTGTGCTTAAGTTCATTTAGCAAAAAACTATCTCTTACATTTCTCTTCTTTTTGAGTGATAGAAAAATTACGAAAACTCGTCCGAGCTTAACGAACTTTCAACCAGAAGAAGAAATAAAACAAAGTTGAACTACCATCAAACACAAGCGTCCACTGCTGGTAATATCTATGAGATCTATTTTACCAACAACAACTTGGGGAAATTTTTGTGAGTGTTTAAAGTGTGAGTGCCTCCTCGCAATGAGATGAGTCGTTTAGAGAACTTGTTTCCAACTAGGAAGACAGTCAAAAATAAGAAGAATTTTTAGCTTTAAAACGCGCGAAATTAGTGTCATACACTTTCACTCGTGTGTTTCAATATCGTTTGAATGCTTTTCCGAGAAAAATATGACATTTTCGTGAGCCATTTTTTCACACTAATTAAATTTGCACCAATCTTACACTTTTCAACACATTTGACAAACAATCACAGAACCAACTTGAACTGTGTACCGAATTTGTCATTGGTACATCCATTGTTTGTTGCTGCCTGGTTCATATGAAATATGATGTACTTTCGTGTGATATACTTTAGGGGAAAATAACCCTTTGGGGTTTTCAAGTGTTTTCGCTTTTACCTTTGTGCTCTTGTGTCAGTCTTGTATATGTTTGAAGACGATTTACGACCATTTAGAACGTGAGTAAATATTTGCTTGAAAGCCTATATGTTGAATGGACTTGTATTACTAATAGACCATTAGCGATAGTGCCATTAGTCAATTGTATACATTACATTCGGGTGAGTTTCCTTTGAATTACCCAATTACCCTTGCAATCAGCACAATAAAACAAATGTCTTTTCGTGATATATAATGCTGCAACCAATTTGACAAATGTTGACTAATTTGACTCAGCAACATTTGCGTCTAGTTGTAATAAGTTGTTTCGACAGTTTTTGATGTGATTATTATTAAAGGATCATCATTAACGTGCTTGTCACTATAGACAGCATCGGAATGCATATGCTTTGCATCTCCTAGACAACAACACAGGTAGGCAACAAGTTCAATCAGTCAATTCATTGATTCGCGCATGCAGCAGACGTGTTTAATTTTGCATTTGTGCTTAATTTAAACGGGAAATTGTTTTTTGTTGATTTTTTTACTAAATTGCCAAGTTCAAGTTGAATGTCACCGCGTAGATAATTTGGTGTGCTTTTTGCTGTATGTTCGGCGTGAAAAGTAGCCTTCAACTTAATCTCGAGTTTTATTTTTGTTTTGTTCAAACATCAACCGTCAACTCATGTCTCAATTTCCCCGACTGTGACTTATAAATTAATTAAATTGAATTGCTTTGCATCATAATCTCTCTTGTCTATATTCGATGATCTCAATCTAATCTCATTTGTACCAGTCTGGAACTAATGAGCAGAACATAATCAGGTCTAGACTAGTTTATCAACATTGTTGTTTTTGTATATAAACAGACAAAAATCAGCTCATCAAACCGACTCAACTGGCTGACGAACTATTTTTAGTGGCGCGTGTGTCTGACATTTATGATGATTGATTGAATGAGCACTGAAATTAACCCCTGTCTCTCAGTGAACCTTTACGATTAGGTATTTCCAGTGCATTATACTTTGTTAAAATAACTCGAAAGTTGTCATATCAGTAAAGCAATTTGATTTGACTTTCCAATTCAATCGTTTTGTTATTGTTGTTTCATTCCGTATTAATCAACACATTGAGTTAACCCTACACTTTCTCATATATTGCAATCAAGTTGTTAATTTTCTGAATTCATTATATTCTAATTAGACATGACATGATTACACTATTGGATTTTACCGAGTACATCCCAGGAAGGGCCCTCCCACGATTATAATGAATTGATCGAACAGAAATAGAAGCAGATCAATGGACTGTAATTTTGTCAGGTTTTTCTGCTACCGACAAGATTAACCGCACACACATCTGCAGTGGTTCAGTAAGAGTGAACAGCAATTTTGTTTAGAAATGAAAGGTAGCGTGTTTTTCCCATACTAACAACAACAAGACTAGTCTGGATGATGTGATTATGATGCTGCCACAACCTTGGCAAAACCACTCTTTCTTAATGCAGTTGGAAAAAGATTAGCTCTCAACATCAACAACAGCAGCCAGTTATACACTTGGGTTTAGTAATCGATCTCTCACTCCCTCATCAACATTGCTTCATGTTGTTGATTTTATTGATCATTTCAAATGAATATATTATCGAACATGCATGTGCCAATAATTTTGCAATCTTTGCTCAAGCCAAATCTCAAAAACAAAAACAATTCGGTAAATAACTTGAATTACTTAAATTACTCGCGTTACAAGTGATAAAGGTGTTTACAAGCTCTTACGAACAAATTCTCAACAAATTCCAATACAAAAATTAATTAATTGGGCAAATACTTTCCATTTGATTAATTTGTTCTCACACTTTTGCATCCTTTATTTGAAAATTTTAAAAATAGCAAATTATTGGAAATTTTTATTTGCATTTCCAATATATTTAAAAATAAATTTGATTATCTTATTATTTTATTTTTAGTGATTAATCTTTGTTAATATTTCCCGATATTGACACTTTCAAAACGTCAATTGATTTAATTGGTTATTAATTTAAATTTTTTTAATATTGAACAGGTTTTTTATTACGTTTGAATTAATTCCAAAGGACAATTGAAGATTGTGTTTACTATAACAATTATACTCTACAATACAGGAATGAAAAGCTTTCCATCGAGTTTACGATATGAGGTAAATTATCACTAATAATCGGTTTTCTACTTCTTTTTACTTCTCCGATTGTGATCACAAGTTTGGTCTTGTCTTTGGAGAATGCCTAACGATCACACCACACGTGCCGAGATCATTTTCTCAATCTTTCCATTTTGTTTGTCTCTCTCTCCCCTACAGTAAATTTGATCAAATGTTTTCTGTTCAATTCTCCTCCAACCTTAACCGCGATTGTCTTGATTTCTACTGTGATTGTAATGCTCAAGTGATGAGTCAACAAAGTAATAATCAAAAAGCAAAAAACTCATTGCTTCAACAGAAGCGTTTCTGTTTGAAGCGAAGTGACTCTGGTCTCTCCTCTGACTCTGGTGAGCAGATCTCCACCTCGTCAGAATCGTCATTAACCTCGTCAACTTGCTCAAATTCGAATTCGTCGAGGCACGAGGACAATCAATCAATCATGCGATTGGCCCATCAGGAAGCGTCCACCGCTTCGACACCAAATGAACTGCTCGATTATGAGTACGATCAAGAGAATATTCATCTACCAAAGGATTCGTACAATTCGCCATTGGGTATGAATGTTCTACTCTTCTGTATTGCATGCTAATTATATTCGCTAATTTTCTCAGGGTTTGCTTTTAAAGATTTCTACGGTTGCCGAACCGTGTCGAGCCACGATGAATTTGAACCAACCAGTCACTCCTCCTCCACACCCTCCTCTCCCATCTTTGATAGTCCAGCCCCACACCTGATCTATGATTACGAATCCAAGCTGATCGCAGTGACCCAGGCAAAGAATATCCTCGCACGTAAGCTCATCTACATGGAGGAACATATCATGGACCTCAATTCGGACAACCGAAAATTGCAAGAAAATTTACGCTCTCAAGAAGCGTTGTACCGAAAGAAGATTGATTTCCGTGAGGATGAAATCGATTCACTGAAGGACACTCTTCTCCAGATGGAGGACACAATGGCCGATTACAAACGGAGGGAGGTTGAGTGGAACAAGAAGCGAATGATCTACCAACAGGAGACAGACTTCTTGAAACAACAGGTGAGTCGTAAACAAAGTCGTTAAGATTTTGTTTTGTTGACAAAACAAATTGTTATGAAATTGGCGCGAAATGGCCATCAGTTAAGTCATATGTTTAGAAGTAAATATTTTTCAAAACGAAAATGCATTTTCAAGACCAAAAGTTTAGTTTAGCTTCAGCAACTTTGTCCAGTAACCTTGGATTTTATTTTTGAAACAAGGAAAACTTTTTGATTTGTTAAAGTTGTTTTGATGTTTTTGTTGTTGAATATGCTCGATACAAATTGCCACTGCAAATTGACATTCAGTTTAATCAAAACTTTTGGACAGGTACCCATGTCGCTTAATTCTACTAATTAGCTCAGAAATATTTAGGTGGAAATTCATTTAAAATTACATCTACAATTAGAATCTACATTTATGTGTCTTTTGACAGACTTTACTGTTTCGACTCGTCAATTGAACTGTTTTACAAAACGAGACATTTTCTGTACAAGGTAAAAATAGGAAAAACTCCAGTTATTCGAACCATTCCAATGTCATAGTCATAATTTGTATTGTGCTTTTTTAAATATTAGGGAAAGTTTAAAAGAAATGAAATGAAATTGACAATCTCGCTGGTACACTCTGTCAGTGAAATGTGTGAATGCGGCAAAGTGTTGTTGTTGTTGTTGTCGCTTGCCTGTACAGTCTTTGCACTTCGTACACACTAACTGTACGACTGTTTCTTGAGGCAAGCAAATGGGAGTGACATCAATGGAAAATTTTCATCGCACTTTTATTGGCTTATTTTGTCGTATTTGAATTTGCATTTCGAGCTTTAGTTGAGCATTTAAAGTATAGCATCGTACAATGCTTGTCTGTTTTATTTTATATTTCTAAGCTAAAATTCTGTTCTTCTCCTTCTACCTTAGCTCTCAACCCAAGAATCGGAACTGTCTCATATGCAGAAGTCTCAGCACAGGCTGTCCCAACTGGAAGTAGCGTACCAGCGTTCGACTGAGACGATCGAATCACTGAAACGAGACCGCTGTGACACGATCTCACTGCTGCAGGAACAATTTCAAGATCGCCTCTCGACCAAGGACTTGGAAATTTCCCATCTCAATCAACAGGTCACTGAGCTGTCGGAACAACTCACCACACTGCTCGAACAGTTGGCCGCACGAGTGCAACACTTATCGATCGATACTTCTTGTGCTGGTGGTGTCCATGATAATGGGACTACATGCACCGACCAAGAACAACACGACAACAACAGTGGGCCATCGTCACGTGGGCCACCGAGTAGAGGAAAACCGCGACTAACAATGTAAGTACACACTGTGAGAGAGCTAATTATGGACTATTGGGAGACACTTGGTGATGATTTGGATTTGCAATTATATTTGAAGTATTATATTTAGAATGATAATATGACCAACGAGATAGAGGGAAATTTATCATAGGTCAATGTGACTCACATTAATAATAGATAATTTAATGAAATGGCATTTCTAATTGATTTCACACAATTTGTTTTGGCTGATTTAGCAAGATTTAGAACGCGATCTTAAAAGATCTTAATCTTGAGACACATTTCAATTACATGAATGTATTGACTAAATCTAATGTTTATTTATACATGTCAAAGTGTCTGTGCACAGCTCTAAAGAGGGAAATTTTCCATACATTCCCCTTGAATATTTAAAAATCATTAACCTTGCACTTATATTACACACACACGCATTCATTTGAAGTTATTAGTTTTAATTGCGCGCCATTTAATGTAATACTAAATATAGCACATTAGTTGATTTACACTCGATCGAGTAGTCTGTCTGTGAATTGTCACTTGCGGCTTCTCGTGTAATTAGGCAAAAGTTGTTTCGAGTCACGTTTTGCACTTTTTACTGGCCATAGAGACAAACCACAAACAATTCCATCAATTCAATTATATACTATTCGACTCACTAATTAATAAGTTTATAATTTTCAATTTTGAAAGTATCAAACAAAGTACCCAAAAGTTTGGTTGCTAAATATTATTTTGGGTTTTAATATTTTTCCAATCATGTTGAAATTCAATCAGATTGGTTAGATTGGAAAGTTTTGTGAACTTTTTCAGTAAGTGATCGTTCGACGAAACTTGGTCCAATTTTATCCTCCCAAATAAATAGACAAATGTCAGCATTTTGTCAGTATTTGTTAGTGTATAGGTAAAGCACAAATACACACAAACACGCATTGCACACCTGATCCAGTCTAGATTATTATTATACTTGATGATATACTTTATGTGTAGAAAAGAAAAACTTCCTCATTTCAGTTTGAAAGTACCATTTGCACTCTTTTCGTTCTTTGTCGCTTATTGCCTAATCGATTGTAGAAATGTGTTTCAAGGCCATCCACACTAATACAGTCTAATAGAACAACACTACTTAATAGCCCAATCCAATCTTGAAAGTCTCTCTTTACTGCATATGCAGTCTAAAGCCTAAAATTATAAATCATTTTCTCTCAATTGCCTTTTTGAATCACACATACAGAGAGAAACATGCTAATGAGTGTAAACAAAAGTGTGCTTAAAAGTGATGAAATAATACATTTCAAAATGTTTCTCAATTAATTAGCCAAAATGGTCGATTGATTGGTCGAGCGAATTTTTCTGTTTTATTTGAAGATTCAAATATCTAATTTTAACACACTCAGAAGCGCACACACGTATCAAATTATATAATTAGATTTCATATGGGGTATTTTATTAATAATATATTATTATTATTATTATTTGTTATATCCTAATCATGGCAAAGCACATTTTCTAAATTCAACATTTGCATATTCATCAAAGCGCCCCCTCTGCCATTGTCTCTGGGCTGTTGCTCTTAATTAATTGGAATTAGATATTCAGTGTGATCTAATCTACAATTATAATTAGATAACAACATATCGTCGTCTGTTGTCTGATGGCCAGCCAACCTTGATGAGCAGGTTCGGCTGGTTGTCTGTTGTCTTCTTGTTCGTGTTCATGACACAAGATGAGTTTGCTCGTTCAGTTGAGATTCGATTGAGTCACATAACCAGCCAGCGAACCGAACAAAACCACCTGAGCATACTAAACACACACACTCACTCATTCATTATCATCTCTTCATACACCTGTTACTAACAAGAGGAATATACAAAGTATATACAACATTAAATCCACAGTACAACTACCTGTACATACAGGTTGGCCAAAGGGGTTAGCTTTAGGACTATGCAGTTAGGCATATGTATGGATGATGTACTTGTTGTACTTGTATTATTATTAATAGTAGACAAACCGAAAAATAGCCAAAGCACACATTTTCTTGCTCATCAAAATGAGAGTTGGACAAAAGACATGATTCGTGTTAAGTCCGTGTTTAGTGTTTAGTGTGTAATGTTCAGGTGAAAACGTGTATGTTATTGCAACGGAGCATTGCACAGCACAAAATATGCAACGTTAATGTGTTAATGTGTACATTCCATATCATGGTGCACCGAAAAAAAACCTGACAATATTTGCGTACGTTTCTTCCTGTGAGTGTTGACTTGACTTGTGTGCACTTTTATCACTTTGTATCATAGTGAAGTCAATCAAAAATTGGTTAATTATCTCAATTTTGTTCACGCACAACAAGAATTGATATACCCAAAATACCCGAAAACTGCCCCAAACTGGTCTTCAACCTAATTATAGAATTGTAAATATATAACAACTTTCCTTGACACACAGTCGAACGCATTATCAACTCATTATGTGTATAGGATTATGTGACTGAGTGAATGTGTACTGCAATATTGGAATAATCCACAAAACAAGTCAGCCTTAATCCATACGTCAATACCAATATTTCCAAATGCACGCAACTAAACGTGTGAGTTTCTTATCTTTGATCACAACTTATAAGTTTTATCTATCAGGTGAATGTGTTTGGTGTAGCATTTCAAGGAAGCAGAATATATATTTTGTAATATTTTGCAAGAACCAAATAGATAGTCTAAGTTATTTATAGATGCAGATGGTTAATCAAAAGTATCATTTCTTGAGAAGCCATTTTGGAAAACCAAAAATTTCATTAATCTTTTAGACAGAGTTTCTTATTGGTACAACTTGCATCATACCCCAAAGTGAGTCATGACCACAATTTAAATGCACACGGTTAGGACCGTTTACGTCTAAAGATCACATCATAAGTCATTGGTCGTCATAGTTTTTTGCATTTTTCATGATTATAATCAACTTAGTTTTTGCCTTGTTCTAACTTAACCTAATTTATGGAATCCATCTGATGCAAAAATGGCATTGACAATTTGTGTTTGTTAGCATGTGCACTTGTTTTATTTTCAATTTTCCTTCCAATCATATGATCATCATATGTGTTTGTGTTGTTGTTTTGTGAAGAAAAATAAAACACGAATTTTACTAAAGCTACCCAAATGATGAGGTCTGTTACATACTGCACTTGTGTCAACTATCGAAATACATTTCCATGATATATAATGAGTTCTATTCAGAAATGCACACAGTAGTGCACTGAAGCACACAATTTTCCTATGCATAAACCAATGGGAGCCTAACAATATTTGTGTTTATAATCTAAGCCAAACAACAAACTAATGATTTATATATGAATTATTATATCACTAAATATTTATATTTTACAGTTTGAACAAGCAGTACTCGATCGACAAGCAAGCAACACTCGACCAGCAGCATCGGCATCAACCATCTGACAGCTCATCGTGGTCGACCAGTAGTAATAATAATACTGCGACGTCGTTGTCAGTTGTGTCGTCCTCGAGTTTGCCACCGACTACTTTGTCGTCGTCGGCAACATCCTCTTTGGTTGAGGATAGTCGATTCGACAAAGACACCAACCAGAGTGCTACTGCTACTGGCAGCAGTAATCGATCAATGACAAGCTCGATCACTGCTGAAGACGAAGAAGTGTTCAACCAACACCGAGAGGATACTAGTGATTTGTTTGGACTCAATCAGCATAACAACAACGTAAGTACAACTCAAACATCATCATCAGGACGAATCAATTAATAAGCAAATGCTAATTCGTTTCCTTTGTCGGTGCGCGACTACAAAACATAACCCAAAAACACAACACAACAGACCACCAATCTGCTGTCGACCACAATTGATGAAGCTCGACAGAAACTGTTGCAGCTCAAAAAGGGTTCTTTACTCATGAATATTATGGAGAGACGCAATTCTAGCTGTGATACTGACGAGGATGAGGATGCTGATGTCGTTCTCGGTCCGGTGGACAGTCCATTGGTGATCAATGGCGATATGGGACTGTTCAAAAATGCTGCTTACAATCGTAAAAGGAGTTCGGTATGATACAATAGGCAATACAGTAAGCGATGGATCTAACCAATATAAACATTGTTCAATAGCATCCGAATGGCACATTCCAAAGTTTAATGGAAGAACTGTCGGTGGACTCGAACAACAATTCGTCATTCTCCCCTAAACGTACTCCAACCTCATCGCCATCTCGTTCCAACTCGATGGACTATACACGAATGCTTAGTGAACTACCGAATGGAACTCTTTCGAGCAGTACAAACTCAATCGGTGAACTGTTTCCCTCCCTGCCCGATGTGATGCTTCGAAAGCTATGTCTTCTACGCGAGAATACAGTCAACATTGAGTCTCTTAGTGAACAGGAGATTGATTCGAAATTTCACACATTGTCACTGGCATTCAAGACTGACAAATTCACACTTGATCAAAGAGTCAAATTGTACCGACATCAGCGAGATGTTGCCGAAACAGATGCCAAGAATGAGCTGGAGAATTTGTCCGAATATATCCAAGAACTGAATCGGGTGCTATTTAGTTATGATTCCAAATTTTTCCTCAAGAACAATCTTCTCCAGTTACGAGAACTCAAAGAGATGCTCGATCGGGTGGAGTGGCAGTGTCAGGTGATCAAATCATCGGTCATGAAAATTAGCTCTCGTTCCGAACTGTACGGAGCTGTGAGACAGGAGGAGAAACTGTCGACAGCATTCGATGTCATTTTACTACATTTGGACAATCTGAAACGATCCAAGGAAAGGGACGAGCGAGAGTTGGAAGACTTGAAGAAGCTATTGTCTGGCCATTCGGACCACCAGCAACATCACCCAGCAATTCACTTGTTGACTCGTCAGAGCAGTGCCGGTGATGCCTTGGATGGAGTGCCTGGTGCGAATGCACTCAATCGACGAGCACTCAAGTCAATATCCAATTCTATGGCTTCCAAAATTGTAAGTATCAAGTGGTAATCAATGAATAGTTTTACTTTGCTTTGCAACTTTCCTTTTCCCTTTCTCCTTTTCGGTCGCTCAAAAGCCTTGAACTTGCACCCAATTGCCCGAACAATTGTCTCTGTCAATTGGTGTACTCAAGGTAAACCTTGTGCTTGGTATTGGGAATTTTATAATAATCTCAAGTGCTTCTGCACTGAAAACTTATTTCAGGGGGCTTTTATGACTTTGCTTGCTTTTCACTAAAATTGCTGCTTATGGGTTTTGTTTATCTTTGGAAATAACCAAATATTTCATTGCCTAATTGCTTTTGTAAATAGCAACAAAAATGCTTAATGCTTTTTTAAATATAACATTTCAAATGCATTACTAAACAACTTGGCTTGTTAGGCTTATTTGTATTATTTGTTGTTCAGCATGTTTCTAATGTAACGCATTTTTTCAATTTTCTTTGCATCTCTGTTCTCTCTCATCTCAAAAAAATTCGATGAATCTCGTAGAATCTAATTCGTGTTCGTAGGGCAAGTGTTGCCTCAATCGATATTGGCTCGGTAAGAATGAAACATTTATTTTGTTTGGGCGATGGTTTCTATATCAAAACATTGGGTCTGTTCATGGACTGCAGTTACATTCTCAAAACATACATTGATTAGATTAGCTATCAAAGTGCACTCGTAAATAGGAAAACATTGTTTTGATTACTTTGTAAAAACGTAATTTTGATATGTTATAATAGATGACCAAATGACTATTTTCAATTATTCCAAAATCAATTTAGGCTTACTATTTGGACATTTATTTCATTTTCTGCATGTACATTTTTTGATAATTTCCTTCTAAACACTACTACACTACAGTACTTGTTAGTGTTTCCTGGGTTAAAGCCATAAAGCTGCTTTATTTATGTTTGGTTTGTGATTGTGTCTTTGCAGAAAGAAATCACTCGTCGTTCGCAGATATCTTTTGTACCACCAGACTCGCCACTGGCAACTACGACCACCACCACTACCACAACTTTCCAGAATTGGCCAAACGGTCCCGCAACTACTTCCACCACCGTGAGCACTTCCAATGGTGATGTGATTTCGAACGAGACCACCGAGACCCAGCCTGACTCGCCTGCTCCCATTGAACTGCCATCGAATGCTATTTTCAAGTCACGCAGATTGTCCGTTCCTGCCTCCGATTTGGCGCGCAATTATAGGCCAAGACTTTTTCAATTTCTCAGTGATCGTGGGACAAAGGTCGAAGAAGAGGATTCAGAGCTACATACAGAGAATGTATCTCAAGAGTCGCTTTCTCTGCAAAACAAGATACCGAAAATTAACGAAGAATGCGTTCAAGAGGAATCTCCTAAAAGTCCTAGGAGGAGTCGAAAGCTTAGACGTGTGACGATAGACCCAAAAGCATTGGATATCGACGAGGATTTGCTCACAGTGCCCGAATTGGAACAACCGGACAACAGTTCCAATAGTACTGATATTGATGAACCACCAGAAGAGATTGACCCCGACCCGAACGATCCTAATCCACCGGTGCTAGTCAAACGGGGTCCCAAAGGTCCGGAGGATCGATTCGTCAAGGAACTGTTTCAAAAGCTTCAGCCACTCGAAGAGTTGGAAATTAGCAAAAAGATCTCCACAACCAGACAGCTATACAACAAGGCAAAGAAGAGGATGTCTGACTTTATCGAGGACTTTGTAGTCAATTCACTGTAAGTATATTGTACGACAAAATATTGCGCAATACGTCTAACATTTTGCATCACTTTCAGTTCGAACCGTTCGCACTATTTGGTGGAATCGGTGACCAAGCACAAGTACTACGACCAGGCCCGGCATCTTATCTCTGGCTTTCTGATTATGCTCTCTGTTTTGATTGTTCTGTGGTCCATTTTGTTGCCATTTGTCATCAAATAATACAATAAAACAACTATACAAGATGTCTATATGCAATTCTCGAGGTCTATTTCGAGAGATCTATAGAGATCGTAAACGTTCCCACGTTCAATAGTCATTATAATCCCTCAAACATAACTAGACAAACCATACATATTCTAATCAAGTGATTCTTGTGACTCGTCAAATATTGTGAATTTCGTTATGATTCACAATCACTATTGACCCGTTATTTAAGATTCCAAATGATGCTGCTGCAAATCTAGATAAACCTTTGTCGTAATTGCCTAATGTCTCAATTCAAGTCAATTATAATCCAAAAATATGTGATGTATTACGAAACTCCTTTATACCGGACCATATATGTGATTGTTGACAATCCCAAATGCAATATTCATATTTGATATATTTAAAAAGTTATACTTCAACTCTGATATAATTTAATAAGCTCAATGTATAATGTTAGTGTACAATTGTACAATGTACATACCACAATGTGTCGTAAACAAAAATAAATACTTTTTTCGATTAAATTTCTTGAATTTCATCACAAGTTTGTTTGCTTTTTAACTGTCGCAAAATGGGCATTTCTTGTAGTCTCTCCTCAGACAATAAATCCCAAACAATTCCCGGAGTTTCTCTAGGTTTTGTTGCATGATCACAAATGATTGTTTGGGTGGGAGTGAGAATTATGTCCACGAGAAAATCGTGCGGTCCAAATAGGCATGGATCTAACTGTTCAAACAGCTGACAATCGTGAACTATGGAGATGATAGTGCAACGGGTGGGATCGTAGCCTCCCATTGTGCAAAGCATGCCAAATTCAAGGTCTGCATAACCTTCGCCTTTGCCGATTCGGTAACCTATATTGGAAATTTATTTTAGAAAACTAAGATTTAAAAAATATAGTTTACCTTGTTTAGAAACAGCAACCGAACCCACCACAATCAAGTCTGGCTTCACCTTATCGTCCAGTCCAATTGGGCTCGAGTATTTATAAATTCCTTCTTTCGAGGAACAGGTCCACAACATTTCCCGTGTCAAACAAGGAGGTTCTATTCGGTTAAAAAGTCCGGTCTTCAGCCTAGGAGTTGGCACCAAAAGTGTTTTTCCTGATTCTAGTGTTAAATAACGAGCTTGTTGCTGTGCTTTATCGGGATTTATTTTGACCACTTGAGCATTTTGAAATATCTCTAACGTACGCAAGCGTTCACATGCTTTATCGGAACCCTAATTAACATATGAAAAAAGTAGTTAATCACTTAAAATCCGAAAAAGGCAAATTTACCAACCTCAAAATTAGGTATTCGGTTGTGCACCGGCAGAGGAAAGCGCGCAATATCATTTCGCTCCATATAACTCCATATACATTTTCGTATCGATTGTTTATCGGACAATTTTTTGATATTAATCTTGGAAGTTGTCATTTTGAAAATGACTAAAAAATATGAATTGAAAAGTTTTAAAATCCAAACAAAACAAGAATAGTCACATCGTTTATGGATTTATGTTGTTTACACTTTCAATAGCGTATTCAGAAAAATTTTCAATAGGGCGCTTCTACCCATGACGCATTATTCACAGAGTACGATACAATATAGATTATAGTTGAAAATTATATAAATATTTAGGCGGTAGTTTCCACCGTGAATCCCTTTAAATGAATGACAATGCCACTGCATCTGCATTGACAAACCTGTATTTTAGCCAATTTAGGTTCAGTTGCTTTTATGTCGTGTCATGTGCTTTGCTTCTTCTCTCTCCTCATCACTAATATCTCAATATTTTCCTCTCTAGAAGTTTCCTCGTCTCTCATATTCGTTTTGCTCACTCACAGATCGATCGTATCTTCTTAGCCTTGTTTTTGATTATGTTGTTTTATGTGTGAACACACTGAAGTGACTCTATCGAACATAACTACCTCAAGAGCTTTTCCCATAGGACACTCACTCTCGAGTAGCTCCCCGAGAAATATACTTTCATTTCTACTTAGTGCAATCTCTTCAAGAAGACCTCGATTTGACACTTCTTCGAGTGTGAAAGGTTCTTAAGTGGTAAGTGTGGACTTTTCTAGAAATTATAGCATATTTATATCTTTATTTTACTTAGATCTGTACATTAATACAAAACATATATACCGGTATGTTGATGTTCGTGTGAAATTAAATTTGAAATACTAATTTTTGTTCATGTTGTGCATAGTAACTTTGAACCAATGGACCAAACCAATGAACAACAGAACGGCCAACAATCTTCTCCTCTTGTGGAGGAAGAAGCTAAGCCAACAACTGTTCCATCATTTGACCAAAAAGTAATTGACGATGCCGGTTCGGACTCAGATGCGTCAGACCCTCAAATGCCACCACTTGAAGATATTACCAAAGAGTTATCAGCTCCGCCGCATAATAAGAATATCAAGGGTGTTGTCACAGAGAATGGAAGTGAGGACGAAGGTGACGAATTGGAAGAAAGCAAAGATGGTTGGATCGATATTCTTAACAATGGAGATTTGAGGAAGAAGGTATTGAAAGCTCCAAAAGAAGGTGAAAATGAAGGACGTCCGCCTCGAGGTTGCAAAGTGATCCTTCGATTAATTACCAGAATCTACGAACCTAGTACTTCCTTAAATATCTCTGATTCTGGTGATGATAATAAGCCTTTGGTAGATACTCCAACGGACATACCTACCGGACCTGTGATCGCCGATGAGTCATTTGACAGATTTGCTCTGGTCATTGGTGATAATGACCTGTATCAAGGACTAGACCTACTTCTTCCCTTGATGGATTGTGGTGAAACGGCTCGACTGCTGATTAAACCTCGTTTTGCTTACGGTCAACCGGGCAACAAGACTGTTGGCATTCCAGAAGATTCAACTCTCGACTTGGAGGTTGAATTACTGGAGATCATCAAGTACAGCGATGACCCATTCGGTGGAAGTAATCCGCTTAGTGGAGGAGGTGAACCCGAACCTGGTGAACCGAATCCGATTGTAGTAGCGGAACCACTCGAAGAGAGAATTCGTTTTGGTAACTACAAAAAGACTCGAGGCAATTTTTGGTTTGAACGTGGAGAGTACTCGCTTGCTGTTCAGGGCTACCGAGGTGCCATCCGTTACCTTGATGCTAGTGAAGAAGAGTTGTCCTTGGTTGATCGGGCTAAGAAGGATCCTACCTCAGAAGCCTCAGACAAGGTTAACCAGATTGAAGATTTGGTGGACAAGAGAGCTCAGTCGTATAATAATCTTGCCGCCGCGCAACTTAAATTACAAAACTACGAATCGGCTCTTCGGTCGGTGGAGGATTCGTTGCTGCTTCGGCCAGAGAACGTGAAAGCACTTTATCGACGAGCAAAGATCAGAACCGAAAAGGGAGACATTGAGGAAGCAATCGAAGATCTGACAAAGGCCGGCAAGATTGACCCAAGTTCGGTGGCCGTCTCGCAGGAGTTGGACCGACTGAACAAAATTATGGCTCGACAGTTGAAGGAACAACGTCAGATGTACCGTAGAATGATGCAGGTCAAGGACGATGAGGTTGCCAGTTCGCCGTCGAATGTGTCTAGTGGTAGTCCCAAAAGTGATGGTGCAAGCAAGAAAAGCAACAACAACGCCAGTGCCACCAAAAGTAAGGACCCCAAGTCTCAGTCCCCCGAGAAAGCTGCCTCCAAATGGTTTTCGAGTACTAAAACCATTTCCGCTGTTGGTGCAGTGGCGGCTGCGGTCATCATCCCAACCTTGTACGCCTACCTTAAATAGGCTATCCTTCCAGTCCCCATTCTCCCTGGTGGTAAATTCCTCCTCTAACGGTAACATATATTAGCATGCACCATTCACAAAATCCTAATTGACGTTCCTTCTTTCTAGGTCTCACTCTAGGTTTCCCATTTAGTCTGACACTTCCCAATGCCTTGCTCATTCATTCTCTCACGTGAATCCTTGCAATATAATTCTCATTTGACTGTTCCACTCTTTCTCCCCTTGATAATATCCCATTCTCCACTCTTTTATTATTATTGCTTTATTTTTTATATCCTGAATTATTCTGATTGTGATTGTTTTTATTTTTTATTGATTGATTGAATAACAGATTTTATTAACCAAAAAGTATTATTTTTATAATTATTGTTTTATTGTTTACATTATATTCCCACACAGAATCGAATTGAGACGAATCGAGGTTGTGATAATTTGCATTCCAGAATTATTGAGGTAAGGCTGATTTTAAGTTTTGAATGATTCTAATCAATAATATTTGCTTGCAGATTTGACATTGTTGATTATATACAATACATATCGTGATCGAATGTAAATTTGTTGTTGTCAAAATAAAGTTTAGAAGTTTAAAGACAGAAAGTTTTACTTTTAATTGTATACTTTCAAATTTGCTTTGAGCCATTGGCCACTCAACTTGATTGCCCATCCCAAGTGGTCACCAAACTAATTCAATTATGCAACTTTTATTTTTGCGGCGTTTGATGTTTATTTCCCAGAAGACCGTTCCCCGTTGACCGGGAAAATATTTCCCGCAAATCCTGGGACAACTTTGGCTCTCATGTTCAAGTGTCGCGTCCATGAGCAATGGATCAATCGGTGCCAATGTTCGCGCATGCTTTCAATTATGGTGCACTGAATGTTTCAATGAATCTGACGGTTCCATGAGCCAAACCGAGAGCCGAATGGCACATGCTCCCTGCACTCGCTACCCATCTGCTTTCCATCTGACACTCTCTCGCTCTCTCCTCGGTCGGCTTGTTGGTGTATGTTTTGCTACGTTGTACCAACTGTCGACTGTGTGTGAGTGAGTGCATTCTCGGTGTGAGTGTGTGTGTTTGCATATTGAGAATATATTCTAATTTTAAATTTAAAATTCAATTCCAAGTTTGAACACTCACAAGTTTGACAGGCGAGCACAAACAAGCAAGCAAACACACACACACACACACTCACACCTTGAAGTAACCTTCAATATAAAGGACAAACAGCCCAACTGTACAGTATTGGTAAGCATTTTGAAACACACACACACAAAGTAATTGCATTGCATGTTGACTGACCAAATGTTGTTTGCTCGTTAGCTCTCAGTATCATTATGAACATAAAGGTCTCGTCTCCCACTGACCATGACAAGCCAAATGACCAACCTGCCCAATCGTCATCATTATCTAAGCCCAACACTTTACTAATCTCACCGAATTCCTCGCCAGCAGAACAGGAAGAACGCTTCTACACGCCAGACGAGGAGACTGAAGACACCATTGCAATGATGTTTAGCTCATCTCAGGACACGGTCGCCATTGATTCGATTCCTATTAGTATGGAGTCCTCTGCCACAAACACTATCGGTTGTCCATTTCCGAATGAGTCTTCCAAACTTTTAGGAAATTCAAATTCGGTTTCTCCTCACTCTCGACAACTGACTCCCGAGTTGATTATGCGAGCGGAAAAGGAAGTCAACGAGAAGGATTCTTGGAGGTTGAGAGACATTGAAGCGCTTCGTGATATGATTCTCGGTAAATGGGTAAATTAAATTGAAATCTTGTAACTAATTATCAATTCTTAGGTGAATCCTCGCTAAAATGTCCTCTCGACGACCTATTCCTTCTTCGTTTTCTTCGCGCTCGTCGCTTTGATTACGACGGAGCCTTTCAACTGCTATGTGACTATTATCGTCTGCCACGAACCAATCCTGAATTGTTTATCCCACTGGAACAGTTGAAGCCACTGTTTGATGCGAATCTTCTATCCAAAGCTGCAGGACGAACAAATACAGACGAGGCAGTGTTTCTTCTCCGTCTGGGTCGATGGGATCCTAGGAAGTTCTCATTTGACGATATTCTCGCCGCACTGATTCGATTGATGGGCCAATTGGTCGAGGATGACGATGTCACTCAGATCAATGGAATTGTACCAGTGATTGACATGCACGGATTTGGTTGGTCGCAGTTGAGAAAGTTCGGACCAAGTTTGGCCAAGAAATGTATTTTTATCATGGAAAAATGTCTGCCCATACGTATAAAGCACATTTATGTGATCAACGAATCCACTCTGGCGGACATTGGCTTCGCCATCATGAAGCCATTTATGAGTGAGGAGTTGCACGAGAAAATTCAATTCTGTGGCTCGAACTTGAGGTCAAATGTGCACGCACGAATATGCCCTGAATTTCTACCTTCTGAATTCAGTGGTCGATTGGGCTCAATGTGTTCCGAAGCACTCTATCGTGAGATGATTGCATTTGAAGGTGCCAAATTTGCCCGAGAATCGGGTCAGAATTATGGCTTTGTGCTAACACGACGCACATCGAACGTACCTGTCACACCAAGCAATTCGGGCAACAAATGTGTGCCACCTTGTGGCGGTGGAAATCGGTACAGTGCAAACATGGACGAACCAATACTGGGACCGGGCATGGACGGCTTAGGACCCAGTGGCAGTGGCGGCACTGACATGAAGAGTCTCTTCCGTAAGAGTCAAACCTGCAATGGATATCTCTTTGACTACTACAACAATTCGTCCAGTATCGACTAGAATTCCCCCTAAATCCTCTATCCTCTATTACCTCATATGCTTACACAATTTTGTTTGTATCCTAATTCACCAATGCAAACTGAACAATTGCACACAAAATGAACTTGACCAAATTCCCGCAATTTTGTTTGAAACTACTTGGACCAATTATCTGAATAATTCCTATTTATTCAGTAGCCATTCAATTTGCGAATCATTGAATCAATCATGAAGCTATTTATTAGATTTTATTCGTTTTTCGTCGATAAACAAATCCGGACATTTACGAACAAAACTTAAAATCTCTTATTACCAAGTCGAAAGTAGTGATCCTTCACGACAAACACAATCAAATACACCAAACCTATGGCACTTTGATTTGTCCCCACCACAAGTGAGATTAATTAAATTAATAAAACAATTTGATAATCTCAAACATAACCTTGATTTTGATTTGACTTTGGCAAAACGCGTCTTGTTTTCAATAACAAATAGTTTAATCAAGCCATAATCTAGAAGTTTACTTCTAAAGTACATCAAGACATACGTTTGCTCTCTTGTCTTGTTCCATGTTTATCAATTGGCAGTCGATAAGTATCAATGTAAATCGGTGTGTACGAGTACATCTGTCTGAATGGTTTGCACGTCGACCATGCTTTTTTGGTTAGAAACAAGAAGCTGTATATATCTGGACATGTCTTTTAGTGTAACGATTGGCTAGTGTCGATAGCCAATGATGTAGAGAAAATCACCTAAATAGTGTGTCTCTGTGTGTCCTACTGTCGTTTCACTATCAACCAGAAGAGTATCTCGTTAAGAGTGTGCTTCAAAGAGAGTCACACAGGACATCGAGTCACATTGACTGCTGCAGGCGACCAGTTCGAACAGTCTGTTCACTTCGCTTCATCATCGATCCATTCATCCACTCAATCCAGAAGTATTCTCTCTCCAAACAGGGTAAGTAGTCAATACCCATCTCCAACGACCTCTACCCCGACACTACTACCTATAGGAACATAGCACACTGTCGAATCTATTCATTTCCACAATAGTAGTGGTACTCGGATAATTCGAGTTTTTTTCGGTTTTAACACTCTAGTGAGTGAGAATCTCTCTATGCACACGCTCAATTTGTTGGTCCATTTGGTTTCATTGGAACAGACACGATTCGTTGCAAATGCACATCCAAACTATACGCTCACACTCAATTTTGCACCGACACCAAGTGTGCAAGTCTCTAGGGAAATTTCCATTGTGATAGCACTCGAGTCCCACAGCGCACTCCCAACAAATTTGACTCTTGTTTCAAAATAAACTGTACATGTAAAGACTCTTAAGAAAGAAAGAAAGCTTTCTCAAATATACAACAACAAATTGTTCTCTCTCATATTTCTGGTTGTCAAAGTTATTTGAAAGTTTGTTTTGGTGCTTCAAATTTAAAATTAATCAGAAGCGTCATTCAAGTGACATTGCAAGTTTGAGCTAAGCTCTTGAATCAATACTTCATATTTGAATCCTAAAATTCACTAATTATTTTGTAAGTACTTTTTTGCTAATGTCTCTAATTATTCCATTTCGTGATTTATATCACTTCATGTGGCAGTATTTATTGCTGTGCATCAAACAAATATTCCTACGAAATTAATTACCTAAATCAATAACATAAGCATTAATTTAATTAAAGCAATTCGCGCGAAAACACCTCAGAATATATTTAGTAGATTAGTAAACAAGCGTTCGAAATTGTTCAAATATTCAATTTATTATTGTTTATGCTTTGGTGAGCTCATCTAGTAATAATTACCGTTATTATTATTAATAATCTCTACAGATTATTTATTATGATTGTTCTGTGATAATAATGGAAATTATATCCGGCACTAAGTAGCAAGCCCGACAAACGATGATATTAGTTGGATCAATATTGATCCTCGGTAATTTAATTTGCTCAATACACAAGAATGGTGTGTGTGTGTATTAGTTTACACAAACAGGAATCAATCAATCACTCAATGTTTATTGGATTAACCACCCACACACATAGACACACTCCAAATAAGCATTGCGACACAACAAACATGGGAAATGATGTTTCTTTTTGGAGATAACTTTGTTTTTCTCAATGTTATAGCTCGAGAATAATATCGTGTTTATTATGCCGACGAGAATGCAAACATCACAAGTTCCGAGTATTGTATAACTGCAATCGTTCAGGTTGCAAAAAGTTGTCTTTAATGGACTTTAATCTTTGGAATGGTAAATATACAATGAAGATTAGCTGCCCCACTCTGTAATGAACTTGATAAACTTTTCCTTCCTTTATATACCTCGGTACATTCCGCGTTAATCAATGTTTCTGAGTGCAAAGTTTGCTAAGCAGTTGATTATTACCGACACTTTGCACACTTTGTAAGAGTCAATTAAAACTGGCCAGGTAACAGGCGCACACAAACACCCTCAGTCAGTCAAAGCGTTGACAGTGCACTGTCTTCACTGTTTACGATATATGGCGTGGTATCATCAACTGTGTGGCACTAATTAACTTTGTGTGCACACAGAACATAAAACTGTCTCGTCATTTGTCGGGTCATCAAGTTAGTTAGTCGCGTTTAGTTGAAAGTCGAATCGTTGGCTGTTACCAGGCGGTGAAATACACAAATTGAAACAAACTATTTACTGAACCGACTCTACACTCGATTGCATTATAACAATAGCATGTGTCATCGCACAGTACAGAGTCTTGCCTCAATGTCACATTAGAACGTTCATCAATTGTACACTCAAATTGCCTGTATCTAACAAGTCCGAATGAACTCTTTATCGATGTAAGTCTGCGAGTGCATGACTGTTCGATGCCAACCTTCGGTGAGAGAGTATACTAGTAGAGTTTTCTCTTGGAAAGACCCTCTTCTGAACATAAAACTCGTTTGCATTTGTTTGGGGGATGTAGAAGAGACTAAACTTTCGATTGTATAGTGTAAATGCATTGTCAATGAATGATGATGATGATCACTTGTCCTAATGTGTCCGGGTTGTCTGTTGCTAAAGGTCGTACTCTGGCTTAGTTGTTATTAGTATTATTACTACAGTGCAGTGGCGTACGTGAACTGACAAGTGCATTCGAAAGTATGGTTCGAGCCACTCTCAAAATAGAGAAAGATGCCAAGCAGTCTCCTACTGTATGATTGAATGGAAAAGATCAACAAAACGACAATCACACCAAAGCATTGGCTCGAACAGTAGCTCGAAGGGAGTGGACTAGGTTGAGTGACTAAACTTGCTGGGTGGTGTGTTGTTGAGCTAAACCCAGGAATTGGTTGCCAAGCGAGCTCGAACACTTTGAATTCGTCCTTTCCACTACCACAATATCATTACACCTCATCGTATACCCTAACCGGCCGGTGCGTTCACTTCAAAGTGGCGAATTCCTCACGTTTTCACTCTACACAATCGCATCCATGTGGTGGCATTATCATCGTCACTGACTTTCCATTTTGCCGCATCCAATAAAAGTATTCCTTCCCTCGGGTTGAAAGTCTATTCTTGGGTACTGCTGTACATCTCAACCTCTCTCACTTACGTACATCTACAACCACAACCAGAAGTATCCCTTTTTCATATTTCAAAATTAGAGAAGCGATTCTCGTTTGAGAGTGAGAGAGAAATAGAATCCTTTGTCTTTGTGTGTGTCAGTGTGTCGCTCGTTGTATGCTTGATTTATTGCAAGTAAGTTAACCTTTATTGCCCGTGACCTTCGATTCATTCTATCATTTGGATATCTGACCATACAAAAAGTACATCACCAAATTGAAGCAATTTGATCTCTTATCACATGCGCATTCTAAATAGCTCATATTCTGCAAAATCAATATTTCCATTAGTCGATCTATTAAGTCCAAAATACATTTCCCACCTCCCAATTGGCAACCTTCAAATTATAAACCAAATCAATACTAATCGATCTATTTGTCCCATTTAGGCATAATTTTGTTGACGAATTTCCGGAATATAACCGGCCCACCCGACGCCCTCTGCTCAAACCGTCACTGCACAACCTCAACCTAACAATCGAACCTCAATACAAAATTCCTCAATACTTGTGATATCAAATATCTTCTATACCTAAGCCCCTCTCTTATCAACTTCAAAATGGCATTCAAATTGACCGACAAACGTGTGCTCGCTGCTGGTGCCGCTGCAACCGCCGCTGCTGCATATTACTTTTTCAAGCCAGGCTGCTGTCCCAAGTCCAAATGGTATTTATCTTTTATTTTTGTTCTTCATTTGCATTCACTTTCACATCTATGGCTATTAAAGGGTCAATTCATGTGCTTTTCGCTTCTATTAATATCCAAAGTACAATTACGAGCACCGAATGCACATGTCAGTTATGATTCATATCACCCAACATAAATTAGCTCTTCACCATAAATCCAAACACTGCAATTATTATGATCAATGATGAAACACGACCAAATTCTAGAGCAATCAAACAGCGTGCAGTGCCCGATATAGATCATGTTTTGCTTGCTTGGCAGGTGTCCCCCGTTCATTAGCCAATTAATGGGAGTTAGCACAGTAATTAATATTGCCACCATATTGCGGTAGCCTATTTTGGGTTTACTGTGTTATGTGTTCTATCTATGAGTGACCACATTCTTTTTGGGTAATTTGAAGCGGAAGCAATGCGCCGCATGAATTGCGGCAATGTTGTCTATTTGGAATTAAAAATAAACCCATTTTGGTGTCATTGAGATTTGCGTAATTAAGACAAATCTTATCAAATTAGCGTCAATCGCACACGCGTGCACACGTCAAACTTGTAATATACGCATTAATATTGAGATTGTAAACAAATGATTGACAGTACTTATAATGCTTGGGAGACAAATGGAAACTTTACATTTAAGTGTTTTATACTAGACCTAGTGCTCCATCTGTGGATTGTTTTGGTGAGTTGACTTGAGAAAGTGACTGAATTCGTTCGAATAAAACACGACACCGTTTTTCGTGCTTTTAAGTGTTAGCTATCGTGCCAGTATGACCATTTGATTAGTGAGTGAATTAAGTCTATTTCTTCTATTTCTCTTTGTGCACTTTCTCTGTGGCAAATCGACCTACTCTCGGGCCTTGCTCAAGCACCCTCTCTCACCTGTCAAAGCAAGTCAAGTGCTCTTCTGTCTATGGACTCAGTTTCGGATATGCTCTCCCGATTGAACGGAATGCTTGCAAGTCAATTGCGACTTATTGCCGACTGGCTCGATCCGAACGAGTCTAATGCTAATGCTACTACTGCCGATGGTGCTACCGAGTAAGTGATCGATTACTGTAGTGACACGTGTAATTACTCCTAGTGTCAATATTGTTCAATTAGTTTTCTTACTCTGCCATAAACAATGAATCCTTTACTTCGAGTGCCAATCACAATCACCACCACTGCCCTTAGTTCATCCCCAGCTTATTGTTATCAACCCAATTCGACATTATCATTACTACAATACATCACATACTATTATTCTCGTTCGTTTGCTACATCTACTGCCTCATCATCAAACAAACAGACTCGGTTCTTTTCTTCTTCTGCTTCCACGCCAACATGCCATACTAGTACCTCTACCAGGTAGATAACATTTCTGTACACTAACAAATGTATATACTTCTGTATTATCACCCTGGACTGACATTGGACTGTTGTCAGTTGTGAATCACAACTTGTGATATGTATGAAAGTCTAACCTAAAACTCCTTATTCTTAATGCCACTGGTACTGCTAGTTGGTACATGTACATGATCGTATCATGATACAAAGGTCTCCAGATTTGACTGTTTTAGGTTATTAGGTTATGGTTTTAGCAGGGACACTGATACTGAAGAAAGTGTGTTTTGTCCGACTGTTTCGATTTCAATTTAGAATTCTAAATCACAACACCGCTTTCATTCTTCCTTTAGTTAGCCTATTCGTAGCTACCTCGCAATCATTTTTAGTGAGTTAGTGAACGATCTAAACCTTCGTTTTTCGTTGTGCACTTTATCTGGCGAAGCGATTTACTCGACTCGGACCTAGTTGGTGTGACGACAAGTGATCACTCTCACTTTGAAGCAAGTCAAGCCCAAGTGCTCTTCTGTTCGCTTTCGTTCATCATGAACTTCACGTTTGCCTGGTTCAACGAACTGCTTGCCAATTGGCTTGACCCTGATGCGAACGAGCCTAATATGACTGCCACTGGTGCCGGCACTGCCGAGTAAGTGCTCTATTACGGGAGACACGTGTGTGCCTTTCGTATTCTAGCCTGTAGTGTCCTTACCTGAGACTACGATGAATTCTTTACTTTGAGTGCCAACAAGTGATTGACAATTACCAGCAATACCACCGTTGGTACAAGCCTTCCATGGCTGTTGTTGCTTCGCCATCTGACAGTTGGTCGTTAACGATCGTAGACGAATGACGATAGAAGAGTCTTTTTCTTTTCTTTTCTTTAGTTGAGTGCCATAGAAGTAGTGCCACTTGCAGGTAGCATTTCTTTACACACAGTACCTCTGTATTGTCTCCCTGGATTGACATTGGGCGAATGAATGTATGTATGAATGTCTAACCTAAAACGCCCTCTTCTTAATGTCACTGTATTTGCAATATACTAGTTGACAAAGATGCCTATGGGTTTGTCAGTTTTGGGGTTATTCGGTTTGATGTTTTTAGCAGGGACACTAATTTCTATTAGTACAAGTTGACTACTTAGGACTAAGAAGAAAGGAGGCGTTTTTCTTAGTCGGCTCAAAGATATCAAATAGTTAGACTCTTATAAGATACTCTATAGAGAGAGTACTTTACTCTTTGGGAAACGTCAATAAAAATACTTGCACACAAACATACACGCACACTTGTACACCAGTGAGAGGTGCTAATCGTTTGCGCCCGGTTGATAACACTCGGTTAGACCGATGGGACTGTTATGTCATCATGACACTTGATTCCAGCACTGTATGACGATGATATAACAGTGCGAGTCTGCAGTTGCTGCTCTTCAAATGCACACACACACACAAAGTCCCTCGGAAACCACATCTCTCATAGTTACACTGAGTCAGTCAGTTTGAGCGACTTTTATCGAATCTTATCGAACAGTTGTTTATCAAACTGATGCTATCTCTAAATCCATATGTCAATCCATAGCCGCATTGAGAGAATATATCTATAGCGATCACTATGTACTGATGTCAATGATGTAATGTAAGGTAATTTGTATCTAGAGAATTTGACTTCTTTGACCATATATGACATTTACACTCGACTCGTTCCACGTCTATCTCAGTGGGTTTCCTTTCCTTAATTAGCTTATCAGTTCACAAGTGTGATGACCTTTACTAAGTGATCTGGGAAGTGCCGACTCTCTTCTGTCGACTGCTGAGTCAAACGAAAAACCCCATCCAGTTCACGTAGGCACAGTGGGGGAGGCAGGACAGACTGCATGCAGACATCGATACACGTGCATGACACTTTGAATGTGTGATTTGTCCTGATTGTCCTTTTATGAAATGAACCAGCAATTGAGATGGTGCTGAGAGGATGACTTGTAGGTGTGTGAGTGCGATAGTGCTCACTCATTAGCACAACAATTAAGACCAACCTGTGTGGGGGAAGAGGCACAGAATTGATAATTCAATGAGTTTCGTTTGAGAATTCACTTGAGCACTTGTTGTTTGTGATTGAAAATGTAAATAGACCACTTTGGGAAGTAACGAAACTCACTGATACCATGCACAGTAATGTGAATCCATACTAAAGTTGTTGTCAAGCGCCTCTCAAAATAGCTTTCCAAGTGACAGCTTTGTCATTGAGTGCGGTGCACGCCGGGCGAGCCATTTCGGCTAGTGATGATCGAGCATCGGCTTAGGCTTTACTCGCTTTACTGCTTTGTGACAGTATTCTTCCACCACTTGTTTGTTGGTGCGAGTGGAAAGTTTTTAACCAGATGAACCAGCAGTATTATTGGAGCGATAAACAAGGAAAAACTTTGAGGGCTGCTGAGGATTTCCAGTGGTTGGTGCTTTAGGATACCTCCAAGGGAGAAAGGGACTTTACTTACCGGTCATTTGAAACAAACGGACAAACGGTCTATAGTTAGTTAGTCATTGTACAGTTATGCACCTGGAAACTTACTTGATGGACAGTGCTTGCTTAGGATTTACCTGTACACTGTACAATGTACATCACTCAAGCACCAAGGCTACTGATAACAGGTTATAAGCACTAGGGCAATTAATGAATGTACATGTACATGTGTGTGTGTGAGTGTGTTCCGTGAATGGTCCAATTTAGGAATATACAGAAAATTCCAAATCTATCTGCCAATAATAGTCATAATAATCAATGTTTCCTTTTTACTGGTGTGTTTACTCAAACTCGTTTCGGTAAATAGACATTGAGACAGTATAGAGGTACAGTTCCGATGGGTGCCACATGCATAACCTAAAAAACACCTTTCTGGTGGGCCATGATTTACTGTGGTCGTCAGACCATCTCTACCGGGGATTCATGTTGGCGTTATTAGAGGTGCCCCTGCTGGTCATGCCAACGATTAGTGTTGAATCATTAGTAGTCAATCAGCATTGTCATTACCAGCGTGCAGACTCTTCTTCTTCACCACTATTGAAAATGTTGTCTACCACTTGATTATTCCGTGGACGTAAATCGCACGTACGCACGCAAGTGTCCACGTTGTACAGGGCGCCCAGTCTTCGGTGTGCACATTGTACAGCTGTCTGAAATCGCAGCGACCGGCGACGTCTCGGGCGCCACTTCGCCCAATCAATCGGTGCATATGCTGCTCATAAGCAGTCAGCGAGGCATGACAAGAGAGGACAGGACGGGCCATATCCATTTGCCTTTGTGTGTATCTGTGTAATCAAATCGCCCCGCGCGGCGATAGTGATCGACTCACTGGCCACTCATCCCCCCTGATTAGTTACATTTGGCTAACTGACAGTTCGCCCAACCCACCGAAGCCCACCACGCTGTCACACAATACCGCGAGTCGGTTAGCCGGTCTGCCATTCATTATAAAACTCACCTCACCGCTCCGCGCATTGGCCACTCATTCACTTGCCTTTGTTCGTGCCTGTCTCGAGCTGCCTCGTGTCCAAACACACACATACACTTGTGATCTCTTTGATTCTACTTTGATTCTCATCTCTCGATTCCTCTCATTCATTCCAGCAACATGGTTGACCAAGCTACAATCGACAAATTGAACTCTGGCTTCAAGCGCCTGCAAGATGCCAAGGACTGTCACTCTCTTCTGAAGAAGTACCTCACCCAGGATGTGTTCGACCGGCTTAAGACCAAGAAAACCGCAATGGGTGCTACTTTGTTGGATGTCATCCAGTCAGGTGAGTGTTGATGGAGTTATTGTTAGAGTTGTCATTGTCATTGTAATTCGGTTATTAGTGAGACGTTGATTTTTTAATTGTTCTTTATTTGCCGAACAGGTGTTGAGAACCTAGACAGCGGATGTGGTGTGTATGCTCCCGATGCCGAGTCGTACAAATTGTTTGCCGATTTGTTTGACCCAATCATCGAGGACTACCACGGTGGCTTCAAGAAGACCGACAGTCATCCACGATCGGACTTTGGTGACATCAACAAGTTCGTCAATGTTGACCCCGAAGGAAAGTATGTCATCTCCACTCGTGTCCGATGTGGTCGTTCGCTGCAAGGCTATCCATTTAACCCTTGCTTGACCGAAGCTGTAAGTGATATATTTGTGTCATTGGTAACTTGTTTGCTAATTGTGAATATTCTTTTATGTAGCAATACAAGGAAATGCAGGACAAGGTCAAGGCTCAATTGGCCACTTTTGAGGGTGATCTCAAGGGCAAATACTACCCACTGACTGGCATGGACAAGGCCACTCAACAACAACTGATTGACGATCATTTCCTCTTCAAGGAAGGCGATCGATTCTTGCAGGCTGCCAATGCTTGCCGATACTGGCCCACTGGTCGTGGTATCTATCACAACGATGCCAAGACTTTCTTGATGTGGGTTAACGAGGAAGGTAAGTTGAGGATTATGCTTTTGTAAACATAATTGTAACACGTTTCTGATATTTCTAGACCACTTGCGTATCATCTCCATGCAAAAGGGCGGTGATCTGAAGGAAATCTTTGGTCGTCTCGTTAGTGCTGTGAACCACATTGAGAAGAAGATTCCCTTCTCTCGGGATGACCGTCTGGGCTATCTCACCTTCTGCCCAACCAACCTTGGCACCACCATCCGTGCCTCAGTGCACATTAAGGTGCCCAAGTTGGCCGCTGATCGAAAGAAGTTGGAAGAGGTTGCCGGTCGATACAACCTCCAGGTGCGTGGCACTGCCGGTGAGCACACCGAATCAGTCGGTGGCGTGTATGACATCTCCAACAAGCGCCGAATGGGTCTCACTGAATTCCAGGCTGTGAAGGAGATGCAGGACGGCATCTTGGAGCTGATCAAGATCGAAAAGTCCCTCTAAGCATCTAGTGCCTGTCTAGCACCCAAACCTTCCACCGCTGCTACACACCACACAAATGTAACCCACAGTCTATGTAGTCAAGTCATAACACACAAACACCATTCTGTTATTATTATAAACATGGTGAACCTATTAGAACACTATTGTTTCACTATAAAATTACGTTATTTCCGCGTCTGCATTTTTAAAATAAAGTTTTAAACTTTTCCTCATACAAAAAAGTCAACAAAATGTTCCACTCTTCCGTATTCTTCTTTAAAGTGTATCTTTACATTTAGTTTGGTTGTATAATTTATTGCTCTGTGACTGTTCAAATGAGTACATTTCCATTGAGACTCTAATTTTATTATGCAACAAGACTTCCCCTTAGAGGTGTATTTTTTAGATTATTTTGAAATAGACAAACAAATTGCTAAATGGGGAATGGACAAGGTCAAATAGTCAACTTTTTGACTGATTGTCATTTAGTACAATGTCAATTGTAACGATGAAATGTTTGAACTCTTTCCGCCAATTGTGCTCAATGTATGGTTTGTTTCCGAAGACCTTGATTAGGTTCGGTCACCTTTCAGACTATTTCACTCATAAAGTCATAAAGTCATTTTAACGTCTCTATGCAAACTTAATTTCGCTGTGCACATCCAAACTGTAACTCATCTTTATTTAGAATCTCCCACAGTAATTACCTAATTCACGCCCACTCCCGGTGCACACAACAATCCCAAACAGAATATTCTTTATCAACAATACCAAAGGTGTCCTCTCTCAGTTTCATTGAAAGTTTCATGTCTTGTTCTTTTTGGCCTAACGACAAACAACAACCGACACATTGTCCAAATATACGAATATGAAAGCTTCATTTGCATATTCATTGTTGTGTTCCGCTTGGTGTTCTTCTTTTTGGTCTGACTCTTTTGTGGGCGCTCGCTCCATTATCAAGATCAAATATATGCACGAGAGAGGCACAAGAATGACACTTGCATGGTTGGCCAAAAAGTAAAAAGTTGTATAACATATGACAATTTGCCAATTGTGTGCACTTGGGAGTGCACGCAATCAACATTCAATCTAGTGCTTTACGTCACCGCTCTCAGGCACACCAAAGCCGAGTCATTCTAACCTCTATGTCTCCATCCTGTCTCCTTTTCGACATTCGGGGCAAACCTTATACTCTGCTTGACAACAGACCTGATAGATGACTCGTATCACTGGCTTTACTATTCTTAGATACCCTTTGCCTCTGGTTCTCTCCTCACCAGTTGAATTTTAGCTAATTTTTGTTGTCTGCCAAAACGAACAAACAACAATTAGATGACAGTTGGTGAAAGTGTGAGGTATGAATAAGTGAAACAAGAAAAACCAGGCATTTGGATAGGGAAACCGAAAATTCTAGTTTTCTTCTTCGTCATTCTGTTGGGTTTCGTGCTGTTGCTGTTTACATGGCTTGGGGTTCTATTTCTGCTGCATCTTCTTTTTTATGTGGTTGCCTTTGAGTGTTCTCGACTCTCTGGTCGCTGGTTGGCACTTTTGGCATTCAAACAAGATGTGTGTTCACTGCTACGGTTTTGAGCAGGTCTAATGCACAGAATGGAATTGTACCCGACAGTTGGTAGACAAGATTAGATGAGATGTAAAAGCAGTAGAAGACGACGAAGGAGAAGATGAAGAAGAAGAAGGGGATCCGGCGGTATAGCTTCGTGAAGAAATAGACCTACCACCGAAATCGTTCTGCGGGTTATTATCAAGAATAGCTCCGCGCTCGCTCCAACTCCAATTGAAATGGATGTTTTTGTGCCTGTCCGTACACACCGATTATTCTGAGATTCTCCTCACTCTCTCCTCACTCTGTGTACACACGCTACTCTACCCGAAACGACCTTTTCCAATGCCGAACAGTAGACCAAAGACATGCTCAGAATATTCTTTCTTTTTGTGTTCTTATGACGCCTTTTGGCCAGTGCTGAGTACTCGCTTCTCGTCCTCTCCCTCTCTCCCTTCTATTCATCCGTAGGCCTCTCCTGTGTTCGCCTCGTGGTATTATTCCATTCATTCACACGCACACAGAATCTACACACTGAAAAATTCTACTACTATTCTGCGGTGGTCGGTCTGGTCGGGTAATATAAAAGCAGCACCCCACACTGGAAGGTCTTTTCATTCACAAGCCAAGCTCACTCGCGTGAACTTCAACTCTTCTTCTCACTTCGCTCACCTTCAACTCACTCGTTCACCTCCAAACATGGTTGACCAGGCCACCCTCGACAAATTGGATGCCGGCTTTGCCAAGCTTCAAGGCGCCACCGAGTGCAAGTCGCTGCTCAAGAAATATCTCACCAAGGATGTGTTCGAGAAGTTGAAGAACAGAAAGACCGCCATGGGTGCCACCTTGCTCGATGTCATCCAGTCTGGTAAGTGAAATGGTCTGCTTTTGGTTCGGTTCTGTTGCGATTGGCAATTGCCGATTGCCTTCTATTGTGTGCTCATTGACACTTTGGTTAGTCAGTTTGAATGCTTTACATGAGTAGACATTGCTTGTCACTGGGGAATATTGGCTTTGTGTTAGGCAAAACTTTGGTTAGTTCGCGTAGGTTGTCCCTTTGTCTCCTGTCGCGAATTTTACAATTCTTTTGTTGTATATTCAAAACCAATTGGAGAATTCTTTTTGGGACTGTGTGCAACGACACAGTTGCATAGAATCAACACTCGTTTTGGTGTAAATCTCATGGGAGATTGTCATAATCAATTTTGCTATATTGGAACGATGTTCAGTCAAGTTGGGCCTCTCATTTCCTGACCCTCCGAAATGTAGTTGTTTATCTATTAGGCGCATATCTATGTGTCATGCCATACCAAACAGTAATCACCCAATCAATTACCATATAATTCAATTTACTAGATTCATGTCAGTGTCATTTCATCCTACACTCTCCTACACACTCTGTTGACCAATCAATCGCGTTATTCAGCGAATCTCCGGTCGGATCCGATCGATCGATCGATTGGCACAATGCGTAATGTCATTTAGGAGAGCTACAAGAGGACTTTGAGGACACACTTTACTTTTTGGTCATACACATAATGACATTATGACGAACAAGGTTAGTTGGTTAGTTAGGCAAGTTCGTTAGCCAACTGAAACACAGTGAAGATCAGATCATTCTATCGAGAGTGAATTTGACATAAACTGTCAATTAATCGACGCTGTGTATGCGTTTGACAGTTAGTCGGCATTTTTTGGGTGGTGGTTTTTCTTATGCTTCATTGGTTAGCTATTTGTCAAGAGTTTTGACATTTCCAACAAAAGAAAAGGTACACTTCTGTGTGTGCGGAATTGACAAATCGATGAAGTGTTGAGTTTCGAGCTACTGCATTGAGACACACTTTTCGCTTTATCGCTCGCCATTTCGACAACACAAAGAAAATGTCAAACGTCAATTCCGAATTGAGCAAACATATCGTGTTCGTTGGCTGATTAATGACTCGATACTAAGGCTTTTGATGACTTTGTCAATACATTAGTTGTCGAAAACAACTCTTTCCCCTTCAGTCAATCGACTGCTTAAAAATTGACATTCTCGTTAGTGTATTGGTTAATTAGTTGGTTTATTTATGACCACAAAGAAAGAAATTTAGTCGAGTGCATAGTTTAGTTTCTACCGCAGTTACTCGAAACACAATTTCGTGTTAATGGTCGTTTTGTTGGTTGTTGGTAAGGAACTTTTCTTTAAATTTTAGTTTTACTTCTAAATAAGTTTGAGCAGAATTGCGTTTGAAGTGACGGAAATGGGCTCAATTTGAAATCGATTCGCAAGCAAACTTTACCTTTTCAATTAATTATTAAGCATTATAGATCGTACATTGCATAATGATAAGTCACTAATGCGCTCACAAAATTTGTCAATAATTAATAATTTACAAACTTTAGTGCTCAACTTGTTTGCTTTATCTTTGCGCAAATTCTCCTTTTCCGATTGCAATTTCGTGTTGTGTACTCAAATTAATGAAGGCAATTTAGATATTTATAAAAAATCTCCATAATTTTGTACACTCGTACATATATCAAATGGCAATTCCAACCTACGCAAATTTAAATTGCCTAAACTAAAGTGAGAAAGCTTTCGCCTGTTTTTTATTGCTATTTGTTTCTAAAAATCGATATATTGCTAGACCATAAAAGATTCTATTGAGAAACGTTCAAAAGGCTCAAATTGAAGTCTCAATTCTCATGTGTGAATGGTTCTTCATTGAGCAGCTATCGATTAATCAAAAGATCATTTTGGAGATGTACTTTTGTAGAGTATTTATTTGATTATTCGTATTTTTGGTTTGGAATGTTCGGTGAATGTATTTATTTGATCTAAACACAAACCGAATAGCATTTGCAACGGAAAGAGTGTTAATTGCCTAAACATTGACTACTAATGCACCATTTCTCTCATTTGTTGCCGAATTTTGTGTGCCAGTCAGTGCAGTGTAGAATCTCTCACAAGATCTGCAACAAGAGTGAGTGAGAGACTTAAAACAGACATTCTGTCAGATTGATTCGTTTATTATGTGTTTTGTATGTTGTATGGCGTTCAGTGAACGTACTCTGTGAACGGTGCATTCTAGCCTAACGATGATATAACACTGGCAATTACCATAATACACACCAAAGTCATTAAGTAATACATTATATATTCATTGTACCATTATGCGATATGAGCACATTCTTTCGGTATTCTTAAAATAAACGTTTTACTTGAGCAAAACACTTTTTTCTATTCTCCTCTGTGCAAATAAAGAAAGAGAGGAAAACGGGTGCGCTCGAGAGTGGCACAAACACGAGACTGAATTGAGAAAGAGGTTTTGGCTAAGGTTGATGATTAACTGCAATGTGGGGATTCTTCTGCTATATTTGCAGATTGTTGATTACTTGTTGTTGACTTTGTAGGTTTCGTTTGTTCTCTCTTTTAGCTATAAATATACTTGATCTGCTTGTTGTTTACGTTCCCCGCCTATGTTTTGGCCAACTCATTTAATTTTTATCTACAACAAGAATTTGTTGCATTAACTAAAATGTTTGTTGTTTCTTAGGTGTGGAAAATTTGGACTCTGGTGTCGGTTTGTACGCTCCCGATGCTGAGGCCTATTCGCTGTTTGCCGATTTGTTCGACCCCGTCATTGAGGACTACCATGCAGGCTTCAAGTCAACCGACAAGCACCCACCTAAGGACTTTGGTGACTTCAACCAGTTGGTCAACGTTGACCCAGACAACCAGTTTGTCATTTCCACTCGTGTCCGATGCGGTCGCTCGTTGCAAGGATATCCATTCAACCCATGCTTGACCGAAGCTGTAAGTTTAATTGGTTTAAGTTTAAAATTTGTTTTTATTAATTCACTGATTTTGTCATTTCGTTTAGCAATACAAAGAAATGGAAGAGAAAGTTAAGGCTCAATTGGTGACCTTTGAAGGTGACCACAAGGGCACTTACTATCCATTGACCGGCATGGACAAGGCCACTCAGCAGCAGCTGATTGATGACCATTTCCTGTTCAAGGAAGGTGATCGATTCTTGCAGGCCGCCAATGCTTGCCGATACTGGCCAACTGGTCGTGGCATCTACCACAACGATGCCAAGACTTTCTTGATCTGGGTCAATGAGGAAGGTTAGTGTTCAAAGCACGAGCAGTTCAAACTCAGTTTTATCTAATCAAATTCATTTTTGTCAAACTCAGATCACTTGCGTATCATCTCGATGCAAAAGGGTGGCGATTTGAAGCAGATCTTCTCTCGCCTCATCAACGGCGCCAATCACATTGAGCAGAAACTTCCCTTCTCTCGACACGATCGTTTGGGCTTCCTCACTTTCTGCCCCACCAACTTGGGAACCACCATCCGTGCTTCGGTGCACATCAAGTTGCCAAAGTTGGCATCCGATTTGAAGAAACTGGAAGAGGTTGCCGGCAAGTACAACTTGCAGGTCCGTGGTACCTCTGGTGAGCACAGCGCGTCCATCGGAGGCGTTTACGACATCTCCAACAAGCGTCGTATGGGATTGACTGAATTCCAGGCCGTAAAGGAGATGCAGGATGGCATTTTGGAGATGATCAAGTTGGAAAAGTCCATGTAAATCCACACACAAATCACGGGTGAACTCATTGAACACTATAATAACCACTAATCTATTATATAACCATTCGATACCTTCACCAAGTGAAGCTCTCAGCAATGTCTCCGTAATGATTAGTCCGATTAATTGTTTGTCAGTATAGACTAATGTCGTTTGTTTGGTGTGTCATAATAATTTTCTCTGTTTTACTGCCATTCCTGTCACTCGATCGATCGATTGCAATCTACTACTCTCCACAATACAGCACACAAAAGCACCATGTTGATGATGTTACTCAATGCTGTCTGATAACGATAGCGCCAAACTATGTACTTTGATCACCGGTTGAATTGTTGCAACAGAAACAAACACAAACACACACCCATTTACTGTAATAGTCGACGATGGCCATCTCAGGTTAATCTATTAAAGTTGACCATTCTCATTTTGTGTTGCTTTTATTCACTTTATGAAATTGGCGGCAATTTATAATTTGAACCCATTGAAAAAAGTCGGATTGTTCATATTGCAAATTTAGGTGGTGCCATCTAGTGGGCTAATTTCAGACAATAATTAACTTGTTCATTGATTGACAGTAGGGCATTTTTTAAAATTCAATTGCAAAAACTAGTCGATGTAAAATGTTGCTCATTACATTATGTTTCCACATGCTGTGTGCCAATTTGAATATTGCCCAAATTCATTGTGGAACCGACATTCATGACCGAATGTGACACATTCAAATTGGTAATGTTTGTAGCATTGTGCAAAGGCGCCCTTCGACTAAGAGCCGGTTTTTGCTTCAACAAAAAACTGTTGCCAATCTTGAGATGACTTTCCTTGTTTGTCATCACTGGGGTCGCTTTTCGATGATTGAAAAAACTTTTGCTTACCTTTGCACTCGTTTGCTTATGCACAAATAGTTGATAATAATTTGCAAAATCACTTTCAGAAAACTTGAATTTATTCTTCTTTGGTTTTATAAGTTCAGCCTAAATAGATAAATGAAAATAAATAAAACATAATAAATTACTACAAAGTATCATGACAATACCTCAAAGTAAATAGTTAATATATCGTTTGATAATATGTGAATCGAGTTGTTCAATAGTTCGTCTAACTCGATGTAATAATCAAAGCCACAGTTTTTGTATTCGGATTTTAAGTCAATCTTTTTGAAGCCTCCTACAAGTAAATAACAAAATCAATTAAAAACAAATTAGTACAAAACAACAAAAAAAACCTTGTGTGTTGATTCTTTCCTTTCTTTGATTCAAAATTGAGAATCTATACAATATCACAAGTTGGTCGCTTTTCAAGCATTTTTCTGGCCTAAAAAATACCGACAGATATTTCTTCCCATTTTCAGAATGAGTTTTACAGCTTACACGAAGGTCGGGTTTCATTGTTTTGCTTGGACAATCTTTTGCTGGCCCAAGCCATGTGAGACTGTACATATATTTGCAAAGTGAGCTAAAATTTGCAATGCTCAATTGGTGGGCAAGTTGAAAAATTTGTGCGTTCGAAAGGTTAGTGAAACTCTTGGTTTTATCGTCTTCACTGTTGCACACCTGATGACCTTTCGTGTTGCATTTTCGGTTAATGTTAAGCACATAGTTCTCGAAATTGAATTCAGAAAATGATTCATTATGTCTCGATTCGTCTTTGATCATCATAATCTATTAAAAAAATTATAAAATCAAAAATAACCAAATGCAACATTTACCTCACAGTTCAAGATAAGTCTATCGTCAAAAAGTACATTTTTCATCTGCGAAACCAAATTTGTATTAAATAGTCTTGAATGTGACATGTATTTGGCAAATCCATGATTGACATACTCTGTGCCCAATATATTCGATTGATTATTCATAAAACTCACTAAAAACAAAAAAGATGAAACCAATAAAATGTGAATGAATAATGCTAATTACAGTCAAAATAAGTTTCAATTAGTTTCTCCGTTAGTTTTCCTTTTTTTCACATTGAGAATGGACAATTTAAATTAAGCTGCAAATTCACACGAATTTTCAGTAGAATCATCAACGCACAAATAAACTGAAATATAATTCTGTGAATCTCGGTCACTTCCTTTTGGGTACAGCACAAGATAGAATTGAATATCATTGTCGGCCATGGGAGAGAATTTGTTTGATTGAATGCGTGGCTGTCCTTTGACGGCATTGTCATTACAGAGCAAACGAAAAGACTCAATTGTCCACTGGTGAGAAAAACAATACGTTTTCACTCGGGCATTGAAAGTGCTTTTGGTCATTTGATTCGGTGCAATTTGGCATTGTTTAACGTATACATTTTTCTCACCATAATTTTGTGACTCAATCTCTTGCCAGTTCACAATTATTTCACCCTAAAATTGTTATATTAAAACAATTAAATTTAACGATAACTAGATACATACTCCACAAAGTATATCCAAATTGTCCTTTTGTAATTTGAAATGATTGTTTGCCAATTCTAGTTTTTCATCAAATTCATTCTTTTTATCAGATTTATTGTACTCTAAAAATAAATTATTAATATCCAGATCGTACTAAATTGAGTAAAATACTTACCTCGAATGCTCAAGACAGGTTGAACAGATTTTTTGAACTGATCGACAATTTTGTTGGCATCAAAACAAATCATAGCTAAGCACAGGTTCATAGTGTGGTCCTATAGATCGATCACCATACATGATGTACAATGTGAAGTACATATTGATCTGATAATTGTTCAGGCACAATTGTTCCGTTATTTCGGAAAAAATGTCTGACGTGATCAGAAAGTTTCTCTTGTCATCATTGAAAAGTTGATTATAATTTTCAATTGTCCAATGATGACAGAATTGATATGATTTTTCCCTGACATCATTTTCGTCTTCCTGTTCTTCGTACAGTGATTCTAAAGGTGATTGCGATTTGTTGTCGAATAGATGATAATAGTTTAAAAGATCACATTTCAGCAAAATTGTTTTCGCAAATAATTCACCCTTTAAAAGTAAAAATTAATAGTAAACATTTAAGTTAAATGATCAAACATATCACAATGAATAATCAATTGATCCAGATGGTAAGGGAATTCGTCAAAGGCAATAAACTCAGCCAAACCCAATCTTTCCGATTTGAGACTGAGTTTCTCTTGAAATCCTTTTGAATTAATCAACTTTTCATTTGTTCCACTCAAAATTGACAATTTAAATTGAATCATCACTTCACTGTCTTTATCCCGATAAGTGTTGAGATACAGAGAAATTAAATTTCTGTCTGAGGCGAACGAAAGATTCAAATCACAAAAATTCTGGTTGGTTGAGAATTTGTCCAAACTATTTAGTTCGGTACTTTCAGTGAGGAATGCATTTTGAATGTGCCATTTGTATGAAAACGAATCTATGACGGGCAGTTTCACATTGAAATAACTCTTCGTAAGCAAGTCTTGATTTTCGAAATGCAATTTGTCGTATAGCCCTGACTTGTTGTCGTCAATTGTCTTTATCTGCGAATGTACAATTAAGTGAAAAACATTAAGATGCACATTGTATTCGTACATACCTCACAGGAAATAATCAATTTCCCATCAGAAATCAAATCATTTTGTGCTTGAAGACCATTTCGATGAATAACTGGCAAAGTCAAATGTTCGCCATTGGCCAATTTGTCTCGACTGCCTGTTACAATCAAAATTAATAATCATTATTAAAAATAGTTTTTATTACATAACATTTATTTAATTTACCTGTAATACAGCATTTGTCCCCATTTGCATCAATTAAAGCCAATTTAGCATGAACCTCCAATTGATCGTTGATCACATTTGATTCGACAAATATGCAGTGGACTGTCACGAATTCTTTGCTATCTTCCGAACATCCATTTGGACATAGACCAAGTGAAAATTGTATTGACTCACCTTCATTAGTAGTAGTAGGCCCAAACGATTGAGAAACAATCTGCATTTGGCCATCTTCATATTCGTTGCCGTAAAGTAAGTCACAATTGTCGATTGTCCATTGATGATAGAATCTTAAAAAATTGTGTTGAGAAATGCCGCGCTGACTCGGCTCGACACAACATGTACGACACCTCGATATCGTCCGACAATCGATTAACTCGTCCATCTCCACAAAGCAATGCTGTCTCACGGTGGACTGATCAAGATGAAGCCAAACAGTGAATGTCAATGTAAAAGGGATGATATAAATATAACTTTCTTTTTCACTTATTTTGTATTCAATTTAAAGTCAAATATATAGCATCAAACTCAAATTAGCTATAATTGATAATCTTTTTCTTACTAAAAAATCTTTAGCTACGTTGTAGTTTATGTAAATTGACACAAAAAGAGTTATATAATCTAACAATGATAAATCAGGTTGTACAAGTAAAGCGGATTTGTACATTTAATTTTATAATTAACAATTAAACATTATCAAAAATCAAAAAAATGATTTACAAGGTGGCATCAAACGGACAAAATGCTTTTGCCGCTAGAATCGATTTACCAACACGATTTGAATTTGCTGTCAATTAAGTATTCTTCCATTATGTCATTGAGTTTACTTGTTATGTTTAATAACCAACGTTGAAATGAACAGAAAAGCCACAATCCACCCGAGTGTGACCAGAAAGCCACTGGCCACTTCCCAATAAGTGATATCCCATCCTCGAATGATCATAATTCGCATTGATTGGGTTGGAATAGTAGCAGGCATTGCATAGCTGAAATATCGTAAATAATCGTTCATTGCTTCAAGTGGCCAAAAAGAACCACTCAAAAGAAAGTTTGGAAAGAATGTACCAAGCGATAGCATTGTGGCAATGTTCTCCGACGAGGACACCGACGACACGAACAGACCAAAACACATTCCACAAATACTTTGACCAACTGTGAGAACGGCTATCCACAGTATTGGGCCGTTGAAAGCGATTTTGAATACAGCGAACATCATCACCAACAGCAGTACCACCTGAACCAGTAGAACCAAAGTGTGGGTCACGAGATGGGAGAAGATAATCTGAAAGTGAGACACACCCACAATGACAGTTCGTTCGATTAGACCGTGTGTACGTTCCACCACCAAATTCATTGTGGTCAGAGAAAGTGCCGCAAAGAAGGCAATACTCAAAATGGTTCCAGAAACCATAAATTCAGTGAATGGAGGATCAACACTGCCATATACTGGGGTGTCCATCTGAATGGGCGATTCCATGAGAGAAGGATTGAGTCCACTTGAATTGAGAAACTGTCCGGTTACTTGTGAGAATGCACGAAGAGTTTCCTTTTGTACAAATTGAACCATCAACTGATTAGACATGTCCGGTGCTAGGTAAATAGTAGAATTGTGCAAAATCTCTGGTGTGATACTGCCTGTCAATCGGTCCAGAAAACATTGGGTAAAATTTGGATGAATAACAATTGCAGTTGATCGTTGACCTTTCCGAACCGATTCGAGTGCATCGTGTTCTGACAAATAGAATGATTGCTTTAAAATGGTAGGACTCAATTCGTGAAGAAAGTTTGTGCTCAAACTGGCATTGTCACCATTGTAGATTGCCACTGGAATCGAGTGAAGATCAAGGCCGAGACAGAGACAAAACAGAATGGACTCAACCATTGGAAGAAGGAATTGAAAGAGCAGATAACCAGGACTCCGGCGAAGAGATTGGAGATTCTTTCGAATTATTGTTCCAATTTGGCCAATTGCACTTGCTTTGGTTTGATTCGCGGTTGGGTATGCCATTTCGTTTGGTTCGCTATCTACATTGACACTGATTCCACTTGATGAATCAGAAGAAAGATCAAATTCGGTAGACAAACTTTTGTTGGGTTGTTGTTGTTGAGGAGAGCCACTTTTACGTAACTTTCTTGCTTCTTCGTTAGAGCACAAATGAAGGAAAACTTGCTCCAGTGTGTTCATTCGATATCTTTGAAGCAAAGTCTCTGGATTGTCCTGTTCGAGTATTTTTCCATCCCGCATCAAGCCAACATAGTTTGCACTTCGCGCTTCCTCAATGTAATGTGTGGTGATGAGCACTGTGAGTCGTTCTGATTCACTCAGTTTGACCAAATGTTGCCAAATGGATTTTCGAAGCAACGGATCAACACCCACTGTCGGTTCGTCCAGTATTAGAAGTGGAGGTTTGTGGATGAGCGCAGTTGCCAGTGAAACTCGACGCTTTTGCCCACCGCTTAGTTGGCCAACAAATTTGTTTCCATTCGGTAAATTCAACAGTGATATTAGAAAACTGGCTCGATCCTTAATTTGACCACTGTCCAGTCCATACAATGAGGCATAATACCACAGCGTTTCAAGAATGGTCAAATCGTTGTACAGTGTTATATCCTGAGGCATATAGCCGACACCAGAACCGGGAATCATCGAACGGGAAGAACCTGGTTTCGCACCAAACACAGTTATCTCACCAGAACTGACAGGCAATATTCCGAGCACACATCGAATGAGAGATGTCTTGCCACAACCACTCGGACCAAGTAGACCATAGATGGAACCTTGTGGTAGTTGCAGTGATAGCTCATCGAGTATTGGTGTCGACTTAGATTTGCCAAACATTGATCCATATCTGAGTGTGAGTTGACGGACAGAAATTGCTAAACGATTCTCATTATCACTGTCCATGTTGATGCGTTAATGTTGAATTTGAATTATTGCACCAGAGAAATCACTAACACAAAAGAATATTTGTTGATTATAAATTGCGTTCATTATATATGGAAAATAACTTATAATTAGACTTACAAGTGTAATAAACAAGACACAATACAAGACACATGACCAAGTTGCTATTGTCAAAGTGCGTTCATAAATTGCTTCCTATCTATCGTTTAGATGTCGTTTTGGGGACATTTTTTTGTCGTCCCTTCTGTGCACTTTGCAAAGGTGAGCTTGATAACCACGTGTGGATATGCACCATAATTGACATCTCACAAGGATTTAATCTATAGAGGTATTAAGCAAATATGCTATTTGTAATGCAAAATATGATTTATAAACTATAATCTATTTGTTATATAATGTATAATCTAACAATACATTAAAACAAAAATCAATAAAGCAAATGACAATTAGAACAATTAATAAAGATATCGATAGTTGTTGTGAGACAAGTTTAATTGCAAAAGTAGTTTACTTACATTAATTAATAGTGCGTTCCATATTCGACGAAGATTCATTCCAAGCATAAATGCATTCACACAAGTCCCACCAGTTTGCTCAGATTGTCTTGCACGATGAATACAGAACAAAAACAAAGAACCTGAAACTTGCTGATGCGGATCGGAAGAAGTTGATCGTTCGTGGTTACGAAGTGAGCGAATATCTTGGCAGTGGAAACTATGGCCATGTCTACCGGTCGACTTACGGCAAGCTGACAACTCGTGCTGTAAAGACAATGGATATTACTGCAATGGACTGGGGTGCTAAATTCTTTCTCGAAAAAGAACTGGAGCTTTTGCAGCTGCTTAAACGAATTCGGCATCCCTTTATGGTACAAGTGTGGGACATCTTTATCACAAGTCAGAAGCAATTGTTAATCTTTATGGAGCTGGCTGAAGGCGGTGATTTGAAACAGTACCGAAAAGAAAAGAAAGCCTGTTTCGAGGAGACACAAGTCTGTAATTACTTCTTTCAGTTTGGTAGTGAATTCAAGTTTTTGCACAATCTGGGATTTGCTCATCGCGATATCAAGCCGGCTAACATTCTTCTCAACAAAGCCAGAAATGTGTGCAAAGTAGCCGATTTTGGTTTCTCTTCAATTTGCTTCAGTAAATGTACTGGCAGGCAGAAACTAAGTGGCTCGTTATGTGGCTCCGATATTTACATGGCTCCCGAGATGGTGAAAGGCTTTTGGACATGTTACGATAGATAATTGCAGCTGATGTTTGGAGCACTGGGGTTCTGCTCTTCGAGATGCTCAACAACACGTACCCTTTCCTGATGAGGTTTAGTTTAGATAAAATTGGCAACAAATTGTGGGATTATAAAGGACTGTACGAATGACAGATGATTGGGAAATTCAAATTCACGAATGTCAAATTAACTTCAGAATGTTGTGGCGTGATTGTGGCTTGCCTCGATCCCGAACCTACAAGAAGACCAACTTTTAATCAACTTATATTAGACTGAGTCACTCGAAGCGATATACCACCACAAGTGACCATAAGGCCGCGTAATTTCATCCACGCACATTTCAGCAATGTTTACTTACTTATGTCAACGCACGTTGTAAGGTAACAATGATGTTTAAATAAAAATAATTATGTCACAAGTTATGAGTTAGTTTTTCAATGAAAATCGCAAATTATTATTTAAACAACTGTAAATGATGTGTCATTAGCTTTACCAGCTGGCTGAAGACGATTTGAATGTGATTTGAAACAATACGGAAAAGAAAATAAAGTCGGTTTCGAGGAGGCACAAGTCTGTAATTGTTTCTGCAAGTTTGGTAGTGCATTCAAGTTTTTGAACAATCTAGAATTTGTCAATCGCGATATCAATCCCGCTGAGCACCACTGAGAATGACCGTTGTGTCCTGGCAGGAAAGCGTCTGGGCAGGGCTGGCTCACAGTGATTATTCACAACGCGGATTTCACACAAACGTTACTCTAGAAGGAACGCTACAAATGCTTGAAAGCGTGTTGTTTAGCATGCGTCATTGCTTGTCATTGAGTGACAACATTTTCCTTGTCTCCGAACTCGATTTTCTTTTTCCCTCTCATTTTCGCTCAATCACTCGATGTAAAACACCAATTTCCGCACCTTTCCCCACTCGTCGTGTGTATGACCGTAGTAATATATATTAGTAGTATATTATAATATAGATACTCAAATGGAGCAAAATCAAATGGAGTCGAATTCACCCCCCAAAACTCCCGACAACAACAAAAGTCAGCGATATATTTCAGAGACTGATCATGCAAAATATCGCGGATGGTTCTACAGTTTATTGAAACTTGCTGAAGGCATTTGTGCTGAAGCTTGGGAAAATGGTATTGACCCGGTTGAGTTTATGGATCAGGTCGAAAGAAAGAAGAACAACAAAATTCGGCCTGTTTCTCCTATTGCTGAACAAAACTCTGAATTATTGTGCCAAACTGCCCATTCTTCTGAAGAACCTTCTTTAATTGTTGACAATGAAATTACTATTGAAACGACCGAACCTGAAGAATTAAAAGAAGATCCTGTAGTGTGTGCTAAAGAAAAAATACATGATCCATTCTGCTGGATATGTCATAATCGAGTATCCCTTGACAAGGATCGTACTTGTGGCAATTGTCATCTGACCTTTCATCTCGATTGTGCTCAAAAAGCGAATGTTTTTCTCGAACAGGATAAACTGCCTTTGGTTGCTGGCATATCTTCTTCAACTGGTGAACACAAAATTTTTGAACTTTCTTTGAAAATGAATTCAGATGCTTGCAAAGAATGTATTAATCTTGAAGCTGGTGCTATATTTTGCCGAGAATTTGGTTTTATGTCTGTGAATTATGACGATTTGACTACCCAGTCCACTGTGTTCACCTATGCCAAGGTTGCACTCGAGAATCAATGTTCGGCTAGTTTTGAGCAAATTCAGTACAATGGCGACAGTGGATTAATTGCTATGCATATGGACCTGCAGACTATGGAGAAGAAGGCACAAAATGGCGAATATTGCTCTACTGAAGGCTTTATGTTTGATATCAAATTGGTGAGTAGTTTTGTTGTTGTTACCGTTTCTGTTATTGCTAATTTTAAATTATTTTCTTTGTAGATAATACATAACATTGCAATTTTACATGGAGATGACAGTAAATGGAACACAAAGTGTGCCATTTTGGCTAAGAACACCAAACATGAGATGGAATACATCGACATGTGCATCAGTTGTTATCGCAATTTCTACGAGAGCAAACTTGATACTGTTGATTTTGGATTTGAATTGCCGTGTGCCAATCCGCATGGTCTCGTTTGGACAAAGTATCTCAACAAGTACTGGTTCCCTGCCAAAGTGTTCGAATATCGTCGGGATGGCGTTTACCAAATTGACGAACATTTGGTTTCAGTTATTCCGTTTGGCTTTGCAAAAAGGTATAATCACAACTTTGTTGTTGGTTTTTATATATTTAACTATTCTTTTTTATCCACAGTGGACCAATACAGGTCAAACCGAGTGAATGTTATCTCTACTCGACGAACATTCCACCAGGACAACCGAAGCGAATGGCTGCCAAAGTGAAACATCAGTTTGACAAGGCAATGCTGGTGCTGGAGCGATACTTGCAACTATTGGATAGATTCTATGAACATGACTATGTTGTGCCCCAGGAACCAGTGCCCTTCGACTGGGACGAAATTTATCTTACCTATCGGGCGTACAAAGAAGAGGAAGTAAGCAAATTGGGCTTATTCAAACTGGTACAACAACCTTGATTATTTTCAAGTTTGGTTCCAACCTTGATTATTGTGTTTATAATTTTTTTTGGAGCGAATTACATGATCATCAAGTTTTACAGTTGATAATTCAGCAATGTTTACTTCTAGCTCTAACTCTAGCCTATAATCTATCGGTATGTTTACATTTTTACATGTTTACTTTTCCATTTACACTTTAAAATCTACAGAAATTTACACGACATTAACAATTTATTTTTACATTTACTTTTTGTCTTTTAAAATATTATATAAATATAAAATTCGTTAATAAACAAGGTTAAACTTACATTACATTACTTACGGTCACATTACGTTAGTCACGATCGCACTGTTTTAATTTACAATCACCAAAGTGACATTACAAAGTTTATCAACTCAAAATAATAATAAATCCGGCTAGTAATCAGTCAAAAGAAAGCACATTTTATCGTCAAATTTAATTGACAGTATCATTGATTGGACACCGATTGTATCAATGTCAAATACAATAGCAATTAAGCAATCGAAACAGCCTCATAATCAGTGATGGCTCGTTCCGAAAACACTTGAACTTCAGTATCTTTATGGTAGAGACCTATGCCAAGGTGGACTAATTGTGGAATATAAGATTTAGATATTGGACATACTTGAGTTGCACTAAAGTACCCAGTTATACTGGACTTTGCAACAAGAGGATTAACTCTCAATGTATTGGCCAATTGGGTCAGGCCATTTATCCGTATTGATACTGTCAATCTAATACTGATTAGTTTCTCATTCTGTTGCTGTCACAAACATACTTTGAATCAATCGACTTTTGATCAATCAAACCCATTAGTGATTATAAAGCAATATATAAACGTTCATTTCAATCCCATTTGGCAGTAATCCAACCGGTACAATGAACATTCATACTCAAGCATTTCTGCTCCTGTCACTGTGCGCGTACAGTGTTCTGGGTGCGTGGCATCTGACCTGGTCCGATGAGTTCAGCGGTGCTCGACTCAACGCTTCCGAATGGATCTACGAGGAAGGTTGCGACGGTTGGGGAAATGGTGAACTGCAGTGCTACACTGTCGGTCGAACAGAGAATGCACGAACTGTTGATGGTCATCTGGTGATTGATGCCCGAAGTGAAGATTGGCGATCTCATGCCTTCACCTCAGCTAGAATCCGATCCCACTTTGCACAAGCTTATGGTAAATTCGAGGCTCGTGCTCGAATGTGCAATGGCCGTCAACTGTGGCCGGCCATTTGGTTGATGCCCAAAGACTCGACCATCTACGGCTCGTGGGCTGCCAGTGGTGAGATTGATATGCTCGAAATGAAGGGTGAACTGCCTAATACCGTTCAAGGCACTCTACATTATGGTGGCAGTTGGCCAAACCACGCTCATTCTGGAAGTGGGGAAAAAGTTTTCCCAGTCGACTTCAGTGCTGACTTCCATACTTTTGCCATCGAATGGACTACCAAAGAGATTAAGTGGCTCATTGACGACAAAGTATACCACACTGAGAACCTGGAGCGATCGTTCTTCTCAGGCAAGGGCGAAACTCCATACACCAAAAATGGACAACCATTCGACCAGAAATTCTTCTGGATTCTCAACATTGCAGTCGGTGGACAATTCTTTGGACCTGGACCATACATCAACGCTGGCGAGGCTCATTTGCACTGGAAGAAACACACCATGGAAGTTGACTATCTGCGAGTCTACGAATGGAAAGCATAAGTCTGCGTTTATTGGAAATTTTTTAAATTATTAAAACAAATTTTGCCCAAATAATGATAGGTATTAAATAAAAAACGTTTTATCTGATTTTACTGTTTGATTAAATTAATTCGAGGGTTGATGACAATGTTGTGTTGTGGACACAAGGCTTTAATTGACTAACAATTTCGTTTGCTTTTTGTAGGTCGAGGCGAGATGAGTGTCGTCGATTTGAGTGACATTGAAAAATAAATAAATTCAAATAAAAATCAGATAAATGGTTTTACCTCAAGATGGCAGTCATCAGAGAGATTCTCGGCTAATTGTAGTTATGACTTTTTAGTCAATCTGGTTTGTGGAGCAACCTAGACAAAACTAAAACCATTGGCGTCTCTCCAAAGCAGTAGACGTTCAATGACGACTCGCTGGTTGGCATTCTTAGGCTAATATAAACTTGTTCAACTACACTAACAATGTCCGCAGTAGACTGATTATCTCCATTGATTTACCAATAGCTGTAACGCCATTTGTTAATAGATTCTTTTAAGTATTACTTTAGATAATCCCCCCAAACCATCAAGTACATTTGGACAGCTACCAGTGTCAGGTTCACATAAATGTGCCAAAAACGATTAATTGATAAAAACTCGAAAGAATAATATCAATTAAACCTTCACATATAGTAACCATATCAATTAGTAGTTGACAATTACATTCAATGATAAATCGATTTATCAGTTTTGGCTCATTTTATTTCTGCCCTCAGTTTGTCCCTGTTTTAGGGATCTCCACAAAGGTTCAAATAGATTATCTTTCTAATTTCACAAGCTTGCCAAAATGAATCAACCTTACCTTTGCATCAAATATCAATTGTTGATTATAAAACAATATATAAGCACAAGTTTCATTTCCAATTGACTCATCACCATTAAGCGGTACACAATGAAGCTCCACAATGGAGTCCACATACAAGCATTTCTACTTGTGTCACTGTATGCATACAGTGTTCACGGTGCATGGCACCTGACCTGGTCAGATGAGTTCAACGGCGCACGACTCAACGATTCGGAATGGATCTATGAGGAAGGTTGCGATGGTTGGAGAAATGATGAATTGCAGTGCTACACTGTGGGCCGAACTGAGAATGTTCGCATTGAGGATGGTCACCTGGTGATTGATGCGCGCAGTGAAGATTGGCGAGCCCATGCATTTACCTCGGCTCGAATCAGATCCCGCTTTGCACAAGCTTATGGTAAATTTGAAGCCCGTGCCCGAATGCCTAGTGGTCATCAACTTTGGCCGGCTATTTGGATGATGCCCAAGGACTCGACCATCTATGGCTCTTGGGCTGCCAGTGGTGAGATTGATATACTCGAAATGAAAGGCGACACCCCGAACACCATTCTGGGCACTCTTCATTATGGTGGCAGCTGGCCAAACCATGCTCATTCCGGTAGTGGAGAGACAAAGTCTTCCCAGTTGATTTCAGTGCGGATTTTCATACTTTTGCCATCGAATGGACTACCAAAGAAATGAAATGGTTGGTGGATGACAAAGTCTTCCACACTGAGAATCTCGATCGATCATTCTTCTCGGGCAAGGGCGAAACTCCATACACCAAAAATGGACAACCATTCGATCAGAAATTTTTCTGGATTCTCAACATTGCCGTTGGTGGACAATTCTTCGGACCTGGACCATACATCAACGGTGGTGAAGCTCATCTGCACTGGAAGAAGCACACCATGGATGTGGATTACTTGCGAGTGTACGAGTGGAAAGCATAATTCACCTTTTGGATTAAATTCAAATGATTCGAAATACGCCAAATGAATCGTATTAAATAAAAACGTTTCAATTTAGTTTTAATTGACAAAGTCCATTGCAAAAATTTCTATTGATCTCATTCGGAGTCGTCAATTCTGCTGAGTTTAACAAATTCGTGTGCACAAATTAGCATGCTATCCTTCAGCAAAGTAAAGCCAACAATTTCATCACAAATTTTGCGTACTAAATATAGTTTCTTGCTATTAAATGTTTTCACCATTCAACACCAAAAACATGTTAAACAAAAGTATATTTATATATGATTTAAATTGACAAAATATCATATAGAAATTGGTTAAATTGCTGGCCATTAGTCAATTGATAAGGTGGAATACGAGCACATCGGGCAATTGACCAAGCATAGTCAACAAAATTTGACCATACGTGCAAGTAGCACAGAGAATCGGCATTCATTACAGTGTAGAATGCAAACTTGGCTCGCGAGGCTGCCACATTGATTCTTCTCTGGTCCCGGGTGAATCCTAAATGCTTTTGAATCTCTGCGTAGTTTGGAGGAACGTCAGGGGGAATGCCTCTCCATTCAGCGACCTTTTCCTTAGGGATAGTTCGAACACACGTCATAAGAATGATATCCTTTTGTTGACCTTGAAAGGCGTCGACGTTGCTAACTTGTATGTCTAGATAATTGGCATTTTTGAGTATCTGGTCAACATCGAGTCTTTCTTGAATTTCTCTTCGTTGAGTATCGTAAAATGATAAAACTCCAACGGTGACAACAGTGTCCGAGGGAAGACTACCTTCTGTTATTTGGAGACTAATCTTTTGGCAAATAGAATGCAGCAATCTGAATATAAAGTCAATTTCACTTCTGTTGCATTTGCTAGTGTTGATTAGCAATTCTTCAGTATCTTGGAGATCAAAAACGAGAAAAGGCTTCAAGCCAATTTCACTCTTCCCAATCATGTTGTTGGCAGGGATAAGTTCTGAATGGTAAAAGTTGTCACTTGGGAAAGAGCATATTTCAGGATGCATTCGGTACTGAACATGCAAAGTGAGCGTCTCAAGTCCCAAAGAATGCTGACAAACCCACAACCGTTCAAACAGTGACTTTTTGAGGCCTGGAGTGTATTGGGACAAAATTGTTGGTGCCAACTGTTGATGGTCACCAATGATCGAGAGATAATTAGGCTTCAATGATAAAGCGAGAAGATTGCTTGGTTCGGTTGCGTGTGAACCTTCATCTACAATAAGTGTAGTGATCTTGTTGGTCAATTGTCGCATTTTTCCTGATGTTACCGAGGCCAAAGTGGACACAATGATGTGGCTTTCGTTCAGTACAAGAGATTCAGCCTCCTCCTCAGTGATGCCAATTTCAGAAAAATAGTTCAGTTTGTTCTGTTTCAGTGTGGCAAGACAGATTGGGAGAACTTCATCGGCGATTGCAGTCGGGTTTCCAATCCTGACAATGGACAAATTAAAGACTGTTTGCAAATTCTTTTTCAATGCCATCAGAGATTTGGAAAGTTGATCAGTTGGGCCATTTGAATTGGCACAAACAACAATACGAAATTTTTGTAGCAAATGGCGGAACAGTGGATTGAACAGTATGTTCAATATCAAGATTTTAATGGCAGAAACAATTGTCGATGTTTTACCGGTCCCAGGTGGGCCTTGTAGCAGTAATATTTTGAATTTACGTTCAAGATGCATACGAATAAATGCATAGACATATTGCTTTTGTCTTAGGTTGAGATGAAAATCAGTGAAAATTCCGAACGCCTCAAAACAGCTAAAGAATATATCTCTTGTTGGTCGCACTAAGTTTACTAAAAAGTCGTCTTCGTAAGATAGTGTCGACAGGGCCTTGATGGTAGGTAGCACATGAGAAAGTGGGAATATTTTCTTGAGATATATTTTCGCATTCAATTCAAGATGGAAATTGCTTTCGGGTGGTACGTAGATTCTGAAGATGTAAGTGCAGAGATCAATGTTATAATTTCCATCATCATGTCTGCTGTTCATTCTTAAGAATGAGTCAGGACAAGCACGACGAGCATCGACTTGGTTTTGGTATTTTGCGACACTACTGCGACTGGTGCATTGCCCGAAAACAGCATTATTTTGAAGGCTACTGGAACACATGTCTTTCATGAAACCTTGTGCTCTGTATCTGTATATTTTGTCTTGTTGATTGGTGAACAATGATACAAAATTGACAAAACAAAGGTGCCCGTCGTTAAAATTATTTTCCCATGATAAAGCTTGCGCTTCGACAAGAAAACAAGACCCATCTTGGGTAATATTGGTCACATTAAACAAATGGCGATATTTGGATCGGCGGAATTGTTTGCGAATAGTCGCACAGGAATCTACCAAAACAAGGGGGACAAAATAATTTTTATATTGCTCCAAAGTAAAATCTACGAAATCATTTTGAGGACGTTCTTGAAGTCGCATTGAATAACGTCTCAAATTATTCGTCATTTGATCTTTAACTTGCTTGTAAAGTATGTCAAGATTGAGAGTCAAAAAGAATAAACGCCCAATCATGATATCCTGAGCCACATGAGGATCTTGAAATTGAAGATCAACATCAACTTCATTTAATAAAGTAAATCAAAATCAATTAATTAATTAACTTAACCAAAAACTATATTTACTTAGGTCAACTTGAAGGGCATCTTCTGGCTGAACGTCATCCACATATTCCACTCGTATATGTTCCAAACGATCCTCCTCCGTTTCTTCTTCAAACGGAATAATTTGATTTGGTTGGTAAATAATCATTTTCGTTGATAAATTCTTTCCAGAGAGCCGTCAGGTTAGGCGAACTCCTGGAAGATTTTGCTTCGCAAACGAAAGCCAAAGTCACAGTTCCAAGGACAATCTCGAAGCTTGTTGAAACTTGTTGGTGAGATCCTAATGGGGTGAGATCGATCTCGTTTGCCAAACACAAAAGATTCTCCATTTGCAAAAGCAATGCGGCCTTCGAGAAGTTATTACACTTCGAAGAAATGTCGTGTGGCTCACTGCAAGAACACAAGCCTTTGCCACTACTCTGCATGGCTACCACAAGAAGAGGTGCCACGCACATTGTTTGTCGTTAGGCGTGCAATCATAATGATTGAATCATTTCACATTTGGCTGTCTGTTCAAGTCTTGTCGAAATCTCTTCTAGTCTATTCTGTTCAAAATTCCTCAACGAATTCGATTCCTCTCGATAAGTATCTTGTGGAGCTTGTTGGCCCTGACGACTCCATAAGAGATTCAAACAAATTCCCAACATTAACCTGCAAACGGTCCAACTGTATATACAGTTTTGGTGGACTTTTTTATTAATAATAAATTATTATGTACATGTAACTTGATTTATAAATTATTATTCAACAAATCCGAATTAATTCACTATCTGCTCTACTATTCTCTAGAATCACTACTTGAGTCCTGAAGTTATATTACCAGTGATTGGTCTACTAAGTCTGATTTTTAGAACTTGTCTGTGAGTATATTAATTAATGCTAAATACAATTTGATAATTTAATTCTTATTATTTTAATGTACCTATAGATTGGTTGGTTTTGAGAGCTGACAAATCGCATGGCGAATGGTTTATAGTTGCCTTGAATCATAAGCGAAATGAAAGTATCGAATATGACCCCTACAGCCAATCGCAAATTGCCCAGTCGCGAACTTCTCTTACCAATGGTAAGTTACCATTAAAATTATCAGAAAAAAATTGGTTAAGACATTGTTTATTTGTGGTAAATATTGAATACTTAAAAAGCAATTTTAACTGTTGTTTTTACAGAGAAGATGCCACCAAGTTTAAGGAAAATAAATTGGATGAAGAAACATTCATCAAACATCGAGCGTTGCTTTTAGATTCCGAAATTGAATCGACTTCGGAAAAATCTAATCAGCAAAATGATTCACTGTTTGACATGACTGGATTGTGTTCATATTTGTTGTGCTTCGGCTATCGCAAAGCTACTGAATGTATTTAGAAAATCGTCGGGTGATGTGCAAACAGTTCCAGGTTGAAATTAATTTGTAGAAAGTGAAAAATGAGAAGATTGATCGATTGAAGAAGTTTATTATGATTTAATTTGATAAGATGTCAAATCGGTTGAAGAAAAATGGTGATTACTGATGGAATTGAAGATGTTTTTTTAAAGTGGTATGTACCTATGGACGACGTGCAAGTTTATTAATTCGGACAGTTTTCCGTGGTGACTACTTGATTCAATTACATCATCCTTCTGAATTTCCTGATTAGTTGAAAAAGCCAACGAACAGTTGATTAGTAAGTTCGTTGATTTTTAATTACTTTAATATACTAATATTAAATTTACTTTAGAGTTCATCGTTCAAACTAAAAAAAGCTATTAAAGGTGAAGGCTTTTTTGAAGATTTCTATGAAACTTGGATGAAGGGAACAGTCCGAAAACGATTCGACAATAAACAATTCTAGCAAGCCAAGTAAGGTAAGGAAGTTTAATATGAATGAAAAACAAATGCACATTTGGCCAAAAATTCACATATAACGTTACTCTTATGAAATGTGTGTTACTAACAAACAGCTTTTTTGTGTTGTTTCCTATCAAACACATTCTTACAACTTACCAATCTGTTCACAAAAATTATCTTTTTGGTTCATATCTCGTTCCAACCAGATAACCTAGAAGGCTGATTTTTGGAATGTAACCTTCTCTCATTGAATGGAGAGCGTGTGTCAAGTTTGGTTGCTGGGGTGCTGTTGTTTCTTCTACAAAGAAAACAGACGGCAAAACTATTAGACTTCGACTACGTTCTTCGATCTTTGTCTCGCTAAAAACTCAAGATGATATCAAGGCTAAGAAAGAAATGACAAAGGGTGCTCTACAACAGAAGGATTTAAATCTTCAAGCTGCTTGCAAACAAGCCACGTTCAAGTCCCAATGTCCCGCTACTAGGGTAGCAGAGATTTGAATGTGTCAAGTGAAAGTGCCCAATTATCCGTACTCGCACGTCTGCTGGTACCAATGAGCAATAAAATGTAGGTCTACATTTAATAGCAATTTTTTAATTTTATTTTACTTCTCAGTTGATGTAGTTTGATTAGCCCCACTTTTGTTGGCATTGCACTCATTGTCTCATATTGTGATTTGCTCAATTGGCAGTACCGTTCTTGTAATGGACGCAAGGGAACGCAACGATCAAATGGGCGCAAAGGAGAGACAAAGGTAATCAAAAAGGTAGGCGCCAATTTTTTTGCGTTAGCCGCTTAATGACCTTGAAAAAGCGCTGTCAATTGACAATATTTATTTGCCGTTTGCATGCCACCGAGACTAGCATTGAACCATATTATGTATCACCGAGGGAAATGGACATATGTTCAATAGCTCAATTCGCAATTGGTCATACTGAAGTTAATGAATTAATGCAATTTAAGGAATTTAATTGAATGTTGAATGTCAGGTTGTATTAGACGTGTGCCATTTAGGAACGATCTTTCGAAATTTTGACCTATGAGGTATCAGTTGACAAAATATTCCCATCGGGCCGTGGGTGGTTGGTTTGGAAGGTATGACTTGAACTGCCATTGACGCTGTCTGAGGCATCACCTCATTATTCGCTGAGCCAATTGCTTCATTGCTTTTGCTTTAGTTGGAAATGATTGGTGTTAGACTGGTTGGTGTTAGCGATGCTCTATAAACAAGCCATTAGCATACAACACAAACAATAAAGAATACACTTATAGTGATCGAAAGAATAAGTGACTCACTTGAAAGAGACGCACAAAGAACGAGTTCATTCTTTTAAACAGTTCAGGATTGATTTGGTAATCAGAACTGTAAGGAATTTGGCGATTGCCGTTTGATTCATCCGAGGTAGATCTCGTGAGAACTGTTGAGGAAAGGCACAAATTGTTAGTAGGATGATAGAGCGAACAAAGCAAAACAAACCTCGAGTCCAATACACTGTTAGTTTGACTCTTTGGCCACTTTGACAGTTTCACTACCGTCTCACAAGTTGTCAGCGGTAATTTGTCAACTGTAGTGTTGGATATTTGAATTGCGAAACATTCGATGTAATCATGGTTCTGTTCAAGACGCACTAAACGACCAAACAATTTATTCATATCAATCGGTTAGAGTAGACCGCCGATCTGTAGTCTCGTTTCCCCTGAAAAATAACTAACCGTTAGAGCCTATAGACTATTTTATTGTTAATAATGATTGACTGCTCAAAATTAGTTAGGTCTGGTTTGTTTTACATTGGCTCGCAAATGCCTTCTCTTTCGTTGATTTGAACAATTTTGTACCTTTTCACAATGTGCATTGCGAGTTCATTTTGCCAAATATTGAAAGTACAAGCTGTATACTTTAAAACGAAACTTTCGTTTTAACGTTATTTAGTGTAAGAAAGTCACTGTATGCTATGAAGTCCAACAGTGTACTTTTATTCACACAGATGCATCATGATTAGTCTCGACCGGTCTCGAACATACAATTTACTGTTTACACTGCTATATTGAATGACTGCATGTTCACTCACAATGTAGATGTATGACAATATTGTGGATGTACTTTCCAGGCATAATCAAACACGTTATTGGCAATCAATGTTCACGTGCCTTCGCCTCCGAGTAGGACATGACATTCGCATATATAAAAGCATTCGACTGTTTGTGTATGTACTCGCACTCGGCTGTCTGTGCTAAGTTGAGGCAAGTCCACTAGTGCTCTCTCATTCCAATCAGCATGAGTTCGCCTTACCGCAATGTGATCATTACCGGAGCAAATCGTGGCATTGGACTCGAATTTGTCCGTCAATTTCTCCAACTACCCACTCCACCTGTAAACCTAATTGCCACCACTCGAGCCCCCAGTGAGCCACTACAAGCGCTTCAAGCACAACACCCAAATCTGCACATTCTCACATACAATGCTGATCATTTCGAGCATTATGACGAATTTGTACTGCAAGTGGACAAAATTGTCGGCGACGATGGACTGGACCTGTTGATCAACAATGCCGGTGTTTACATTCCTGGTGGCAATTTGAGCGTAGTCCAGCCAGACCATGTTCTCACTAATTTGAAGGTCAATTCGGTAGCGCCACTGATGCTCACTAAGGCACTGTTGCCACTGTTGAAAGTAAGTGAACAACCAAACATATCTAATGGAAATTAATGTCATATTTTTCCTCTTGTCAACAGAAATCTTCTACCCAGAAGCGTCGAACAGTGGTGGCTAATCTCAGTTCACAGCTCGGTTCAATTGAACAGAATTCCCTCACTGGTGGAGTGTATGCTTTTCGGGCAAGCAAAGCAGCCCTAAACATGCTAATGCGAACGCTTAAAATTGACCTCGAACCGTACGGCATTACAATTCTGAATTTACATCCAGGTCACGTGAGTGGCCTTAAAATTGCCATCACACCACAGACGAGTGTCAATGGATTGATGTCCATCATTGATGGTGCTCAGTTTTCACAATCCGGAATGTTCATCAATTATCTCGGTAAGGAGCTTCCATGGTAACCAAATGCGCGCGGGAAATAATGAAACAATGAACATTGTCCATTCCATCTTTTTTATCACATTTGAAATATCATTGTACACAAAAACAATTACACCACATTTTTTGTATTGTTTGCAACATTGTTTAAAACATAAAAACAATCGTTTGTGTCATTGTTTGAGCTTATTTTACTTATTTTACTAGAATAATACAGTTTGCCCGCATCATTGTCCTCCAACAGACTCTCACGTGACCTTTGCCCAGAAGCCATCATATTTTATTATCTCTCACAATAGTTCTCCTCTCTTATCAAAGCTGGCTCATCCTCGTTTAATGATTTCAAATGAAAAGTCCATTTATATCTATGTGCTATCTATGATGCTAATCGCCTCTTATACAGTAACTTCTAGACTTGATGTCAAAGTCGACTTTTGCTTACACTTTATCACAATAACACAACGGTTTGTATGTATGCGAGCGCTCATCATCAACGTCAATCGAGCGAACGAGACGCTTTTGATAAAGAAACGATTTGATAATGTTCTCGTGTATGTAAGATCGTTATGGTTTCGAATCAAAAGTGGGACATACACAGAGCAGTGAATCATTTTATTTATTGGCTTGTTATTCATAAACAAAGCCAAAGTCTCGTTTTCTAAACGTTCTAGATAAGTCTATTTGCTCACAGTCTAACAATATCGAGAGACTCTCCAGACAAAGTGGGAGTATATCCCCTTGTAAATATTTCTTCACGTACCTTATCACTCTGACCAATCTATTATTACCAATACACTCCAAAAACGGTCGCTCGATAAGCTTGATAATCTCACAATGTCTTATCAGTGCTCTCGATGAAAGAGCAATGTGCTATGTTCAACAATGGTGGGAGGTAAAGCCATCATCATCCTCACCAATACACAAGTCCAACAACAATTGTGCCTAAGCCTGCAATAACTGATAAGGTAAGACACACTGTTCTACAATTTGAGGGTGAAGACGAAAGTTGTTTGACTCACGACAAACAAATGCATTTGAATGTGAATGAGTGTACAGTGCACGGACTTGTTGTTAAGCCTTACAACTAAACGAATAATGCACGATGTCTCTCCTTGTCTACGTGATCTACTATTACAAGATCACTTTTATCACTCACACTCGACACATTTGCCATTACAAGTCTGGTACATGAAAGCATACATTTATAACCTGTCTGTTCCTGACAGTAGTAAGTCAATTGTCATCATTTGGTCAACTAGTCAACGACTGTCAAGTCACTCACTATACCATCCATAATGACACAAAGGTATTAAGATTATTATTAATTCGATTGCTTCTAAATAACAATTATGATTTTATTAGATTCGGCACCAATTCGGTGACTACTCTAACCGAGGAGACCTGTGATGCTCTAGTTGTGGTGACTTTTGGTGATACCAAAAAGCAAGTTTTCTCCGGCTCGTTAGCTCCTTATGCCAGCCGAATTGATGAACAACAAAAGTTAGATGAGAAATTCGCCAAAGAAGGTGGTCTCATACTGCTGTCGGAGGCGCCCTTCAAGCGACTAGTCTTGAGTCCAATTGGTTTGGCCAATCGGGACTATGATGATATTCGCAACTTTAGTGAAGCCGCCGTTCGTGGTCTCTCGCGTGCACTCAAATCTGGTGCTCACAATCCACTGGTTGTACTGCCAAATGGTGAGAATATTCCCAAAAAGTATGCCAACTTTGACCTGGCCATACTTTTGGAGAGTTTCCAATTTCTGTACACACCACTGGAGAATCGTGAATATAAGAACACCAAAAAGGTGGACTCAGTTGGATTCAGCAACTTTTCCAACGCCAAACGAGCGTCAAATGTGTACCAATTGGCACAGGGCATTGAGTCGGGACGAGCCGTGGCACGAGACATTGGTGGCTCAGATCCCGAACGAATGAGTGCACCCAAGGTGGCCGATTATGTACAGGACCTGTTCAAAGGAACTGCCATCAAGGTGGAGGTGATCAGTGATGTGAAGGTTATCGAGAAGGAGTTTCCCTGTTTGGGTATGTTTCGAATGGTATTATTGAACTAATTGAATTATAATCATCTGTCTCTTGATGTTAGCGGCGGTAAACCGAGCCGCGGTGGAACGTCACTCTGCACGGGTCATCTTCCTCTCATACGAGCCAGAGGAGCCACCAAAGAAGACCCTCTTCCTTGTGGGCAAGGGCGTCACCTATGACACTGGTGGAGCTGATATTAAGGCCGGCGGAATTATGGCTGGAATGCATCGAGACAAGTGCGGTGCAGCGGCTGTTGCAGGCTTCCTCGAAACTGTCAATCAACTTAGACCAAAGAACGTGCGAGTGTATGGTGCAATGGCAATGGTACGCAACAGCATTGGACCAAATTGCTATGTGTCCGACGAGTTGATTGTTTCTCGGGCTGGTGTCAAAATTCGCATTGGCAACACCGATGCCGAAGGTCGTATGGCAATGGTTGACATTATGGCTTATTACAAGGAGAAGATTGTGAGGGAAAAGATTGAAAACGCGGAAATGTTCACTATTGCCACTCTTACCGGTCATTGTTGTATGGCAGTTGGCTTCGACTATTCGATCATCATGGACAATGGACCAGCACGACAATTGCAAACCGCTCAACGTATTCAGGCCGCCGGTGATCGTGTTGGTGATCTATTTGAGATTTCCACTATTCGCCGGGAAGATTACAAATTCAACGAAGGCAAGTCCGAGTACGAGGAAATTCTCCAAGCCAACAATGCACCCTCATCTCGCACACCACGTGGCCACCAAATTCCGGGCGCCTTCCTGATTCAGGTATCCAAACTTGATCAGCACGGAATTGACTCCGAACGGCCAATTGCCTTCTCACACATTGACATTGCCGGCTCATCTGGTCCATTCCCAGGCATTCCCACCGGTTCACCTATTGGTAAGTTGAATACTGTAAAATATTAAATCAAAATTGTTAATGCAATTAATCCAAATTAGGTGCATTATCTGCTCGATACCTTCTGGAAGAAGACTAAAGAATAATTCGTTTGGAAATGTCAAATTGGTACACAACGAGGAATTGTGATAAAACAAAACTAAATAAACAAACCATTAAGAAACACAATTGAATTAATCATATTACTAAATAAATAATTTCTTTTTGCGTGTTATTTATATATTTATTTATTTTTTGTATTTCGATTGCCAATGAAAACGAAATAACCTTTGTGATTTAAACATGTCAACAAAACACTGCCTGAAGGCATAATTCGCGCCTAAAAGTCAGCTGTTCCTTGCCTTTGCCTCTACTTGCACGCCTACAATGGTATCTCTTCGCTTCTCTCTGTATTTGTCTGGAAAGCATCGACATTTCGATCATGTCTCAAGGAATTCAAGTTAACTTGCCGAGACCATTAGATTCGAAATTTGGTTCGTTAGAGATGTGTTGTTTATTTATTAGTGAACAAATCTCACGCACCAAGTGCTCACAAGATTTTTATGGTCTTCCTGATTCGGGTGTTAAAACTCGATAAGCACGGAATTGACACCAAATGCCTTCTTACACATTGCCGACTTATCTGGGCCTTTTTCTGGTATTTCTGCCGGCATTGCACCTATTGGTGAGTAAATATTAAACCAAAATTATTAATACAATTAATCCAAATTAGGCACAATATATATGCTCGATCGGGAAGAAGACTAAAGAATAAAACATTTGAAAATGTCAATTGTCAATCTTTAATCCGAGTCTGCCAAATTATTTCTCGAAATCAGTATGATTTACTACATGACCAAGATGTGGCTTGTCTTCCCGAATGGCTTCAATTTCCTTCTTATTTGCAACAGACTTATACAAAAGCCAATCAATGTATTATTTAATTTTCATTAAATAATATTAAATACCTGTCAATGGAATATTAAGATGTGATTCCAATAATAGTAATAATAACGATGTCAACAAGAATCATGCCTGCCACCCACAAGTCAATTGTTCACTAGCAATATTTCTTTTTGTCTCAAAGTGCACGTTCAGTGGCAACTCCTCTCTGTTTTGTTTGGAAAGTCACGATAATTATCGACATATAGGTCATGCCTTTTCTCACCACGATGTCTCAAGAACTTACCGAATTCATTTTGCTAATAAGTCGGAAATTCAAATTGACCCGAACAACTCAAAGGACTAAGGTGAAGTGTGATATTCATTAATATTCATTACCAATTTAGTTATAATCGTGAATATTATCAATAATTATAAGTGAACAAACATAGCTTTTTTGTATTGTTTCTTAACAAAACATCCTTCTATTTTTTAACAGCCAACAATTATCATCGATCTAATCTAACCCCATTATTTAAAGGACTACGAACAAGCGATATGGCCCAAAGGGTCAAAACTGCCAAACGAAGCAAACAAATGATTGTTAGAACACTAATCATTTGTAATTACAAATCAATGCAAAAGATGTCGCAGCAAAATAAATTTGAATTAAAAATGACGTATTCAATTATATATTTCGATTTGTTCAATTGAATTAACCATCGTTTCTACAAGCCGACAAGCCGATTACCGATAAGCGCGCAGAATTTCTACTTGATCTCTAATCTTATCGCGCGCGGTTCTACTTTCTATTTGGTTTCTACCTTAAAGTGTACAGTTCTACGTGCCATCGCTTCATTTGGTGACAGGACTTTTGTCGGAAGTAGAAATTCGTCATTGCTTTCGATCGGTCTCTACATTCAAGTTGTGAAGCAATTTTTTTCTTGACGTATTTCTTTCTTTAGAGTGTCTAACAACTTGTAAGTGTCACAATTAATTCGGCATCATGAATTCTGTAATGCAAATTCCCGTTGATCCACGATTTCTTCGACTGGAGACCTATCACGCACTGGTTCAGCATCACTATGGTTTGTTGTCAACTGCCTTCAACGAGCTAACTATGCGGCCCCAGCATGAGCTACTATCCAAGGCTGAAAGCTGTCTACAGCGAAAAGTTAACCAAATGGAACATTCCCGAACTTCACTGATTGCCCGACTGGTTTGGTATGCGCCCGGCGAGGAATGCACCCTCACCCAGCTAATCAACTATGCAACCGTTGCGGCCTATCAGTACAATTTGATACTCGAGGCGAAACGACGAAATTGTAGTCACTTCTTCTTCGACTGGGCCAGTCAGTATCGTCAACTGGTGAATCGAGGCAGTTTGCCCTGCAAGTTGGTGGACATTCCTCCCATTGGATACGAGTACGACTTCATGTGTAAATGGCTGCAGCCATCCGAGTATGTCACCCTCTATCGATTCTTCTACTTTCACATCACGAACTATTTGGTCACCATTCAACGACCCAATTCTCCTTAGCCGCTATACCATGGTAGTGCAAGACTGGCCGACTGCTCTATGGCTCAAAAGTGACTTACCAAACAACAACTTTACAAGAGCCTTGTTAGACATAGACATTACCGTACAGTCGGCAGCTAATGTTAATTATGTTTATTAATATATTTATAATAACTTTATGTTAACTAATTAATTATAATTAATTGTACAGACATCAACATGTAATAATAAAAGTGTGCACTGTACACAGCACTGAATTGTCTAATAAATTGCCTACTAAGTGTCATTGAGAATGTTCCACACGTGAACACTGTCCCAACTGTTCAATTGTTGCACAAGTTCATCGAGTGACTTGTTGCACCACCAGTGAACCATATGACGATATGCTGTCGGCAGGGAGTTGATGAAAAAATCACGCGCCAATTGTTGCTTGCCAGACTGATCCAATTCGGCATAGACCAGGTCAACCAGCTTCTCAATGGCAACTCTCCGCTCAGCAAGTGGCTTGTCACGAAACATCTTGTCCGCATTGAACAGTGTCAACATGTTGATTTCGCGCAATCGAAGTTCGCCCGTGATTAAGTTGGCCACTTCACGGAACGAGGAGCGCTTCTCATGAGACAGTAGACTGGCCAGTGGAAGGTAACGTGCTTTGGCACTGCGACATAGTTTAGACACGAATTTGGCTCCATTTTGGTGTGCTGATTTGTGGTTGATTTCGAGTACTATTGCAAAGTACTGAATGTAGGATTCAATGTTTTCGCCTTCGTACATCTCTCGTGGCTCAATTAGTTCTTGTTCGTTTTCGGGTGTTTGCTTTTCGCCAAATTGTGGTTGATTACTATCGTCATCATCGTTATTTTGACTTTCATTAAATGATTGAGTAATTTGTCCATCATCATCATCGTCGTCGTCGTCGTTAGCACTGATTAAGTCGTTGGTGTCATTTGATGAGGACTGGGTTTCATAGGAATATATTAGTTGATCATTAGTATCGACTTTGCCGAAACAGAGTTCATCAAATTTGTGCTGTAACTGTTCGTTGTCGAGTTGATTCTTCACAATAGCCAGTTGATTGTACTCGTTCAACAGTGGCTCGGGCTTCCAGTCGTTCAACAAAAGAAGTGGCTCGCAATCATTCTTACCATAGTCACCAACATAATCGTTAACTTCATCCGAAAGGTCGTCGGTAGTGGAATCGGCTTCACTAAATCTATTTATCATCTCCGCATCTTCCAATACTTTCTTCACTTCAGCGAATGATAGCTTCTTCTCAAGTGGCAACTGATCGATCAGGTTTATGCACGTTTGTTGTTGCACATCCAAACCAACACGGAACAGCAGACCAAACTGATCGAGTGACTCTCTGTGGCGCACGAGATGATTCTCAAAGTAGTCCACATAATGACGAATCGATTCGCCCACATACATAGGACGGGGTTTCTTCATTTTCCTATTTTGTTGTGAACAGTGAAACTGATCAAACAATTTGAATCAAAGAAAAAAAATAAACTAGCGGTCGTCAGAAAGATTGCAATCGGAATGGCTTTAAACGTACAGGTTGTAAGCATGGTTAGCCAAACATGTGCTTGAATCAGTCAATTATTGTCAACAATGAGTAGATCGATTATATGGTGTACTGCGGCACCAAATAATCATCGATTATCGATCATCGAAATTATCAATTTCTTTGCTGCGATAATTATTGTTGATAAGTTGATGAGTAATCGGTGAACTTTTATCAGTAATGCGGACTGAGGTGCAAAAAAAACAAAGACAAGTTTCGACTGAGACTAGTCCTGTCAATGCAAATTGAATATAAAGCCTGTACATTACAATGGTTAGTTTAGAAATTTTATTAATCAACACAATGCATTGATTCAAGACTTATACCGATTCAACAAGGCAGTGTCCACTCGAATGTATTCGTTCGGATCGCGTTCATCGACAATGTTGAGTTCCTGTTGTTGTTTGGCAGTTTTTGGCAGTTTGAAATAGACAACTCGGATATGTTTTATTATATTGCAACGATTTCGAGATGATTGACGACAATTTGGCCAAGTACAGAAAAATGGCTTGACGTCTAGGTGAATTCGTTCATGTCGAGCCAGTTCAATGGCAAAAACAAACGATCGACCGCATCCAGAAAACTTGCAGGCGTACTTTCGGTTGGATGCATTGACACTTGCTTGAACAGAACGTTTCTTGACACCACCGGATTGAGCTGAAACTGGAACTGAAGCTGGAAACTTTCGTTTACGACCACTGGAAGTTGAGGCTTGATTCACTAAAGCCGCAAGTTGTTCTACTGGTTCTTGAATGCATTCATCGAGTGGAACAGTCTCCACTGATGGGTAGTCAATACTGGAATCAATGTTGACAGTGCCTGGAAGATTACTGCCAAAGCGACTTCTGAGTTCTATCACCTTCGTCTGAAGAACGCCAAATTGTCGATCTACTTGAGATACGAGTTGACGCTTCAGTCGTTCGCAATCCACCTGTAGACGTTCCTCGAATCGATCCAGTAATGAGTGGAATCGGGTGAGACGCGGCATTGTGAAAAACGAATAAGGGACAAGAGTGGGCTTAGAACTTCTTAAGTTAGAAGAAACACAAGTGGACGAGACTAGCTAGCTTCGAGTGGAGCTAGACAAAATATCAAATGGAAATAGTGCACGCAAATTAAAGTACTGTTTTCACTCAATAGATGGCGTGGGGATATGTAAACTTTGTAACTTTACAAAACCATTTTGAAAATGTCTCGCCTTTATATTTGTTTTTTGTGGTCACAATCACAATTTGTTGGTCGAAGCATGACTGTAAATAATAAATGAATTGAGTTTATTATTATTATTAATAACTGTACATCATGTATTAGTGTTCCATTGTCCAAAATGGTTCTGTTTATGTTGTTGTTGAGTGTAATAATAACAATAGAAGATCAAATAAATAGATAATATAGAAAGATTGTGGCCATAAAGATTAAAAGAGATCAATGATTAGTAAAATATATAGAATATTTGTTTTATTGGTTTGGTTCGTTCGGGTTTGAGAGAGGTTGGTTTTGAGCAGTTGCACACACTGACCACGTGGTCAGATGTGCTTATTGTGAGTTGGTGTTTAACAAATGTAAGTTACGTAATCATCAATAACAACAACAAATAGCTTCAAGGTATAATGACGATCACTCGACCAGGCTCGACAGGCAGAGTGCATTGTCCAATGTGCATCTCACTGGTTATATTGCGATCACAGGTGCATACACACAAACATCACTTTTGATTGGCTGATCTGTGGGTGGCGGCAAATTCAAATTAGCCAATCAGATTGATTTGTTTGGACGAATACTTACATTTGTTTGTTTTGTTTATTATGAGTTATAATATTCGATTGTTATTGTGTGCTATAGTTGATCTTCGATTATGATCCTGTGGTTGGGTGTAAAGTTGGCCGTGGTGGTCGTAAATTGAGGATGATGGTGATGGTCGTTGGTGCTCGCCACTGAGGACATGGTCACCATCTTCTTACGGCCCAGTGTACCGCCAAAGGTCACAGAGGAGGGGGGCGTTACTGAGGTGGGTGTGGTCGAGTTGAGTGCTGTCTGAGATTGGGATTGAGGCTGCAGTGGTGGTGGCAGACCGGTGAAGTAGGCGTCAAACTTGGGATGTGAATGTGCGTGGTGGTGATTGAGGCCAGAGGTGGGTGTGACACTGCTAGCCTGGTGGTGGTTCATGCCTGACGGTGGCCCAGGCCCACCACCTATGCCCGACATTGGGTGAATGTGTGGGTGTGATGGATGCAGTGGATGTGGCAGTTGATGGTCAGACTGGTACATGCCTCCTCCACCACCACCAACGGGAATTCCACCTGATTGAGGCGTTAGGGGTGGCAGTGGACCCGAATTGGGCGGTGGCTGGGCTTGTGGCGGTGGGGGCAGTAGTGGCACTGGTTGTTGATGCAGTGGATGACCAGGTGAGGGGTGGGTCGAACCGGGTGGTGCTATTTGTGGTGGCGGTGGCTGGTCGAAGTGACAGTGATGCTGCACGTGGTGATGGTGATGCAGATAGCCTGTGCACAAACACAAACAAATAAACAACAGACAAACAAAGTCAATGGTCAAACATATGGGGGTTAAAGGACATGATGCAATCAACAATTTATTGTGCAATAGTAATAGAGTTAAGTAATAATGCATTCGTAATGCGATAAATAATAATAAAACCAAAGTAAACTGAGATGCAAATTGAGTCTATAAATAAATAAATAAATAATGTCAGGTAATACATGCAAGTGGGTTGGTCACATGGCTCAATTGGTCACACTGCCATACGACCTGTCCTCACTCCACAGAGTAGTGTTGTTGCAGTGTGTGTGGATTTAGGTAAAACATAGGTCAACAAGTGAAGTTTGGTCAACAATATTGTACATGCATGTTTGTGTGTTTATGGATCAAAGGGCACACCCACTAATTCATTGTATTGTAATTGTTATATGCATTGCCACCATTTGTCGGTACAGTCAACTCGCAATTGCTGTTGACACTATCGGTTCGATTGCTATTGGACGGGGCGTAGGTCGGGTTGGTGTGTGCCTGTGGGTGGTAGTGGGCCTGTGTTTGGCGCATTTGCACCATGTTGGTTGAGTTGGCAAGCAGGCTCGTGCCACCACCTGCCATTGCCATTGCCGCATCACTACCATCATCATCATCACTATCAGTAGCAGTAGCAGTCTTACATTTCTCGAGTGTTCGTTCGTCATTGAAGATAATGTCCCCACTGGACGACTTGTGTGAGTAGATGTCGGCAGAGCTGGACTTGTGCGAGTGCGAGTACTGCACATCGTCAATTGGTATGAGGTCGTCCTTGCGAAACAATGCCGCAATCTCCTCAAATGTTCGATTCTTCGTTTCGGGCACTTTAAAGTAGGTGAACGTCCAGAAGACGGCCAAAAAGACCGTGAACGGCAGAAAGGCGTACTTCTCCATTGCGTTCTACATACAAAGCAAACATAATAATAATCATTGACAAAGCAACAGTAGTGCCATGTGCATACATCGTTAAAAGTAGTCATCAGTGGGAAGCACAGTCCAACAACAAAGTTGGTGAACCAATTCACCAGTACAGCGACACTCATGGCAGCTGGTCGAGGACCTTGTGAAAAGAGTTCCGCAGTGATCATCCAAGGTATCGAGCCTGTATGAGAGAAAGAAGTGTAACAATCAACCATTGAATCCATACAATAATCGACAATGTCTTACCTGGTCCAATGGCAAAGAAGACCACATAGATAAGTGTGCTGATAACGCTCATATAAGACATCCAATAGTAGAGAAACTGTGGGCATGTGCAAATAAATAAAACAATTAAAGTCAAAGATCAAAAGTGTTCAATGACTTACCCCAAAGAGTAGAAATATAGTCAAGAACATACTCGTAATGAACATTCCACCCAGTCCATAGAGATGCAGTGTCCGTCTGCCAGTTCGATCCATCAACATAATAGTGATCAGTGTCATGGCCACCATCACCACACCCACTCCAATGGTCGAGTACTTGGCCACTTCTTCCTTCAGTCCGGCCGAAGTGAATATGCCCGTAGAGTAGTAAAAGATGGCATTAATGCCCGATAGTTGCTGAGACAGTTGCATCACAATGCCTATTATCAGTGGCATTTGTAGGGACTTGTTGCTAAACAGTTGACACATCGTGATCTATGTAGAGAAGGCAATTTGAAGTTCATTTCATCAAAGGTCACACATACTCTGGCCTCCTGTTGTTGAGCACGGTCCTCAATGCGCATCTCCTCAATATCATCTTCCACATTTGATGTGCATCGTAACCTTTGTAATGCTGTTAGAGTGTGAAATGGGTAAAACATAATAATTATTAGAATTGGACCAGCCAAAGTGATAACCAAACGAACCATAAGTGGCATCGGTGAGTCTGCCCTTGCTGATGAGCAAATACCGCGGACTCTCGGGACACATTGGCAGTAGCATGAGCTGTAAGACGGCTGGTATGAAGGCGACCCCCAACAGAAATGGCCACCCCTCGTCGGTGCCCAGAATCAGTGGTAGGCCCAAAATTTGGGACAGGAGAAGACCAATGGTCACGCCCAACTGACTCACAGTACCTGACAAGGAAAGATGCAATTAGTCTTAATTAAAGTGACACAAGTCTCGAATGTGATTGGAGTACTTGAGCAGCAGTGCAGCAGTGCAAAGTATACACACACACATACACTGGAATCATTGCTCGATGAATAATGAATGATCGATTGGTCCAATTGGAACATCAAGCACACATTAATACATTAATGGCGGCAAGGCGTCACACTCACAGACACACACAGAGTCGCATCACACTTACCAAGCGCTCCACGAAGTGTCATCGGTGCAATCTCCGAAAGGTACCTAAAGTCAAATACATCAAATCATCAAATATATAGATCAATTAGAGCAATTGCAACACAGAGAGCAATCAACTCTCTCGGTTACACTACACAACACACTCACATAGGCACAAGTGCGGTGTTAAGTCCACAGCTAAGGCCAATGGCAAATCGGCCCATGATCAGGCATTCGATACTACGAAAGAGGTGACTCGAGCTCATCAGTGTGGCGCCTAGAATGGCAATCGCGTTGTTCAGTAGAAGGCCACATTTCCTAGAAGGAGAAATACACAGAGTACGTTGCAATTAGATTGTCTTGGTGGACATCAATTTGCATTTACCTTCCACAGTAGTCGGCAATGGCGCCACCGGATATGCCACCGACCATGCCCCCAACCGCAAAGATGGACACCGTGAGTGACCAAATGAGGGCCAACATCTGCTCGGACATGTATCTGCCGGTGCGGGTCTTGTACACGTCCGCGATAAAATTCTCCAGAATCTAAACAAACAGTCACATAAATAGACGCATAAACCAAATTATTATTATTATTAAAAGCCATAGTCAAATGTATATGAAACGATAAATAACAATTAGGTGTGAATGGCGCTGTACCACTGGATCACATGCACAGACCACCAGACGATGGTCACGTATTCGAATTGGTAAGGCAATCTAATGAACAGCAACCAATATATAACGACCAGTCAGTAGTACACCATCTTTGATATATCAAGCAAATTACAATTTATTCCTTAATAATAACAAACAATAATTCTTGCCTAGATGCAGCCCGGAGTATAGTTCCTATGCTAACCTTTAAAGCATCTAAAAGAACTTCATCCAAAATGTAAATTAACTCTACTCTAAACACCTCGACTTACTCAAATGTCAACTCACACTTGCACTCGGTTGTCTGGCTGCAACACACAATAGAATATATTCTGGAAAATTCTTCATGTCCTCTCAAATCTGGTCAATTTACTATGAATGTGTGTGTGTGTGCGGCATAATGAGATCCATCTCACTCTAGTGATATTCATTCTCTCTGCTTAGTTTTCCCCAAGTGTAATTGGCCATTGTTTCAGAATGAGATGGCATTTAAGAATATATATTCTCTCTCAGAATATATTCAGATCATTATGATGATGACGAGAATGCATATATATTTACAATAGTTGGCAGAGAAAATGGCATCAAAATTAAAAACAAAAATATATTCCCGTAAAGTCTAAAATTCTAAACAGAATTTTAAAGATAATAAAAATCACAAAACTGACAAAACTTTACACACACACACAATAGAAAAGACACGAAATCGATATTTCTGGGAATTCTATATTTAGTGTCTAATGCATCGTCAAACAGACTCTGTTTAACAGAGCGATCCAAAAATGCCTTCACAAGATTCCCATTATGAATCATATTTCTAAATTACAAGAATCGCCCTGTAAAATGTACTATTCTCACAGTTAACACAATCACTGGTCACTCAACTTTAAACTGACCAAAACATATAAATTTAAATTTAAATAAAAATAAATCAATAAACATTTGAACATTTGAATTGACTTACCTTTTGTGGTGCATTGATGACGCCAGTGTTGTAGCCGAATTGAAACATTCCAAGAACGGCAGAGAAGATTGCAAACACCAACATACATGTCAGGCCCTGCAGGAATGAGAAATAATACAAAGTTTAATATTAAATCAAATATTACTCAATTCAATTATAGGTTTCTGAAAATGCGTTGAAAGAAGCCTTTTCGGAAATCTTATTTTTTGTTGGAAAACTTTCCAAACTTTTCAAATTTTACAATACCAAATTGGCGCAATTCGCGTTAATCAATTTAAATGCTTTTTCTCCCTCAACTTTCTTATGTATTCCAAAACTTTCTAGTGTAATTAAAAGTCCATTTATGGCACATACGAAGCACAAAAGTGAAAAATAGAGTACGAAAAGCAATTCAAAACTTTTTCCCGCTCTTTTCATCAAACACCGACACACAACATCTTTTGTTACGCCAATTAAGAAGTGTGCTAGCTTGTTAAGTTACATTTTAAAATAAGAGAAATAAAACTTTATTATTATTTAATTCAACAGCAAAATTATCACATTTCAAAGTTTTTATTAGGTTACCGCATAAATTCCTCATATTCTGTACCACATAAATGAACGGTTCACAAATACAGATTTTAACTGAATTCATCTAATATTATTTTATTACATTATATTACACACATTTTGAGTGAACTTTCAAATAACAATAAACCAAAAAAAGGAAAAAACTTTTTCGTTGTTTAATTTTATTATTTTTTTAATGAATCAAAAGTAAATTGTAGTATTTTTAGAAACAAAGAAATTCTCTAAAACGCACTATTACGTCATCTCAGTTTATAAATGCATGAGTAAAATTATAATATAAAAATCAAATCAAATATAGTCATATACGATGTATTCAATTAAAAATAAACTTAAATTGCCCGAGAAAAAATCCAAATCAATTATCTTCCTGTCACGTCATCAGTGTACACTGTACATCCCATTTTGGTATATCATAAAGAATATATGAACAATTGATTCTAATAATAGACCACAACCACCACCACCACAAAGTTAGTCTAACCAAAACTTGTCAAGCATTTCTTTTTGTGTTTTATTTTATATTTTATTATTATTAATAAATTTTTCTTATCTTCTACATGTAATCTCATATATGAACGTACCCCTATAGAAAAAGAAAACAAACGATACTCCATTTACGCTAGCATCAGCACAAAAAAGCATGTCTCAAGGAAAGACAATCATTTTCTCGATAATTACTGAGACACAATTCGAGACAAATTACACTCTTTGGGACTGCTACACTAGGCCAACACTAAAGTTGTTCCACTAATGCACTACTTGTTTGAATGGCTCACTAAAGTATCAACTTTTGCATCCACACTTTGTGTAATACTAATAAAATATCAATAGAAATATATTTATTATTGTAAATTATTATTATAATAAATAAACAAGTATATGTAGTAAATTATGGGGGACTGAGAGACTTTAGGGAAAGTTCCCTTGCCATCCAATTGAATCCACATGCATCCATACACACAAAAGATGTTCCTGGGAGAAATGTTCCCACTGGCAGGTACTAAAGGAAACGTATTGTTCATAACGTATTCACTAGTGCCCAATAAGGTTGGGTTCAAACGTGTGTCTATAATAATGGACCTAGAAAATTCCAATTCTGTTCATATCTATTGGGAGCCATTTTTCGGGTACAGAACTTTCCAAGTGCCACTGGCAGACAAGAGTCAAAATAGATACACTTGCATATATGCGATACGATCATTGGACCGTACACAAATGCAGTGTAACGACAATAACAACAACAACCAGCCCAGGGACAGACAGACATAGAGAGACACATTCCATCATCAATTAATTAACGAGCCAAATACATAGGAATATATGGCGCTAACAACCTTTCAGACTCTCTGAGAGACTATCGTTCCAGCAAAAACATGTAAACCAGAAGGAGAGAGAGGAGAAGAATCAAGGCAAGGCAAGCGAGCCTCGTCATCATCATCACCGGGACAAGTTCACGAATGACGTCAATGAGAGACCGACGACCACTATTACTGGAATGGAGTAGAGTAGAGTAGAGTAGTGAGAGAGTAAAATCGAACCAAACAACAACAATAACCAACACACAATCATACAGTGTGAGGGTGAGTGAGAGAGAACGGCTAAATATTCTGGCGGCAATTCTGCAATGGTTCAGTCCCAAAATAGAATCGAGGGCAAGTGCACGAGGCAAATTCATAACCACCGACTGTGTTGAGTGAGAGAGAGAATGAAACAAGTGAGAGTTCACCGATTCTAGGTCAAGAGAATCCTACCACCCGAAATAGAGTCAAACACTGGCGATAGTGCTCGAGTGTGTCTGTGTGCGTATGGAGCAATATAGGAAACAAGAAAAGTAAAGGAAATACTAAAGTGAAACACAAATAGAAATGTCCAAACAGAGATAGATAGATAAGCCTTAAATGAACATATGAATGTGTTCAGTTTGCTTTTGATTGGTTTGATGCAATCTCGCAGACAGACAGACGGACAGACAATGGCCATCAGGGTTGAAATAGCCGTTAGATGAAAAACAAAGATAAAACATATATACTGACGACAAGTTGAAATGAAACATAGATAACAGTACTAAACAAAGTTACCAAATAACCAAACTTTATGAGCATTTCATTGATTTACAGTCAAAATGCAATACAGGAAAGTTATCATTCAAAAAGCTCGTTCCAATATTACGAGTAATGTTAAATGCTTTTAAAATTATATTTCGAATACTTTGCTCCACTAGACCCAAATAGCCAAACACCTTGAATACATATAGTGAAAGAGTGCAACGTGCACTCGGTCTGGTTATAAATAGAATGCCAGTCTGGGCACCAGAGTGAGTGAGAGAGTGAGAGAGAGAGAGAGAGAGAGGACATTATACTCTCGACATGTCTGTACCACTTTCGGTTCGGTTCGCTGACACACTTTCGATGGAATGAGGGGGTGGCAAGAGTTGCGGGGCAATGGATTGTGGCCAGTGTATTGAGCCCCTTCATTTTGGCGCCATTTTTCCAATAGATCATCATTTGAAAATTGAGCCAGTCAACTAATTGGTGTGTCATTCTAAGTCGAGCATTCATGCAAAATCATTCATTTATGAATCTCATATTTCCTCATGCTCACCCAGTAATAATAGTGCACACACACAAGTGTAATCTCATTAAAGATGTATTATAGTGCACATGCATGCAGTAGTAATAGTCGGTGTCATGTGCTAATTTACATAATTGCAAATTGCCACCACCATGAAATATATACGTAATATGATCTGTATAAAAATAAGCACAATACACAGAGTACGTAATAGATGATCATTGAGCGCTAATTTGAATGCATAAAGTATATGAGAATGAATATAGATGAGAATATAGTAGTTGAAAGGCGTTCTGGCCATAGCTATAGCCCAATTAACGGGTTGTGTGTGTATGTATGGCCCATTAGTGGATTAAGCCAAATCTAATTAGACTGTAGAGCATGTGTGTGCAAGAGAGAAGCAAGTGATTGATTGCAATTGGTACTGCTCGATTGCCTTTCTCTGCTCTCCATCGTCTAGACCTAATCTACTATACCAGCGAATCACTAAATTGCATTTTCGCTAATTGTTCACTTGATTAGGGGGTGGCCGTGGCAGTGTGTGCATAAAGGACTTAATTATACTAAATACTTCACTTCAAATATAATCAAAAGAACAAGGAATTTTCCTTGATTAATTAAAAACCATTTAGGTAATAATTCCGTGTGTCTGTTCCAATAATTCACAAAGAGGGAATTTTCCGTAAAACAAAAATGATATTTTATTTATCAAAATATTATATATGTCATGAGTCAAGGAAGGTCCAATGTAATATTGCTCATCTAGATAAACAAGTGAACTAGTTTAGGTCATCTATTCATAATAACATAATCACTACTAACTTTAATATATAATCAGGTTAATTAACATTATGCACTTGTTTTGCTTGTACAAACACGTACAATCAAACAGAATTGCACTACTAAAAATGCAAATGCAACTTAGTCAAGTGCAGTTCAGTATTAGACGGGCACAAAAGTATCTGTACTTGTGAATCATTGTGTTGAATAAGACAAAACTTGTATGTTCACTTAGTATAGATTAGCTCATTCAGTAAGGTTAGGTGTGAGCATGCATTGTGTACAGTGGGCTTCAAGTGCACTCTCTTTCTGTTGCGATAAACCCAAAATAGCACACAAAGAGAGGCAATTCCTGCAAGTACAGCAGCAGTGGTGTGTTGTTGTGTGTTGTGTTGCCTTGCCATTGAAATTGTGTAATATTGTGCCAAACTCACCTCAATGTTCACCTTTGAAAGAGACAAATGAAAATAATGTCTTGCTCAAACCAAGACTCACAAAGTGTCCTCAATATTCTTCAGTGTTCGGATCGTGTGGTTTTGTGTTTGTCTATTTGTTTTTTTGTCAACTAAAATATACACAAACAATCATCAAAATCAATTCTCAATTCTACAATACACAAATTCACAAATGATGTAACACTCTGCGAGTGTCAAGAATAAAGCCACTGCTAACCAGAATATTATTCCACAAGGTAAGTGTGTATTTAATCATTTTTCTAAAGAAATTACTACAATTGTGAATCGCAATATTAATATAATTTAGCTAGCATAAACATTTACCACATTGTGCACATGCGTTATAAATTAATGTCAGACAGGTAGGACACTCCTCCAGTAAACATTGAGGTACTCTCAAAGTATTGTGATCCAAAACCAAAATGATATTAACAAATGTTTGGAAAAAGTCCCAAATGTTCTCCACATTCTGACATTCATTCATGCAAGTGGTTACTCTATTTCTATGTAACATTCGGAATGTAACTAGAGTCCAATCTGTTACCATTCACCAAAAAGTATAATAATCAAATAACTATTCCTAATTCTTAAATCTCAATTTTAGATTCATTCAGGTTCAAAGTAACTTTCCGCAAAGTGAAATGGCATACATTACAGTACACACATGTGTACGACTGAGTGTTGCCGAAATACCAAAATGCACTGTCAAAGGTATAGGTAATAATCCCATTGCTGTACATACATTTTTGGTACAACCAAACTCAACCAAGTAATAATACAACAAAATTAATCCAATCTGTTCAAATCTGTTTATACAAAATATGTAAATCAACGTCAACGAGAGTCAAATTAGAATAATTTCTAACAATTCTGTTTGCAAGAATGCAATTACAGGTAATATAATAATAATATTTTTCTGCAAGGATAACATTTAATTTCAATGTAAAACTGACACAGCACAGAATTCTCCGCATGATCATTGATCGAGCCACCTTGTTTGCACTAAATTTGCACCCTTCACTTATTCACTCGTTCATTCTCTTTCAAAATTATCACCATTCAAAATTCCCAAATGGGATTTCATTTTAATTTAATTTCTCGAGTGCATTTTTACAGGAAATAATAAATAAAATAATAATTTGATATATTATTTATTCAATTTATAATATATTCAAAATTAAATCAAGTTGAAGGAAATAATTTAATAAAATTTTGAAATATTATATTTTAAATCACAACAATAATAAATTCAACAGAAAAACATCTGTTTTCCAGCAAATCCACTTGCTTGAATGCACAGATTTTAAATTACATAAATCTGTAGTTGTGCTATCTATGAATGGTTCCTCAGTAATTTAATCTCATATAATAAATCTCATATATTCAAAATGCAAACTGTGCAAATATAAATTAGCGCACAAATATATACGTAAATTAAATTTTCTAATATTTTCGCGCCAAATTTAATAATGCGAAATTAAATTTAATATTGCTGTGTTTAATGCGTGTAATCATAAATAATATATAAAATGAGATTAAATTAGAAAATTAACGTTCCTAAAAGCTGTGATATTGACAGAGGGAGAAATGAAAAATGCGAAACATTATTAATTTATTAGACGAGCACACAAGTTTGCCCATGACTCCATGTCACTACATCTATGAACGTCTCCTATAATTGCTGTAGACCATGTTTTAATTGCATTTGAGTGTAATTAATATAAATCCAAATATAAATCATATATGGCATAAACATTCGCACACGCAATCATCGGCCACAACAACAACAACACAGTCAATTAACCCTAGACTAAAGCTAATTTCATCACCAAGCAGCAGCAGCACAGATGTGCTCGACATATGGCAACCTATAAACACATGAATTACACAAACTTTTGTCTTGACCTAATAATAATAAAGTGTGCAAACACACATCAACCGGAAAGGGTTGTGTGTGTGTGGGTCTATTTGGAAATGAAATGCGAAATGGATTTTCCTATTTTATTTAGTAAATATAAACTCAAATTAGTAGACCACAAAATCTGTTCGTATGTTAATTTGCATGAAGTAAATTACAAAAGTCTTTAGCAAACGCACTACCTTCTGTGAATGTCTCTCAATTTGAACAACATTTGAGCGCACCCAATTTTGTAAATATAAACCTAAATTAGCAAACTAACAAGTCAACAGCATAATTTACATATTGGAATAACGAACTCTCAAGAGAAGAGAGGAATGCATCATCCTTTCAAAAGCACCGCACAGCAAACATTCAATCATAATACGAATTTGAATTAAGCAAAATAAAAATGTTCAAGTTCAATAAGTTTACCAGACTTGAAGAGGATTGAACTAGAACTAGAAAACTGAAATAACAAATAAGCAAAAAAGAATATATCTAATCGAAATTGATGGCACAATTCAATCAACACAAGTGTATTTCCAATTATCTCCTCAATTGCATTGAGGAGATTGCACAAATTTCCGTACTTGAGAGCTATTCGATTGTGTAGTACGTTTTGAGTGATACTTTTTGTTACTGCTGCTGCATCCAAAGTTATAACATCATCACAAGTTTGTCTGCCAGATGTGGATGTCACTGTCTTCTGTCTGTCGTCTGTCATCTAATCTCATCATAATACGAAAGATATCAAACATCAACACAAATAACTACTTTCTCTAAGCGCGCAAATTCAAATGTGAATAAAAATAGTGGATACACTTACCTCGGGACAGTGATGACCACTAGGGCACCAAGCTTTACGGCACATAACTGGTAATGGGGTGAGAGTGTGGGGGTTGGTTTTGGGTTTGGAGGACCAAAGAGGCAACACGATCACCCCAGAGATTGCGACTCGAGTGAAGCAATTCCACTTGGTGATTGGGCCTTTTCTACTCTTCTTCTCTGGTAACTGGTCGATTGCAGTTGCGTTGACTCACTTGCAGACAGTCATCATCATCCTTGTGGCTATTGAATTGTGTGTGATTGCACTTATAAGATTTCCTTCGATTTGTGCGAAACCACAAAAAGCAGGGCGGAAATTTGATACAAATTTGAATATATGCACAAACTAACAAAATATGAACAAAATTTGTGCAAAGTTGTATTACAAAAGAGTTGAGTTGAAATTGTGCTCGAAGGAGAGAGACAATGGTTGAATAATTTTGAGGAGACAAACAAAAAGTGATCGAAATGAAGTGAACAATTGTCGTGGTTGTGTTGTGTTTCAGGCAGATTTTCAAATGACGTACAAAATGATGCGCTCACAAAAACGATGATGGTTGGCACTTTTGGTGTGTGTAGATTTAGTAGTATATTTGATAATTTATGTGATGATCAGAATTAAGATAATCGGGACTTGCTGGCTGAGTGATAGCAATAATCAATCGCCACTTGCACAACAAACAAACTATAAATTGATTCTTTATAAATTGAGCGATAAATTCAGAAGGTCATTTGAGTTGAAGTTTCAGTTTGTTGGGACATGTGTTCGAGTTGAGGCAAATTAGTGAAAATCAAATCAAATCAAATCAAATCGACTTGTTGCTCGATCGGTTGTTGTTGTGCCTCGAGTGATCAAAGCCGAGTGAGCCTGACTTGTTAACTCGACTAACACCAACCAAAACCCCAACGAACTAATCGTCGTCGAGTTTAGTTCAAGTTTAAGCGTCAAATCGTGCTTTCCACACAGATGAAGCCGACAGTCGACGTTATTGATTGAGCTGTTTGGCTGCTACTTCTAATGCTGCTGTTGGTCGTTGTTGTTGCTGAGCGTGGAAGGTGGCGCGACTTGATTTGATGATTTGCTGATAAAAAATAAAATAAATATACATTCAGCAACAGACTGAGGGCAGAATGAGAAAATGAGTGGGAAAATGTAATGATGGGGGTGGTGATGAAATGAGGGTGAGCAACAAAATGACTCAATGGGAGACAGATAGTAGATGAACAGACAGACTATGAATGACACTCAAGGTGGAGATAACATGGAGAAGATGAAACAAAACAGAACCAGTCAAAATGGTCGAGACTTTGAACTTTGATAACAAATGTCAAACAACTTTTCCAATGTTTTTCGTTGACGATTTGATTTGACTAAAACAAACTTTCCCTTGTTCTCTCTTATGCTCAACTTTCGGACAAACACAACAAATTTTGTCTCTCTTTTACGCCATTACTGCAATTATGTTTGGAATGTGTGAGTGCTAAATGGGGTGAAAATGAATGAATATTAGATTGTATAAAAAGAAGGATACACTTTTAATGGAGAATCGAGAGATAAAAATAGATAATGGACTTACTTGAGTCGGAATAGCCGAATAAGGCAGCTTTTCTTTACTTTGTTGAATGTTTGAGTCGAATGATGAATGAAGTTGGAAACAAGTTTGGTCTCGATTATTAATAATAATATATTATTAATTATGTTAATGTGTGTGTGCCTTTATCTTTTTGCTTTTGATTTCATATACAAAGTAACAACATTTTGTTCATTGAATTATTCTTTCTTTTCCCTTGCTCGCCCCTTCTTCTTTTTCTTATTCTCCTTCAAGTATTACAAGTTCAAGTGTGCATTCATTGTTTTGTCACATTTTAATAACCCAAAAAGTAGTTGATTGAATCAATCAATTTGTCCTTGTTCTTCTTGTTCTTCTTTCTCGTATTACTCTCTCGAAAGTGTTCAAGTGCACAGTTTTCATGTATCGATTATAATTTGCGAGCATAATCGATCAATCATGCAATTTCACTTTCTGCCTTCTATACTTTCTTGTATGTATGCATGTACAATAACTCCTTCACATACACAAAACCGGTATTATTAAGATGATGATGGTGATGGTAGCGAATTCAATTAATACGAATCATAATCATACGAGCAACAACATCATTATCAATGGCTTGATTGGGTAGAAATAGAATTTTGAAAGGCTAAATTTTAATGATATCATCTTTGTGGAATTAATACCAGGAACAGTGCATCATCATCATGTAGATCGTCATCCATCTTGTTATTGTTTTGTTCTGTTGAGCACCTTTCAATTTGTTCTGGTCCAATTAATACGGTCAAATGAGCGATGCCTGTTCTGTGTGCTTGTTCTGCTGTGTTCTGCACTGTTCGACTAATTGAATCGCGATGTTTGAGTGCACACACTTTGTTTTGTTGTTTTGTTCGTTCTCCGCTTCTTCTCTTTTTAATTAGATTAAATCCCCTCAAATTAAACTTGACACAAGTCACAATCCTTTGCTTTTTTCATTGTTTTTCTCTCTTGGTTGCTTTGTTTTGTTGTTTCGTCATTTCCTTTTCGTGCTTTTCAGTACTCATCACCCTTCTATCTCTCGTTCGTCATCTCCCCTCCATCATCTCATCATTTTTTATCTTCAATTTAATTAAATCACAAATCAAATATTTGCTCCTGTATGTGTTTGAGTGGAAATAGTCGTTCGTTTTGGTTCGCTCGTTCCGTTTTTCGCTTTCTCTCGGTCCAAATCCCGAACATTCAAAGAACCTGCAGTCTGGTTCGAATTTTATTCATCCGTGCGTTCTTTTTGTCGTTTTCATTTCTTCAATTCATTTTCAAAATGATCTTTTACTTGGTTGAAACTCAAATGATTCGGCATTCGTTCACCTGTGTACGAGAAAAAGAAAAAGAAAAGAAAAATTAATTAAACATTAATTAATTGTTACTAAAGGATAGGGTTTTAATTAATTATTAATTAAATGTCATTAGTGTAGATTTATTAATATTAATATTATTAAATTATTATTGCCAACTCATATCAATTGGAACAATCATCTCAATATTTCCTAAATTCGAATAAAATAAATAAAAAGCTAAATTAAATTGCAACACAAAAGTAATCTCCCAATCCTCAAAAGTTGAATGCACTAAACTAAACTGTTCTATTAGATTGTCAATTCTTCAGTTGCAATTCTTTCTCCCTCTCGTACGGATTCTAAATTGAATATCCGTTATATAACGAAAAAATAATTACACTGTAATAATAGAATAATTGCAATGCAATAAACAACGTAAAGTAAAGTAAAGTAAAGTATATAAGGTTGGACAATTGTGTGTGTCTCAACTGCAATAAGTAGAATCGACTCGCAAGTAGATTAATTCAAGTCGTATTATATTCTGTGCCTGTCCGGGGTGTTACTGTCACTGTTACTCTCTGTCTGTCTGTGTAATGTAATGCTGAGAAGCTAATGCCACACAACAAAAGTAAAACGAAACAGAAGAAAAAACAATAAAACCAAATTGGAGACAATGAAGATTCGAATTCTGAGGGAGAGCGAGAGAGGAGCAATCTTCAATAAATTGGACACACATAACAATAGGGGACAATTACGGTTTGGGCAAATATATTCGAAATTGTTGTGCAATGAAGTTGTTGTTGTTCAACTGCTAGTGCATTGCACACATACGGATTCACATGTTGTACAATGCTGGATCAGGGCACATCTTCGAGAATACAAATAATTATTGACTTTTTGTGTCTATACGCGAACTTCTGTGAAATGGATGAAATGTTAGGATATTTTAAGTTTGCGTTTAGAGTTATTTATTGAACAGTTATGCTCGATTTTGTTTAGTCGGAGAAAAATAGTGATATTTTGTTTTGCGGTATTAAATCTTTGGGATTTTGTTGTTATTTGGGTTTTGTGACGAGAGAATTGTGTGCGAGTCGTTCCTGGAACGATTTGTTGTTGTGCTTGTATGTATGTATAACCTCTAGTATAGTAATATCTTAGCTGTCGATTTCGATGTCACACTCGAGTGAGTTTGACGGGCACAAAACTGTGCGTTCCATGGCGGAATGTGTGTTTCAAAGTATATATATATCGATTTATTATTATATTATGGTATATCAAGCTGCTTTGCTAAATGTTTTGAACTAGCGAATAAGTTGTGGCATAAATGGGTTAAACAGTATATATGATGTTCAATAAATTTGTTTATCAAGAATAATGCAAATTAAGGTAACGTTGTTTGTGTGCGGGTGTGTTTGGGTTGGCAAACTTTGAGCAAGGCTCTTGCCAAGAATGAAATGAAATATTAAACGATAAATTACAATTAGGTGTGAATGGGAAAGGGAGACTGGACTCACATCACTGGATCACACTGTGCACCAACCAAAGAATGGTCACGTATTCGAATGTAATGTTGCGCCGTCAAGTAATAAGACAACAACAATTCTCAAATAACAGGAGCAGCAGTGGTAATTCTCTAAAAAAGTGCAAAAGTGTAAAAGGTGGAGGCTACCGTTAGGTATGCTGACTGGATATGCCAGAGCATTTACAAATTCAAATATATATTTTTCTCATATTATTTCTTCATAGATCAAATTACACCGCCCGTGCGGTGTTTTTATTAATTTATGTCTTATTTTATTATTTTACTAGAGGAGTAAAGAAATGTTCCAAAATGGTTCCATATGGCCAAATGAATTGGCACCGAATTGCACAACTTTAAATTGTCATTTACTTTTGTGTCTAATTCCACCAGCATACAATCAAAGCATCCAAAACTTTATATAAGTTCAAATTCTGCATTCACCTCGGCTTCACCCCCTCCAACTCCAACCCCTCACTCTCCATTTCCCTTTCAAATTGGACTCTAACTTTATTTTAGTTTGAGACCATTGTTGGTCTTTGCCTACACAAACATCTCCTACTCTCTCTCCCACTGTCCCTCGCCCCCTCAAGCCACAAACCACAAACTTGTTTTGTTCATTGAATCGCATCGGAATTTAACCGAAAGAATTTAAAAGCCAAATTATATTTAACAATTTATATTCTGTACTTATTCTTAGATTCTTCTTTTTGGGTCTCTCTCCAACTTATACGATCGAGTGGTTCGATATGTGGAGTGCTGGTACATGTCATGGTGTTTGTGGAAAGCCCTAAGATTATATGATGATTCAAGAGATTCGACAGATTGCTCATGCAAACCAAAATTGAAGGGGAGAAGAAGGCAAATAAGAAAACAAACAAACAAACAGAAAAGCGAAACAATTTGCAAAGAATCAAAGAGAAAACCAAAACCAACAAAAAGTTTAAGGCAAATTGAATGAATTCGATATTGATGAATGGTGATCTGATTGTACTTGCTTTGTGTTTATGGCAGAATGCTCAAATAAGCGCCCTAAACATAGCCTAGCTTTGGTTTAATTGCTGCCATTTTGGAACCATGAATAGCACAATTCTGTAGCACCACTTTAACTAATCTAGACAATATTATCTTTAATTCAAGTGATAACTCATCATTGTCGGACAAGTCGTTCACAAAGTGCGGACAGTGTAAACTTTCAAATTCAAGTGCGGCATTTAATTGAGAATTGAGAACCAGAATGTGCATACATTCAAACATTGAAACATTCCCACGAATCGATCCGAATTGCATTTTCAACCCCGGGACTATTCAAGACATACATTCAATAAGAAAGTCCGTCTGGTCGCTCAATTGTTCCCATTCCACCATGAAGCCTACTTTATGAACAACTCCTCTAAAGTATCCCTCACTATACAGTATACAATCATTAATCTAAATCTAAAAATCGTAAAGTCAAATCAACGATCAAATGTAACCATGCACAGGAATGTGCGCACCATACACACAACAACCTTCTACCCTCCAATATCCAAGTAATAACACTCAAATAAGCGCCATAAATAATTAGTGTTGCGCTTATATGAACAATTATTTAGGCTTCTGCGCGCTGTAAACGATGTAAAGATTTGCGATAAAAGACATCGCAACTTACACAACTATTAAAACACATTAAAATACATTGAACAAATACCAATAATATTCTGATCAATTCGTTAATAGTCAAAAGAGAAATTCTATTTTTATCAAATAATTAAACTAAAAGAACTAATTAACTATAATAAGCACCTTTAACCTTATGCTCAATTGATCAAAAGCTCATTAATTAATGTACAACAGAGAAAATAATAATGTTAATCCAAACATATGTTGCGAGTCACCTTCATTAAAGGCAAACATACTACAAATTAGCATTCACCTTTTGTTGTCTCTTTGTGTTTGTAGTTGGAATGCATTTACAATGCAAATTGCGAATGTGTGTTCGTTCAATGAATGATAATATGATGAAAATAATAATGTGTTTGTGTTTGTGCACTGCAAACAAGAAAAGGGCGGGAAAACATAGTCGAATATTCAAAATAATAGGTCATTCCATAGTGGACGTAACAATGAATATATGATCTAATTAGAATATATGTGTGTTCAATGGTGGAATCGATCAATCATCATGAGGTACAAACATTGGGTTACATTCGATTATCGATTGGGCGTAACACTCAGTTGTGTATACGATCACAATTACCGAAATTACGGTAATTTAAAAAATAAAATAAAATAAAGGGAATTTTGTTTATTTACGGAAACTAATTAATTTAAGTAACAACAATGAAATTCTTTTTCTATTTTTGTATTATCTAATTCGGAAAATTCTAATTAAATCCTTATTCGATTATTTAGCGAATATAATCCGTGCAAATGTGAGAATTAATAGAATAAATAGATTAAATATCGATTGCACTCAATCGATTGTGCGAAATAAGAATTTTGGCTGAATTTTGGGTTGGGTTTACATTTAAGAATAGAAAAATAAAATTCGGATTATTCTGCATTAAATTCTCCTTGAGTGAACTACTACTAATACCACGTGAATTGAACTTGCTTTCTATTGCGAATCGTGAATTGAATTATAATAAATAATAAAATAAAATAATATATATTCTTCTTCACCTGTCCAGAAACTATCAAATTGAAAAATCGAAAAATGCAAATATAATATATTCGGAATAAAAATTCAATTTATCATTTTCAGAGATACTTTTTCGCTTTAGGTATAAATACCAGAAATTCTCAAATGAGGGAAGGAACATTTCTTCAAGCGAATATTCCATAATGCACATTGCATAATAATATTCTAATGAATCTAAAAAGCAATAAAAACAAAACTTCAATTAAAAGTTTTCTTGTGCATTATGAATTGATGTACTATTCTTTGAGCACGACCCACACAGATGGAGGGAAAACTTTAATGTTTTTATCTAATAATAATAATATCGTTTGAATTTATTAAATTAAAATTCATATGTATTTTAAAATGTAATGATAATTTAATAACAATAATAAAATTATATTGAATATTATTAATAGTTTGCAAAGTAACTCACCGTATTGAGATGTAGTTGAAATAGTTTCATTTCTCACCAGAAAGTAGATTGAGTAGAAATAGTTGAAATTGCTGATTAGATGAGCATTTTGTGTGTATTCGAATAATTTTTGAAATGAATCATTTGGATTCTCACTTCATCTCTTATACAAAACACCGAAAACATCACGTATACACAATTGCACTTTAGGATCGACTCTTCTTTTCGGTGTTAAATATATTTGCTGTCGAATTGACTCACACTAAATAATAATCAAATGTATTACAAACTTGCGAATGTTTTGTTTGTACAATGTTGTGAGAATATGTTGTTGTTGTTGTTTTTGTATGGCTTGGGCAGTGCAGAAGTGGAATGGGACAAAATATATACGTCTGGACATACATAAACATAGAAGAGAGATCACTGATGTTTTGACTGCTTCAACATGTCGATCATGAAACACATCACATCTTCATCATCATCAGCACACTTGGAACACGAACCAAAACATACAGAAAAGGGAATGTTTTTCTAGGATTTTCATTCATTCTAACTCACACCACACACACTCACGCACTCACTCGTCTCTCAACACACACAACACACTCTCGAAACAAACACTCTCGAGAAATTCTCCTGAAACCAGAATCCTAGATTCGAGTAAGAGAATAAGAAGAAGAAGAAGACAAACATACAGACAAGTTGAGAGTGCACAACAACTTTGAGTGTGTGTATAAAGAGAGAAGAGTGAAGTTAACTTTTCTGGTGTGTTCAGTTCGGCGTCTGGTTCGGGAGAAAGAGTGTGAGTGTGTGTGTGTGTGTGTGTGTCCGAAGGAGACAGAGAGTTGATCCAACTGAGCACAGGAACAACCAAAACATGGAATACACACAATAAAGCAATAAGATAGAGCCGAGTGAAAGAAGAGGAGTGCATGCGAGTGTGAGTGTGTGTGTGTGTGGTCGGTCTATGGCTTGTCTGGTCTCGAACCAACCAATAAGGCTCAACAAGACTCAACTTAGCCCACTATACACATTCTCTTTCACCTCTAGCCCCTCTCACTGCCCCCACGCTTCCATTCCATATTTGATTCGACGATACTCTACACTATGCCACTATGCCAGTAGTAGTGGAATCTTACGCGCATTGTCCTTACACACTCGATCCTGGAACGAGAGACATTCATGTGAGTGAGGAGAGAAGGAGGAGGAGTGGGGGGAAAAGGTCAGAGAGCATTTATGCCGGCATGCCGCTCTTCTCAATGAGAGTGAGAGTGAAAGAGAGAATAAGAATTCCGCATCCCGACCAGAATAGAACCTAGAAAGAGAGACCGGTCAATGAAATAATATTTACACTCCAATGAACATGTACGATACGATTGTATGGATTCGGTCACTGTGTGTGTGGGCATTCATTCTCAAATAACCGCCCGGGCAGTAATTTCTTTTTTCTTTTCTTTCTTCAGACCGGCAGTCGAGAAGGCAGGCGCTTATTTATGCAATTGTAGAGAGTATTCCAAAAAAACTTCATATTTTCCTGTAAATTATTAAAATCGTTTTCGTATTAGCGGTGTGTTAATATCGTATAAATAAATCATAATAAACAGTATACAAACTTTATGAACAGTACTCGAGTAATTAGTGTTCTACAAATGTTATATACCATTGACACATATATGCAGGAATGTACCAAATTGTTATTGGACAAACACAAAAGTCATCTCTCCTTGCACTATATGCAGTTTGAATGACAAATACGGACTTTAACATCTACCTAATAAATAGTTAGCTTTGAGCTTCATTTACTACTTTAACAGGGACAGAAAGAGACAGAGACAGAGAAAGTGAATCGATTCGATTGCCAATTCGAGAGTTCATTTACAGTGTGTCTTCCTGTGTGCAGATATATAACACAATAGGGAACAATGCACATGAGGAATGTACTACACTGTATATGTTGTGCAGTGAGAGAGTTAATGGATGGACAGACAGAAACAAACTCTCTTCTGGTTTGGTAAGTTACACAATCGAGCATCACAATTTACTTTCAAATAAGCGCCAATAATAATTTTTAAATCAAATGACAGAGGCGACATCTATTGGTTGAAATTGGAATTTAAAAATTGCAAATAAATTTAAAATTATGAATTCAATTCAATTCAATAGAAAAATTAATAAATAATGATAATTTGAAGGTTTTAGAAAATTAGCGCGCGAATTAGTTATCCGTCCTTTATGAAAGGGACATCATTCATACAGTGACAGCTACTCGTAAACACGTGGATCAGTTGGTTTGTTATTGTTTACATTTGCTTTTGCAATCCGAAAAAAATATCTTGAAAATAAATCTATTCAATCATCTTTAAATGAAACCAGAATTAACCAAATTCAATCAAAATGTTATTACTCAAGGTGAAATTAACAACAGCAAAACAATGCAACTATTGGTCCGTGATCCAAACTAAATCAACGCTCAAGAATATTCCCACTTTTACATACGAATCATCAGATATCATAATATTTGTCATTTTGTAGTGAAATCAAGCGACCAATAATGTTATTTTTCTACTCCAAAGTTTGATTATACGACAATTGTGTTTATACCCGAAAAGAATTATGAAGCTGACAAAACAATGAGAATGAAATTATAATTTGCCAAAAAAGACTGTGAATGGAACCAACTTTGAGCGCCGTTTAATTTTCTTCAAGGTAAATTAAGCCTGCCAGTTTTATCAATTTTGCACGCCGGTTTAGTACAGTAAGAGTAGCACACTTGCGTGCATTTATTGTAAAGGTAGCAAGGCTAAGGTAAATTTGACTCGATTATATTTGTTTGTTATTAATTTTTATTAAACTTTCAATAAGATCAAGTGTGATTAATCATTTAATGTAATCAAATTCGTGTACAGGACAAACGTTTTGAGGCAATTTTCACCCGACCATTTCGATATCTGACCAAGAATCTTTAATGAGATGTTTTCGCTGGTTTCAGCAGATGTTCGACGAACAGCCAGAGATGTACGTCAAAATTTGGCGAAATTATAGTACAAACCTTAAACTCGCTATACAATTTGACAATCTGACAGAAATGACAAATTTGTTGCGATTTCACACTTTCAATACTGAAAGCAAAAAACTTTGTTCGCTTCGAGACTAAATCAACCGAATGATGGCCAATTAAAAGGACATTTAGTGGGAAAGTCGAAACACGAAGTAACCAATCTTCTATGCATAAAACCGATTCGGAACGGTGGCTATGAGGTGCATCAATATGAATCTACATTGTGTACGAATTGGACGAACAGTGTATTCGCTACTACACCGAGTATGGCAAGATTAACTTTACGGAGGTCAACAAAGAAGTGTCGAATTCAGTGGAAATATTCGTCAATGAGAGATACATGAGAAATAGATCAAATTAGAGTTGAAGTTTACATATATGTTTACTATAGTTGTACCAAATAATACTTTAGGTATATTCAAATATTGATTCGATTGATTAATTAATGTATGTTTTCCTAAATTAGTCATCAAGTCAAAGTTGATCAAGTTGTTATAATGAAAAGTAACTCCACCCTGCACTCTATCTTACATCTATACGAAAGGCCATGGCCTAATAATGCATTAATGAACATCTTCATGTGGTATCGCCAATGCATTCTTTGACCTGTCTGTGAATCAATCCTCACCATCAAATAATCTATCGTTTCCTTTCAACTCACGGTCAAACCGAATGAATCGAGAAGAACTTGATAGTTTAATTAGACTACTTTTCGAGGCAACAATTCGGAATTCTTTCTACTTTGGCACATCTTCACAATTCCTCACCTTTAGTGCCATTGATAAGCAATTTGTCAATAAACTAAATCCCAAAGTGATCATCCCACCAATCTATCGACTGATTAAAAATGAACTTGACAAGATAAACGAAGAGGAAAATTTAATTAAAAGACGATTTAAGCATTCAAAATGATTATTGGAACATTGTTTTGTACTAGTGATACTGAGTGAATCAATTAAATGTGAAATAATCAAAGCCTAAATTGAGGTCATTTCGTTCAACTCGTATGCCAAAAGCACCGAAAGCACTGTCCTAACATTGCACTAACTGGTTGATAAAACTAATAAACCAGGAAAAGTGTGTATCGCCTCTTACTAATCATCGATCAGTGATCGAATGTGTGCAATTCACGTTAGTCTGTTCCCACAACAAGTCATATGTGTTGAGGGGAACTTAATGTGCCCAAATGTTTTGCATATTTCATATGTAATGTTTACACTACTTGTGTCACTAGCGACGATTAGAGTCACATAAACTTTGACTTATTCGGTGTATTGAGATTTATTTTGCACTTGATAAATGCACTTCCACTGAAGTATTCGTTCGAATGGACTGAACTTTTTTGAACAAATACGAATAAATTCAACTGTTTGTAATCAGTTGATTAGATTTGGATATTTGCACAAGAGGTCTGAGGTCAGATTCTGACCGTCTGAAATCAAATCAATATACCGAAAAGTCTGCTACTAATGTCCACTTTATGGCCGATACACTCTGACACTGGTCACGGAAAGATTGATAAGAACACAAACCGAAACGAACGTCGAAGCATTACAAGCTGAATACTTTTTGTACATTGCTCACGCACATTGCTGCACTTGGCAATCGTAAGTATAAGCAAGCAAAAGTGCACATCATAATGTAGTTGGTTTTGACATTGCGTAATCAAGTTATCCTGTTTGATGTTTCATATATAAACGAGCGGGCTTGCGAGCATGGTCACTACAACAAATGTTCATTTTCGATTCGCTTTATTATTATTATTATCAATATGGCAATCGTACTCAATCGGTGACGATGGCTATGTGCTCAATCGTACATTTCCTGTATTACATAACTTAATATAATTGTGTAATTCAAAGTTAATTATTATTGAAATTTTGTGATAATTTAAAAACTAACTCGAATTTAATTGGAAATCTTTTTCATTTGTGAAACATCGAAATCACTAAACTTGTAAGTAGACACTTCTCATATATTGCATTGCATCGAGATGATCCCATGTAGATAATTTTTGTCTGTTAATTTTAGTATTTAATTAATAATACTGAACAATAAATCGTTGTCAAGTATAAAGAGGGAATACGTTTTGAAACGTAAAACGTAAAACAACAAACGTACAAAGAACGTTCGAACGCAAAGCTGCATCTCATTACGTTACCTTCCAAACGTGTATATCTCGTTCATCGTGAATTTCCATCATTCACTCAAGTGGAAGGTGTTCAGCTACTAACTGCTTGTGTGATATCTGTTAATACATAGCATTGTCTTTATTCACTGTATTAATAAAAGTAAGTAAAAGTACAGATTTAGAATAAGAATTAGTAATGCAAAGAATCAAGGTCGTGCGAACTGAGCAATTAGCAACAGTGAGCGAACAAGTGAGTGAATTGACAATATTCACTTCATAGTCAGTGCGCTTTACAAGTGCACCTAAGTTACAGGCTAACACAGACTTTCTCAAAATCTCTTGCAAAAGTATATAAATATAATATAAACTCTCGACTTTCTCGACCACCAACTGATTTTTGTTCCTTTCAAGTGCATTTCGAAATCACTCGTATATACTTCACTTCTCATTTCATCATCATCTTGTTCATGACAATTGCACTACTCTCGGTATAATCAATCTTTTGCCACTACTTTCAATTGCGTACATATTGAATTGATGCCATAAAAAATCGTCGAGTTTTGAAGAACAAGGATAAATACATTTAGTGAGAGAGCTTTCAAGTGTGTTCGTTCAAAGTTTGCAAGTCCGTCTGTCTGTCTGTTTGTTTGTCAGTTCCTCGTGGTGTCTCTCACTCGACCTATGAACATGTTGCACGATATTATCGCCGTTTTGAGATGATCTTTGTATTACACGATTCGAGGTGATTTCGCGTGACGATGACAAATCTGTGCGATAATATTACATCGCACTTCAGTGTGCACGAAACTTACACTTTTGATGTTGTTTGCTAAGTTTGCTTGCAATATATTGGTTAAAGTTCGCCATTGTCACTTCATCGGGTTTCTTCCATTCTTGCCTTCTCAGTTATAAAAAATAACCTAAAAGAAAAGATTAATATAAGAAAATTGTACAACGCCCCATTTGACCTAAAAGTAAAACCATCCAGATAAACATAGTAATAGACGACATTTTCAACATTTTCGAGTTAATCAATAACAACAAAAGTAGAGCACTGCAAAAACAATAACAAATCATGTCTCGTATACAGCGAGACAAATCAGCTGACTAGTTGGTTTTTGCACGCAAAAGCATTCAACTGGTTAGTAAATTGAAAGTGGTTATATTAATTCTGAAATGTGTAAATTCAAATTGCGAAATGCTTTCCGCTCTTTACCCACAGGATTTATCACTCACATGTCAATCAATCACTTCTTGTTTATTCCAGTATTTCCCAGTACATGAGACAACTACCCCAACAAGCACGGAACAATTAATCAATCAAGCAAGCAAACATATTCAAACTCACAAGCCGTAATCGCAAAGTAAGCAACATCATTTTGTTTTAATCATTCAAATTCCTGGTATCACTCAGTCAGTTGATTAATGCAATTTGTTTTGTTTGTGATAGGCAAAATAGGCGTGTGCAAGCACGGCACCCGATTACAACAGTATTTTAGGTTGAATGTTTTAATGTTCTCGTCTCTTTCATCTCTTCATGATCAAATTGCATTCAACACTAACTACGACACAAACCAGCACCGATAGAAGTAATTCAATCTATCGATATATCGAGCTCTCTCGATCACTCAATCAATTAGTCCGTCCGTATCGATCGACTACTGCCTAATTATTATTTTGCTCATCGAGAATCAAATTACACTACTAAACTGTCTGAACTGCCTCACTTTACTGAAACTTATCCGAAACCGAATGTGATCAAATACAAAATACTTTTAAGATATAATCCAAACTTCAAGCATATTCATTGTTATTATCATTATCTGCTGCTGTGATATTAGAAAAAAATAATTATTTAAAATCAATCAATTCAATAATAATTCAAATCAAAATGATGAAAAACAATGCAGCTCAGTCACGTTTCGTCCGGCCGGCTCGATTCGATAAAACCAATTTTATATGTCGACTCGTGTTTTCGTAAGTATTACTTTGTATAGTTTACTGAATTTTGTGTGTTTTATCTATTCTGATATATTATTAATAATAACAGATATGTATTTCCAACATTTTGGCGAGGCATGCAAAACAATGGCTTACAAATGGACGATATTGACCGGTGCACGGTGGACGACGAATCTGAACGAGTTACAAAGAATCTTTTAAGAAACTGGGAAAAAGCCAAACACCAACACAAGAAACCAACGTTTGCGTGGATTCTGTTCAAAACATTTTCACTCAAATTTATTTTCCCATTCTGTGTTTATATGTTTGAGGTTTGAGAGTTCATTTTCGGTTTTGTTTGTTTGCAACAGCTTTGTCCTTTTCAGGAGTGTATTCTTCGAATTGCCCAACCACTAATGTTGGGTCGAGTAATACGTTACTTTGCGGGCGATAAGAACATTACCTACGAGTGGGCCTGTCTCTACGCCGGAGGTGTTTGCCTGTGTACCCTATTGTTCATTTCTGGTCACCATCCAACGATGGCACACATGATGCGACTTGGAATGCGCCTCAGAATTGCCTCTTGTGCCCTGATGTATCAAAAGGCACTAAAACTGAGTCGCGCTTCGGTGGGTCAAACTGCAGTGGGCCAGATTGTCAATATAATGTCGAACGATGTGAATCGATTCGACGAGTTCACCCTGTTTGCCTCTTACCTGGTTGTTGCGCCCTTACAAACTGCCATCATTGTCTACATTGTGTGGACCTATCTTGGAGTGTCCTGTCTCGCCGGTATTGCACTGCTCATTCTGTTTATACCATTTCAAGCACTCATGGGACGATTGTTCTCACGGGTGAGGTAAGTTATTCGATGTTTAAAATATTATGCAAAAAAAATATTTACTTTACTTTACCATTAGGCTAAACACGGCCATTTTGACCGATTCAAGGCTGAGATTCATGAATGAGATCATTTCGGGTATGCGTGTCATCAAGATGTACAGCTGGGAGGGACCATTTGCGAAAAGAGTTGCAGATGCACGAAAGTAAGTGTTCATATGAACTTCATAATATTTAGAGTCCATTTCAATTGATAATCAAATGTACTAAAAAATGATTTTTGCAGAGCCGAAGTTGGTCAAGTGCGCAAAGGTCTCTTCCTGAAAGCGATTAATCTGTCAATGTTTTTTGTGGCATCTCGTATTATTCTCTTTGTCTGCTTTGTATTGTTTGTCTTAATGGGCAATACTCTCACTTCTGAAGCGGTCTTTGTTTCAATGGCACTGTTCAACACACTACGGCTAATTCTGACTTACATGTTTCCACAAGCAATCAGTGTGGCGTCCGAGTTGAAAATTACCTGCAAACGAATTGAGGTGAGATTTTAATGCCGAAATATTAAATATAATATTAATACTAATTTTATTATATAGAGATTTTTACTTTTGGAAGAAATGGTCACAGAAGATTCAAATACAACAAAATCGCCTAATGATTCTACCAATAGTTATGTCACTGTCAATAATATTACTGCAAGATGGAATCATGTAAATAATGGTGAAATATAGGTTAATGGATTATTAATCTAATTTACCGTTAAGGATGGGATAAAACCTACTTTGAAAGATATTTCTGCACGATTGAAGCCTGGTGATTTGCTTGCCGTTATTGGGCCTGTTGGTTCGGGAAAGGTAGTGAAATAGTCGATTGGTTAATTCACCGATTTAATGTTTTGTTATGTAGAGTTCGTTTCTGATGAGTTTGTTGAAAGAGTTGCCGCTTGAGTCAGGTAAAATCGACTTACAAGGAACCATTTCGTATGCCAGTCAGGACTCGTGGTCATTCAACGATTCTGTGCGAAATAATATTCTGTTTGGCATGGAATACGATGAGAAGCGGTACAAAAAGGTGGTTGAAGTTTGTGCTCTTCAGCGTGATCTCAAGTTGATGCCTTTCGGTGACCGGACACTGGTTGGCGAGAAAGGAGTTTCCCTCAGTGGTGGACAAAAGGCGAGAATTAATTTGGCAAGAGCAGTTTACAGAGATGCGGACTGCTGTCTACTAGACGATCCATTGTCCGCTGTGGACACTTCCGTGGCAGAACATATCTTTGAAAAGTGAGTGAGAACGTCCAAATGTTTTGATGTTTCACTTTTCACTTTGACCCTATTAGATGCATCATGGAACATCTTCGAAGCAAAATTCGCATTCTTGTCACTCATCAAATTCAGTTCATCGAAAAGGCAACTAAAATTCTGATCCTCAAGGAAGGCCAATGTCTCGCTTATGGCAGCTATCCCGAGCTGCAACAGATGGGAATCGACTTTATGAGTTTACTCGCAGAGGCTGACGAAAAGAACAAAAACAAATGTGACGATGGGGACGATAGCACTTCGGAGTTGAGTTTAGAACGAACCAGCAGTGTGTTAAGTGTGTCGAATGATGCACTCAAGGGCAGAACGAGAACTTTGTCCTCCTTGAAAACTATGGAAAGTTTCGAAGTGCAAGAGGTGAAGAGTGCAATTGGCTTAGATGATATTAACTTTTAAATGTTGTTTTAGTCAGTCGATGAGGATGAGGAAGACGAAAAGGCAATCAAAGTGGAAGAGGAACAATTCCAACGAGGTTCGATCAAAGGTCGAATCTATGCGGAATACATTCGTGCCGGTTCTGGTCCCGCCATGTTGATCTCGATGTTGATCTTCACCGTGGTGTCACAGGTACTCTTCCATGGGTCGGACATTTTTCTCACCGCTTGGACCAACAAGAATCAGCAATTAGAGGGCGAGAAAAGTGAAAACAAGAATGAAGATGCACACACGGACATTGTCATCTATTCGGTGCTAATTGGAGTGCTCTTCGTTTCGACTATCGTTCGGTCGTTCACCTTTTTCGCCATTTGCATGCGAGCCTCAGTGCGACTGCACAACAAAATCTTTGCCCGGCTACTTCGAGCACCGGTGGCTTTCTTCGATTCGAATCCGGCTGGAAGAATTTTGAATCGATTCACCAAAGATTTGGGTATTATCGACGAGAGCCTACCGAACACGGCGTATGATTTGAACTTGACCCTCTGTCAGGGCATTGGTGTGATTGTGACGGTGAGCTATGTCAACTGGTATTTGGTGTTGCCCGCAATCGTGATAGCTGTGTTGATAATCTACATTCGAGGAATTTATATCAAATCTGCTCGAGATATTAAGAGATTCGAAGGTTTAGGTGAGTGTGGTGTTAATTCTTTATTTTTTCAATGTTCAAATATTTTGCTTCCTTCCTTCCTTTACACTCACAGCTCGAAGTCCTGTATATTCTCATGTGAGCACCACCATCAACGGACTCGCCAGTATTCGGGCGTATGGCGCCCAGAAGTCCTTCGAGAAACAATTCTACGCCTATCAGAATGACCACAGTGCCACCTGGTTTATATTTATCAATTCTTCTCGGGCAATGGGACTACTAATGGACTGGATTTCGACAACGTACATTGTGATTATTACAGTTTCGGTCATGTTGAGCAGAGATATGCCTGGTGGTAATGCCGGTCTGGCTATAACATCCGGTCTATTGCTGGCTGGCATGACCCAGTGGGGTGTGCGTCAGTCTGCTGAATTTGAAAGTCAAATGACATCGGTGGAACGAATAGTTGAGTATCAGGACCTGAGTCAGGAAGCACCGGCCGAATCGACGCGAAACGCAAAACCATTCGACACTTGGCCAACTGAAGGAAAGATTGAGTTTGATCGAATGAGTTTGGCTTATGGAGGGGACTATGAGAAGCCTGTGCTTAAGAATCTCACGTGCACAATTTTGGGTGGTGAGAAGATTGGTATTGTTGGCCGAACTGGAGCAGGCAAGAGTTCAATGATTGCGGCACTCTTCAGACTGACCGAACCGAGTGGAGCCATTCGAATCGATGGAGTGGACATTCAATCGATTGGACTTGATGATCTCAGAAAGAAGATTTCCATCATTCCACAGGATCCTGTGGTCTTTTCGGGCACTGTCCGATACAATCTCGACCCATTCGGAGAGTATCCTGACTCGGATCTATGGGCTGCACTTGAAGAGGTCCAACTGAAGACACAAGTGGACAACTTTAACGGCAAATTAGAAGCACTCCTGTCGGACAGTGGTGCTAATTTGAGTGTTGGTCAGAGACAGTTGATTTGTCTGGCTCGGGCCGTACTGCGACGTAACAAGGTGCTCATTCTGGACGAGGCCACGGCCAATGTTGACCACCAGACCGATTCGCTCATTCAGAACACAATTCGCACAGAATTCGCCACCTGCACCGTACTGACCATTGCCCATCGACTTAATACTATCATTGACTGTGATCGAGTTCTGGTGTTGGACGCAGGTGAGATACTCGAGTTTGACTCACCGTACAAGCTGCTCAAGAACCGACACATCTTCTATGACATGTGCAAGAAGACAGGCGCGAGCATGTTCACGCATCTCTATCAGATTGCCAAGAAGACACATCAGGCGAGAGAGCAAAGGTTAATATTGAATTTGTCTGATGAAAGTTCGCTCAATGAGGAGGAACAAGACGAAATTGATGACGGCCGTCCAGAGGAAACGATCAAAGACATTCAGTTGTGATCGATCAAATTTGTCTCCGTCTTTTAGTCCAATCAAGTATTGTCTCATTACCTTGTACATAATACCTCACACAACTATTGTACATAATGTGAACCTCAATCTAAATTGCCACTAGATATAATCAATAAATATTTCAATTGTCAATTGCCAAATGTTCCCTCGTGTGTGCATGCGACATTTTTGTTTGGGGAACGTTCAAACAAACTGCACATTGCAATTGTTTAAGTCCACACATTAAACTCGGTGGTCTAATTGGTCTCATATAAATAAAGCTCATAAATCATTACGTATTAGGTTAATCTACAAAATAATTAGCTTACTTTGTAGATATCTCACTGGTAGATTTGGGAAAGCCATAAAGATATGCCTAATTGAAGATGTCATCATCCATAAAATGTGTGTTTTGTGCACCCTAAAGGCAATGAAACAACATGATTTGACCAGAAAAGGATGACATTGAGACACTAGTCTAGAGTGTAATAATTAGTGTGCCCACTCAATAAATGTCAACTTTCGAATTATAATGCCAACTAACGGGATAAGATTATAAGTGACATACTGTGAGCATATTAGTGTGCCAAGTCACAAGTGCAAATGTGTCTATCACAATAATAAGCTTTTCGGCTGAACCTAGACCCCAATATGGAGCACTAAACAAAGGTGTAATTGACGATGATGATTGTTTCACAACAAGCAAATATGTCATAACCGCCGTGTTGTGAAACCTTAAATATACCTGAAAATAGCATTACAAAAACATCAAAGCACCTATTTTGTTTTTCATCCGTTAACTTCATGCATAATATCCTGTATGCACCCAATTAGTGAACCCATATCGTTGAACATGTCCTGTTTAGTGTTGAATCATTTATCATCGTCAATTTGAGTTCATAATAATTTTAAAGTCGTACACAAACACAATACAGTCGAGTCACAATGGAGAAGAAAGAGAAGAAGAAAGTGCCCAGTGCAGCTGCAAGTCCGTCTCGTTTCAAGAAGCAATCTCTCTTTGATCGAACAAATTTCCTGTCGAAGCTTGTGTTTGGCTATGTCTTTCCAACGTTCATTCGAGGCATGCGCAACAATGGCCTCTCACTGGATGACATATATCGATGCTCGAAGGATGATGAAGCCGAAATTGTCACACAAAATCTGATAAGGTAAAAATGCAAATTGATTGTATATGACTTACCTGCTTTCTATAGGAATTGGGAGCTGGAAAAGAATAATAAAAAGAATCCAAGTTTCGGTTGGGTCATCTTCCGAACGTATGTCCTTTGGTATTTGATTCCACTGTCGATCTATCTGTTCGAGGAGTGTTTCCTTCGAATTGCGCAACCACTCATGCTGGGTCAGGTAATCAAATACTTCTCCGGCGACGAGTCAGTGTCCTACGGTTGGGCGTGTGTCTATGCTGGAGGCGTATGTCTGTGTACTTTCCTGTTCGTCTCAATGCACCATCCAACCATGCAACATGTGATGCGAAATGGCATGCGACTTCGTGTGGCATGTTGTTCGCTGATGTACCAGAAGGCACTCAAGTTAAGTCGAGCTTCAGTTGGCCAAACGGCAGTGGGACAGATTGTGAACATAATGTCAAATGATGTAAATCGATTCGATGAGTTCAGTGTCTTTGGCTCGTATCTCATTGTGGCCCCACTGCAGACCGGCATTGTGGTGTACATTGTTTGGCGCTATCTAGGCGTGGCCTGTTTGGTGGGCATTGCACTTCTCTTGTTATTCATTCCATTTCAAGGCTTCATGGGAAAGATGTTCTCCAAAGTGAGATTCAGCATCGCAACCTTGACTGACACTCGCCTGCGGTACATGAACGAAATCATTTCTGGTATGCGTGTAATCAAAATGTACAGCTGGGAGAGACCATTCGCGGAACGAGTTGCCAATGCCCGAAAGTAAGTGTTGTTTATTAGTATATAAAGTGATACTAATTATCTTTTAAAATGACCAGATCTGAAGTGACTCAAGTGCAAAAAGCCTGTTACCTGAAAGCAATAAATCTGTCAATGTTTTTCGTAGCTTCCCGAATCATTCTATTCGTTTGCTTTGTGGTCTATGTTCTGCTTGGAAATACGCTCACATCAGAGGCAGTGTTTGTCTCAATGGCACTGTTGAACACTCTTCGGCTCACGATGACTTTCTTCTTTCCACAAGCAATTGGTCTCGGGGCAGAGTTGAGGATAACCTGCAAACGAATTGAGGTTAGTTAATGAGGATAAATAATAACAAAATAATCAAATTTACCCCGAATATGTAGAAATTCTTGTTATTAGACGAAATGTCGACTGAATGGGAATCGCAACTGAAGAAGAAACAAATGATGAAACAAGCGGCTAAAGACAAAAATAATAACATCGAAATACCTGAAAAGATTCGTGAAATAGTTGAGCCAAGTTTGGTGGTCAATAATATTACTGCCAAATGGAATTCGGTAGGTTTACTGAGAAAATTTATCAAATTTAAATTATGATTATAAATAATTAAATTTCAGGATTTAATTGAACCAACTTTGAAGAATATTTCCGCAAGATTGAAGCCTGGTGATTTGCTTGCTGTCATTGGACCTGTTGGTTCCGGAAAGGTATAGGAATTGCAGATTGGTCAATTGATTGATTTAATGTTTTGTTACGTAGAGTTCGTTTCTGATGAGTTTGTTGAAAGAGTTGCCATTGGAGTCGGGTAAAATTGATCTAAAAGGAAGCATTTCGTACGCAAGTCAAGACTCATGGTCATTCAACGAATCAGTTCGAAATAATATTCTGTTTGGTATGGAATACGACGAGAAGAGATACAAAAAGGTGGTCGAGGTTTGTGCCCTACAGCGTGATCTCAAATTGATGCCTTTCGGTGACCGGACACTGGTGGGAGAGAAGGGAGTTTCGCTCAGTGGTGGACAGAAGGCGAGAATCAATTTGGCCAGGGCTGTGTACAGAGATGCGGACTGCTGTTTACTTGATGATCCTTTGTCCGCAGTGGACACTTCCGTGGCAGAACATATTTTTGAAAGGTAAGTAGTCAAAAGTTATGAGTTAGTAAAATGACTGTCAATTACAACATATTTATAATGATCAATTGGACTTCAATATAATCTTTGGGACACTTTTGAGATAATCACAAACATCCAAACAAAATAATCTTGCAGCCGAACATAACAAGATGGCAGTCAGTCTTTTGTGTATAATTCATATAGTGCTAGTTATTCCTCTTCATTTGTTATTGTTTCGATTTATAACATGTTTGTTAATTTTTCCTATTTATTTTGGCCTTCCATAGGTGCATTATGGAACATCTTCGAAGCAAAATCCGTGTCCTTGTCACTCATCAAATTCAATTCATTCAAAAAGCTACCAAAATTTTGATTCTCAAAGAAGGCAAATGTCTCGCTTATGGAAGCTTTGCCGAATTGCAACAGATGGGAATCGATTTTATGAGTCTACTTGCTGATTCGGGCGAAGCGGCTAAAGAAGACTCGGATTCTGACACTCGAGATAGAACCACGTCAGAGTTGAGTTTGGAACGGTCTAATAGTGTTTTGTCTGCTGAGGCACTGAAAGGACGCTCGAGAACGTTGTCCTCTGCTGGAACGGAAACTTTTCAAGTGCAAGAGGTTTGTTTTTGTTTGAAAAATATATATGAACTCTTTTCTATTTATTTTTTTCTCCTATTGATTTATTAGTCGATAGACGAAAGTGATGAACCAGAAGAAGAGATTAAAATTGAAGAGGAACAATTCGCACGAGGCTCAATCAAAGGTCGCGTCTATTTGGACTATATTCGGGCCGGCGCGGGACCTATTCTGCTTTCTTCGATGCTCATCTTTACGATCATTTCACAAACCATTTTCAATGGATCTGATATATTTCTCACTTCTTGGTATGTAAAAATGGTTGATTTTTATATTGTTTGTTTACAATGAACTCTCTGGCAAAACAAAGGACCAACAAGAACCAAAATCAAACTGACGCACTGGACAAATCCGAACAAAACCAGGATATCTACATCTACACTGCCCTTATTGTGGTTCTATTTGTGTCCACCATTCTTCGGTCGATCACCTTTTTCGCAATCTGTATGCGCTCTTCAGTTCGGCTGCACAATCGAATCTTTGCACGATTACTTCGAGCTCCGGTGGCTTTCTTTGATTCTAATCCTGCTGGAAGAATCTTGAATCGATTTACCAAAGATTTGGGCATAATCGACGAAAGTCTACCGAACACTGCGTATGATTTGAACTTGGTAAGTTATTGTTCGTCTTTTTATGATTGATGATGATTGTCACTATTTGGTTTCGCTTTCTTATAAACAAAGACAATCACACAAGCGATTGGTATCATTGTCACTGTGAGCATTGTCAATTGGTATCTCGCTCTGCCTGCTCTAGTTTTAGGAGTGTTGATTGTGTACGTTCGTGGAATCTACATTAAATCGGCTCGAGATATCAAACGTTATGAAGGTTTAGGTAAGGCTAATTAACACAATTAGTAATTGAGTATTAATTTGGATGTTTCAATTTTGTGTTAACATTTTATATAGCTCGAAGTCCAGTGTATTCCCACGTGAGCACCACTGTCAATGGCCTGGCAAGTATTCGAGCTTATGGCGCTCAAGACAGCTTTGAGCGACAGTTCTATGTCCATCTAAACGATCACTCTGCCGTTTGGTTCATGTATCTCAGTTCGTCTCGAGCCATGGGACTAATGATGGACTGGATCACTACAAGCTATATTGTGATAATTTCCGTTTCTGTTATGTTGACTCAAGGTTTGAAGATACTCATTTTTTGGAACAGTTTGTTGATTGTATTTTTTAGGACTTCAAGGCGGTGATGCTGGCTTGGCTATCTCTTCTGGCCTTATGTTGGCGGGCATGTGTCAGTGGGGTGTGCGACAGTCGGCTGAGTTTGAGAGTCAAATGACATCGGTGGAGCGAATTGTCGAGTATCAGGACTTGCAACAGGAGGCGCCTGCTGAATCGAAGAAAGAGGCGAAACCAATCGAGAAATGGCCCGAGTCTGGTCAAATTGAGTTTGATCACATGAATTTGGCGTATGGGGGCAATGTTGAGAAACCTGTGCTGAGAAATCTCACATGCACAATCATGGGCGGTGAAAAGATTGGCATTGTGGGCCGAACTGGTGCGGGCAAGAGTTCAATGATTGCAGCACTGTTTCGACTGACCGAACCAAGTGGAGCCATAAGAATAGACAGTGTTGACATTCAAACCATTGGCTTAGATGATTTGAGAAAAAAGATTTCTATCATTCCGCAGGATCCAGTGGTCTTTTCTGGCACTGTTCGATACAATCTCGATCCTTTTAATGAGTATTCAGATACGGATCTGTGGGCTGCCCTTGAAGAGGTCCAACTGAAGACACAAGTGGACAACTTTGCGGGAAAACTCGATGCTAAACTATCGGAAAGTGGTGGGAACCTAAGTGTCGGACAGCGGCAATTAATTTGTCTGGCTCGTGCAGTACTTCGACGCAACAAAGTGCTCATCTTGGACGAGGCCACCGCCAATGTTGACCATCAGACGGATTCTCTCATTCAAAAGACCATCAGAACCGAATTTGCCACTTGCACCGTACTGACCATTGCACATCGGCTCAACACTATCATTGACTGTGACCGAGTACTGGTGCTCGATGCAGGCGAGATACTCGAATTTGATTCACCTTATCAACTTCTAAAAAATCGGCACATCTTCTATGACATGTGCAAGAAGACTGGTGCAAACATGTTTACGCATCTACTGAAGATTGCCAGAGCTACTCACTGCAAGAAGAGTGAGACCATCGTGGAACGCGATGACAATGATGATGACCAGTAAATAATATTGATGCATTCATTGGTCACTTGTATGATTTGTAATTCCCCCATTTCTATAACAAAATAAGGCATGTGTTCAAAGTTTTTAATATAATTTAATAAATTCATTTTGATTTGCACTCGATTTTAGAGTCGAATTTGACAGCACAATTCACAATCTGAAAATGTCTCGAACATTCGGTTAAATGCAACTCACTAGATCGAATTCGATCTTCATTTGGGCACTTCTCTATTTAACTAGACTGCTCCCCTTTGGTTTGGTCATTTAGTGTTTAGTGCTTGAGTACTCGAGTCAGCTCACACCCTTGCAAGTTTACTACAAACGCCCTCCTTCTCTTTTTGTTTGTTCGACTCGACTACAAGTCAAGCTCACAAAGCTTTCGTTCTTGTTGTCATCATTCGTGATGCGACTTCCTTATGTTTCAGTAGTGTCAATACTGCTTGGCACTGCCATCTTGGCAACCAACTTTGATGTACTTCACGCTCGACGACGATGGTCCGATTCGACACGAGTGCGTAATCGTGGCAGCGGCGACGGTGGCCTTAACCCTGAGGCGATTCTCAACGAAGCGATGAACCTGGCGGTTGCAGCAGAGCAACCGGCACCAGACATTGACCTGCTGCCAGATCTTCCCGACTCTGGCCTCTCCGATTCTCTGACCAATGGCGGTGGTGCTCCTTTTGGGCCTGAACCAGACTTTCCAGAGTCTCCAGATGGAGGCGGCGACGATCTCTTTGGACAGGTACCAGGCTTTCCAGACTCTCTAGGTGATCTTAAGGACAACCTCGATGGCGGATTAGGAAGAAAGCGGCCGAAGGGTTCCCACAAACGTGGGCCTAAGCGTGGTCATAAAGGCTTGTCAGGATCTCTAGAAGGAGTCGGCGACGACATCTTTGGACAGGAACCAGGTTTTCCAGGATCTCCAAAGGGAGGCATCGATGACCTTTTTGGACAGAAACCAGGTGTTCCAGGATCATTAAAGGGTGGTATCGATGACCTCTTTGGACAGAAACCAGGCTCTCTAGGTGATCTCAAGGACAACCTCAATGGCGGATTTGGAAAAAAGGGCTCCCACAAACGTGGACCTAAGCGTGGACATAAAGGCTTGCCAGGATCTCAAGAAGGAATCGGCGATGATCTCTTTGGTCAGGAATCAGACTTGCCAGGATCTCTAGATGGAGTCGGCGACGATCTCTTTGGTCAGGAACCAGACTTTCCAGGTACTTTAGACGATCTCAAGGACAACCTCGATGGCGGATCAGGAAGAAAGCGACCGAAAGGCTCCCACAAACGTGGACCTAAGCGTGGCCATAAAGGCTTGCCAGAATCTCTTGAAGGAGTCGGTGACGACATCTTTGGACAAGAACCAGGTTTTCCAGGCTCTCTAGACGATCTCAAGGACAACTTTGGTTCAGGAAAACGGCAAAAGACAAAAGCAAAAGGTTCTTACAAACAACCAATGGGTGATCATCTTTTTGATGGTCAACCTGGGAAAAGCAGACAGGATAAATACAAGCTCGATGATAAGCCATCGTCAGGGCCACAGAGCCAAACCAAAGGTTACGCCAAGTTTGGTCAAGATTCCTCGAGAGTCACATCAATGCCTAAGCAACAAACAGAAGGTCATGAACACGGTCCCTTCAATCAAGGTGACAAAGCCAAACAACAACGTTCCTCTACTGTTAAGGCACAAGACAATGCTGACTTGCCAATGGGTATCAATGGTTGGCCTCAAGATGGCAATCAACTACCACAGTCCCACAAAGGTAAAGGTCGTCGGAGGAAAAAGCCTCATGAGGCAAATCTCGGCAGAAAAACCCACAAGGAAGACAAAAGCACCAGCAGTCATCTTATTGTTCCTGGCTCGCATGATGCCAAAGAAAAGGACAACGAGTGGCCTTGGACCCAAAGCAAGGACAAAGACCAGCACAAATCCACCGAGAAACCTGGCCAAAGTGACTCGTCTATCTTTGGTAAGCAATCAAATTAGAAAAAACCGAAACTAATATTTTCATTTTACTCAGGAAAAGACTCTAACAAGGATGACAACCAAAAGAGTCAGATCAAGAAACCAGGCAATGGTCTCCAAGATAGTAGTAGCAGCCATGGGTCCGGTGCGCATGATGATAAAGGAAAGGACAACGATTGGCCCTGGTCCCAAGACAAGGGAAAGAGCACCAGCAGCCACTCTGGTCTCTTTGGTCCTGGCTCGCATGATAACAAAGGAAAGGACGACAACTGGCCGTGGTCCCAAGACAAGGACAAATACCAGTCTACGAAGAAACCTGGCTCAAACGAAAACCAAGGCATAGGAAAACAAAGTCCTGGCTCGAAAGCCAGCGACAACAAGTGGCCTTGGTCGAAGAACGAAAAGGGCAAAAAGCCAGGATCGAATGAGGACAAGTCTCCTTCGAGCTCTGATGATGAAGACAAACAACATTCCTCAGCTACCAAGGCACCAGGCAATAATGGCTCGCCAATGGGTATCAATGATTGGCCTAAGGATGTTAATCAACCAAAAAAGTCCCACAAAGGCAAAGGTCGACGTAGGAAAAAGCCACACGGTGCAAATCTTGGCAGGAAGGACAAGAGCCGGAAGGACAAGAGCAGGAAGGACAAGAGCAGGAAGGACAAGAGCTATTCTGGTCCCTTTGGTCCTGGTTCGCATGACAAAGGAAAGGACAACGATTGGCCATGGTCTCAAGACAAGAAAAAGAGCACCAGCAGCCACTCTGGTCTCTTTGATACTGGCTCGCATGACAAAGGAAAGGGCGACGACTGGCCGTGGTCTCAAGGCAAAGACAAAGACCAGCACCAGCCTACAAAGAAACCTGTCTCGAGCGAATCGTCTGCTTTTGGTAAGTGGTAAATTTAGGATAAGCATATGAAGTAAATTTATGTTTATGTTGCTTAGGAAAAGATTCAAAGCACGAAAACCAAGAAATAGGGAAACAAAGTCCCGGTTCAAAAGGCAACGACAACAAGTGGCCTTGGTCGAAGAACGAAAAGGACAATAAGCCTGGATCGAATGAGGACAAGTCTCCTTGGGGACATGATGACAAAGCCAAGCAACAACATTCCTCTACCACTAAGGTACCAGGCAATGGTGATTCGCTCTTGGATATCAGTGATTTGCCTCAGCATGGAAATCAACCCCGAAAGTCAGACAAAGGCAAAGGTCGTCGAAGAAAAAAACCATTTGGTCCTAGTTCGCATGATAAAGGAAAAGACAACGATTGGCCGTGGTCTCAAGACAAGGACAAAAGCACCAGTAGCCATCCTGGCTCTGTTGGTTCTGGTTCGCACGATGACAAAGAAAAGGACAGCAACTGGCCATGGTCTCAAGACAAGAACAAAGACCAGCACCAGTCTACGAAGAAACCTGGCTCAAACGAAAACCAAGACACAGGGAAACAAAGCCCTGGTTCGAAAGGCAGCGACAACAAGTGGCCTTGGTCGAAGAACGAAAAGGACAATAAGCCTGGATCGAATGAGGACAAGTCTCCTTGGGGACATAATGACAAAGCCAAACAACAACATTCCTATACCACTAAGGTACCAGGCAATGGTGATTCGCCCTTGGGTATCAATGATTTGCCTCAACATGGAAATCAACCCCGAAAGTCACCCAAAGGCAAAGGTCGGCGAAGAAAAAGGCCATTTGGTCCTGGTTTGAATGACAAAGGAAAGGGCACCAGCAGCCACTCTGGTCCCTTTGGTTCCGGCTCGCTCGATGACAAAGGAAAAGACAACGACTGGCCGTGGTCCCAAGACAAAGGAAAGGGCACCAGCAGCCACTCTGGTCCCTTTGGTTCTGACTCGCTCGATGACAAAGGAAAGGGCAAAGACTGGCCGTGGTCACAAGACAAAGGAAAGAGCACCAGCAGCCATCCTGACCCTTTTGGTACTGGCTTGCATAATGACAAAGAAAAGAACAATGATTGGCCATGGTCTCAAGGCAAGAACAAAGACCAGCACATGTCTACGAGAAAACCTGATTCGAGCGAATCGTCTGCTTTTGGTAAGTAGAAAAACTAACAGAAACATGTGTAGTAAATGTATGCTTATGTTGTTTAGGAAAAGATTCAAAGCACGAAAACCAAAAGGACAATCAGGAACCTTTATCTCAGCACGATAAGGGAGAGGGCCGTCAAAGTCCTGGTTCAAAAGATACCGAAAACAAGTGGCCATGGAGCAAGAACGAACATGAGGCCAGCCAGCCTGGATCGCATGATAACAAGTTTCCTTGGGGCCATGACGACAAGTACAAAGGCAAACAAAGTCCTGGTTCGAAAGACACTGATGACAAGTGGCCTTGGTCAAAAGATGGACATGGAGCAGCTGGTCAGACCAAGAAGCCAGACATAGGTGACCATTTTGACAATAGTTTTGAAGGAAAATTAAAGAAAAGAATCAAAGATAAGTTCACCAAGAAGGAAAAAGACTCTATTGACAGTCCTGGTTCGCTGGACAAGTGGCCTTGGTCCAAGGACAAAACGGATACCACTCACGAGGACAATAAGTCACCTTGGTCTCATGATGACAAGGACAAGGGAAAACAAAGTCCTGGATCGAAGGAGTCGGACAGCATGTGGCCTTGGTCCAAAGACGAAAAAAGCGCCAACAAACCTGGGTCACATGAGAACAAGAAGGGAAAAGACAGTGCTCACATGCCTGGATCGTTGGATGACAAAGGCGACGACAAGTTGCCATGGTCCAAGGATGGACATGGTTCATCTGGCCAGACCAAGAAGCCTTGGGGCATGGGTGACCATTTTGACAATAGCTTTGAAGGAAGATTGAAGAAACGAATCAAAGATAAGTTCAAGTCCAACAAGAAGGGAAAAGACTCTATTGACAGTCCTGGTTCGCTGGACAAAAAAGATGACAAGTGGCCTTGGTCCAAGGACAAAACGGATGCCACTCACGAGGACAATAAGTCACCTTGGTCTCATGATGGCAAGGACAAGTCTCCTGGATCAAAGGAGTCGGACAGCAAGTGGCCTTGGTCCAAAGACGAAAGAGGCGCCAACAATCCTGGATCACATGAGAACAAGAAGGGACAAGACTCTATTGACAGTCCTGGTTCGCTGGACAAAAAGGATGCAACTCACCAGGACAACAAGTCACCTTGGACCCATGACGACAAGAACAAAGGAAGTCAAGGCACTGGTTCGAAGGGAACGGACGATAAGTGGCCATTTTCTAAGGATGAAAAAGGCACAAACAATCAAGGGTCCCAAGAGGACAAAAACAACGGGAAACAAGGTCCTGGATCAAAGGGGACTGACATGTGGCCTTGGTCTCACGACAGCAACAAGGAAAAGGGCGGTACTCACAGGCCAGGATCAGCGGATGACAAAGACGGCGACGAGTGGCCTAAGAACCAAAAGGGCAAAGGAAAACAAGGTTCGAAGGGTACGGGCGATAGATGGCCATGGTCTAAAGATGGAAAGGACTCCAATGGTCTAGGCACAAACAAACCTGGCTCGCATGATGATAACAAGTCTCCTTGGACTAATGGTGATCAAGACAAGAAAAGTCTTGGTTCAAAAATAAAGAACCAATGGCCATGGTCCAAGACCGACAAAGACCAGAAGTCTCCATTTTCCATGGATGACAAAGACAGGGACAGAAAAAAGTCTGGCTCTCAAGACAACAAGTCACCTTGGACCCATGGGTTCGATGATATTTCAAGCCTTGGGGAAAAAGTGCTTAATCCCTTTGGAAATTTGGCTGGGGCTGATAAGGACAAGTCTCGAACCACCAAAAAGGGTGATAGCTCTGGACCTTTTGGCAGCAATGTTCCAGGTGGAGATGACTCTAAAGACGATTACCTGAACGATTTGTTCAAGGACAATGACCACAAAGAGAAGAAGAAGAATGGTCCATTTTCTGGTTCTAACGATGCAGATCTATTTGCGCCATTCGGTTCCAAGAAGGGCGAGAACAACGACAAAACTGGTTCGCAGGATAACAAGTGGCCTTGGTCTGATGGCGACAAGGATAAGGGAAATCAAGGTGCTGGTTCGCAAGGAAATAAAGGCACTAACAACAAGTGGCCATGGCTCATGGATACTAAGGATGGCAACAAACTAGGTTCGCATGATGATAAGTCTCCTTTTGGCCATAACGACAAAGATAGTCAAGGTTCAGGCACGAAGGGTGCGAATGACAAATGGCCATGGTCAAATAATGGACATGTATCCAAGCCAGGCGCCGGTGATGATGATGGCAGTGGCAGCCATGGTTCTGATTTGAAGAATCAGATCATGGATAAGTTGAAAGACAACAAATTGCCTTGGTTGCACGACAACAAGAACGAACGAGACAGTACTCACAGGCCTGGATCTCAAGTGGACCAGTCTTCTTTGGCCCATGATGGCAAGGATAAAGGAAAACATGGTACTGGCTCGAAAGATACCAGCGACAAGTGGCCTTGGTCTGATGGCGACAAGGATAAGGGAAATCAAGGGGCTGATTCGCAAGGAAATAAAGGCACTGACAACAAGTGGCCATGGCTCAAGGATTCTAAGGACGGAAGCAAACTAGGATCTCATGGGGATAAGTCTCCTTTTGGCCATAACGACAAGGATAGTCAAGGCCTGGGTACGGGCACAGATGACAAGTGGCCATGGTCAAATAATGGACATACATCCAAGAAACCAGGCACCGGTGATGATGGTGACAGTGGCAGCCATGGTTCTGATTTGAAGAATCAGATCATGGATAAGTTGAAAGACAACACTTTTCCTTGGTCACGCGACAACAAGAAGGGAAAAGACACCACACACAGTCCTGGATCATTGGACGACAAAGGCGACCAGTGGCCATGGTCCAAGGATGCTAAGGATAGCAGCAAACTAGGATCTCACGAGGACAAGTCTTCTTTGGCCAATGATGACAAAGATAAAGGAAAACATGGTCCTGGCTCAAAGGATACCAGCGACAAGTCGCCATGGTCCAAGGATTTTAAGGACAACAACAAACTAGGATCTCATGAGGACAAGTCTCCTTTTGGCAGTAAGGATAGTCAAGGTCCTAGCATTGGCATGGATGACAAATGGCCATTGTCAAATAATGGACATACATCCAAGAAGCCAGGCACCGGTGATGATAATGGCAGTGGCAGCCATGGTTCTGATTTGAAGAATCAGATCATGGATAAGTTGAAGGACAACAAATTGCCTTGGTTGCACGACAAAAAGAACGAAAAAGACAGTTCTCACAGTCCTGGATCGTTGCACGACAAAGGCGATAAATGGCCATGGTCAAAGAAAGACTCAAAGACTGGTGGAGATGGTCATGACTCTCCAAGTCATTTGCCCAATGGATTCGAATTACCAGGCTTTGGTTCGAATGACGGCAAGTCGTCTTCCAGTAAACCTGGTTCAGGTTCCAGCAGCGACTACAATGGTGGCAGCCCTGGACAATCTGGCTCTCAAGAAGGCGCCAATCACAAAAATGGCCCAGCAAATAGTGGCGGATCATCTGGTGCAGGCTCATCCCTAGGCCAGAATTCTTTTGGTAAAGCTGGATCGAACGCTGCTGGATCAGCTGTATTGTCTACATCTGGTCCCGACTCGTCTGCGGACAAGAAGTCATCATCGGCTGCTAATGATGACGAAGAGAAGCACGGATTTGGTATTGGTGCGGTTGACCGTTCCGCAGGTGGTGACGCCTCTTTTGGTGGTCTGTCCACGAACATGCAAGTATTCCTTAGCGCCATTCTGGTGCTCGTCATTATAGCACTTATCGTGGTGGCCGCTGTTTGGCTCTACAAGCAACATTACAGTGCCAATGGTGAGCAATTGAGCAGCACCAGCACCGCCACTGGCACAAGTCCACTGTCGGACAGTAACAGTGACAACCCACTCGGATGGTGGCACACGCCAAACTCGAGCTCAGCAGCCGTCACACCCACCGAACTCCAATCGGTGGACCAAGCATAGAGCTCTCTTAATAGGTCTTAAGGTCACACAACCACAAGCACGACCCAAGCAAGACCTTCATTTATTAGCATTATTACTTTTAGCATCTTCTAATTAGCATCTTCTCAATGCTAACTCATTTGCCACTTTGGCATAATTTGTAATTATTAATATTTTCTATTGCACTAAATGGTTGATTCGTCTCGATTATTTGTTTGCGAGCAGGTCAATAGCGGTGCAATTGCCATTAGTGTGCTTTCAGTAAGTCAATGTTTTGCCACTTTATTTGAATCAGTAGCAAAACAAACAAACAAAATAAATTGACGAACTGGTAAGTTTGGCAGTGAATGAAATTTGTTTTATTTTAATTAATCAAATTCAAATAAACTTTCTAAACAGTTTGTCTCGTCTCATTAGTACGATCGTAAAAAGCTAACTTACATAGCAGCATCGATAATCAAATTATTCCATCAAGTCAGTGCAAAGCAACGCTGAATTACTTAAAATCTCAAATTCGGTCAATTTGGAACTAAGTTGCGTTGGCTAATCGATGTATTGTCAATTGGACAATGTCATTTGGGCATTTTCTGTGTGCATATGTGTAACTCATTTCTTCCCTGTGTTCGCCAACCACTTCTAAGTTTGTGCCAACCTTTTCTGTACAAGCGCAACATGACTACCCATAAAGTGAAATGTCACTACGTTTTCTTTGATTGTCTTCATCTTTACTTTTACCTTCCCCACTGCTGACAAAGTTTACGTTGGCTTTGAATAACATGGAGATCTACATACTATTTTATTGTCATATGGACGGCTATAACAAATCTCCACTGAACAAGTGGTACAATAATCGAGAGGGCGAATGGACCCAATGAGTGTTGTCTCAACTGTCTATCATTTGCTACACGCTGTTCCTCACGCTTTCCAGATCAACTAAAGTTTGTTGATTCGTCTCTCCAAACCGATGGCATCGTTATGGCTATTGTGCTCACCATTCTGTTGGTTATCATTGTGGCAGTCGATTTTTTATTTATCTAGAATCAGAACAAGTCAGAAGAGAATAGCATGATATGATGACTTTGGCTCAGCAAACGAAGCAGCAATAATCAAGTGCAAGCAAGGATCGCAGTGGCCGTATTCGTAGCTCCAGAAAAGTCAAGCGTGCAGCAGTTAGGCCTACTTGTCCACATTAACCCTTTCAATCCCAAGGTATTAAATTTTTGAGATAATTAACCTAATGACTAATTTTTATAAAGATGTTGTTATGGTGAACAATGTCCCACAAATAATTTTTTAAAATTTTGATCGATAACGATGCTAGATCAAAATTTTGATAAATCGATGGATGCTTATAAGATGAGATCGGATGCGAATTTTTCCAAGTTTCAAACGAAATATCATAGCTAGACATGTTTGTGATCGAACGCACACTTTAAAACCAAAAGTAAATCACCAAGGAAAGCAGGAGAAAGCGAAATGTAAAGTCAAGTCGTGGTCATCGACTTACGGACCACTTTGAGTGTTGAACTTGCTCCAGTCTGTCGTCTGTTACTGAAGCAACGGCTGCTGGCGGAGGCTGTGCCTTCTTTCTACCAACTACCCTATCATACCTGATACTAACAAGCAATGGCGCATTTCATTTCCATTATTATCATTAACGAAAATCAACTTACAATTGTCTCAAGGTTGAATGTTTAATTCTTGCATTGTTGCATCATCGATCACATGTTGAGCACTACATGTAAACATCTGTGACCTGGTCGGTTGCCTCGTCGACTTTGATTTCAAAGAAGTTAAACTTGCGATATGGCGCCGATTCCTCGAGTGTTCGTAGTGAGCGTGGTATGACTTTGAAGTCTGTGGTGACCACCGCATAGCCGGTCACATTCTGTTCGGTGCCACAGTAATTCGAACTGGAGAACAGTGTTAGCAGGTGACCGTCACAGTCTATGCCAAATCCTTTATCCTTGCTGTACTTGTACTGGTGGCCCCGAATCGCCAGTCGGAGGTGGTTGTCCTCGAGAAAGATGCTCAGCGCCGATTCGGTGAACCAGTGACAGTGACCACCGCGTTTCACATTTCGGTAGAATAGTTTGCTTTTCAACCGTGGGTCATTGCGCACTCGTCGTGGCAGTGGATCGTTCCACAGAATTTCATTCAGTGCCAACACAGACTTGGAGGCATTCTTAGATGGCACCAATGAGTTTGGCTTTAGTTTAGCCGATAGAGAGTTCAACTGAGCAATGCTCCAGGCCTTGTGTTGCTCGGTGTCTTTAAGTGAACTACTCGGTATGCCACCGTGACAACAGAAAATGCCTTTTTGATCGCCATTTTTTATCACCGCTCCCACTGGCAAATGGTTGAAGGCAATGATGAACGATTGATAGATCAACTTGGCCATGTTAATGTCCTTAATGCAACTCTGCTGAAAGATGAATCCAATCAAGGTCATGAAGCCATACTTTCTGTTCACTTTCTCCACCTCGTGATTGCCACGCAACAGCACAAATCGTTGAGGGTGCAACAGCTTGCAGACAAGCAGAAAGATAACCACTTCTGTGCTCTTGGGTCCACGGTCGACGTAATCACCGAGAAAGACAAATCGAAAATCGTCAAACTCTGCCTTAGCGAAAAAGTGCTTGTAGATGTACCAGATGTCGTTGAAATTGCCGTGAATGTCCCCAAAGACGATCGCATTCGGGTGCGTGCTAACAATGAGTGGTTCCTTGCTGAGCGATTCGGCAACCACCTGTCGACAGAGCAGTGGAATGATGCAGGCGAGTGTGTCCCACAGTAGGTCGTCCATGGTTTGTCTTTCTTGACTGTTCGGGTCCTTGTCTTTGGACATGTCATAGTAACTGTTCATGTAGTTCACCATGTAGATGTATAGCTTTCGAGGGTCGACCTCTCGATCCAAATAGGGAACCTTTCCTTTGGCAGGCTTGAGGAACTGTTCCGGGTCATATGGCGATCCGGCAAGTGGCTTCAGATTTTCGTAGGTAAAGTGGTGCCGAACCTAAATGTAACATTGTCGATGGTGGAATTAAATAAGATTAGCCAGTGTAGAGGACATGCCTGTTCGGTGAACAACGATTCAAAATCACACTTATCGGCCTCATCATCCTTGTCCTCGACGATGGCCAGTCGAGCCTCTCGCGGTACGTTCTTGTTGTCCACTTTTGAGTCCTTCTCCGAGTAACGAACACGCCGGGGTTTGTTCGGTTTCTTCTCCTGCTGCTGCTCGCCATTACGATTGATTTTGCTCTTGTCTTTTTTGGAGCGGTTCTTACTTGTGCTACTTTCGATGGTGGTGCTTGGAGTGGAAGAGGTTGACGACACTAGAGACGACGTTTTCTTGGATTTGGTCTTGGATTGAGATTTACTGCTTTTACTACTCTTCGGTGCCACAGATTGTTGCTTCGAGCTTGCTTGCTTGTCTTGTTTATCTTTGTCCACCATCGATTTGTTGTAGTGGAGAGGAAAAGTAGAGCAAAAGAAGAAAAACACTTCGATACACACAAACGCAACAGTCTTTTATTAGGATTTCAACAATGATGGCAATGCAATAGAATGTTGGTATTATGCTCGAACAAATGGTCTCAGTTGGACAATTTGACTTTAAAAGCGACTAATCTGTTAATTTTAGCAGACATTAATTAAAGTGCTAGAAAGTACTTTGTCATTGACCGACCAGCTCAAGCCATGCTTGCAATTAAAGTTCGCTATAAACGACTGACAAATTGTGAGTGCTCTCTGCTCAATTGAATTAATTCGTCAAGTCAGCGCTTGGTTCACCACAAAGTGGCGCCAATTCCATGCAAATTCGCAAGCAGAGCCTAAGACCTTTCAAAACAGTCGGCAGGGTTGTAATTAACAATAGAACACTCGACAGAACAGCGTAATTTATGCTGCCTGATGAATCTACATGGCACCCACAACCAGGTCGGCAGCCGACGGTCGGCAATGAACGAGACCATAGTTTCGCCAACTCTGTGCTCAACATGACAGTACCCGAGTCATTTACCTTTGTCAATTAGTGTGCCCTGATGGTCTGTGAGAGACAATGCCAATCTGATTCACCTTAAGCAAAAGATAGTTACACGCTTTCCTATTACACTGAAAGTTAAGTTAGATTGCATTAGTTGCATGACTATATGACTATCACATGTGGTTGCTGCTGTGTACTTTATTGCACTATCTACATGCATAACAAATAAATCATTGTGCAATTAATTAGGGTTGTTTGAAGTGAAGTTCAAAAGCGATAAGGTTTTGAATATGTTTGCTTGTCGTTCACAAATCGATTATTATCTAAGGTGGTCAATGACAAGAGCGAAGTGTACAGCAAAGGCAGACCAAAGCTGTTCTATTTGAAATACTAATGTATTTCTCTACCACCAGATGGCGAAGACATTAGCATCTATTATAGATGATCTATTTCGGCGAATTGACCGACAAGTTCGCCTTATTGGCTCTGTCTCCATTGTAATAAACCAATTTCAAGAAGACTAAAAAGAAGACTTCTAATATTTCAGAAGAATCGGACAATAATTAAACGGAAAATTACCATAAAAATTAACTTCAAATAATGTGGGCTAAATTAAATTAAACACTCAACTAACCTCGCTGCATTTGAACCGAAATTGTACAACTTCATTTTCTCCAGTAATTGATTTGGAGCAATTCTGCAAATGGTTGAAATCGGTAAAACGGCTTGCAAGCGTTTCTGTGCACTAATGAACTTGAATAAGCCACCATCCAATTGGGAAAAGTACCAGGACATACTCTAAGAATGGTTTCGGTAATAGAAGACTGGTTGAACTGGCAGCCCCAATGGCCGTCTGCCTTTACAATGAAGGACAAATTGCTGTCCTCGATTGTCTCGGAGTGTCAGTTGATTCTGTCTGAGAAGGTTATGGCTGAGAAGTGTAAAAATGCAGATTTCTTGCGTGTCCAAAAGAAAAGTGAAGCTGATAAGGCAAGCAGATTAAAGGAAGCCCAACAGTAGCAGAAGATCCCAAGACCAAACGGCCCTTTTCAGGGCCATCAAAACGACACTTTTAAGAGTCACTAATTTGGCGAAAAGGGCATTTTGGTGGCCTTTGAGACAATGTTCGTTGAATATAAGTAGACATCAGATAAGAATATGTTGGTAACTTGGTAGTTTATTGAAGCAAAAGTACATTTATAAACTGTCTTCGGTGCACCTTCGAAGGTCGATCGTTGGTTCTCAATTCGCATAAATTTCTAGACAATTTAAATTTATATCGTAAATGAAATTAGAATCAAAGATTGCTTCGAAATGGGCCTAATTCAAAAGAAAGACTGCATTATTATTAGGTACACTCAAATTTAGCTTACAAATTTATAATTCAAAGCTGTAGATCGGTTTGACAATCGATTCACGTTATATTGGAATATTCCTGAGGATAAACATGGAAATGTGAGATGTAAAGTTTACATTGTAAACAAACGCATTGAGAAGGCCCATTCACAACCAAAGTGACGTTCAAGAGAATCTTGAAAAAAAATTGAATTTGATCATGACTTACTATCGGGAAAATGTTCTGATTTTGTGCTAATTGATAGGTAATGGAATAATACACAATCAAAGACAAAAAATGCGATATTTTTTCCCCCAAACTCTGTCTTGTCTTGTCTTAAAAAATAAAACTATCACTATTTATGCTTACCAAATAAACCATAGCAATGAAGAGAATACCAAGTAATGCCATTTTCGTCAGTAAATTCAACATAAATTGAACATTCGTCAACCAATGTCCAGCCACTGTCAGATTGATGCATATCAATTTCAATTGCAAATTTTCTTTCATAAAGAACCAATGATAAATTGATCTACAAATTCAATAAAATTATTGTATGGCTTCTACAAACGCTTTTGCTTACTTACTTACTTGAACATAATAATTGTCCACTAAACAAATGCCAATGCAAACGATGGTTGTGATAATTAGTAAGGTCAATGATGAGCGAATTCTAATTGAACAATTGACAAAAAAAGTAAGATAATTTATAAATTGAATAGACAAAATTACCTTTTGAAAAAGATTGCCAATTATGTAATGAATATAACGATATTGATGATAAAAACATTCGTAACTAAGTTCCATGGTTGGGGCTTTGATGAGGAGTGATCGTGGCTCACAATTTGGGAGTCACAAATCATGATCACAATCACACAAGCTAATGCACTATCGAGCCAAATTGGTATGTGAAGTTTGTCCAAAATCTAAATTGCAAATAAAATAATTTTAAATGTTTTGAAAACAAAATAATAACTGTAAGATAAATTACCCGAAAAGAAATGGTCAGTTTTCCAATTATAAGAAAATGTGGTTTGCCATCTTTCAACGGTCCCGAACTCAATATTATTAATATGGTTAAACCAGTTCCTTCAAATTAAACAATCCCAGTCATCGCCACTTTCCATTTAAAATTCAAATTGTTATTCTATGAAAAAATAAAGAAGTTATTGCCAAAACTGCAAATACACTAATGGCACATACCAAACAAATGTCTCATTTCAATGAAATTATCAATTACATTTGGTCACAACATTTAGTAGAGTTGAAAATACCTCCACCGTAAATTTGCATTCACCTCTTCAATTGATATACATGTGAGAAAGAGTGTGCGACTGGTGTTGAGGCGGCTAATGTAGATGTGATAATGATGGCGATAAGAGATTAACACAAAACGAGTAGAGATGTGACAAAACATAAAAATCAGCGTGCGAGAGGAAAGTGGAATGTGATTGTTAAAACAATATATGCCAATATTGATGGAGAAAGCAAAACAGCTGATTGAGCGCAGTGTTATGTACAATGTAGAAGTACATTGTATAAGATTTTGAATCAAAATTTTTGATTGTTTGTAAAACTATTTTTGTTCCATCAAGACAGCATTCATAAGACAGTAACAGACGCTTAGATTTCAATTATTAGCAAACTATTTTTCTTTGTTTCACTTTATTTACTCACTTGTATTTCTTATTTTGCTCTTATTTGTCACTTGACCTATAAATTGGTCAATCACCTGTTTTTTATACCTGTTTGCCACTTCTCTGTGCATTCTTTCTGCAATAGAATATCATCTCACCCTCATTCACGCAAAAGTACATTACTTTCTACTTCACATCACGTTACGCCTGCATGAGTGAATTCACCGAACCACTTGCTGCTTCTAGTTTCCACCGCGGAGAGCACGTGCTTTTGTCCATGGAACATGGCAGAAATGAAGAGGCGTCATCTCCTTTGTGGGAACAAGTGAAGACTCCGATTTGATGACAGGGTACACTCATAAAGGCCGACCGTAATCACACTTCTTATCAGCAAAGTTCTCGATTACAAATTCAGTTTGATATGTCTTGGCCGACAAATGGACATTTCGCGGTAAGTGAGCGTAACCCTTTTCCCCAAATACAGCCTCTGTAGCCATCTATAGATCGTAAACTACCACAAATCAAATGATGCGATCGAGATACAATTATTATAATTTATTATGTAAGCAAAATATTCATTTCTTTAGAGTATATACAGTGAATATTTGACAAAGAAGCTAAGGGAAAAGTCGGACCAATAAAGCAACTTTACTTCTCTTCGAGCCATTCGTTTTCCTTGCGGATCTTTTCTTCCTCTTCAGGAGTGAAATCATTCTTAATGTCAAATTGTTTGCGAATCTCGTCTGGAGTTTTTCCCTTGATCATGTTGGCCACAGTTTGACAGGTCACATCGAGTAGACCCTTGATGTCCAAGTAGTTGGCAGCCAGGATGATCTCGAACAGAGTGCTCTGATCTATCTTGAGAAATTCGGCATCCCAGGGAGGAATCTCGTCAGTGAAACGACGTTCGCGGTCCTCATCGTCATCGTCCTCTTGAACCTTTGGATCGTCCTTGTGATGTTCTGCCCACTTGAGTACTAACTTGAGGATGGCAGCGTTGACATTAGGCAGCGGCACAGGTTCGTCGTCACTTATGCCAAGGTCTTGAAGCACTGTGTTGACAGTGACAGACATTCGGGCAACTTTTTGTTCGACTTCGAAGACTTCTCCATCGCTGCTCTTGAGCTTCATCATGGTTGAGGACATTGTGACTGGTTCGGTGGTCGATGAAATATGATGAAAAGAAAGTACAAGTGATCACTTGGAAAGATCAAAGAGCAATGTGGGCAACTCGAACACTTCTGGTCGCTTAAATATCGAGAGAAGCAAGCTTTACTGCTCTGTGGCGCAGACCTGCTCAAGTGACTTGGTACTATTCATAGAGCTCATCATCAGTCATCAATCAACTATGCCTTGCAACAGTTCAAAACATTAGTCAAAAGCAAATAAAATCAGCAAGCCAGTGTGTTTGAGGTTTGTCTATACAATGTCTCATGAACAATGTTCACAATCACTGATTATCGAGTTGAGCATATGTCATATGACTGGTAATTTAAAGTGGATATTTAAAGTTTAAGTAAATGAACTGTGCTAAACAGAGGGACGTTCGCTCGCTTAGTTCGATGGCTTAGTAATTGCCGGTCATTGAATAGGCAAACTAGATGACTAAACATGACACTTACTTATAAGAATATACTTGTACGTGTATTTATTTACTTGCCCTAATTAATTGCTCTCAAATGAATGTTGCAGTCTTACTTAGTAAGCAAAAAACACTAAAGATTAGAAATTAATTTTTTAATTGCTTGCACTATAATGCAAAAGAGTTTGAGTATAACGAATTCAAATGAATTCGAGTGCTAGGCCATTCGGATCTCAGATAGATCGTTGACCAATGTGATCGAAGTGTAGGCCAGCTTGGGCTGATGGCGCTGTCGTATCTTGACCACCTTAAAACCGGCACGTGCCGCCTTCTGTGACTCGGTCTCGCTGAAGGTCACCAGCAGAAGATTGGCAGGGGACATGTTCAGATTTTTTGCCAGCTCGGAGTAGGTTTCCTTGCGACGAGCATCCATGGGCAAGTCCAGAAATTGGAAATAGCGAGTGAGATCGCCTTGATCGGTTTTGGAGAGCAGTCGGCACGATCCAAGGTCGTGAGTGACCGAAGAGAACACAATTTGAGGCACGCGTCGTTCTTGCCAGTGTCGGAAAGTGTCCACAAATGCAGGATTGATGCCAATGTGAAAGGTGCCATCGATCACGCCCTCCAAGACCACCCAATGAACCAGAGTTCGAATGGAGTCGTTGTTGTGGCCAATGTCGAGTCGTTGGTGCTCTCGCATGCACTTGTACATGGTGTAGAGAAAGACCGAGTCGTGAACAGCTTGTTGCGAGCCTTCGAATATGACGGGCACCATCTCATCGGTTTCGCCCTCTTTGCGGGATTCGTTTCGCATGGTGTCAATTAGCCTGGTTAAGTCAGCGCTTGCCGAGTGTCGATCGAGGAAGGCAAAAAGGTTGGCTGACACATAGTTCACCATCTCCACCACGAGATTGTGCTTCTCCTTGATCACGTCCAGGAAGCGGTAGAAGATCATCACCGGACGAGCAAAGAGCTTGGGCCCAGGAGGCACGTTTTCAGCTAGAGAAGACATGTCTGACGATGAGGTCACACTCGAAGACGACTTTCGGGACATAGAGGCAGAGCAAGGACAGAGGCACACAAGCAGTGTCCAACCACTTGCACTGAGGTCGTTTATATGGCTGCTGAGTGCCGTTGCTTCCGTTAGTTTCGAACAGTGACTCGCACAGTTCTATTTTCCGTCTTTCTGATGTGGAACAGTTCACTTGACGATAACGTGTGTCACAAGTGAAATTCATTTGGTAAAGTGGTGCTCAATTATGGTGTTCAATTCGAATGTTTCGATTAGTAGTAATTGAGGTGAGCCAAACTACGAGTCACTATTGTATCATATTTGATTTATTTGCCATATATGTTCGTTTGGTAATTTCCACCTCGGCCTCTACACTCGAACAAACCAACGTGTGGCTAACAAGCTCGAATGCAAAAATTTGCCCAGCAGCAGTTGATCCTCGAATTTGGCTTTTATCGCATTCTACACAATATCGCAAGTTGATGGCTCATTTCAGAAATGTGCTTACACGACTTGGTACTAGCATGACGGAACGAGTTTACGACTAGGACGAGTCTCATAATCTCAAACAAGTCGACAAACGTTGATGGCCATTCGGCGACCAAACACTGATGACTTCATTGCGCACTTTTTCCTTGCCTGGCTCGGTTAATTTGTTGAGGTTGACCAGTTGGCGCACTTTGCTGATAGCAGATTTTTGCTGAGCATATAAAGCAAACTACAGACCATTCGAGAAGACAAGTGAAGACAACTCAGGCATTGCATTGTGCTTGCACTTAATTGCTATGCCGCACACATCGTACAGTTAAGTTGGTTAACCAATTCGGTGGAGGGCTACTCAAATTCACGGGGCTGACATCAGACTGATCCTTAAAATGTGACATCGAATGAAAACAGAAATGGACTAGAGTGGTTGGGCAGTGCCCAATGGGCACATCGTCATCTTCGAAAGATGAATTCATCGTTAAGGCAGCAGAGCCATTCGATTCGATCGATCGGCATGAGAATGTTGGTTTGAATTATTTGGCAGGTGTGGCCAAGTAAAATGAGGAGCATCAATAAAGATTCGATTAAAGTGAAGCATGCACTTCTCTTAGGCTACTATTAGCCAACTACTGAACAGTGATAAATGCATTTAATTAATCGCAAATTCACTTTCTTTGTTTATTTTATTTTATTTATCATTTGCTAAGTAAGGCCAAACAGAACACAATAACTCGATTACAGTTTCTTATTTGATATTGTTTAATTTTGTGCTCAATATTGACATTGTCACTTGATTAGTTAGCAATTGTCTAGATTCATTGCACATGCATTGTTGGTGGTGTCCACACGGCAAATACGAATTCGTCGATTGTCGACCAGCACCACCACACAGAGATTGTCATTGCCACAGTAGTGAGAACAAGAGAATATGGTTGCGCACAGATTGCCAAAGTGGAATTTGTAGCCATCCTCGCACCACTCGTGAGCTCGTATGATGTGCGACAGACCGTTTGTTTGAAGGAAGGTTTTAGCTGCTATTGCGTTGTACAAATAGGCCGTTTGCCGATGAACGTTGTCCACATAACCAGCGGCAACGGTAGCAGGATTCGTGTCGAGTCTTCGTGCCAACATATTGAATTCGGCCATATCACACGGGTCGTTCCATAGGATTTCCCAAGCAACAGGATTGATGTACGGGTCGGGCAGGTGCTGCTGCACTGAGCTATTGATTGCTGACACCTGTTTGGTGGAGAGTGGAATGCCACCGTGAGCACAATAGATGGCCTGGTCCACCACCGCCGAGACAGGCAGTTTGTCGAAGATTCGGTTGGTCAGCTCCCACACCTTTTGGCCGTACACTCGACCGTACTTGGCCTTGCATTCGCGCTTGTAGGTGTAGTCATTCTGAAGTAAACGCTCCTCGTGATTGCCCCTCAGAAGTGTCACCTTGTTGGGACAGAGAATCTTGAGAGCGCACAGGTACATGGCACACTCCACACTCCAACAACCACGGTCTACATAGTCTCCGAGGAAGAGCAGATTCGCATTGAGAAGTGGCAAATGTGGCCAAAGTGCCTTTTCCATGGTAAGTAAATCCTCCAAATTGCCATGCACATCGCCAATAATGTAACAGGGCGACTCCACCCGTTGACACTTGTCCTCCACTTTCAGCAGCTGGTCCATATCGTGGTGCATTGCCAGAACCAGTGACAAGAATTGTTTTCGATGTGGCTGCATCAATCCAATTGGCCTGGTGGTGGTGCCCTTGACCGGTGCAAACAGTCGGATCATTCGAATGGTGTGGTTGGCGAGTGAGTTGCCATTGAACACATACTCCAACGAGTACTGATCAGCTGTCACTGGTTCCGTCGATGCAAGTGCTTTGGGACTGTTTGGGAAGCTCAGTTTCCGAGTGCTTCGCTGAGTGTACTCGTACAGATGCCTTGCTACTCGATACTCTCGATTGATGCAGATGGAATAAACTTTTTGGTTAAATCGTGCTTTGGCCAGCAAAGTAAGCTTTGACAATGCTTTCATCTTCTTGGCCTTCATTTCAGTTGAAATGATAACAAAAATCTGATTCCATTCTTTGGGATTGATGGCCACTTGACGTATTTTGCTTGTGATTGGCTCGAAGAATGCTTGTATAAACTGTCCAACTGAAATTGAGTGGCTTTTGCACTGGCTCAGGATAGAATTCAATTTGGGCTCAAATTGAATTTTGCAGACTTGCCAATTTTGCACTTTTCCAAGCAGTGCCTGAGCTTCCTCTTTGGTTAGTTCTTTCTTCTGATCGACTAAGCCCAAATACCGACTGATGAAGTCACTGATCATATTTTCGCTGTCTTTGTCGTGACTGCCTTTACCACTTGCTATCAGCTGCAAACAGGCGAGACCCAGCAACAATTCGTGGAAGGACAAATAGCCATTATGGTGGTAGTTGAAGGCAGCAAAAAGTTGTTGCATGTTTGTCTCGTCATTTGATTTGACTAGTTTGAATCGCTGTGTCAGGTACGAACGAAACGAATGGAAAGTCATGTACAAGGCTGGGTAGAGATGAGTGACGAAGGAGACATAGACTCGTTCTATCCGTCGAGTGGACAGCCCAAGTGTGGTCAGTGCTTTCTCTTCGATGGTCACAGGCGGACTTCGAGGTTGATGCAGGAATGCTTCTTCCAGAGTGAATTCGTTCATTTGAAGACCAGACAATGACTTAAAGGAGGTACTCGAGAGAAGCATGGCACTAAATTCAGCTGGCTCGGGACCCCAAAGTCCTGTGATGGCTCCCAATGCGATGTCAGATAGAGAGACCCATTCGAAATGACCAGCTCGGCCAGTGGAGACGTTAGATTTGAGCTTGATGTAGTACAAACGACGAGTAGCAAACTGCTTCGATGGTGCCAACTGAAGACGGTACATTTGGATGCCCGTGAAGGTGTTGTCTTTCTGGTGGGAGTCGCCTTTGGACGGGAACACCATGTCGGGTTTCACCTCTGGCGTCTTGTTCAGCTCATCGTGTTTGACCTTTACCATTTCTTGTTTCGACATAATATCGTCAAATCCTTGCTTGACCGTCTTGTCCCAGGATTGATTGTTTGGCTGTACAACGAACGGAAACCACAAGGCGTCTGCTTCTGGCTGACGAGCCAGCAAAATTTGCTCATTAGAACTTTGAATGAGAAAAGCCACACAATCGTATGCACTTTGTTTTTCCATCTCGTGCAGATAATTCTCATTTCCATTCGGTTTGAGATGCGGTGGAGCTTGCTCGTTCAGACTTTTCGATTCGTTGCTTGCTGACCATTGTTGAGCAGCCATTTCCATTTGTGAAGCCAAGGTAAACTTGCGAGAAAGAGCAATAGTGGCAGCGAGATCGGACTTGCATTCTTGTGCATTGGGAGACACTTGGCCACTACCAGAAGAAAGCACGGCGTTCGGTTGATTGCTCATTGACAAGATTCGAAGTGGCAGACTGACACTTTACTGCACAAAGACGAGTCCCTATTTATTGTGAAAGTGGGCTCAAAGTTATAGAATTGTAGTTGTTTGAATTGACAAACTAACAAGTTCACAAGTCACTGAAACTTTGAATAGACTTGTCATTCTCATTGCTCACGCAATTGACGGGTGTTCGAGGATCGAACCAAATTGTTCATTGCTCAAGCAGAATTGTGCCAATCGCGAAATGTGCTTATTGTTTGACTACAGCAAATCAAAATGACTCTATTTCGAGTGTCAATGTTCTTAGTATGTATATTAATACAGCACAAGTCCGACAGTGCACATTACTGAGTTTTTGTGCTAGTAAACGCTGCTCTCTTCTTGAATGTTATGTTTACTTTGTGTATTCCTAATGTACAAATGATTTGAATTGACAACCATCGAAATGGTTGTTTTATTTGCCCGCGCACACATAATGACGAGTTTTTCATTGCACTCTTGAGTCCGGCTAACTCTTGCTAATTTGTTTGTTGTTTGTCTGGTTAGATGGCCAATAATAATCGGCTTCGTCGTCAGTTGGCAGTTCCGCAGAGTTAATCAACACCGAGTTGTTCCGCTGAACCCGATGGCACTCAAGCAATCAACGAATTAATTTTGTTTGGCAAACAAAAAAAAAAGAGAACTGCAGCTTGCTGGAGCAATGTTTTCGGATTATGTACTAGTGTGAGAAAGTGCAATTGCAACAGAAGTTGGGACACACTTGCCAGACCACTTAGTGTGATATTCAAATACGATGTTCATATGAATAAAATACTTCGATTTCAGTTTGCTACAATTTGAACCAAAGAGAAACAATGCCATTTGATTATTGCATTGCCATTGTCATTATTTAACTCGTAACACATGCACAGACTTTTCAAATTCGATTGAAAGTTCAATTTTGTGTATAAATATTGCACTGCAAGATTTGCCTTGCTTGCACATGTGCCATCTTGTTTTGTGACCTTTTCCTCCTTCTTCGATTCGATCGTTTTCGTCATCAGAGCACTGCTGTTTGATGGGCAAGCCAAAACCTAAAGCGAAAGGCAAAGTTAAACCTAAAGCCAAACCCCGAAGTAAATCGTTTCCCTTGGAGAAAGGTCCTACTCCGTCTAAAATGGAGCCAACTGACATCACTCGGTTATACAAACTGCCGGATGGAAAGCTCAAGACAATTGACGATGTCATCAACAGCCGTGGTTACAAGCTGGAAGAGAAACTCGACGAGGGTGGCTTTGGAGTGGTCTTCTTTGCACGTGACACCAAGAAGAACATCAAAGTTGCTTGCAAGATGATGGAACTTGGGGTGGACATGAAGGACTCGCGTGTTGAAGACATGAAAAACGAACTCTTTATCATGGAAAAGGTGAAGCATCTTTATTTGGTGAAACTATATACGCACTTTATGACACAGACATCACAAGGCAATCGATTGTACATCTTCATGGAGTTGGCCGATGGAGGCAACTTTGCCAAGTTTTGCCAGAAGAAAGGCACAATGACCGAAGCCGAGTGCAAACTGTACTTCGCTCAAATCGTCTGCGCCGTTAACCACATGCACTCACTCGGAATTGCCCACCGCGACATCAAGTTGCAAAATGTGCTTCTGCTCAAGAACGACAAATCGATCAGTGGCGACTTCATTCTGCTCATGTCCGACTTTGGTCTTAGTCGAATTCTGCACCATGACAAAGGTGGAGAACTCGCCCTTAACCGAACCGTCTGTGGCACTCCTCTGTTTATGGCCCCCGAAATACTGCTCAGAAAGCCGTACAATGCTTTTGGCGTGGACATTTGGGCACTGGGAGTGACCATCTTCATCATGTTGACTCTGGAACTACCGTTCGATTTTCGTGACGAGAACAAAGCCGTCAAAGACATGGTCTCGCGCAACTGGTGCTGGCCCAGTTCCAAGATGAAGAGCTCCCCTTCGGCGGACTTGAAGGCATTCACTTCTGGCATGATGGAACCTGAGAGTAGCAAACGACTCACCATGCCACAACTATGTGCCCACAAGTGGATGAGCAGTGAGTTTAAGAAGGCACAGGCAATGGCCAACAAGAAATGAACTGAGACATGAGTAAATAAACTAATAGACTCAATTAATTATTAATTAATGCGTTTAACTGAATTGATATTTGAAGGGACTTGCTCGTTTAGTGTCACTTTTACAATTCACTTGTTTGTCACTTTGAGCACTGAGCACTGCAATCAACAAGCGCAAACAAATTGAGTGCATCAATCGAAACGAAACAAGCAGTACAAATTGTCTTTTGCTTGCAGAGTCGATGTAGATTGACACGATCGAACGGCCACGACAGAACGATGGCGCTCGTCATTTGTTGAATCATTTGGACAGCTACTTGTTCATCCAATAGATCAATTGACCATTAAATGTTTGCAAAACGATGGTACTCGTCATATGAAACTTTAAGCACAATAGTTTGCACATCTCGGTCCCTTGTGAGATGAAATTAACACTTCAACAAGCAGGCCCATGTGCACGCACCTCATGGCAAGCTCATGAATTGCCGCTGAATGTTGGGCACCTCGGGCACTTGTGAATATCAAATCAGCGACGTGCAGACAATAATAGTATTTTTCATTCACAACTGAATTATATAATAAAGTGCTCTTCACTTAAACTTGAACAGTCCTTGGCAATCGAATAATTGTCAATTACTTTTACTGTTAAGTTGATGAAAATATATTCAATATGTGCCATGTGCGAATTAACTCAATTTGCTCAGTTGTATGTATGTTGTGTGTAAGTCGCAATGATAATTACATCGGTCTGCCGTTAGACGAATAGGAACAACCGAACAAGGCAAGAGTTAAAAAGTGATGTGATATTGTCTTACAACTAGTTTCGATCTATTTGAGCGATTTAATTTGTCGCACTTAGTTCAAATAATTTCAGTCGTAGTCCACCCAACAATGACTTGTCAAAGCCAGCAATAATTAACCATTGTCCATTGCTCTAATTAGAACAAAAATGAAAGATTCGCAAACGAAACTATTATATTATAACTTGCTCGAGTTCATTCAAGGTCGTTAATCGGCATTTCTCTTTTGTCTCAATCTTACTGTTCTGCACCAGTTCTCCCACTTCCTCGCCTCTGCTTTTGTCCGAATAATCTCCTTAGTGTGTGGTGTGTATATTGGTTTCATCTAATCTCCATTAGCAATGGGTTGTGGTCACTCGACTATGCAAGCCGATGAAGACGCAAAGAAGAAGAAACGAGACCGAAAGAAGAACAAGAAAGGCGGCGATGGTGATAAGACTCCTGGTGGCAAGTCTGGTGGCAAGGATCGTCCAAATGCCACCGGAGAGAAGGACAAGAAAGTCAAAAAGTTGAAAGCACAAGGCAATGACAAGACAGCAGAGAAGAAAACAAAGAAAGACAATGAACCCCTTGATAAGAGCGACAAGTCTAAAAAGAAAGAAAAGGCAACCAAAAAGAAGACCAAAGATGACGACACAAGCAAGTCGACCTCCAACAAGAGCAAACAGGACAAGAGTGGTTGGAAAGATGGCCAAAACAATGATGACTCGAGTAAGAAAAAGAAAGTGGACCAAACGATCGAAAAATCATTAAAGAAAGAGCAGCCCAGTCCCAAGAAGAAAGACCATGACGAGACAAAGATGGTCGAACCAAAAATGGTCAAGGGCAAAATCAACGAAGAGTACAAAGACAAGGCAAAGGATAAAGAAAAGAAAGGGATGGCAGATGCTTCTGGCAAGAGGCACCCCAAAGATGGTCCCGATCTAGGTTTCAAGACGACAATTCCTAAAGAGCTCAAAAAGGATGAAACCAAAAAGGAAGAAAAGCACAAGAAAGAGAAACCTAAAGAGTGTGAACCGAAGGAAAGCGAAAGCCAGCCCGACAGTCCAGACAAGAGTGTCTATGAAGGGCAGGAGGACAGCTCGAGCGTTTCCAAAAATGACGACCAATCCAAATTCAACAAGACAAACCTTTCTTCCAAGGGTCATCCCAAAGATGGCCCAGATCTTGGTTTCGAATCCAGTGCAGACAAACTTTATGATGAAGATGAGGATGACACTGGCAATGAGGCAAAAGAAAAGAAGCCTAAAGAAGATAAAGTCAAAGACAACAAAAAGGGAAAGTCGCCTAAGGATAAATCCGAAGTGAAGGATTCTTCGAGTAACAACGACGACGATGATTGCGATGATAAGTCCAAAGAAAAGGACAAAAAAGACACCAAGAAAGGAGCACTGCCAAAGGAGGCTCCCACGAAGGAAAGCAAAGATGAGGACGACGACGACGATAATGAAGATGATGAGAAGGCTAGAGAAGCCAAAGACCCTAAGAAGAAGGCCGAGCCTCAAAAGAATGATTCAGATGCGGATGAAGATGACGATGATGACGAGCCCGACGAGAAATCAAAGGTCAAAGAAGAGCTCAAAAAGGAAGAACCTAAGAAAAAGGGCAAGACTGAGCCTGGTTCAGATGGTGCAAAACCAGGTCAAAAGCCAGTCGCTAAGAAAGCGCCCCAGGGAGGATCATCTGCTAAACCTGATGTCAAGAAAGTTGGCGATAAGTCAAAAGGCAACAAACCAATGGAGAACGTCCAGTCGGACGGGTCGTCTGAGGCTTCCGACTCTTCCGAGGCAGAAGACTAATTAACATGTTGCACTATTTCGCACACCATTACAACAATTAGGCACCTTGACGATGTTGTCAATTGTAAAGCATTAAAATTATGCTATTTTAAAGTATTTTTGTGATTGGTTCAATTATCAATTTTACTCGCAATTGTGCGCGTGTCAGTGAAAATTAATCATAAATTAGGTGAAAAAGGGCAACTTTAATTGAAAACTGCTGTGCAGTTAAAACAGAATAGGAGTGCCTGAGTGTTGGCGTCAATAAAGTTGAGAAACACTCAGAAGAACTCAATTTGAGTGAAGGATCGAGCAATGGGTATGTCCTTGCAGATCTCACTGGCTGCATCGACGGCCTCTCCGTGAGTGATCACCATGACCACATTCAAGCCGGCCTCCTTGGCAGCCTTTGCTTCGAGAGGTGACTTGGTGAGAAAGACAATGTCCATTGGCTTCTGCTTGATCTTGTCGGTCAGCTTCTTGTAGGTGGCCGCATCGGTGAGTGAGCCCAGGCTAGTGTCGAAGTGATCCTCGATCAGCAAGTTGAGATCACCGTGACTGGTCTTCGACATGAACTTCTTGGTAGCTTCCGACCAGCCGTTCGAGAGGACGTACAGCTTGATCTTAAGGTCGAGGTTCCACTTCTGGATGTGCACCGCCACGTCCGAGTACACCGGGGTGGACAGCCTGTTCTTCTCGTAACCTTTGAACCACACATGGAAGCGGAACATCGAATATGCCTTAGAGAACTTCTTGTTGTCCTCACAGTACTCAATGTACTTGCACAGCGAATCGATCTGTTGAGGCTTGCTGTCGCTAGCATCCACCTGTGGAGCGCCCTTGTCAGCTTTTGAGCTTGCGATCAAGCCTTTCACGTCATCCTTGCACTCGTCTTGTGACCAGTTTTCGTCTAGGTACGACTTGTAGGTGGCCTTGTAGTGCGGCATCAGAGTCTTCTCCACAAAGGTGTCTCGAGCCGTGGTGCCAGAGAAGTCAAACACAATAGCTGCAGGTTTACTGATTTTCACTTGAACCATTTTAGTGGATTAGTTCTGTTCAAAAAAAGAAACAAAAATTATGAACAGAGCCAATGAACAGGTATGACTTACGTGTTCTTTAGATCCTCGAGGGCAAGTCAAGTTCAAGAGTCTAAATAAAGAAGCAATTCATATAGAGGCAAGTCAGCCGGGGCACTGGCATTTTGTCTCTGCTGTTGAGCATTGTTGTATGGTGATGTTTGATGGAATTCGACATGTCAAATGTTCTCAATATTGTGTTGAAGTCGAATCGGTGGTTCGCAATGACAAATGACAAAGCAAAAGTGCAAAGTTCTCTTTTGTGCTTATCGACATCTCTATAAACAAATTCCCACTTGGCGTGTTCATTTATTTAGTGTCACTTCACTGTATTGCCTGTGGACAAACAGAGCTCAACCAAAAATGCCCCCAAAGTGCACTATAGTGGACCAGCCTGCCAAGTTATCTTTTGCCAATGATAGCTTGTTCTATTACATTCGGCACCAGTTCAGTGATGACGTTAAGTCAAATCACTGTTTGACGGTTCGATAATCGAGTACCTCATTTAGAACATCAAAGTCAACTTCAAGGCACTATTTAATATTGTGCTAGTGAACGCATTTGGCACGAGCAGACGAGGAGTGTCTTACTTTTCACTTGTGTACCTGACAGTTTATCGTTCCTCCTCAAGATGGCTTTCGAAGCTCGTACCGGCGCTTTTATGAATCAAAAGTCGCAGCAAATCATCACAATGGTACTGAACTGTCCCATGAAAGAATGCAAGGAGCCCGTGATCAATCGCAACGATTTGATGGACCACATGTGGAGCAAGCACGGCGTTAAACGATTCACGTGTCTCTGGCCTGGCTGTGGCAAGTCGTTCGATGACTTGTAAGTAATGCTTTGAGTGTCCATTGGTTCAACACTAATGTTTCATTTGCACAGTGAGCCACTCGGTCAGCACGTTCGTCGGGCCCACGGTCGCACTCGAATGTGGAAGTGTCTCATGCCAGACTGCAAAAAGGAATTTCGCTCGCACAACCGACTGCACCGACACGTGTATCATCACCACTCGGATGGACTCTTTCGGTGTGGCCACCCTGGCTGTGGCTTCGGTCCGCATCGTTCGCGCAACACCATCTACTCGCACTTTCGTCGAGAGCACCGTCCCAAGGGCTACAACGATCAATTTGCCGAGGCAACCGAAGCCGAGGTGGAGCGCAACAATCCGTGCGCCATTTGCATCCGACCGATGACTCGCTTCTCGCAGAATCGCCGACTGCCTTCTTGTGTCCATGCTTTCCATCTGCGATGCCTGCTGCGATGGATTCGCGGCAACCAAACTTGTCCCTCGTGCCGAGCCAACATCCCCGGAGTGGGAAGAGGAGGTCATGGAGGAAGATAAGGTGGTCAAGACTTGTTCGCCACATGCAAAGCATTACAATTTGCAAATTCATCTAAATGAATTCAATTAAATGAACTTTTTGTTCCAACTTTGATGAACAAAAGTGGCTTGTTTGTTGCATAAAATGCGATTTACTCTGTTTTGCAATGCTGGGCAAAACTGACAAATTCGTCATGTTAAAGCACACGATATTAGAGTTCGTTTGTTTCAGTTCGATTGTTCACCATTTCGAGTGTTTAAACTTTAAAGCCTTAATTCAGTGATTACACTCGGTAAACTTCACCGAACTCAATAACTTCTCAAGGCCAGTCTCCACAGTATTGCTTTTTTGGTGCAAATTGTTCGCTCAGTCAGTTTAACCAATTGATTAATCGAATTCGATTGTGCTTGGTTCACTATTTTGGTCATTGTATGAAAGAGCTTGTTAGAGTTTGACATTTGCAGTCGCAACAGACATGTCACTCGGAAGACATTCGTCCCGATGACCGAGTACTGAGGCAATCGCCATCGTTGGCTCAATATCTCTTCGATTTAATTCGCACCGTTTAGCAATCGAATTTTTTTTATTGCAATGCAATCTGCCTATTAAAATGGAATCTATTTGTCGAACGAATTGACACTAACTAATCGAAATGCACTTTTGTTTGGTGCAAGAATGTTTTATGGAGAAGACATGTGAGTGTGCAATTTTGATTGGCGAAGTGTATGCTTTGCTGCTGAAAGTGTCACATTAGCACCGTTCGACCACCAGCATCTTTCTGCTCCAATTCAACAGTTAGAAACAATGTTGTATAATCCATTTGACACACACCTTAGAATCAAGTAATGTGCCAGTGCTTCCTTGTTGTTGTCCTAAACAAAGTGATGTAACGGATAACGTATGTTGATCTCATTCTCTTCCATTTTGACCAACTAACAAACAGGCAAACTAGTGTAAAAGACTTTAAGTTGTTTTGTACAAAGAAGCAAACTGTTTTACACATTTATTTATAGTTGCCAGGCAAGTGGTCATCGGTCGAAAGAAATGTCGTTGTGTAATCATTGAAAGGACAAATGCCTCTTCTCATATTCGAGTTCGATGGAAAATGCTTCGATGACGGGCGATATGACTCGGCATGTGCAAAATATTAGCATTAACAAAATTCTTTTTTGAGTCATTTTCTGCAATTCGAAAGACAACTTCATATGCCATGTCTGTTTGTTATATAAACAGCCTCTCCCCAATGCCATGCGGAACTCGCTTTCCTCGCTTTCACTAATGTCACTCTCTACTTTGTTGTTCCGCTCAAAGCAAGTCAGTCAAGTCTTACTCGTTCTCTTCACGGTTGGCACTTGGCACTGTTCGCTTTGTTTTGCTGGTCTCAACAACAGTCTTACTTCACTGCAATATTCATCTGGATGGGAGCCGAAACCATTGGGCGTCATTATGTCAGCATTGGTGATTGCATTGGCTCTAGGTACGATGGCACTACCGTTCCTTTATCAATATCTGCGCCCGATCTTGCCCAACTACAAGCCACCGAACGACGAGCCAGAAGAGCAAGTTATGCTTCATCTGTGCGCTGAGACGAACGCCAAGTACGAATACGAAGTCATCTTCCGTGTTGGCTGCCCGACAAAGAACTTCAAGATGAAGCACGCGCACATCGATTTCCAGCTGAGAGTGCATCCTGGTGATGTAGCATTTGGGACGGTCATTCGGTTCAATTGCTCCAAACTGCCCGACCGAATCTGTGGCGAGATGCACCTGCTCATTGGTTCGGCCGTTCCAATTAATCAAATCACCGGAATCGAAGCTAACCACAACATGAAAAATGGATTTATTTTTCTGTACGAGTGTGTGCTCATCGAGTTGGCCACTGAACGACTTCTTGAAGTACACCGCATCGACGAGTACATTACTCACAGGACGAACATTTACCGAGGCAAGATGCACCTCAAGAATGACAGTCAAGACCGAATGGGACAGTTTCCTCAGTTGCCACTCACCTGGAGCACCACCGAATTGAGCATTATTGCCTGTGTGCTTATGCTGTTCAATGCAAGTGTCATCATGGCATTTGAGTACACGAATCTGTACTTCTGGAACCAGGACCAGGAAGGCTCACTTTATCGCTGCCTTTCCGACATTGTGTGTGCCACTCTGTTGGGCTTGGTGTTTCTCTCAATGGTTGCCCTTTGTTACAAGTACTACTTCAAGAAGTAAGTCTATTTTATTATATGACTCCACATGGAGTGCAATCGATTCTATCTCATTTTATTTTTTAATCAACTAGAAAATCAATTCAATACGAATACACTGAGATTGACGAAGGAAGTAAGTGCTGGCAAATGGCAAGTATGGCTTACCTCGCAAGCCTCATCGCATTATCGCTCATCATGGCGGCAGGCTTGGTCTATTTTGGACAAAAGACCACTCTGGTCAAGTCGTCGTACTGGCTGTGCTCGTGGTTGGTGGTCACCATCCTCACATTTGGCGCTTGGGCCAATGCCAACAGCTCTCTGTGGTTTAGCAGCATCTTTGACAAGACCGCAGTGCTGAAAGCACAAAAAGATTCTACCCATGGCAAGCAGAGTCGACGTACCTCTAGGATGGCAATGTACGTAACAGGCAAGGACAAACGAACTGTCTTCTTCAACACGAGCAAACCCTCGACCGACAAGAACAAATTGTCGCTGCACCTCAACGATTCAATCTCCGGTTCCAATCCCAAGATGTGCAATCCAAACAAGCAGACAAACTCAGACACCAAACAGTCAGCAACGAAAGTTAACGTGGTCATTGACCCAAAGCGAAAGAAACACTCTGACCGCAAACATGTGAAACGTTCTGCCACTCGAGCCAATCTCAAATAAAATGCAATAATGCTATTTGTCGCATTCATTTCAGTCAATTCACTGCAAAGCCACAAATAATTGCGCGTCGATCTCTTCTGCCAACAAGAATGTGATGGAAATGCATGTAGCATTAATGCAAATGAATTATCAAATAGGCTAACATGTTAAACTGCAGTTGGCATTACACTCAATTCACATTGCAATTGCAAGTGACTTAAGGGATGACATGGGGGACATTTTTAGTGAAAATAGTCGCCACATATTTCAGTGTATTATTGGTGGTCATGTGTTGGTACCATTTTTATTTACAATTCTGAACGGATTTTGCTTTTCGATACCAAAAATTAAAGATAAATGTATAATCTTTAAAACGAATGGACCACATCTTATTAATTTGGATTTATTCAAAATTTGCATTAAAAAATCAGTAAAACATAAGTAAAATATAGAACACAAGTTTGATGTTCATTTAAGATAAGCTTAGTGAATAATTCCAGGTATTCTGGTCCATTCGTTTTAAAGATTATACATTTATCTTTAATTTTTAATATCGAAAAGCAAAATCCGTTCAGAATTGTAAATAAAAATGGTACCAACACATGACCACCAATAATACACTGAAATATGTGGCGACTATTTTCACTAAAAATGTCCCCCATGTCTTGCCTTAATGTACACAATCGACAATGTTTTGATTGCTTTTCGCATGTCACCGAGATGGTACTGATAAGCCTCTGGGTATTGAATGTATCTGACTAATAAATGACATTTACACTTTTCTGTCGGTTCAAAAATTAAAGTCAACCATGGCACGGCTGCACAGCACCAAGCCACTCAAGCAGTGGTAATGTTGACACTTTACAGTAAACAAACAGTAACTTTGAAATACCAAATAGTCGGTTTTGATTAGGCAAACTAGAATAAATCTTGCAGCCAATGTGTACACACAATGAGTCAGTCACCTTGGCCACATTGTCGCGCGGCAGTGCATTAATTGCAATTTCTCACCACACCAAATGCTCTTTGTCTCGCCTTAAGCCACTCGAGTGATCAGCCATTCTTTTAGAGTAGTCAATCAGGTTTGCCCCATCAGCAAACTCCCGGCCGACACTATATACGCGATGCACTATATGCTCAATGATGCGCAATCTTGTCCATTGTAAGTGAAAGTTTTGACCAGTCTCAAGCACGCACTTGGAGTGATGAATTAACTGAATTCAAGCCACTTGTCATTGACAAGTTTTCAACGAGTGTCTAACCAGACTAAAGCTTTCGCCGAAATTGTCAGTCACAAAAGTCTGTCAAGAAAAGCGACTTATTTGCACCACTTATTTGTGTATGACTAATTTATTAAGTCACATTTTATAGATTTTTTATGTTACTTCAGTGAGCAAAACATTTTCTCATGCCTCAGGCAGTTCATACCAAAATGGTCAATAGTAGGTGTCACTCGAGTGATTGCATTATTACGCATAAAATGAGACATTTGTTAGTTGTTTGAAGCAGAACTGTTTCTTCCACTGGCTCGAGCCACGCTTTGATTTAGAGAAGCAAACTGACACCAGCGTCGCAATAATTGCACAGACATACTTGTGCACACAATTGGGTCTGTTCATCGGTTTAATGCCTTTAAGGCGTTTGCGTTAGGCGAGTCTGTCGACAGTTGTGCACTCCCAATCGAGTGCACCTATAATTAAGCATTGACTATCAACAAATAAGCAATCACACAAACAAATGCACCGCCTTTAGACATTGGACAATCAAACAGGCCAATGTGAAAGTGAAACATTGACTTTGTTGTGGTTGTGCTAGGTGATTTCACTTTCTCTGGTTTGTGTCACATCCGACAAAGCATACACAAAGTAACTGTTACCCTGGCAAAATGGGAAATGTAAACACAGGTACATACTGGTATATACTGATATCAGAAGAGTGGCCCTTATCGCTGCCAATTGGCAATACTCGCATCATCAGACCAGAGTCACCAGACCCAGACAAACAAGCACAGTTACATGCACTTAACGGGCCGAGTCAGTTGGCCAACTTGATTCCCGATTGAGAATATATAACAAAGTGCTGGTAAGTGAAAATAAACCGAGGCATAATTAAACCAACAACCAGCGAACATAAAGAACAAACTTTATATTGTTTGTCGGCCGTTTGCGTGTATCATTATCACTAGCTCAGTGCAATTAGGCTCAGTGTCAGTGTGGTGTCCCCGAGACTGTTCAGCAACGATTTGTTCTCAGTGACCATGCAGACAATGAGACCAGAGTCGAATGGTGAAATTGCAACTTCTAATCGAACAGAATAAGTTTAATAATGTTTGAAATCATTTGAAACATGCTCCTTGCAGGACACTTCTGTCTAACAGAAATTTTGTCACTTCAACAAGTCAATGCGCCACTGGTGTTTCACTTTTCTACTGGTCTCATTTGTGTTCGGTGTTGTTTGCATTGTTCCTTCTGTCGAATCGAAACGATCACCGATCTCGTTTCGCATAGCTAACTCTGTTCGCGAATTCGCACTTTCTGCCCAATATTCAGTTGTATTGTTCTGTCATCAGCTGACTAGCCTTCAACAGTCATGTGAATGTTAGTTTCGTTGCACATGCACTGCAGTTGGTATGAACTTTTTACTCAGTCTTGTAGTAAAAACCTATAGTTCGCAATGACCTCAATTCAAGTGTCGAATCTTGATAGGCCCAATCGAACAGATCGACATTTGAATGATCAGTCATCATTTCTCCAATCGAATTCTACGCTTAGTGTTCCAATTGCGCTCAACAACCAATCAATTGAAACAGCTTCGAATGCGAAATGCCGTCACTAGTCACTATAAAAAGAGTTTGCTTGTGGCCTCATCGGTCGTTGATTTTAGCTCCTTTCTTCTCTCCTTTTCTTGTGATTGTCCTCTCTTCTACAATGAACAGATTGAGCGACCAGCTACAAAGCATGTTCGATATGATTGGCATGCCCGTGTTCGTTCCTGGCAAGACGCAGCCCGGAAAGACTATGATGCCCAAGACTGTGACCTCCAAGACGAAGACTCATCCGCTCAAGACCAAGTCAAAGTCCAATTCCAAGACCCAGACCAAGTCGAGCCCTACTGCAGTACGAAGCAAAAGTAGCTCCACATCTGCAAGTCTCCAATCTATCAAGTCGCAAGTGTCTCCTTGTAAGAAGTCTCACGATTCTCGACCAAGTGCCAACAGTCCCCAACAAGCAGTTCGTCCTCACGAGACTGTATTCGCCCCAAGACTAGTCCACTCGGGCTCACTCACCGCTGACGACACTTCCGACCGGATGACTGTCGAATCGATGGCAGCCAACAAGTATCACTGTGCAGTGTACTTCATCCACTGTGCTCAGCACCAGCGAGTGGCCTTGAGCAAGCCATCCAAACATCAGGCTTTATGGATGCCCTTCATGCCTATTCCCAACAATCGATCTTGGACTGACGCGAGTCTGGCTGGCCTTTTGATAATACTCTCTGGCGCTAATATGGACCTGTTCTTATCGCTGAAAGATAACTTGCCCTTTTCAGAGAAGCATTTGATGGAGCTGTTCGACGTTCAATTGCCCCAAACTCAGAACATCATCACTCGGCTCACGTGGTACGTTCGCCTGGACCAGTCTAAGATGGCCAAGACTAGTGCACACTACAAGTGCTGCCAAGAGACAGACTCGCTTGTCTGGATCGCCGAAAAGGACATCCTCGAACAAGGCCAAGTTTTGGAATACCTCTGGGGAAGCAAACTTTTAGTTCACTACAAAACAGTGACCGCGGCCTATCAAAATGGCATGACACCACAGTGCAGCTCGTACGAGGAATACAACCTCGAAATGGCCTTCCAATTTGTGCCACGCAATCCTCCCGTCACTCTCGAACAACAGTTGCTCAGTTCGTCCAATTTGTCAGAGAACGACATCGAACGCCTTTACATCGACTTTCTGGAGCACTGTTTTCCCTGCACTGCCATGACGATGCACTCGTTCAAGGTGTACCTGTACAAGTATGGAGTGAAGTACGAAGACCGATTAGAGTCATACTTCCGAGCCTTTAACTACACCAACAATGGCTCAATCACCTTTCCCGAACTACTGATGGGACTGGCTTGCCTCGATGGAAATTCGATTCACAATGAAACTCGGTGCAAGTTCATTGTCCGCTATTATGGCGTCCGCAATCGAGGCTACTTGTCCGAAAATGAACTGCGCCTCATGATACAAGACATGCAAATAGGCATCTCAGACGCGGAGATCGATCAGCAGTTGGCCAAGATACTTACCGACATCGAAACCGAACCTGACCCGACTTCTCCTGGAAAGGTACGAATTCAATACCACAAGTTCATCGTCGGTGTTGGCAATCTCAAGATCAGAGGCACCTCCAAGTTATGTCGCATTCATCGGCCTATCTTTGAAGTTATCATCAATGTCATCCTTGTTCGAATGAAACGCCGAGACACAAAGAAGAGTCGTCAGTACGCCAACGTTATCGAGCAGCCATACACGGGCATCTGTCTTGGGTGTAAGGCAAAGCAGCCCACTCTCGACGAACACTTGTACAAACTGGACGTTGATGGATACTATGTTGGTCGAAAAAAGCCTGGTCAACTGAAACATTTACGAACTTCGTCCAAGCCACATGATCGAAAGGCAAAAAAGGATGATTCCAAGACAAAGGCTCAAAAGTCCACCCAAAAGCCGAGTATGCAACCAAGTTCGTCAATTGAAGTTCTTTCGCCACAGCCTACCGAGTCAAACCGGCCTACTACCAAAGTGCCAAAGGATGACGAGCACTTCAGTGTGGCCTTCAAGCTAATTAAGCTAATCCGTAACTTTGAACCGAACAAAGGTACTACTCTCCAGCCAAATGGTCTTCTCGCTGGAACCATTCAAGAGCGAGAGTCTTTCCTAAAAATGCTCGAAGCACTTGAACTCAAACTAAGTCCAATGCTGAAGTCTCGTTGTGTTCAAGTTGCTTCGCCGGTTTATTTAATGGGAGACATTCACGGAAATCTATCGGACTTGCTTTCCTTGGAGAAGGCCTTCTGGAAGCGTGCTCCAATCGTTGGCCCGAATCTTGTATTCCTTGGCGATATGGTGGACCGTGGCAAGTGGAGTGTCGAATGCGTGGCATATCTCATGGCCCTCAAAGTACTCATGCCTTTCAAAGTGACTCTTCTGCGTGGCAATCACGAGATCCGAACCGTGCAACGTCTATACTCTTACCATACCGAATGCATCGACAAGTACGGAGACGACCATGGTACACGTCTTTGGGAGTTGACCAATCGAATCTTTGACCAACTGCCACTGTGTGCCATTATTGATGAAGCCATTTACTGCGCCCATGGTGGCATTCCCCAAACTACAGTCGACCTACACGAGGTGGCCACTTTGCCAACGCAAATTCCCGATCCGGAACACGAATGCCAAATAGCCTGGGAGATACTCTGGTCGGACCCAATTCATCAGCAGCATTTCCTCCAAGCGGCTCGATTCATGCAAGTCGATTTGGAACAGTGTCATGGCTATCTGCCAAACAAGAAGCGTGGCACCGCATTCGCATTTAACGAAGAGGCCACCGATCGTTTCCTGGCCACCAATGGTCTGTCACACGTGGTCCGTGCTCATGAAGTTCCACCCAAAGGATTCTGCTTCCATTTTGGCAAAAAGTGCATCACAATCTTCTCGTGCTCGCACTACTGTGGCAACTGCAACGAAGCCGCAGTCTTACTGGTGGTTAAAGACCAAATTCGAATCATTCGTGTGGACACAACCAACAACGCATCGGCCACTGATCCTCCAGTTGGAATGGCACTCAATATGCCTCATTAAAAATGTTGAAACTTTGATTGTCAACAAATGCATAATAAAATTAAAACTAAATATTAGATCGTTGTATACTTGTTTAACTTGTGTGCAAATGTCGCTTTCTCTAACAAATATAAATGAAAGGCAAGTCATTAATCGATTGTTCATGTTTGGCAATTCAATCGTCCATTTATATTTGGCTGCCTTCAGTGATGATTGTTGGAAACGATAGTGACCACCGAGCTGTGCTAGACTGCCACTCGACTTATCATCTCAGTTCGGTCGGTCTGGTGTCAATCGAGTCATAATAGGTGTTGCTTCCCGATGCGGAATTAATGATTTAGTAATTTAGTCCATGATGAATGAATGATATATCATAGTATATACTCCCTGCCTGGCTTGCCAACTATTGCTTGCCACACACAATGCATATACACAGTTGAGAGCAATTCAATTTGCAATATATCTAATGTTGCTTTTTATAATCGCTCCTTTGTTTCGTACTTGCAATATCTCGAGATGCATGCCTGTCGCGAATCGATCTCCCGAATTAATTAAACTTTCACTTCGATTGTTAGTACACAAACCACCCTAACTAGTGCTTGTGTCACAATTAATCGAGCGACATTCGAGGCAAGGTCGCCTGGTGAGCGGTGACCACACTGGGACAGTCACACTCTTCAATACCGCACTGGACGGACACACAAACTTTGCAACAGTGGAACACAGGCAAAAACACAGATAGGGACCTCCACACCATTTTTCAATTATCGCTCGCCTCGATCCCTAATAAGTAAAACTAAGATAAAACTAATAAGAATACATTTAATAGTTTGTCTTTTTAATAGAGACACATTGCGAGGTGTCAACTGTCTTGGGCAGAGTCATCTTGAATGAAACTACTGCGGCATTCCGTACTGTGAAACAGACTTAACCTTCATTTGTTTCATCAGTGCCGCGTAGTAGCCCGATCCGGTGGACTTGATCGCACTGACCGCGGTATCGTTGATGCTGTCCTGTTCAGAAGAAAAGGCCATCTTTTGCTTGGATGCCTTGGCAAACGAATCCCGAGACTGACCGACCGGAGTGACCATTTTCGATTGAACTCCACTGCCAGCGGGCTGATTCTTCTTCTGTTTGTGAGCCTGTGGCTGCAAGTTGCTTTGCAAATTGGCCACCGGAGCTTGGTCGTGATGAGAACGTTGACGATCACGATTATGGTGAGAATGTCGACCACCGCCGCCGCCGCCACCATCTTTGGTTCGCTTCTCGGTAACCACCACAGGAGTGCTTTGCTTGGAGGCACAGGCAATCGCCACAAAAATGGCAATCAGTACAATAAGGGCAAAGCAAAACAAGATGCCGAGCATGTTAAAGTGGCACACAACTAAGTGCAGAGCCAATGAGGACAAACAGAACAAAAGCCTTCTTCAAGTGATTCGACAGAAGCAAATTCAAACTTATATTTACTTTTTAATTTCGAAATTGGTTATTTAAAATAAGTCATTTGCTTCTATTCTATTCCATTTGCCACTGACCACTTCGCTATCACAATGGATAAATTTGAGTAAAATCAAGTGCGACCAATGCTACATTAATTAAATGCGTAAACTAATCAAGTGTTGATTTTTCATCAAATAAAGCCTATTTTGAATTGATTAAGGCACAATTAAAATTCTAGAGCACAATAGACAGATCTGCCGTCAAACTTTTGATTCATTTAATTACCAATCGTCGACCTTCAATTTGCATTTGCATTAGATTGTCAATATTGCCTCGTCTAATGTCGCTAAAAATAAATCAATGGTTAGATTAAAATAAAAATATTATTATTTGAAATAGTAAAAGTATATTAAGACTTAGCTCAAGAGTGGTGTTTTCATTTTTGATAAAGGCAACAAATACAGTGGCTGTCAGAGTCGATGCTGAGATGCAACGATCAGATCGCATTTAGATTGGAACTGTGGTTTGAACTGCTTCGAATAATATTTGAAAGCATTTGATGGTGAGGCAATAACTAACGAAACAACTGACGAGAACTGTTTTTCTAGTAAAATAAGCAGAATAATCCAATTGGTGCCAAAGATAATTGTAATGTTGACAGAGGAAAGTTCTCGCCAATTTGGTCGCCAATATATTAATGCTATTAGCATTATTCTAAGGCAATATTTTTGACACCAAATAAAAAAAATGTATTAGTGCCAAAGTTAACAATAGAGTAAAGGCGTCATAAAATTCCGAAGTGAGTAATTCAATTTCGTTCTTTAGGTCAGTGTCCTCGAATGGTTTTATCTCAAAATAACTTCTAACATTAATTCGCGCAGATATTTCCGATTGGAATTCGAGAGGAGAAGACAAAATTGTTCTTTAGTTGGTTAGTCTAGGCAGAGTTCCATCCAAACATGGGCCGAGATGAGACTGACACTGGAAACACTTGTTCTTGGCATTGCCTATCGAGAGGTAACGTCGAAAAGAATTCATCGCCATAAAATGAATCAAAGCTGCCTTAAAGTAGTTACAGCAAAGTGCTCCAATTTCAGCACGAATCGTTCTTTGAATGTGTCGACAAAATGTATCCTTCGATAGTAATGTCCATTTGGTTTGGTTGAGTACAAAATTTAGTGTACAGCTCTGAGCGAGTAGCTAATTCAATTTGTACATTTTCCAGTGCTTCAATTGTGTCAAGCGGCCCTTACAATACCTTGATTAAATTGTCTTAAACCTTAAATTCACAATTCTTTGGAGCATCACATATTACAGTAAGAAAATCTTGATACTTTTGTAAAATGTCAAAAAAGTGTAAAAGACCTTTCTTGGCTCGGCCAAGTTGATCCGACAACATCCTGACCGAGTCCATCGTGATTAGTTGGCAGCAGTTGCCTCTAGATAAAATGTATTGCCCTTTTCAGCAAGGCAAATAAATTTTTGTTAAATATTTTGCTCATTGATTTGATTTAGATAATTACCAGGGGACATATTGCGAATCAGTGGACAACAGTTTGATGGTAATGAGAATTATATTCGGGCGAAAAACAAATAAAACAAAATAGTAAAATGCGCATTGGATACAACATAAACCTGCCACTGAAAAGACAGTAAAGCGACTATTTTGCTTGAACAAACAACAAAACCCAATTTCCACCTAATGTGCTAACTAAGTTCAAACGTTTTACTCGTTGGCTTTGATTTCTTTAAAGAATATTGTGTAAGTTGAAAATGATTAGTGAATGCGATCGTTTGTAATTTCAAATTACTAATTTGTGGCCCGTCAATCTTGCCTCGTTCACTGCCTCTGTAAAAGTAATCTCATGCCTGTTCCAATGTAAATACCGCTTTTAAACTTTTAAATGAAATAGGCCTGTTCGATAATGTGTCCCACAAATGAGTGTTTATCGTGTCGGCACATCAGCAATAATTATCTGAACTTGTTCTATCATTGACCACTAATTGCCACAAACAAAATGAGCACAAGCTTTCGAGTGTGAGAAATGTTGCACAATTCGATGCTCATCTCGACAATGAAAGGAAATTAGAAATGTTCAATTCAAAATTCGAGTTGATTCATCCTATTGATTATCATTTTTTGGTGCAATATTTAAACAGTTGCTCGCGCCAGTGTCTCCATTGAATCGCATTTCCCTCCTTTATCCTTTTACCTTTATCCTCTACTCTGTGTCTTCTCCCATCATGAGTGACCCGGGCAATGTGGCTCATCAAGACAAAGCAAACGACACTGGAAAGACCACTCCTCCACCTCCTAATGGCCAAGTACCGTCTCCTATCAAACATGTCGAGAAGCAGCCACAAGCCAAGCAGGCCGATCATTACCTCCGACCACTGGCCAAACTGAACCTCGAAGGGGACGAAAAGTGTATGATCGGAAAATCGATGGCAGATCCTTCTCTGGTGGATAACTTTATTCCGAAAGGCAAGGCGGCATTCCGGCCTGTGGACATACCAGCCGATGGAACTATCGCTATCCCGGGCTCCTCGACGATTTTGAGTGATAATCCCAACCTAGTCCGACCTACTCCAGAGCCCTCAAAGGCCCCGCACGACCACAAGAAAGTGGAAGCCAAAGAAAGCGATCCGAAGCAGAAAAAGTCTCGTTCGGTCGAAGACAGCAAGGAAAAGATTGCTCCGAAAAAGTCCCCGAATGTGGTCGAAGTACACAAGCAAGAAAGTGAAAGCAAAGGCAAGGCTAAAGGAGACCACGAGCACAAGAAGAAGCCTCGTTCAGCTGAGCCTAAAGACAAGCCGAGCCCCAAAAAGAAAAGCGCTGATAATAGAAAGTCCAACAAGAATCAGCATGGCTCTTCAAAGGAGAAAGGAACTGAGGAAGTGTCGCCTCCGGTTGTTGGCAAGAAGACGTCCAACTCGAAGACAAACACCGACAAGGGCTCACAAACCAAAGTGGGTCACACTAAGACTGGGGATCACTCGCACAAGTCTCACGAGAAGATCAAGACAATTGTTCCTGGTGACCACGGCAAGACCAAGTCCGATGGCAAGAACAAACCAAAGAGTGCCGACAAGTAAACTAGTGGTCACATGCCACCTACGCCTCAATGGCACTCTCTTCGTTTGTCATAGACAAATGTCTATTTAACATGACACATATTTATTATTAAAAATTAAATGGCAACTTGGCACATGCACTGTGACATTTAAAATTTATAACAAAACAAATCACAACTTGTTGAATGACCGAGAGAACATAGAATGACGAGAAGTGCGACTTTGCCATGTTGTGGGAGCAAACAAACTAAAGCCAAATTGTTATAAGCGCATTTGCCTTGCAATTTGTAAATAACAAACTATTCAATTAATTCGACAATTCAAAAATCATTTACAATTGTATTTAATTCAAGTCACTAATCATCACCAAAATCAACAATTTACACGTGCCCATTTGTTTTTTTCTTGCCTAGCGCTCGAATTTGACAATCGGAGTCTACTGACAAATCAAACATAAGCCACACTGTTGACGAACTTCTTTTTACGGCCACTGGTTACTTATTATTACATATTCTTTCTTCAAAATGCCCACAAATACCATTGTTGATTGTGCATAACTGCAGCTGCAAAACCAAAACCATTGCCCTTTTTGACAATCAATTCCATCCGTTGCCAAAGCCAAGTGATCATTTGCAGCCGAATTGGTTCACTCAAACAGCGCGTCATTTAGTTAATTTTAATGTTCTTGAGTTTAAATTACTAAGAACTTTTTAAGAAGATGTCGAATTGGCGTATCACACGTATTTGAATGCCACAGGCAACTATGAGTCACGAGTTATCATTTTGAATTATCGAAATAACAGTTCTCCCGTTCTGTCGTCAATGTTGTGTCCAACAATGGACTTAGTGACCATTTATATTTGGTCACATTTGGCTTGGTTGCATATGTTGTGAGTGCTTTCTTCTCTCTACCTCTACTTTCAACTCTCTTCCCTCGATGGATCCTCCAGATCAGTCCGACATGTCGTCATCCTCCCCGTCGCCCGATCTGATCAAAGTCAAGAAGGTGAAGACCAAGAGCCAAACCAAAATCAAAGTCAAGCGACACCGTTCGTTGTCCAAGACCAAACTGGCGACTAGCAGTTCGAACAGTTCGCTTGGCTCGAATGAAGAGGTGCTCAAGCAGTACTACCGAGTGAAGAGCCGTGAACCACCGCACAAGGAGAAGATTAAAGCTAAAAGGCGCAAGACTCCTGGTGGCCACTCGGTAGAGTTGATCGCCAAAAAGAGCACTCCCTCTCTGCCTCCCACGGATCATGAGCAAGGACCGACAACTGCTGATGTTGATTCGGTGGTCGAATCGAAAGACGAGCACCAGAGTCCGGACAAGTCAGTGGCAGTTGATGGCAAGTCTGAAGACAAAGAACTCGATCACAAGAACGACACTCAAGAAGCCACTGTCAAGGAGGTTGAGAAAAGTCTCGAAAATCCACAGTCTGCTGAAGTGACTGAATCGAAAGCATCCGATGGGAACAAAGAAGACACAAAGGCAACCGAGGCGATGTCACAGGATTCCTCCAAGAAGAGTTCTATTGACCACAATGAGATAGAGGTCGAGGAAAAGATGGCTAAACCCGCAGAGGAGGACACTAAAGGCAAGGCTGCTCCGGATAAGGTGGACGAGCCTCAACTGAAGGAAGTCCAGGCAAAGGAACTTTGCGAAGCAAAAGATGACGAGTTGTGGAAGACACCTAATTCTGAGTCTCCGTCTCCGTCTCCAGACATGGAGTCTATCCCGAAAATGATTCCAAAGCGTAAGAAATCGATTACCAAGATCAAAGTGAAACGTTACCGTTCGGCTTCTAGTCTCGGTAAAAGCAGCTCTTCATCCAGTGGTTCACTTTCCAAAGACCAAGTGGTGCAACAGTATTTCCGAGTGAAAAGTCAAGAGCCTCCGCACAAACAAAAGATCAAGGCGAAGAGGCGCAAGTCTGTGGCTAGTTTGATGTCTAAGGGCCAAGTGGACTGCCAAGTAAAGGTGTCCAACGACCACGAGAACGATCAGAAGGAGGGCACTGATGAATCGGTCGCTAAAGACGCTCACAAGAGTCCTGACAAGCCATTGACTTCAGATGTGGTCAATCAGCCTATCGAACCTGAGTCTCAATCCAAAGACCAGAAGAACAAAGTCAAATCTCCAAAGCTACTAGAACACCAAGTGGTTCTTGACCATAAGGAAGATACTGAAGAAATGGACCACACCAAAGTAGTAACTGCCTCAGAGATGGCCGAACCACTCGACAAAGAGGATGCTGAAGCCAATTCAAAACCAATTGCCGACGTTTTTGAAGCAGGCCCAACTAAGCCATCAGAAACGAAGGAAGACAAACCTCTGGAACTAGAGCAACTAATTGGTGATGACCATAAAAACGAAACCGGAAGTTCAGCGAATGCCCAAAGTCTAGCGGACTCCGACAAAGACAAGTTGGAGAGCCAACCTCGAGAAGTCAATGAAGAGGTGCCTTCGAAACCCATTGTGGAGAATATTAGCAGTCCACTAGAAAAGGTGGTAGAAACTCGAGACCAAGTTACGGATGATTACAAAGACAAACACTCGAGCCAGACTGAAGTACACCCGATGCACGCCATTGCCAATGCGAATGGCCAAGACGATTTGATGGACGCGGCAGCTGGCAACAAAGAGAAAGTTGCTAAACTCGATGAGAACGATCCAAAGATGGACTACTCCAAACCAGAGCCGAAAGTCGCTTCCATTGAAGTCGAACCGATTGGTGTCAGCCCCAAGCAGACAATTGAGGACAGTTCAGCCGAACCTCAAGCAATTGTGCCAGCCAGTGAAAGCCAGTCACCGACGATTTCAATTCGAAGTGGCAATCTACAACGAGCACAGCTCACTATTGAGCCAACTGATGTCAACGCTGCTGACACTACTCAACCTGGCGTTTTCATTGTTGGCGCGATTATTCTCATTATCGCCATCTACTTGATGTTTATGCGTTGATAGAGATTGCCATTATGTGCTTCTTTGCCAATTAAAATTTTAATTAAACACATGAGTCTTTTCATTACTGTGCGCTCACTATGCAAAACGGTGGTCCTCAATGGACTTACTGAAAAGTTACACTCATTGGTTTGTTTTGCAAATCAACACATTTGCGCTCAAGCTCAATGTAAATAAATTATAATAAAAACATGTTTGCTAATAATTTAATGGGGCAATGCAGAGTTGTGCAAAGTGCCAAGTTGATTGATTAAATGCCCAGGCGTAACAGGGTCACCCCCTGAAGAGTGTGCTAGCAATGGGCTGCTTACATGGCGTGCTTGCGAGTCCATTCGCGGGCCATCTCGTTGTACTTCACTCGGTCGGTCTTGTACAAACGAGCACTTTCCATCACCAATGGGTCATCGGGATTCGGGTCGCACAGCAGCGAACATATGGAGAGCAACACCTGTGAGATGGCCAGAGCGGGTGACCATTTCTCCTTCAGAATGTCCAGACAAATGCTCCCGTTTGCATTGATGTTGGGGTGGAATATTCGAGTGGTGAACTGTACTCGAGGTGGCTTAAAAGGATAGTCCATCGGGAAAGCGATTGCCAGAAAGAAGACCCCGCCTTGGTAGGGACTGTCCGGTGGCCCGGTGATGGTCGCTTGCCAGTGGTACAGATCGTCACTTACTGGCCCGGCCGAGCACTGTGCTGGTGGATCGCGCTTCAAGTCTTCGAGTTCTTTGCGAATACGTTTGAGTGCCATTGCCAAACGGTGGTGGAGAGTCGAGTGGAGTTGACACAAAGAGAACAACACAGTTCGAGCACAAGCAAGGACACTTATTACAGTTAGACTTCTTCTCACTTTGGTTAAATGCACACTCAAACAGTGAGTGACATATTGGTCACTGTCGATTGTTGTAATTTGTTAATGAGTCGAGTTGAAACATTCAATATCGAATCAAATTGGTGACGCATGCAAACAAGCTGAATGACAATTGATATGCTGCTTTAATGTCTGTGTTCACTAGTCATTATTATTAGTTGGTCGGTACATTTTGAGGCAATCGTCATATATGGCTATATTTTATAGTGGGTGTCCACTGACCACAAGCAATTAGGCACTGAAGCTTAATCATTTCAATGAATGTATAAATTAATAAACTTTCGAATTAGCAATATAGAATTCGACATTTAACAATTGAATGCATTTGCAGATTGAAATGGGGAGCATTGCACTTTGGTTCGAACATATTTGTTTGATTGAGAAGATTTATACAAAGTGCTCATTTGTAAATTGTTCTTTTGCAAGACTTGTCAGCTCTTTATTCCGATGACCAAGCAAGAGCAACCTGTGTATGGTTGGTGGCCATTGCCCGGTGAGCCCTCACCCACCGCTGAGCAAATTGATCCGAACAGCAAGTTGTACTGCCCAGAGTGTGATGACAAGGTTCCGACTGCCAGTGCAACTCTACGTCCAGTTGCGTTGAAGCCACCGAATCGACGATGTAACGACCGTTACCCTGACTGGTTCTACTACTGTGGCGAGTGTGGCTATCCGGTTGCCCATTTGATCGATGGCTACGATGGCTTAGCGATTGAGATGCCACAAGCCCAAGGTGTGCATCTGCCTGCCCAATCGAATGTCACTGGCCAAAGCCAAAGCGTCACTGTTGCTCAGCTCAAGGCCCAGTACGACTATGTTGCGTCGATTCAAAGTCGTGAAAAGATTTGGAACCCGCCTCCAGTGCAACAACAAAGTGGTTGGTTCGCTGATTGGTTCGCCCAAAAGCCACCAGAAAAGCCTTCGAGATACCCTATTCCGAGTGAGAGTCCAGTTGCCCCAAACCATGCAAATCAAATGCCACTGCAAGATTACAATCAATCGTCGTCATATAGCTACAATGAGAAGCAGCTGGTCCCGCCGATTATCCCGTGGGACGATCCACCACCTAATGCTGGCTTTTACCAAGGATTTCGCAGAGTGATTGGCCGTTTGAATCCGTTCAAACAAGCACCAAATCCTGGCCAGGGAAGAGGACGACGTTAAAAAAGCTCTCGGGGATATGGCGTTTGCTCTACCACCTCTCTTGGACCGAGCGCATCAAATTGATTTTTTAAATTTATTACAAAATAAATAAAAACAATTGCAATTGTCTAATATCAGCATGAATCTTTTGCAGCACAGCATTAGAATGCAGCTACAATAGAGCTGGTTTGTCTGCGTGTGGACTGCAATTTATCTTGCACAGCGAATCGAAGCTAACCAGATAAACGAAAAATCTAGCCACTTCTATGCAGAAATAAATGTACAAAACTTGTCAGCAAATGCTCATCATATATTCAACAAACAAGTTATATTCATAAAGTGGACTTTATTTAGTGCCGCTTTTTGGTTTGTTAACTGGTTTTTTGGTTAATATAACTGATGTTGTGCTGCAGAGCATCGTGTGCATGTGCACTATTGCAGACTTGTCGACAACTGAATGCGAGAGACCATCTTTTTGTGGCCTACGAAGGTTACGTCAAGTGGTAACGAGTCCTCATCTTGCAAGTTATCTTCCCAGTTGAATGAAGGCCACTGCATGAGAGCCAGTACCACAATGCCGACGAATAGAATGGTGAGGACAATGCCCAACAGAACAATCATCCACTGTCGGAACGAGAGTGGGCCATCGTCGGTTCGTTTGATTGCATGCTCAAAATTGCGAGCCTGGACTAAGTTTCCTTGGTTGCTTTGTCCGGCCACAAACTTTATCGGCAAAGCGGTGGCCATTTCGGAGATCATCTTGTCTTGATCGATTTCCTGTTCACCGTCGACTGCTTCATCATTGGAGTCAACAGAACGGTCTCTTTCGAGCCCATCATCATTCCTGTAAATGTGGTACGACAATATTAACAAACTTGAAATAAATTAAATTCACACTTACCAGTCGTGAATAGTTTCCTGATCATCGTAATTGAGCAAAATATCTCTGCGAATCATGGAAGGACTTGCAAGAACAATGCCCAACACGGCAGTGGTGGCAATAATTACTGCGACAAAAGTCATTTGATGCATTGAACTAATTCGAAACGGCAAAGCGTCAAGTTCACAACAAACAATACCAGAACGTATTCGGTGAAATCAGTGACTTAAATGAGAGAAAACAACTCTATAAGAGAAATTTGATTATTATTCGAAATGTCGATTAAAATTGCACAACTATTGATTTCTATAAACAGTCTCAGGCTGAACGTCTCCCTGTTTACCATCTGCCCTCGACTAAATCAATCAAAAAGACTCTGCGGCACATCAATATAAATTGGTTTAATGGTCACACATGAAAGTGACATAAATTAATTAGTAGTGGTCAAAATAGACCATGATGAGTGTCAAGATGGTGAGACACTAAGCCGGGTTGTCCTCCTTGGCTAGGCTGATGGCACGTTTATGAGCAGCTTCCACGGCACCAGACACTCCTGAGGCGACATCGGCCTTGTCCAAGATGCTGAGACCGTAGATGGCAGGGCCAGATGGGGCACAGACCTCGTCTTTCAGCTCGTTCGGGTGCTTGCCTGTCTCGAGCAAAGTTTGGGTGGCACAGCTGAGAGTCTTGGCAGTCAACTTAACAGCGGCCACGCGACCGAGTCCAATCTTGAGGGCGCCATCGGCGAGAGCGTTTATGAAGTAGTAACTGAATGCGAGTCCAGCACCACAGATCGCATAGGCAGCATCCATCTCCTTCTCGGGAATCTCCTCGAGCTTGGCCACCAACGAGAGCAGTGCCCGCACTGGTTCGGCCAGTTTGGCACTGTCCGGATCGCAGTCGATGCAGCAAACACCCATCCCATAGGCTGAGCCACAGTTGAGCATGATGCGGTGCATCTCGAGCATGTACTTCTCCGGGTGCTCAGGGTTGAGCAGCACGTCCTTGATGGACTTGAGATCATAGCCAGTGACCAGCGAGAGCACGTACAGGGGATGCTTCATGTTTGGAATGAAGTTGGTGGTTAGTGGGGCAGGACGAGTGCCACCAAGCTTGTACAAGTTGCGAATAACGTTGCCGTTCACTGCCAGGAAAATGATCTCGCAATCGAACTTTCCGAAGATATCGAGATTGCGCTTGGACACTTTGAGTCCTTGGTAGTTCTGTTTGAGCTGATCGGTATTGGAGGAGCTCGGGGCGGCCACATGAATGCGCTTCGGATCCACCTTGCCGTAGACCACCAGGCCGTTGATAATCGACTGGGTCACCTTGCCCGCACCAACGAAGCCAATCTTGGCGGTGTTCGCATCGACTTGCTTCGACTTTGACTTTGATGCCTTGCCCATCGTTGAAATTAGCGACAAGTGAGGTAGGGCGCTAAGATAAAGTGCACAAACGAAATAAGACAATCGAAAGAGAACGAAAGTAGCAAGACACTCAACTCAATAGCACAGGCCATTGGAAGGAACACCAGTTTTATAGTGCCTTCAACAATGGTCATATTGCTGTGCTGAATCACTTCTTTTCGATTACGTCTCGTAGATCGATTTTGGTTCGAATAAAACTATATTCGACAAGCACATTTCAAACGTGTGATTACATAATGTTCGTTTTGTGACATTAGATCAATAATTGAAACCTTCAACAAATGAATGATGATGATGCACACTGAAGTGTATTTCTGGCTGTTGAAATAAGCTTAAATCTCAAAGAACTTGATCAAAATAGCTGCTCACGCGTGAATAATTACTAGATAATAATTATTAGATAAGCATGCTCTGCTTCTGCAGAGAAGTTAAGACAAGGCACACAACATAGCCAGCAAGCAACTCAAGTAAACAAGAACAATTAGTGCATAACACTGGTTTAATGTGATGGCAGAAGGCATGGATCACATTTTGGACTCGACCTGCGATAGTCGAAACATGTCGAGCATCTCTTTGTTGTACTCGGCCAGGATGGCTCCCACCAGCGTGTCGAGTGAACGCATTTCGAATGTCCAGGCGTCCCGGTTGATGGTGCTCACACGATGAGACTGATACTTGTTCATGTCTATGAAGCCAGCCATGTCGAAGCAGCTCTCGAATGACGCCATTTTGGCTTTTAGCGTTTCCACGTCGGCAAACAGCTCCCGGAAAGCGGTCTCTCTGGTGGCAGGGTTCATGAAACTTTCCAGGACACGTGGAAGTGGTGATGCAGCTGCTTTGACAGCGATGGTGCCAGCAGTACTAGACTTGGCATTTGTCTTCGAGTTGGTTGCTGGCACGAGGCACATGCCTTTGGGTCGGCGAGTTTGCATGTTGACCAGAGACTTCATAATTTGTTGGTATGAGTCCTGGAGTGTCTTGATCTTGTTGTTCAATTCGAAGGCAGCGTCATAAAGGTCCTCGAGTTGAGTCTGCTCGGTGACCCATTCGATTGGTGGACTTGCTGGCACATCGGCGACTTGTTCCTCTTGTGGGATGTTCATGTTGGCTAGGAACTTCTGGAGCATCTCCACCGCCTTGACATCGTTTGGTGTAGCGAGTATGAACACATTCGTGGTAGTGTTCATCTTGGCCACAGATTTGGTGGTGCTCGCATTGGCCACGACCTTGCCACTGACTTTGCTTGTAGACAGGCCACGTGACTTGGGCTTGCTCTTCGGTTTGGCATTAGGCACAACACGACCACAAGACTTGGGTCTTTGTTTGCCTCGGCTCTTTGGGCGTTCTTTCGACTTTGGACGAGTTTTGCTCGGATCCTTTGCGACTTGACGCGACTTTGATCGCTTCGCCGTTTGCTTGTTGGCGCTCTTTGGACGAAGGACATTGGTAGACTTGTTTTTTCCGACTGGAATGGCCACTTGCTTGTCCACAGATGCCTCTGCCACGGGTGACTCCTCGGTTTCGGTTGTCTCGCCATCAGTGCCAGTGTCGTCATCAGCAGGGGTCGTCTCCTCCACCTTGTTGACTTCTTTGGAAATGCGTCGCTTGCCCTTTGCCTTGCCACCAGTGTTCTGCTTGACCATGACTGAGGTTGAGAGAACTTGAACCAAACGACTCGATTTGCTTGATGAACAATGCACGAGAGGACTTAACAGCTAGGACTTAACTACATCATTCAAAGCCTTTTGGTGGTGCCTTATTTATAGTAAATTCTCATTTTCTGTTAGAAATGCCGAATCATTCGCAGAGACTGAAATGATTGATGACTTTGTTCCACTTTGTACGTAATTGTTCTGTTTGTCCATTTACGTGTCAATCAACGTGTGATAGTTTGTTCCATCGTGTTTTGATGTTCAGAAATGGCTGTTGGAAGTTCCAACTTGGAACGTGTCATTTGGAACTCAACACGTAAGCAATAGTCAATCACTAGACTCATGCTGCACTACAGTGATGCAACAATTAGAAAATGAAACGAACTTTATTGTTGCGAACGCTAAATACAAACGTGTTCAAGTAAAGTTTTCTCTATAAATAGAGTGCCACTTGTTGGCTCAAATCGTCTTTCTCCGTCTTTCCTCCTCTTACTTTGTTCAGTGCAAGTCACGCCACAACATGTCCAACCCAAACAAGCCCAAGTCAAATCGCGAACCGTTCAAGAAAGCCGACAACCTCCAAGGCTCTAAGAAGTCAACTTCTCCATCGAGCAAGTCGAAGCCAAGCAGTTGCGCCTCGACCAAGTCATCGTCAAGTCAGAACAGCGTGGGCAGTGTTGGCATCGGTGGCAGTGGCTCTTCAAACAAGAAAGCTAAACCAGACGCGTACCTTCGTTTCCGTCTGATGCCTCAGGGCTTGGGCAACAACTCCATCAATGTGTACGAGCAACGCGTTTTCGACTGTGTGGTCTTCGTAATCGTGTGCACCAAGCACAAGACAGTGGCTCTATCAAGCACTGACAAGTGTCGTGTCTACTCGTGGTTTCCGTTTGTTCCTGTGCGCGATGCCTTCACCTGGAAGAAACTATCCCGTGACGGTCTGGCCACCATACTTGGAATCGGTGGTGACACAGCTGATGAGATGGACCCAACCATGGCCGCACTGCCCCAATACACGGACAAGTGGATGGACATCATTCGTGTGCAGTTGCCAAGCTCGAGAAAGTTCTACACCAGACTGACCCAACTGGTGCAACTGCTGCCGATGGACAAGGCTGAGGTCGCGTGCTGTCAGGACAACGAGCGAGTTCAGTGGCACAAGCTGAGCGACATTACCAAGCGAGTCGTGGACAACGCGTGGGGCGACGAGGTGGTGAGCACGAGTCGGGCACTGGCACAAGGTGGACAAAGCTTCCTCAAGGAGTTCAGCCTCGACAAGCTTGCCAACTTTTATGACGAGAACACAGACCAAGTGCGACTACTGAAGCAGGCCAAGTGGTCTTTGGAGCGAGTGCACGCCCTGTACCAGGACTATGTCACCCATCTCTACCCTGCCTTCATCATGACACCAAACTCTTTTCGGTGCTTTGTGCTCAAGAAATGTCTCCTGCCCAAAAATGACAAGCGCATTGCTCGCCTGTTCAAAGCATTCTCTGAGGGTCGAGAGTTTATCACCTATTCTCAACTGCTGGTTGGCCTGACTGCGATGGACCCGAAAGCGAGCAACTACTCCGAAGCAAGGGCCAAGTTTGTGTTCCAGTACTACAACACCGAGTGCAAGGCAGCTCTGTCAAGCAGACAAATGGCCGAAATGGTGACCGACCTGGAGAGTGCCAAAGAGATCAGAATTGCCAACTTGTTCAAGTCCTTCAGTGCCACCAGTCACTGCCTCAATTTGGACCAACTGATTGACATTATGCAAAAGAAAGAAACCTTTCCCGATTGTGACCGATGGCTTCGACTGGACAAAGCTTACTCGCAAGAGACGGACAAATCGAAAGGCAAAAAACATGGCGAAAGGCGACCTTCAACAGTTGAACAGTGGCAAAGCCAAATCAGCCTCCAAAAGCAAGACCAAGGAAATGGACCTGTGTTCGTACCACGTATCGCCAAAGTACGACTATGGCCTGCACTCAGTCATGCTCGACAGCAATGGTCGATGTGCAGATGCGAGATTCATCGGTGAAAGTTGGACAGTCGCCTGGCCAGTCGACAAAATGACTCGTCAACGCTATTCGATTGAAACTCTCTTTCGGTCAAATTCGGTCGCAAGCATCTTCATCGATTTGGTCCGAGGATTCATGGAGAGGATGGTGGCCAAAGGCAGCACTCACGATGGAATGGTTAGCTCGCCTGAAGACAAACAATCCTTGCCACAGTACGTTCAATTGCTGTGCGACCAGATGATGGCCATCCTGCAACTCGAACCAAAGTTGCTTCGTCTCACTGGGCCACTCTACATCATCGGAGACCTGCAGGGAAGTCTGCTCGACCTGTTCCTCTTCGACACGAACATTTTCCGTGCCGCACCCGTCAATGGGCACACATTGCTCTTTCTTGGCAACTACTCGGGCACCTCGTTCAACTTTGGCATTGAGTGCATTCTGTATCTGTTTGCACTGAAGATCGCAATGCCCAACAAAGTCTACCTGCTGCGTGGTCCCAACGAGGTGCGCCTGTTCAACCGCGGTTGTCTCAAGATTGAACTACTGAACAAGTTTGGCAACAAGCATGGCACTGATATCTACGAACAGGTCAATCGAGTGTTCGACTCACTTCCACTTGGTGCCATTATTGAGGAGACGGTCCTGTGCACCCACTCGGGCATTCCCAACACCGACAAGAAACTGGCCTCGCTCTTCGAAAGCGACTTCTCATCAGACAAGTATTTCTCTGTGTCGGACCTCGAAGAATCGATGCCAATCGGACACGAGATGGTGACCAATGTGCCCGCTCGATATGCCCCAGACGAGTTCAACATCGACAAGAGTGGATTCATCGAGGCCCCAAATGGTGAGCGATTCCACTTCTACAACCGAAACGTATTCGATGCCTTCATGAAGATCAATGATCTGTCCTATCACATTCGCTCGCACAATCCAACCGAAGAGAGCTTTGCTCTGTGCTTCCAAAACCGGTGCATCACCATCTTCTCATGTCATCGCATGCAGCACAAGCAAGCCAACCGTCTTCTCAAGAGCGTCTCAGTGATATCTTTCACTGACAAGCGAAAAATTCGATTCATCCGTTTTGACATGAGCAAGGAGAACAAGTCTAGCAAGTGAGGCCGCCAACTAGCCAACTATTAGTGACCATTTTCCTTTTGTCACTCAATAAAACATTCAATTAAATGCGTTTAGTTTATTTCAGTTTGAATATGACACAAATTTGAAAAATGAGTGCGCAATGGCGATGACTTTATAGGTGCAAACGATCATCGTGCAGAGTCAACATGTTGAACAAATGTGTCAATTGGCAAATCGGTTAAAACGCCAATCAGAATAGGCACTCGATTAATAGTCGTGTCCAACTTGTGCCAAATCGACAATTGCTGACCAAAGGTGTGGTAACTGGTGATTTGTTAATTGCTACACATGTTAATTGTTACAGTTAGTTTTTTTTGTCGCAGTGTTGTACTAGTAATTTGTGGCATTTGTCCATTTGATTAGACAAACATAAAATTAGAAACTTCCAACCTGGCTGCAGGTACACTTCACTCAAACAGTGTCAAATTAGGTAACTTCCAAATGGAAAGCCCGCGCCAATAATGTCTCAATGATCACGGTGATTTAAATTCAAAACACAAATTCAGAATTAAAGCTTTAATATTCAAAAGCGAATGAGTGAATAGCTGCTCAGCTGGCAGAGGAATTAATGCGGAACATGTCCAGAAGGTCAGTGTTGTATGCCTTCAGAATTGTGGTGACTACCTTGGACAAGTCCTTGATCTGTGTCAAAATACAATATGAATTAGTTGAGAAGGAGAGTGGCCAGTGCGCGACTGAACTTACTACTTTGAGACAATCCGTGTACTGAGAACGGCTGAACTTCCAGTCACCTTTCTCGTAAGCATCCCGCTGAAAGTAGCCCTCGCCAGGGAAGAGTGTCTTGAAGTGAGCCATGGCCACATTGATTTCGTTCACTTCTCGGAACAATTCCTCGAAGACGCCGTCCCGAGAGTGACCATCCAGGAAGCGGTCCATGTTGTACTTCTGCTCGTAGTTGACTGAAACTCGGTGGCAGATGTCGTCGATGGTATACCATAGTTTGCACTTGGGTCTCGGTAATGCCTCCAGTGCTGGTCTTGTTGTTGTCGGGAGTAGTGCCTGCGGCAGTTGCCACCAGAGCTAATGCAGCTTTCTTTCCACGTCGGGTCTGCATGTTCATTAGTGAACGAATAATGCTGCCATAAGAGTGGCGTAGAGTTGCAATGGATGTGTTCAAGTCAGTCAACTGTAAATCAAATATTTAATTATGCTCACATGTTGTGCACAACACTTACTTCATCGTTTAAGTCTTCCAACTCATAATTGGTCGGTGGCCCGTCAGTGGCATTGACATTTGGGCCAGCCAAAGTCTTTTTCGTATCTGTCGGCCAGTGTCTCCTTTGCCAGTTGAACCTTCTGTCTGTTTCGGAATTTGAGCAGTTTTCTCATCTGCTGAGACTGGGCTTGAGCTGTCAGCATCCGTCGAATGCATCTTCGGAGCAGCCTTGACAGACTTCTGATTAGTGCTCTTACAATGTTAGAGCAATCTTGGCCTTTTACGTTGACTTTTTTGCTTTTATAAGATTTGGTGACCTTGGTCTTCACCTTTACTTTCATCTTAGTTGTGCGTGCTTTGTTCTGGGGTTCCGGTAAGAAAGAGCGATCGGTTGTTTTGGTCGATGAAGCCGAAGAGTTTTCTGACGGTGGCACATCTTCAGTGTTTGCGTTTTGCATCTTCAAGTTAGACAAAATGTCGCTGATTTGCGCCTGCATCTGCTTGGCATTCGGAGGCTTTGGCTTTCGAACGGACTTTTCTGTCACCTCAGGTCGATTGGTCCCTTGTCCCTTGGACTTGACTTGACCTTTACTCTTGGGTTGAGGCGTCTTCATCGTGCGCCCAGTAATCGGTGAAGCCTTGCCACCAGTTGCCTTCGAAGGTTTGTACGAGGTCGACTTTGAACCGATATTTGAGTCGATATTTGATTTGGTTCGACACGGATTCGCAATTGGCTTCAACTTGACCCGTGATGGAGGAGGCTTGTAGGATTTTGACTTTGACTTGGTTCGACACGGATTCGCAATTGGCTTCGACTTGACCCGTGATGGAGGAGGCTTGTAAGATTTTGACTTTGACTTGGTTCGAACTGGATTGGCCACAGGCGACATTTTCACAGTCTTGGTCGACTTCTTGGTAGAGTTCTTAAGGAGAACCTCTTTTGACTTGGGTCGCTTCGAAGAAGTCACTTTTCCTTTGGATTTCGGCTTTACTGGCACATTGGTTTTCTTGATGTACGGGATATACTTCTCGGCCACCTAGGGAATAGTCATTGCAGATGGAGGATTCTTGGCGTCCCAAGTGGCAATTGAATCAGAATCAGAGTCCGAGGACTCTTCTGAAGGACTTGAGTCACCAATCGAATCACGTGACTTTGGTCGGGCCTTGACCTCTCCACCGGATCCATCCTTGACAACCTCATTGGACGCAGTGTCAGTTTGCTCAGAGACGTCTTCACTCGAGTCGTCCTCTTCTTCGGTTGAGTTTGATTCGTCTTCAATTGGAGGCGGCTTCTTAGGATCGGGATTAACCATTCGAGAAGGCGGACTGAAACTTGTTGATGAAGGAGTCGAGTCTTTCTATCAAGAGGAAATGGCAGAAAAGATAGTCAGCCCAATCAATGCATGATACAAGTCTTATATAATCACCAGTAGCAGTCCATTGGCATTCTAGTCGAACAGCACAATAATGCCTTCTAATGACACGTTTCAGTGTCATTCGAATGTGGTCAACGTGTCAATTGTTTTCCAAGTGACTAATCAATGGAACATTGACAGTCCACAATTAAATTCTAATGCAAATAATTTGGGAAATATCAAGGAGAAATAGAAATACATAACATGTGTTTGAGGTCCCTCCGCTCGCTAGATGGCGTTACATCGAATATTTGGTGCTTTGGCCAATTGCACTTTGACTGTTATTTGCTTGTTGAGAAGTGCACTAGGTTTGCACGATGCCTTTTAGCATGTAATATATCAATAAATAATGTAGCTTGCCATTGCCTTTCCTTGTCGAATTTTACGCTGACCATACAAGCAGCCTAAAAAGTACACATTAAATGGATTGAGAACCAGTTCTGTTTATTACACAAGTGTCGTAACGAGCATTGAGTTTATGCGCGCGTGACTCATTTCATGTGGTAGAGAGACTTTTAATTTTGTTAGGCCAACATTCAGTTACACAAAACATTTAGCAAGACGTATAGCAATTTAATTTATTGCTTGTTTTAATGTAAAGTGCCAATTTGGCTTGAGACTACTGTTGGTCAGTGCCATCCGAGACGATGTTGACTGGGGCAGTCTTCTTCAGTTTGGCACACTGCTTCAATGGCTCCATCAGCTTTCGGGTGCACTTGGTCTTGGTGTCGATGGAAGACTTCGAAAGGCCATTCCGGATGCGAGCTGTATCACATAGAGTGTAATAGCTGCCGAGGTTAGTGACTGTAATTTCTTGAACCGATGGAAAGATCCATCCCCACTGCTTTGATTCTCAAGTGCGAAATTGTGTACAGCACCAGAGTCAATTAGAGCACCGAACTGAGTTGGGCGATCTGTTGGGACGGAATGTTGTCCTCGGAGGATAGTGGAAGTTTCAAGTGGATGAATGCGTTAAAGAGACGCAGATAGATCAGATGTCTCAGTGGTGAGAGACAGTTGGCCAGAGCCACCAGAGACAGTTCAAAACAGTCAATGTCCAGAGAAGTGACCGAGTGGAAATCGCCAAAGAATATCTTCAGTTTATCGCCCACAAATGGTCGCTGTATCTGGGGAAGGTGCACACTCGAGCTGCCAGCACCAAAGGTTTGAGCATCATGGCTTGTGCCTCGTTAATGCCATTGTTAGTGTACAGTCCAATTTGTTTGAGTTTAGCATTGGCATGCTTGGCCAGTGACTTGATAAACTGTTTGGTTAGAGTTGGGTAGCAAAAGAAGAATTCTTCCAACTTGGACAAAATTGGCAGATCGATAGGCACTTCTTCGCCATCGGAGCCCTTTTCCTCGACCACTAAAGTGAGGTACTGCAGAACGGGCATTGAATTGATAGCGGCCACAAGTTCAGTGAGGTTGTTTGGCACAAACTGAAAGCACAGTCGTAAAGCGACCAAAGTGTTGGCCCAATGCTTCACCACTACCATCACTAAATCAGCGAGATTTGCATTGATTTGGTTGTCGGTGAATTCGTCTGCTGCACAGAGCAACACCAACTTGGACACATTAGGCATTTGGTCGAACAAGTAGCTGGTAGTCTCTTTGTCCAGGTAGGCGTGAGTTCGCTTCTGGCACGAGTGTGTAGCCGCAGTGGAAGGAAAGGCCAGTGGTCCATGACGTGCCCGTGCCATTTCGCGATCGTAACAGAAGTTAAAGGTCGACTTGGCGTAGGTGTTAATGACTTCATCGCCTAGCCACAACTCCAAATGGGTAGTGGACTTGTTGCTACTCAAGAGAACAGAGCGTGGAGTGGCCCTTGGGACAGGGCACAGATGAAACTTGAATGAAGAGAACCAAAACAGAAATAGAGCCTAGGTTTGATTTGTGCCTGACTTATTTCACGGCACAAACAATTCGAGTCGATAAACATTTTCGAAAACTTGTAATGGAATCCATCAAATGCTTCGTTTAATTAGTCTATTTGAAACTAAGTTGTCCACTAGTGAAAGATGACTTTGCTTAAGCATTTGTGCCGACTTTATTATATCAAAGTCCAGTCAAATTTCATTAATGCCAAATAACACAAACACTGGCTAAATCGCATTACAAGTGGTTTTTCATCCTGCACTTGATTAATTTCACAGCTGCCTGCCGCTCAATAAAGGCTTTGTGACAGAGACAACACAAGAGAGCAAAAATGGCATTTGCCGACCAGCAGTGATTTCATTTTTTGGAGTGAAAAGTCAACTTTCGAATTTGCTACAAATGAACAATAGCCAAAGCAAAGCAGCCCACCATTGCAGTAAAGTTAAAAGTTATCTCGTCAATGCTGAAATTGCATTTAATTGTTTAAGTGCAGTAAGTCTGTGTTTGGTTTACTGCTTTGGTGGCTCAGTTGTTGGCTGCTCGGGCGACTCTTTGGCTTGTGGCTTTGAAGGGCCGTTCGCTTGTGCCGCTTCTTCAACTTTGATCTGATCAGACAAGGCATGTGCCGCTTTATAGTCATTGACCACCCACTGGTGAGCCAGCACCTTGACCAGTCGAATTCGCTTGCCAGCATCAGGATTGAGCATGCCCTTCATTAAGTCATCCAGCTGGGCAGAGGGAGGAGAGTCTTTAATCTTGCTGGACCAGTTCCACTTCTGTGCTATGATGTCCTGCAGCACATCTTCATCGGACTTGTCAAAGTCGAAGGGCAGTTCTAGTGAGAGCATCTCGTAAAGGGTCATGCCCAGTGCCCAAACGTCCACCGAGAAGGCGTTATAGAGCTTCTTCTGCATCAACTCAGGCGCCATGTAGAGCGGAGTGCCACAAATAGACTCGCTCATTTCGACTGTTCGCTTCTCCACTTTGACTTGCTTGCTAAGGCCAAAGTCGGACACTCGCAACAGATAATCGCCAGTGATGGAGCGTGCATTGGCCACCAGCAGCACGTTCTGCATCTTGATATCGCGATGGGCAATGCCGAGGCCGTGCATGTGCGCAATGCCACACACCACTTGGGCAAAGTACTTGGCACATTCGACTTCATTGGGCACACCTCGCTTCATAAAGTAGCTCTGCAGGTTGCCACCGTCGGCCAGCTCCATGAAGATGTACATGTTGTTGTTGTCGTTCTGCTGCACAATAAAGTGACACAGCACCTTGATCACGTAGGGATGGCGCACCTGTTCCAGCACCATCAACTCGTTGCGAGTGTCCGCCATGCGAGAGTCGTTTGCATTAGCAGCGCCAAGATCCATCCACTTGCAGGCCACTTTGATCTTCTTGCGATTATCATCGGCAATGAACACGGTGCCAAAGCCGCCTTCGTCCAGCTTCTTTGCCAACGTGTAGCCAAAGGCTTTGATGACGTCCTCTTTGGTTTTGAAGTGCTGTCCGGGCACCTGAAAGAAACGAGTCACCGGTGATTGCTTCTTCGAGCTTGTAGACGACTCAGCCATATCTGAAAGGCAGGAGAGGTGGCCGGGAGAGAACTAGACAAATGACCAAACGGTTCGACTAGAGAGCAACAAATAACACTTTTAGCCAACATTGACCGAGTCACTTTTGCCTCTGAGACAAGTCATTGTTGGGAGAAAGAACATTGTCATTGAAAAAAGTTTACCGAATGACTCAACGGATTTCAAATTGTTCGATAATCTTAATCTCGTCATGTTCAGAAAAAGACTGCAAAATCATCTCTTTTGTAAGCACTGTTCTAATTCAAAATTAAGACAATTTAATTGAGGCAATTAGTTTGGCTAATGTAAATGAAGTAAACATGAAAATCTTTCTGCCGTGTAATAAATTGCCATTTGCGTTGAGGCAGAAGCATTTTAGGCTTGATAATTTCCAAATGATGGCCCTAAGTTGTGGGAACGAGTCGAGGCGGTCTGAGGCACAACATATGATCAGGTTTGAGTGCTTTGAGAACGGTAAATCGGTTCAGTTTGGGTGCTTGCATTTGCGATGCTTTCTGAAAAGAACCATACTGATGGGTAGGTAGTTTGAGATTGCTGATAATTATTGCAATGCCGAACACTGGAACGAGTAGTCACAATCCTCAATAGTCGCATGGAAAGTGACACCGTCGGCAGCAGTAGTACAAGTGAAGCTCGTCTTCTCTTTGGCTCTGCTTGAATCTGCGTTGGGCCCAGTCTTTATTTGGTGGAGCAAGTAAACCAGAGAGCAGTGGAAAGTAAATAAAAGAATATTAAGTAACAATCTCCAACCAGATCACGCAGAAAATGACATCATGGACATATATAACTGTCAGCCATATTGCCTGTATACTATAGTCAATAAAAACTAACAATTAAATAAATATAGATCGAAATTTAACAAATAAAAAATGCAACAACAAAGTTCCACATGACTAGATTAAACGTTCCTTTGCGTATCTGATCGCTTATTAATTGATAATGACGCTGTCATTATTAAAGACATTAATTGACCATCGTGCTTTAATTTACTTGTTAGGCAGATAATTTGTTTGTATTTGACTTACTTTAGCATTAAACGGTACAAAGAAACAGGTCTGTAAACTGATTTGGAGCTGTCATAGCTTGGCACTTAATGTGCACTAATGTATTCCTATGCAACGATCAGTGATCACATTGTCTCGGCCGTTGTAACTTATAAATCATGCAAGTCGCGATAAGTTTATTTGGAATCAATTGGTGATTTTATGCTCATAACTTGTCATGATCGGACAAGCCGGCCCAAGGCAAACGGTAAGTGCACAAACGGTCATCTCGAATAAGCTTGAAAACAAATTAAAGGCAAAATATTTTATATCTCGATTTCGGTGGTCTTAATCTCGTGTGCATGTTTGCCCATGATACTTTAAAAGCACTCTTGACAGGCTGACAATATGTTTATAGCGCAGATAGCAGAGGCGAGCCATTTGAGACTCTCAAATTTAGAGCGAGGAAACGATGCTTTCAATGATATATATATGACAATTGGAATATATATTGGCAAGTCTACTACTACTACTAACTAAGGCTTGTAATGGGATACTGTCTCTCGACTGGCAATAAGATCGCCATTGCCGCTCGATTGTCGCCATTTTTCAGTCTCGAAATAAAATTAATCCAAACGAGCGCAATAGTGCCGGCATTGCCATTTGCTTGCAAGCAATATTGCTGTTAACGAATTCGCTACTTGGTGACTCTAAAGCTATAGAGCAATAGCTAATAAAACTTTGAACATTAATTTGACTAATTCATGCCATTAATCAATTAATCAATTGATTTCGCTTAATCCGTCATCCGTGGCTCGTTTAGAAAGCAATTAAAAAATAAATAAACTGTAGCGGCGAGTGACAGAAAGTGCAAATTAGGCAGACAGACTGTAGCAGTCTCCATTTGACTTGTCGGTGACTTGCCGTATAGCAAACATTAAACCTTAATTTAAAGTTATGTATAGAGTGGAACATAACTATAATTATAAGTAGCAGAAGCAAATGTCTTTTTGCACCTATATGCTAGTTAACAAGAGTGAATAAATACTTACGACGAATTGTTGTCTCAGGCAGTATTTTCATTACCTGCTCATACGGCTATTTGAACAAATAAATGAACCAAATGTATGCATAACCAAATAAATCTACGGCTCCACTAAACGAATGTTCATTTGCTTCTTGAATGCCAAAATGCATTGGTGACCAAACGGGCCATAACTCTACATGGCATCAACATCAATAATTTTTGTTGTTGTTTACATCAATAGTTAATTCATGTTGATCGCTTTTCCAGTAGAGTGTCGATATTTGCTGAATTGACATTTTGTGGATCGCGTGTTTGTCTTACCAAATAGTAACCTCGGTAACTAGTGCCAAGGCCTGAGATGTCACTCAAGAATAATATTCAGACCACGAGTGTTGAAAATAGATTTTGTCTCATTGAATGAAAAGTGGTCTGTCCACGGCTGAAGAGTTTTGATTCTCGGCGGTTTTAGTTCCTCAAAGATAATTTCCAGGGCACAAGTGTTGAAAATGGATTTTGCCTCATTGAATGAAAAGTGGCTGGCGAGTTAGCTACCTGGTCGATGTCACTTTGATTTTTCTAGTTGAAGAGCACGAAATACTGATGAAACATTAAAGTCCTGTGAGCAGTCAAAAAAATGGCCCATTTCTGCAGTTGGCATTCGACCTGCCAAGTTCTGTGAGTCCACGCCATCTAGTGTGAAGTATTCGAGTTATTTTCTAACGCCGAGAAAGACATTCTTGCCACATTGTTCAGCTAATTAATACACGTTACATATCGTCTCACAGCTCCGCGACAAAACCGATTGATGATGTCAGATTATGTGAGCAAATTCAAACTCTACTCTTTAAACGTTTGTCTACCATAATGGTATAAATAGCAAACTTTACGATGAGAATCGACCGTCCAATACATTTTGTTTCACCACTAGACAATTAGCGACATAGTCAAAAGCTAAATTGAAGTTTCGCTCTTTCCCACCACAGAAGATGAAGCCTTCTACCGGTACACCATCATGTGGCGATGGTAATTTTTACACTGAACTTCTCGGGCTTCTCTCCTATCACCAGCACCAACACGAATACTCACTAATTGGGCGCTTCAGGATTGATTCTAAACGGTCTATGCATTTGTTATTGAAACACATAAGTGAGTAGCTAATAGCAGTGAACTTATAATGAGCACTTCCTCTCTTAGTCAGGCAAACCGAATCACGACATCTTTCACGTAAACTAGCGTGTTGTCATTATCCAAGTTCGCCTTGCTAGGTAACATGCAAGAGTGCATCAGCAGAACGACGTGTTCGTACCCGATGCGAGGATGATCTAGGGGACCAAGCAGATTTACCTCGGCATGGACTTCATCGGTCGCTCGGCTCGGAGGAGCGGGAATCTGTCACCGAGCCATTAACCCGAAGCACATTCTTCTCTGCTCAACCACAAGGACTCTGCAAGCCTTTGTGGCATTCGAAGTGTCTATCCACGTCGATGCATGTATTTCCCTGATCAACTGGCAATTGTGAGCAATTATAATTATATATACACTGATGGTCACTATGCCATGCGTAATTCATTGGATCGCCTTGAAGTGGTCACCATTGTCGGGAAGCTTGCCTAAGAACGACTTTACCAGACTTCCAAGAAGAGCAAATGATCGCTGACATGACCATTTCCAGTTAATTGCAGTCTCTAAATATTGTGCTCTGTCTTTTATTATTCTTATTTATTCAACTAACCATTCAACTTCAATTTCAAGGCTACGTAGGCTACGTAGGCTACGTATATATACCCTTACATGATCGTGCCATCTGAACACCTTTGCCTTCTGTGTTACCTATCCTCCAACCGTGTCAACTCACCTAAGCCCTGTGCAATCTACTTTCTACAACCTAAAATGATCAGCAGTCACAAGCAAGCCCATGCATGATGCACCCCGTCATCTCCAAACATTAATTAAGCCAATCTCCACGATGGTAGCAATGGTCACAAGACAAAGCTAACAATGGCCTCACAAGAGCAAAAATATACATGTTATCTTAGTCACTTGAAAAAAACAAGTTTCACTTTCCACGATCCACATAGTCGCCCAAGAAGAGATAGTTGCCACCTGCACAGGGAAATCGTTTCCAGAGGGACTTCTCCAGTGAGAGCAAATCCTCCAGATTGCCATGAATGTCGCCAATGATGTAACTGGGAGAGAAGACTCGAGTGCACTTGTTCTCCTCCTCGAGCAGCACACAGAGGTCACCAATGAGAGCGGCTGTGAGTTGCACCAATTGTTCAGGTCGGTCGGCGAGCAGACCTCTCGGTTGGGCGCTGGTGCCTTTGTCCTTGCTGAATTGATGAATAAATCGAATCATCATGTTCGCAGTGGATTGCTTGTTGAACACAAACTCAATCGAGTACATAGCCGAAGTAAAACAATCGCCCTCAGCTTTGGTTTGTTGTACAATCTTAATAGGTTCCACAATCTTACCATCCGAGTTGATCCTGACACTGTGAGTCAGTTTAAACTCTTTCTCCTTGCAAGTGATGCAGTCACCTAGAGTAAAGACGTGAATATACAAATACATATTATAAATAGATTGATTCACTTACTTTTGAAAGCAGCCCGGATGCTCGAACCTCCGTTTTGTCTAATGGCGCATTTCTTCAAAGTTCGTGCAACCATGTTTCGTGAGATTCGAGTGAAAATTGGCATAGTGGAGCGGCACAAATTGGATGTGCCTCTAAACTTGAGAGAACCGATTGCTTGAAAAAAGTCTTCCATCGTAATTTGCTGCACTCCGTCGATCGTCTTGGAGCCAATAATTTGAAGTTCTTCTGCCACCTTTTGTTCCAATGTCTGTGGGTTTGCAGTTTTATTCATGTCACGGACAATCCGGCGGAACTTGTCCACTGTCATCAGATCCGAATTGTCTTCGTTGTAGTATCGGAAAATAAATCTAGTTCGGGCTTGGCCATGCACTGAGAATGGCTCAATAGTGGCCAGTAGCAATGAACAGATCGTGAAAGGAAAGATAGCCATTTTCGAGATAGCCAAATGCTTTGAAGAGAAGCACCAGTCGAGGGTCATTCTTGGCGATGCCACACTTGGCCATGTACGAAGTGAACGAATCGATGGTCATTGTGAAGCTTGGAAAACAGTGATCGAGGAAGTCCGAGTACAGTCGCTCGATGTCCTTCTCAGTGATGTGGATTGACTTGAGCACTGCTCAATGAGCAGGCCTTCCTCAACATTGCGTGGTGGGTCACGAGGCACATACAGGAATGCCTCATCCAGACTGTACTCGTTCACTTGCTGAAAGATGGGCTCCAAAATGAGCGTACTGAAGAAGATCAACTCAGGGCCCCAGAGATATTTAACTTCGTGGTTCAGGATCTGGCTCACTCCAATCCACTTAATTCGTTTCGAATTGAGACAACATTTGAATGCATTTGCCTCGGACAGTGGCACGTAGTAAATTAGACGGGTAACGAAATCTAGTGTGTGTGTGGCAATTGAACTCGATGCAATTGCATGCACTGAACTTTCTCAAAGGGGCGTAGCCCTTGTAGAAACATAAACTGTTTCTTCTCTCCACCTGAGAGAGTAGTCAGTGCTCCCATATAGGCGGCATCATCCCACGGTCTGTGTGAAGACAATGGCGATTTAATCCAATTGATTATTGTTCTCATTAGTACTTACAACCCATCCGGAATGGGAGTAAACGGTAACCAAGATGCCTGAACGTTGTCCGGCTGGCTGACTGCCACCTTTTTGTGTTGCTTACAGTAGATGACAAAAGCACAGCAGTCGTACTTGTTCTCTGATGGAATGTGATGGCCCTCGGGAGTCAACTTAGGCGAATACATCTGGTCTGCAAATAGAGATTAGTGAACAAAGTTATTCTATGACATAGCAACACTGTGAGTACCAGGCATGGCAACATTAGTGCGCTTCTCGTTTCCCACCATTTGGAATAGACGGTTTGTGGTAAGCGACAAGAGAAACTAGATAACAAGCAAAAAAGTCAAGAATTAAGTCTTATAAGCTAGGCCAATTGAGCGAAAGGGACAATTGAGCGAAAGTGACAATTGAGCGAAAGTGTACTTTGATGATTGAGACAATCGAATCGAGCAATGCTTCACTGCAATGCATATTGAGAACATTGTGCACAACTTTACTTATTCGAATCAGACTTAAAATTTTAGCAAGAGAGCAATTTAGACAAATGGAGTAAAATTGGATGTTGTAAAATGTGGCTGAGTTGCGTTGAATTGAGTTATATAATGAATATTCATTTAGCAAAAACGTATAGAAAAACGAAATAGCGAAACTACATGTTGGTTGCAACTTGCAAGTTGCAACAAATAAAATTACTTTATTTCGTTCAGTGATTGGTTTGGTCACCAAACTTTGGTGTCACTCAATTGATAAGTACATTCATCTGCACATTCATTCCTTCATCAAGCAATCAATTCTCACTTGCTGCAATACTGAAGATATGCTGAAGGCGATATGCACTTATGTAACTCAAATGAACCGTTTAATTTGAATGCAAATACTACTGGTGATGCTGATATGTGATCTCATATGTGGAGAGATCACATACTCACTGGTTCCCTTCAAAACACACCAATTCCTCTCAGGTAGCCAATCGGACGAATTACATTTGTTTTCAATTCTGTTTACTTTCCTATTGAGAAATCCACTTGACTTGTGAACAGGCGAATGAATAATTTTTGAAATTGACCCGCCAAAATTATAATTAATCTAATTGCCACCAAATGATGTACTTTCGCTGCCTAAATTGGATAAATTAGCTTTTCTTTGTGTTGCTCACAAGTACAACGCTAAAAAACGGCAAATGTTCTCAAGTCCTCCTTGGCCATTCTAATTGACGATTGGCCTCCGCTGATAATGATTCTAAATTGTGGAATGTTGAAATGCCTCGACAATTTCGAAATGAAACTTTCAGTCGTTTGCTTAATGTGATCTCAAATGTGTTCAAAAGCTCCGGTTACGTGGCTAAAAAGGTCCAAGTTCGGTGCTTTCTGTTTGATTTGGATATGCTGGCAATGAACATTCAGAATGCAGCTCTGAGCCTTCTCGAGCAAAGCCGGGCTTTGAAAGCCCTTCCATCGTGTGTGAATTGGCTCGATTGCTTTGTACAATAGCCCAGCACAATGCACCCCTTGGCATTGGTGGATTTATTCGTGGATTGATAGATGTGGTGACCAAAAATGCCACTTCTATTGTGAACTTGGCCCAAGTTGTGCCAAACGATGACAAAGAGTGTTGAAATATGTGATTAGGTGTGTTGAGTAGTGGCTCCCTCTATGAACTGCTGGTCAATGGTTTTGCTTAGTCATTGTGAAGTCGAACATCAACCAGTCACTTGACGTCAACATCGTCAAACATCGAACCACCTCGAACAGTGACCTTGCACTATTGCTTCCCTCACTATAAAAGACCTGCAGGCTGGTGCCTCCGATTATCGAATGCCTAGTACGTGCATCTGACCAGTTACCTCTCCTGCTTCTCCCAGCTAACCCGTCCCTGCTATCTTCCAGGTCGTCTACTTGAAGTCCTGACAAGCTCTCACTTCCTGTCTACAAAAGCAAGCCTTGGTACTATCGTTGGTAGCTCATCCCGATTAGAAGAACCCTTGGTGACCTGCAGTCCCGAGTCCCTCTTTCTGTCTTAGCCTTGTATTAACTATTTTATTAAGTCAAATAAAGTGCTTTTATCCAACAAAGAGAAGATCAAACTGTGGGCCTCGAATCCAGAGACGACCAAACTGGCCAATCAAGTGCACTTGTTAGCAGTGCTCTCCGCAGAAATGCCATTTGCTTGTGCAAAGGAGATGCGTTCGGTCAAGAAATGTCATCTTATGCCCAAACTGTACAGTCTGCTTTAGTTAACCGTTCAATTGGTGTCAATGGCTGGTGACTCTATGACATTGATGCCCTAGTGGCTTTGTCCTCTCATTCTACTAATCGAACAAAACGAGAAGAACGCCATTGCATACAGCCAACGCCAACAGGTGATGAAACAGTGCTCAAAGCAAGCTTGGAAACTGTACGATGGGTATCGCATGACAATCCCACTAAGATTCGAAGGTGATGAATATAACCAATTTGTCAAGGCGTATCAAGATGGTCATCCTTATTATAATGCTTATCAATAGATCTCAATTTGTATCGCTACAAATTGAAATCAATTGATAAGCATTATTTGTATAAGCATTATTTGGTACACTTTGGCAGCTCCGAGCAGAAGCCATCTACTTAATGCTCCCATCTTGGAAGGCCAATCGGCCCAGTCCAACATTAATGCATTATTAAACATTAATGCATTATTATTATTATACATTGATATATATTTTTAGTATTTTATTATTAAATGTCGCTGCGCGAACGTTTTCTTGTAAAAACCCCCTTTTGTACAGAGATTTGAAGAATAAAAATGTCAATTAATTCAAATAACAGACAAATTCAGGATTTCAAAATACTTTAATTGGAATTCAAATCTTGAAAAGATAATTTCGAAAACAATCAAACCTTATTTGCTAAATTGGGAAGTTGGGAAAGGGCAATACAGACGTTGACATCTTCGTGTCCTCGTGTCATGATGATGGTGTCCACAGTGAGATAAAGTAGAGACGATAAATCGACCAGTCTTGATAACGATTACGATCTAATTCAACGTGGTCGGTTAGGCCTAATGGCAGTGTAACAATGCCTTATGAGTTGTTGAAACAGGAAAAGTTGAATTTGAAGATTCACTCTCCTCTGATACACTTCCATAGCAGTTCTGCCATCCTTGTCCATATAACCACAGAAACCATATTCATAATCGAAAAAAACTTGTGAAACTCTCACATGTGGTCAGGTTGTACAGAGAAAAGTTAATCCCGCCAATTATACAAACATTGCACACGGCAATCAAGGAATTTGTAGAATCATATGAACAAACCATGCGCTTACAACAAATCACATTTCACGATCCAGCCTTGTTGTTTGTTGTTGATTTAGGACCACCAAAAGATCAACGCACTCACAATGTCAAGATACTCCCCGGACACTAAGCTTGATAATCGGTTTCGAAACCAATAACAGATTGACTCTAGCAAATAAAATAAAACCAAATTAGAAATTAGCACAACAAAATAATGTACGAAATACATACCGATTGAGCTTGAAAATGTTTTCGGTTCATACACACATCCATACAGACATCGTACTTGAAGTACCTGTAGTTGATTTCAGAGATGAAGTAGAGGTGATAATGATGATGAAGAGAAGACATACCAAAACACGTGCAGATGTGAAAGGAGACCCAGAATGCGAGGTACTTCGTTGTATATGACAAATGCTCAACAATTATGATTGCACTAATTTCTCTATTGGCATCTCACTATGAGTAAGCATATGAGATTACAAGATTATACTTATGGAAGATTGGCCAAAAATAACACAAAAGAGACGCTTGAAGCTGCTAACGTTTTGTGCGGCAAACTAATTGTAAGTGAGCCATGACTATAGTCTTATAGGAACATGCTTTGTGGTATCAAGGTAAGTTTAATTTTATAAATTTATTACTTTAAAGTATTGTTATTTATTTATTTTACTTATTAGTAGCCATTAGAAGTACCGTAACTTAATGCAATCTGGCGATTCGACCAACCAAGCTGTCTCATGTCAATTTTGTTACTCTATCAAATATTGCGTTGGTTCCTGTGGCATGGAAACAATAGTGATAACATGATTTTATCTATGCCCGACTGACCATCGAAAGATATGAAACTCTTTTCAATGATGTCAGCGTTCTTTTTAAGGACAATGTCACCTAAGAAAATAAGCAAACGGATTTTTTCGATGGCTAAAAAGACATGCCAAAACTGCTTCCACCTTTTCAACTAGCTAGTAATCTTTCCTGGATTAAGAGTTATACCAAAAAGATGCTCGACAGTTGCAGTTGGTCACTTTTACAACAAGTAAGTACATTGACTTGTGTGTCAAATTAAAATTAAAAGCTTGCCCTTTTTTCTCAACGAGCAGAAATTCAATTCGCTCTATAGATGCACGGTTAGCCATTTATCGCCAGTCGCCAATTGAACTCGTTTAATTTAGATCGAACTCAAAAAGAAATTGCACTTGCCGACCAATGCAAATTAGCCCTGATCAATTGCAACCATGGTTACAGTATGCTATCAAGTGAAATTAATAAATAGCTTTAGCAGTATCTAAGATGGTCTACGGCAGTGCGAACACAGAGACAAGTGCACTGTTAATGTTCTGTTTAAATGAGTAAATTAATTAATATTGATTAAATAATTTAACTTGTCTCTATTTGTATTTCTTGAAATTACAAATGACTTGTTTGAATTAGACAACACAATTCGTAATACAAACTCTAACTTGAATAATTGAACACTCGAAGTGAACTTTATTCGAATTGACCAACCCATTTGATATTGATATTTAAGAAAGCCGCTCTCCGGCCTTGATTGTGTTGTTTGATAAGTCTTGTTTAAACTTATTTCAATATGTCCGGTCAAGACTCGTCACAATCATCGTCATCTGATAGTAGTGAATGCGACCAAGGGTCCAGCACTGACACTCGACCTTCTACCGAAGAGGCTAAAAGCGCTTCCAGTAATTCCACCGACTTGGTAGCCAAGAGCAACCTGCACCGGGACAGCACCGACGAGGATGACGAGGACGACAACTTGATTGATGACGATGATGCAGCCGAGATTCAAGGAAGCAACCAGAAGCAAGATTTCGCCCAAATGGACGGAAAGATGACGAATTCGCCTCTCAAGTCAACTAGTGCTGCCAATAACAGCGCTAACTCGTACGGTATCAGTGACTGGCTTAGTTCGATGTCACTTCAATCGAATACATCTATTGGTCTTAATGACTGCAAGAAGCAAACCCGTCCACGTTGCGAAAATTCTCTATCCAAAGAAAATGTAAAATCCACTCTGCAAAAGACCACAAAGAAGGAAGATTTCTTGTCTTGTCAAGTGCCGGTCCGAGGCCGTTCTAAGGACAATGAAGGTGGAAAACAAATCCGCAGAATTAAAACCTTTGCCGAGTTGCAACAAGAAACTCGGTCAGCTGTACGAGCCGAACGAGAACGGCGCAAACGAGTGGACATCAACGAACGGGAGCGCAAGAAATTGTTTCCTGATTCGGCCACTCAAGTGGTACTCGACTTTGACCGTAAGACCAAGCAGGTTTTGGTGCAGATTGATCCAGCTTTTGTGCGATTGCTCAAGCCTCACCAGATTGATGGAATACGCTTCCTGTATAATTGCAGCATCGAAACTATTGACCGACTGCAAAAGGATAGCACCGGTAAGTCATAAACCGAATACTCTCAAAATACATTTCTAACATTCTGCGAATTATTTTGATAGGCAGCGGCTGCATCCTTGCTCATTCTATGGGGTTGGGCAAGACTCTACAGGTGATCGCATTTTTGCACTCGATTTTCACCAATCAGCAAATCAGCGAAAAGATACGTCGCATCTTGATCGTCATTCCCTACAACGTAAACGAGAACTGGGGTGCTGAATTCGACAAATGGTTGAGCAAATGCAGATCGGTGGAAAGTATTCCGCGTCGTAATATTTACGAAATGCGCACTGCAAAGAGTACCGAAAGTCGATTAGAATTGCTCAGCCGATGGCACCAAAATGGGGGCATCTTGCTGATCTCGATTAACTTGTTCCGAAACGTTCTAACTTCGGAGACGGTGAGCGAACCTGACCAAAAGGCTTTTCACGAGTACTTGCTCAGCCCTGGACCGGACATGGTGATCGTGGACGAAGGACATCTGCTCAAGAACGACGAATCGGTGCTCAATCAGTGCGCTATTATGATTCAAACCGGACGACGAATCATGCTTACTGGCACTCCTCTCCAGAATAATCTGACCGAGTACTTCGTAATGATGCAATTTGTGAAGCCAAATCTGTTGGGTAACAAGCCAGAATTCAGAAACCGTTTTCAAAATCCAATTGAGCACGGACAACACACGGATTCATCGTTGCATGATGTGAAAGTAATGAAACGTCGCATCTACGTGCTTACTAAAATGTTGCAAGATTGTCTGCATCGATGTGGCTACGAGGTGCTCACCCCCTTCCTCGAGCCCAAATACGAATATGTGCTATCACTGAAGCTCACGGAGGAACAAATCAAACTGTATCGTCACTATTTGGAGCACTTTTGTGAGATGGTCCAAAAGTATCTATTCCGAGATAAGTCTGTTCTGGAAATGATCTGGACCCACCCGGCGCTACTCCACCACTATTACCAAGAGTGTGTCAAAGATCCCAAACGTGCCAATTACTTTGTGGCGACCATCGGCGATGAGTGGTACAAAGCAATCGTCAATGTAGATCAAATCTATCGACTTGAGCTCAGTGCCAAGTTTGTCCTTCTGTTTGAGGTCATCAAGCAATGCCAGAAAATTGGCGACAAACTCGTCATCTTTAGCCAAAGCCTTTTGATTCTAAACTTGATCGAACGTTTTCTCAATGGTCAAGCTCATTACCGCATCGATGGCTCTGTGCCCGACAGAGAGCGCACCAAAATTATCAGCAAATTCAACGACTCTCGTGGTAAAGTTTTCCTGATGTTGGTCTCGACCCGAGCTGGTGGCATTGGAGTTAACCTGGTGGGTGCAAATCGAGCAGTCATTTTCGACGCTTCCTTCAATCCTGCCAACGATGTACAGGCCATTTTCCGCATCTACCGTCTTGGACAGACCAAGCCAGTGTATGTGTATCGATTCACCTCGTATGGCACTATGGAGGACAAGATCTACAAGCGTCAGATTGTGAAGCTGTCCTTGGCAAACCGAGTGGTCGACGAACAACAAATCGAGCGACACTACTCGAAGCAAGACTTGACTGAATTATTCCTGCTGGACACTGTCTACAGACAACAACCCGCAATCCGACTGTCCCAGCCCAACGTCAACAAAGACCTCATCCTGAATGAACTGGTGGCCAAGCATTCCGATCTGATAGCGACCATTCACGAGCACGACTCACTGCTCATCGATCATCCCGAGGATGAACTTAGCGATGGCGAACAAAAGGCTGCCTGGAATGAGTTCGAATCAGGCTTTTGATCATACATTGACTCATTGCGAATGCAATGCAACAGCCATTTAAGATATCATAGTCGACTTAAGTCGAATTTATTGGCATTGATCAATATTAAAATTATCTTTAATTGCCTCTTCTAGAATGTATCACGATGGTTTTTACATTTTATGGAGATATTGTCAAATTTTTTAATTGAGCAATCAAATTTGAAGAACAATTAGGATATATTGCGATGAAGTGCCAGCCAAAAATCTTTAAGTGTAAATCAATCAACAAGACAATCGAAAGTGTATTTCGACCCTAAGTGTACTTCATGAGTAAATATACTTCGTTCTTTTCTGTTTAACAGAATCGATTAAGGCTGAAACATTGGATTGTTCACAAACAGCTGACAAGCTTGTGACATTTACGCGGCAGTTGTGCAAGCAAGTCGATTCTGCTATGTTTGTTTCTAGCGCTTTTTACTATTTTTAGCACATTTTTAATATCCAAAAGTAAGTCACTTGAACGTGTCAATTATTAAACTAATTATCCTTTCAGCTTTCAGCTACAAATCTCTGAGCGCATATCAAACATTTGATTCAGATCAAGCCTGGTTTTGAAAATATTTTATTGTTGGAGACGACCAATTGTCTCTTAAGATGCACATGTCACATATATCACTCGAGCCAAGCAATTGCGTGTTAACACGAATTGTGAACATTCGCTTCACAAAAAAGAGCAAGAAATAGTCCGGTTTAATGGTCTCAAGCAAACAACTACCATGTCAAAGCACAAAGTTCAATAAAAGTCCCATCTGGATACACTTGACTCCTAACACAGGTTTGACAATGTTTATTTTGGTTTGCCTGTTGCATTTTCATTTAATCAAATATTTGATTATTCGCCTAATGAGGAATTCAATTATTTTAGTGCACTTGCACGAGTGCTGCTCTGTTTTTAATTTAAGCGAATTACTCGATTCATCGAACTCAATCAAATAGCAAATACAATTCAATTTTAAATTTGAATTGACTAAATGTGCCATTAGATTAAATAAATAAAAAATAGCGCGAGAAACGAACGTTGCCTATATGTCATAGTTAATTGCTAGTAATATCAAATGGCCTGGAAAATAAATCTAAAAGTTCTGTTCGTTTCAATTGCAAGATTTTTATTTGGATTACTATTTGGCGCAGATGAACAATTCGTTGATTTTATATATTTTCTATCATTGGCAAATCGAATGTAGTGGTTTGAATTGTGCGGCACAACTTGTGCCTCTTGTGTATAAGGAAAAGGAATAATCTCGAGATTCGATTTTATTATTAATGTATGAGTCATTACTTGAGACTTGATGCATTCGAATTGATCTATCGAACCGATTGTTGGGCATTGAGTGTATTAAAGCAGCAGTGCAGCTTCCAATGGTTTGACTGTTGAACTCGATTGCTCTTGTAAATTCCTCCTTTTGTGCTCCTTCCCTCCACAACTTAATGGACGTCGACGCGAAGAAGCAAAAAGTGCGTGAAATGATTATGGGCACTTGGAACTACTACTGGAACTTTTCTCACGCACGAGCACGTCGCCTCTACTTGCAATCTTCAAAGGGATGGTATGGAATGGACGCAGTTCGCAATACTCTCTGCTCGATGGGTACCCTTTATATGATTGGCAATCAGCCAAAATTTCAGCAAGCGGAAGCTTATGTCATGGAAAAGCTGGACTTTTCCAAGTTGGACGACGAAATCATCTTGAGCCAGGTGACCACCGACTACCTCGGAAGTCTTCTATCTGTCTACGCTCTCACCCAAAGACAATGGTACCTGGACAAGGCCAAAGAACTAGCTGACATCTTGCAGAAAGCCTACGACAGTCCATCTGGCTTGCCCTACTGGAAAGTGAATCTCAAGACCAAAGCAGTGAATGGTGTCATCGTCTCACTGTCCGAGTGTTACAACGGCGCTCTCGAGTACAACTACCTCAGTAGTCTGACCAGGGACGAGCAGTACAAGACTCGAATCAGCACCATTCGGAAGCTGCTTAAGGAGAAAGAATGGCCTCGTGGCTGCCACATGAGCCGAATGAACATTGAGACTGGCCAAATCTGGGGCACTCAAGCGCAGTTGTTCAATGGCACGCGTGATTTCTACTTCACCCTGGTCAAGGAATGGTATCAGTCCGGAAAGGGAGACCAAGAGGCGCGTGACATGTACCGAAAGGCAATGGAGGAACTGATCAAGCCTTCAAGTTTGGTGGTCATGACCTCAAAAACCGGACAAAAGTTCCTTCAGTGCTACGATCCGTACACCAAGAAAGACGAGAAGCAAATGTGGTACGATGGCTGCTTCGCAGGTGCCATGTGGAGTCTGGCAGCTCAAATGCTGGAGAAGCCAATCGAGAATGGTGGCCAAGTGTACGCAGAACAAGCTAAGGAACAAATGGAACTGGCCATAAGTATTAGCAAAACCTGTGCCAAGTCACACGATGCGACCTTGACCAAATTAGCCCCGAGAAAGTTCCTTTTTAACGAAGGTATGGATGGCGTCAACACCTTCTGGGGACCATATGACAAGCAGCACCACTTGACGTAAGTAATCATACTCCCCCTAGGGCTGAGCCTAACTCACACTTTAACTGTCTGTTTTGCTTTAGTCCGGAAATGGCAGAGACGTACTTCATTATGTGGCGACTGACTCACGATCAGCAGTACCGAACCGGTGCGTGGCAAATGGTTCAAGCCTTCTATGACTACTGTCGCTCACAAGAGAGAAGTGGAGGCTACTCTAGTATCAAACGGGTGGACTCTGCCCCTACAGAGAAAATCAAGATTTATCCGCCTCACTGGATCAGTGGAACACTCAAGTATTTGTACTTGATTTTCTGCGAAGACACCGAGTATCCGCTGGATCAATGGGTTTTCAGTGCCACTGGACAGCTGCTGCCCATTCGTGGTCGTCATGCAACCTATCCTGCTCCACCAACCGCTGGTGCTGCTGGCGCCAACAACACTCAGCCTGTGGCAATTTAATTCAGTGAGACCACTGCAAGATAGCTTTAATTGCTTTAATAGCTGTAGCACTAAATTTGCATCCTCTTCTATGATGCAGTTCATTAAACTTTCAAATTGAGCTCTTTTGTTTTAATTCTTTTATTTTTGTGCGCAATTGCACTGATGTGAAGACATCGAATGGTACGAATCCATTAGTAGAATGGCCCAATTTATTGAGCTTAATTGAAAGAACAAACAGCGGTAGTTGCCACTTGTCTTCTTGTACGGTCGATGGTAATGTACATTTTTGTGTCACTCAGAGAAAATGTGCAGGTCAGAGAGTCTTCATTGAAAGGCTCACTGAGAGCTAAGTAACATCTTTGTTTTGGCGTTAACCAATTGGTCTGGGCAGATGCCACCGAGCCGAATGTCTAGACAGAGAGAATAGCTTCCCTTGATGTGTTCGGTGTAAATATAAATTGGATTGGATTTTATTTATAGGCAACACCCTCGATGGTCCGTTTCCATTCCAAATTGAAGCTAACAGTAACGAGGCAATGCACTAATGTTGTTCAAGTAAGGCACTGACAATGGACTAACACTCGGCTCGACAGTCATGTCATCATCATGTGCCATTGCTTTGTGAAACACGAAGCAATTGATCCAGTACAGGCAAAGCATCTTAACCGCGCCTGGCGCCAGCCAACAACATGTTCAGAATGTTCAGATTAAATGTTAAGCACAAATATTAACTAGGTTCAGTTGGCACTGTCAACTAATAGCTGATGCATTGCGTTACACTACATTTGCACAAGAAGCTAGTGAAGCACATTAGTTTCAATCCGTATTTGTCCATTCTCTCATTCGGCCATTTTACTTTGACATTTCACTTGCAAGTGCCCAATTGTTTTGACCCTTCTTGTTGGCCTTGCTCTATGTTTTCTTATTTGCCGTAGAACACTGGCAATCCTCTTCACTTTAGGCATTTTGCTGATTTCTCGATTGACCATCTTGAGCACATATTCAGGAAGAACACCGTCGTCTTTCCTGAAGGAGGAAGAAAGCTTTCCCGTCGCCTTACCGGCACTCTCTTGTGGTGAGAACCGAAGTGTCACGGCCATCGGAAATTGACCTCTGCCGTGGTAGGCAGAGTCAAACGCTTACGCTAATTTATAACTTAGCATCGTTTGCTATTATTAATCGTTTCACATGCTTATTTGCCTTTTCTGTGTTAAACGTATTGGTTAGACTAGTATTATTATAACAGCAGACATAGCGGAGGCATATAAAGCTATTTATTTGAATGTCAGTGTTGAATTTCAAAGTGCATCCGTGGCACATTTTATCTCAATCACAGAACTCGATCTCATTGAACGAACGAACTCGGGGCAGCATCCTGCCTTCGGCATTCAGATTTTCGATGTTGCGTCGATGGGTCAGACAGAGGACCACAATGAGACCGGCCTGGACTGCTGCACGACCCTCGTCGGCTGACTTAGTCAGAAAGAGCACCTCACTGGCTGGTTCTTTGATCATGTCCAACACTTTGGTGAAAGTGGCCTTGTCTGTGAGCTTGCCCAATGAGGTGTCAAAGTGACCATCGATCAGCAGGTTGAGGTCGCCATGGTTGGTGCGCGATAGAAAGCGTTTGGTGGCCTCGGACCAGCCATTGCTGAACACAAACAACTTGATGTTCTGCTCGCAACGCCATTTCTGGATCTGTATGGCCACGTCCGAGTAGACCGGCGTCTCAATACGTTCGCGCTTGTAGCCATCGAACCACATGTGGAATCGAAGCAGTGAGATGCCTTTGTTGTCCTTCTTGCAGTCCACACAGTGCTCCACATAGGCCACCGTGTTATTGATCAGTGCGTCCTTGTCAGTGCTCTTTACAATTTGGGGCGCATCTTGGTCTTGCTCAGCTTGGTCACGCAAATTGCTTAAGTCGACGGACACATTCTTTTGGCCCCAGTTCTCCTCGAGGTAGGTTCGAATGTTGTCCTTGATGTACGGCATGAGCACTTTGTCAATGAAGGATGACTTGGCCACAGTGCCACTTATGTCGAACAGAATGGCTCGAGGCTTCTGAACTTGCAATTGCACCATCTTGCGGAAGTGAATGTAGTCAAACAAAAAGAGAGTGCTATAACTCAACCAATAAAGTCAAGTGAAGTGAACTTTGCATAGATAGGCTTTAGACTCTTTTTTGTTGTTGTTTGTTGTCCTTTGACTTTTCGAATTGATTCAATTAGTGATATTTCTTTTAGATTGGTTAAATCAAAATAGGCTTATGACCAAATGCTCCCAAATGCCATTTTGTGCCATAACCAGAGGCATTAGGTTTCTTCCCCAGCACTTGTTAATCATTACGTAATGTATACAATGTATACATTGGCGATCTACTTGTCCAGATACACTGGCCGTTTTCTTTTCGGTGTAGAATAATTATTCTAATAATAATATGACTCGCTAGCAGTCTGCTACGGTTCATGGAGGACAACACTAGAAAGGACACAGTTGAAAGGATCACTACTTTACCAATTGCAATGTTACTGAAGATCATAGCTTTATCGATGCAAACTTTCCAGTTAATTTTTATGCCAACGGAGGTGAACCGTTTGAGATAAACAATCAGGTACTCATGAGGCTATTGACAGATGCTTTGACTTTTGTGGGTGATATCATTTTGGTGAAATAATTGTCAGTGACCAGTACAATTGCACTATACTGCAAATCCATGACGCAAACTTTAGTTGAGTGAATAAACAGTTCATTGGCAAATGTCATTGCAAGCACGTATCGTTATTGATAATGCCCAAATATTTTTGTTGAGTGCTCTTTGGGGTTTTCCGCAGTGGTCAGAAAAAATTGTTCAACAAAGGCTTCGGTGAATTCGACAGAGGCCAGTATAATATCGTACACTTGGCCTAAGAGTCTTGGGCTCAATAATAACTCGATAAACACATGCAAATTGACTTGCCTATTTACTTCACTTTCGAATGAGAACCATTGCAAAATGCATAATATTAGGTTACTTTTATCGACAATGACGAATGTATCTCTTACTTGTTAGATGATGATCGGTAACATTGTAATATGCCATCAATGGCACTTCAATATCGTTCAATTATGGCCAACCCTGGCAGAAGATGCCGTAATAAGTTGTACATTCTTTCAACATTAGATTGTTCGTAATAACAATAGCTAGGGAATATTCACGAATAGCGTCAACCAGATAACGGACCAAATTTCAATTTTCATCCATAGTTCAAGGCAATATTGATGATATAGTAGGATAACATTGCAAAGACAAATTTAAATATAAATAACATCAATTTGGAATAGTTCTGTTTCATAAACTTTGCGTTAGGCAGAATGGCAACAGCTTAGCACTTTTGTCGGTTCTATCATTTTTTTAAATGTTACCATTAATTAATTATTTTCATATTTAGTTTCATTGCGGAGCAATGAATTTTGCAGAAGAGATAAAACTAATACAATATTTAATTTTAAAAAATTAATTTGTAGACAAAGGATGGCGATTCGAAAGGTAGCAAAAATGGTTTTGGCTCAAATGCTGAAGAATGAAATAGCGAATAGGCTGACAAGTTTCTCACAAGTTTCCTACAAGTTTACCTCAATTAGTCCACTTTGTGACACCTGAAAAAATACAAATTAAAATTTTGAATATTTACTATGTATAAATACAGACTGTAAGCAGTTAAGCGATGATTTTGAGATTTTAATAAAGTCTCAATCAGAAACTTGAGTCAGTTAAACGCCAAACACAAACTGCTAACCGCTTGATAAATAGTTGCGCCATTTTCCAATGCGGCAATATTGTCTTTAACATTGTAAATCCTCTGTAGTGCAAATGCATGGTGACTCATCTCGAGTTATGTTCAATCTTTCAATGGACATATAAGTAATTGCGGGCGAGCACATCAAACGATATTATTCTATGTGCAATTAAATAAAGGACCTCATTGAGAGCCGTTTCACAGTCTAGCCAAATAGCATTGAACTGTTAGCGAATGAAATCCATACATTGCAAAACCACACACTAGATGGCGACATAGTTTTTGTTTACAAATTACTCTGTCAATTTGGGAGAATTTGCTTTTGAGACTCTTGCATATTACAACGTATTTTACATTTACAATTTATAAGTTTTTTGAAGAATGGAATGTCAATTTTATTATAAAATTTCCTAATTTTCTACTGTAACAGAGAGCAATAACAATATAATCTACATGACCTACTAAAAGAGACAATTATTGCCATTGCCAATTGGACCGTTGGTTATTTGGTTAATCATTTCAAATCGGGAGTGGACGATCCCATGTAGAAGCGAAGATCATCGACATTTGATTTGAATAGTTTGCACTTGATGCTTTGCAGACCGAGTCGTTTGGCGGCATCGAATCGATGACAGCCACCAAAGGAAAAGTAATAATTGCCACCCTCGCTGCCTTCTATCCACATTACATCGATCGGCGGAATTTGGTCTGGATTTTGCTTTTGGATTTAAATTTAGAATGGTATTATTATTAAGTTTATTATTATATTATGAAGTCTTATATATTATAGATGGTACTCACTTTGTAGGTTTGCATCAAACTTTCCACCTTATCCTCGTCCAACACCGGCGGAATGGGCCGTTTGATGATGCCAATTGGTACTTCATGAATGTCGTCAATGTGAGACGAGTGAATGCTCGGTCGGCTGGATTTCTGTTGAGATCGCTGGTCACCTTCGCTGTTTGACGCCATTTGAGATGAATTTAAATGAACGAAATTTTTGCAAAGCAATTGAACACTTGATGTACCACCGAAAACTACCTTTAAATAGGTCTGTGCCAACGAATGCATCTACACCCACAAATTCTTCTAATTAATAATAATTTGTATTTTGTTCTTAACAGAATTGTTTCTATTGTGCCGATGAGAAGTGCACGTACCAGTTACAACAAGCCCCAAAGTGCAATTAATTGTCCTTTTGTACTTGCTTGGTGGGCTTCTACTTTTTGCTTTCTTCTCGTTTGGTTCAACCACAATTACCTCTCTCCTCCTTCTTCTCTTTGAGGTAAAATTCTGTTTGGAACACAACAACAAAGAACTAGAATTAATTAATTATGTAGACAAATGTTATTTGATAGTGGAGGTAGAATCAAAAGAAGCCATTGACACAAAGGAATGGAACGCGCATTGTGATGTCTGTTGTCATGTACCCAATGGTGGTCGCCAATTATCTCTCTGTCAATATCATCAATTTTCTCTCTTTTTCTCCCCCTGTTCTCTCATTGAGTCAACATATCGTCACAGAGTCCTTTCTGTTCCTCGTACTCTGTTTGCACAGGTAATGTTGTCGATCTTCTTTTATGTCCATTTATCACACCAATAAGTGATCTAATGTAATGTTTTATCTCAACTATTTTAGGTCAACACACATCACCATGCCAATCAATTCATAATATATCGATCGATGATCACTGATCATACCAATATGGTTAATGGACCATCCAACTGTATGCATGTGACGTCAATGCCAACAATGTGACAACAATGGAATTGCTATTTGATGATAAGTGATCGATATTGGTGATGATGATGATGTTGATGATCCAAGTTATTTTCGATTGATAATCACACGGATGCAACAAGAAAAGAAGGCAGCTCAAAGATCAATTTTAAAAATAAAAGTTAAAAAATGCTCAACTAAACTAAAGTTTAACGCCAAAAGGGCATATCGAAAGTCACATTTAGGACAAATTATTACTCAGTAATAATTGAATTGAACAGAGCACTGCCATTGCACAACAGACGAAATATGAAAAATTGATGACAAAACAATTCGAGTATTGCATTTCCTCATATTATGCTACTGTATGCGCATCCTGTTGTTCCTAAAGTATTTTTGGTTCCCATTCATAAAGTAACACTACAAATACAAGTACATTTTTGCCAATAGATTTTGTATTTAATATTAATATGTTTTCACTTTCACTCTAGGCAATCGTCATAACCTAAAGATATGGACAAATTTAATGAAGCCACTAGCGATCGCGACACGCTCACACTTATCGTCATTGTATATACATGATCATATATCCTTTTGGAGACAAAGGACGACATTGAATTCGCTCATCGCTCTCAACCAAAACAACAACAACAAGTCTCCTTTATTTGCTCGTGTGTTTAATTGTCGATCAATCAAACAAACAACATACAAACAAGGCCAATTAATCTCAATTGCAACTTGCAACTAACTAACAAGAAGACATTCACATGTTTTTGAACATACAAAAACCAATGGCCCACTACACTCAAGCACTACTCTATTATCGGACATTGATATATCTCAATGTGAGTGAGCCCTCTTTTTGGGCTATTATTATTTCGATTATTATGTGTTTACTTTATGTCTGATTTGTACTTCACTTTAGATTACGCACAAGTGATTATTATCATCTTTATCAAGCTTTTATCCTTCAACCAAATGAATGGGACACTTATCAGGTTTGAACTCGAAATTTGATACATTCGCTCATCAAACATTATCCAAGTGCTATCATGCCAAAAAGTACTCCTATCTCCGTATGTGCCTAAATAATAATAATCTTGTCAGTATACTTATTGCACTTCTATATATAATGTTTATTTCATAATTGTTTTGATTTATTTATTACGCACATTTGCGCTCGAATTTTAGGTTTTATATAACACTTCTACTATATACGACTGATTGGTTATGCAATCAAGCAATTGGCCAAATTGAAATCGGATGATTTCGATAAAAAAAACAACACAAAAAACAAAAAGATCGGCAAGATTTTGAGTGTCTGCCTCTGTCATTTCGATGTCATTCGATTCGGTAGTTCGGCAAACGGGTGCAACGATGCCGACTATTGCCAAGACCAGATTGTCTTATGCCTTTGTGGCACAGGCGGGCACATGGTAAAACGATAACCGGAAAGTCGTTTTGTACTATTGCAATAATAATCGTCAACACAGACAAGTTGCTTTAAGTTGGTGCATATACAAGCAAACATGTGTGTTTAGGTTGTTTTCGGTAGTACCGTTAGGTAAGTTTCACTTTGTGTGTAGTTACTTGTTGAACTTGTCTTTTACTGTTGTAGACGAGAGTGCCAAACTGTGTACGACGACAAACAAAACAATAATAACACAACGACCTCGGTCGAGTGTATTGTATAAGTGAAAGTGGCTGCAGTGCAATACCAATCGACAATTACCGAAGAGGAGTGCAGTGAGTGGAGTGCACAGGCGAGGAGACAGCTTGTCTAGTGTGCATTGCAGATAGGTTCGATCAGCACTGATGGGTGTTACAGAGTCCAAACATGGCAACCAACAAAAAAAAACACATAAAACCACATACGAAACAAAGAATAGATACAAAGTAGCCAAATGTCATATTACTGTCATATGAGAGTGTGACGTCCGAATGGCAACCGAATGTACACACATAACCAGCCAACCAACCAACCCATGACTACATACTCATGGGACAGATATATACAGGATGTGTCAATGTATCCACTGGATATCTACACAACTATATTTCATATTGAATCGCCCTGTAAATGAACTGTCATGATGATGGTGATGTTGCGTATATGTTTGCTTTCGTCACTCCCGACAACACCTATCAATCAAGTGAGATGCAATCGAGCCAAACAACAACAACAACAAACAGACAATGCAAGCACATGTCAACATGCATTTATTATTATTGTTCACTAAGTTTTACTACTTCTAGATAATTCGGTTTGAACAAGACAATAACAAATGTCTTTGATCGTCATCTGTGATGAAGAGAAGTACAAAGTGGCACGTGCCTGAAAGTTCATTACTTTATACAAATTGAACATTCAATTACAATGATGACAAAATAGTGTGTGCCTCGATGTGACATTTGAAATCACAATGTCGCATTTCATCAAATGCGATTATTGTTAATTGTTCATGTTTATTAGTGTTGGGTGTGCGGCTTGTGTTCACAATATGCTGCACACTCAAATGATCGTGATTTGGCAATTGATTTGACATTTGTCCATTGAACAACTCAAAACGCCACATACACAGGCGTATTGATAAAGTGCAATCGCCAATTGATCAATCAGATTTCAATCAATTGATTCACAGTGACATTTACAGTACAATACTGTTCACAAAGTTTAGCGCTTAGGTTATCGTTCGTCGTAAATGATCAAACAAAAGAGTTGAGCTACTTTGTGAACGTGCACAAAATTACCTGCGTAATAAATCATTTGTAATATACATTTTGTTGTTGTTGTTTGTTGTGTTGACATTTAATATATTACATGCAACATGATAATAATGTCAATCAAACAGACAGAAATGTCACCGCATGAGATGGGCGTTAAGAGACAATAATGCCCATCTACTACTGTTGATGATGTTATCTCTGATGTGATGTGATAACGCATTGTACTAATGCACATATGATAACATCGATCGTAGACACGATAAGACCAGAGAGAATAATATAATCTTTCGAGGAAATATGTGTGCACCGAGACACAAAGCAAACAAACAACAATGATAATCGCATTTAAAGCATGTCTAAGTTTGCTACTAAACTATCTGCATAGCACTCATCCGCCCATTGCTACCTGTTTGTACCCCTTTGTGTGTATTATTATCATCTCTCCGACAAGATCTGATAATATCTAATAATATGATAATCGCGCATATATTTCTTGTGTATTTTCCCAGTATGAGTGCATTTAGAGGACTCGTCAGACTTGCAAGGGGGGAGGTTGTTTTGTTGTGTCCATTAATTATATGACCAATGAACCCGAACACATAGTGAATGATACTATACAAACAGAGACAGTTGATTGATTGGCTGAGTGAGTTGTTTTGATCGATGTGCAGGCACGATTACTACCATTTCGACACATATCCATTGACACTCCACGGTGGGGGCTGGTGATATTATTATTACACATCGGCACGGCACCCACTGACTCAATGACTGAATATACTGCCACCGGGCTTAATTGATTCATTAATTAGCCATTCACGAGCTACTGGTGTTTTGTACACTAATGTGCACTAGCACTGACATCGATCGGTCGAATTCGATAATAACTAGCTACCGCACGGACAATTACACATAGCAACCTAGCCTGACATGCTGTCAGCTGTTTGGCGCTGATGGCCGATTGTGCCATTGTGCCAACACTGTCCAATATTGGTGAGACTGTCCAAATCGTATATTTCATCCCAATTCTTGTCTGTGTGTAAAATTATTTGCGAATGTTCTGCGAAATTCATTGCAACACTACTATTATCGCCCCCACCTCAGACACATGTCCTCAATATCTGATTAGTGTTACTTGTTCACTTGTTGATTTGCTCCAATTCGCATCCGCCCACCTAGGTCACATTCACTGCCTCAATTCCATAAACCTCAATTCTAATTTGTCTTTTCCATTTTTTGTTCAAAGATTCTTACCACCTGCAACAAGAATGCAAATTGCCACACCGCCATTCGTGTGCTATGGAGGTCATGATGCTTTTTCTGGTGGTGGTTTACTTTTATTACTGCCCCATTTCAACTATTTCTGTCACAGAAGATAATAATAATAATAATACCTGATTGAGTTGATATTGAAATTTGAAATTCAATTGAGCCACAATGATGACGCCAATGACCGTGATTATGATGCTGATGTTGATGGTAATGCCGAGTACGTCGACGGTCGATGACGATAACGGGAGTATTTTGCTTGCCTATGATGACGAAGTGGAATGGCACCAGCACCAACAGAAAAACCACTAAAACTGCTAAAACTGGATTTTGAATGTATTTATTACTCAACACAACACTTCAACCAAAGTGCACCGGCTGTTGTAGAGATTGATAAAGCAGCGGCAAGAAAGTAGTCACAACAGGAAGAAGGAGATATAATTTCGGCTGGTGCAATTCAAAGATTTGATGCTTTTTGATTTATTCCGTTTCGTCAGTTTGATCAGGGACAAGTTGAGTGTATATATAAATTCGTTATTGCAACCATTGGGGAGAGTCCTCAACACCAACACAAAGATCAACAAGAAACATCAAATGAAGTGACACAAAAAAGATGAAATGACGCAATAGCACAAGTCAGGCTAGAATAGACAGATTGAAGACGAAGCAAGTCTGCTTGGATGTGCCAAAGAACATATCATCAATTAGTGTATTGTCACGTTGACGTTCCTTTCGGGCTTTCTCGTCGCTTGGCGTGATTCTTCTCTTCTGTTTTGGTTCTTGAGCAGTTTTGGGTTTGTGCTGTTTCATCACGAGCACAAAACAACACACACACACGCGACATCAATCCACAGCGCACTCACTCGATGCACTCACAGTGAGCAGTTGTATCGTCTCCTGAGGGAGAGAGTGACATTGCATCGACCACACATCAACCGCGGCTCTATCAATAATTCCGCTACTTCAAGACAACTGCACACTGGCACATCGACGCCACTACATTGATGTGTCCTGTACACAGCACCACAAAACGCACCAAATCGAGGATAATACCAAAGACAATCTACAGAAGTAAAAGGAAGAAGGCATTCTCAGGACACTGCAACAGCAGCCGCAGCAACCAAAGTGCATCTGCATCTTCATTCATTCATGTTGAATGTGTTCGTGTGTTGCGTGCCGCCAAACCATCGACCGCATCATTTAGAAGCAGCAAAGTCAAACAGGCGAACATCAACGTCGAGTGAGAGTGGTGAACAGACAAAAAGTACCGCGATGCCGGTGAAGACAGACACACACGCGAGTACACCACACCACAACACAACACATGCCGACGACGTTTGGCGGCAAAACAGCTCGATCGAAGCTAGCATTCAGCATTCTATCTTTCTGGTTGGACATTTTGTCTTTTGTCAACTGTGTTATTGTTTGATCAATTGAGCGCTCACCTTTGCCTTTATTATCATCATCAACACAACAATAGGCACACAAGCCACCTTTTTGTTGTTTTTTGTTTGATTAGTGTTCTACTGCTCAAGATACTCAACAGGTTTGTGTCTTGGATTGCACTTGTTTGTACTACTTCTCCACTTGTTGCCCACCAACAGTGCTGTGGGGTACCTTTTCAATAAGTCATTCCATTTGACATGCAAATAGTTATCAAATGTCAATTGTACAGGCAAATTTGAGTGGAATCACTTATTGAATGTACTCACAGGCACGCCAAGGAGAAGGTATATACTATTTACTATTTGTTTTCGGTATAATATGTATTTGTTTTATTTTAGTGGAATTTTTCATTTGTCCTAAGCAGGATCATATACCTGACGAGACAAACTCGAGGTCCACAAGTCGAGTGTACAAGAAGAACAAGAAGAAACCTGTTTGTTTTCCTCGTTTTTCACCTATCCAGTCAGCTAATGACCGATTCTGCTTTTAGGCGATATATATTTCCATTTCCGAACTGTCTGTCTGCGCCTTTTACAACTTTTGTCTGAAGTCAAGCACATTCTTCCAACGCGACACTCATCTTGGCATTATCGCTCCCAATTATCCCACCAATCAGCACACACTAATATTTGATTTGATTGTGATCTACAAAACTATTTGCCACGCTCGTCTCTGCCAAAAGTGTCTACATAACTGTGCTTTTGTGCCCGGTGCCTCTTCTTCTCGGTTTAGCATCTCAATCAATAGTGCATCAAAACAACAACACCATCTTCTTCTCTTTCTGTCTTCCAACAGCGTCTCAATCCGAATCAAACCAAATCAGTTAAAGCGCTAAATCTAAACGATTGCATCGATGCAAACAACATGATGCATTCTTGAGTGCACAACAACATTATCGTCTCTGAGCTATAAATATATATTAATCGGCATATACATTTCCATATTGTGTTTGTATCGATTTGTCCTTTCGTGCAGAAGCTAAAGTCGAAAACAGGAATTTGTTTTGCATCCCGAACAATATTCTGAAATATGTCTCTCGTCAATATTTGTCTTGGACGAATCGAACCAATTTGAACCGACAATCGATATACACCACTTTGTGCATATACAATCTCTTTCTCTCGCTCTCGTGCCCGCCGTTGTCATGGTGGTGGACCGATTCGCATCACCACGGCAATATCGCCAGTGTGTATGTGTTTCGTAATACAAACTGATCATACTATGCCATTGCTTAATTGCCATTCTCGTTAATTAACAACTCTCCTGGCTGACTGACTCTGAATGGCATCATCATCAGCATCATCAACAACAACAACAAGTTCGTTCGTTAATTAACTCGTGCTGCACATCTGTGTGTTTGAGTTTGACTGTAGTGCACCAAACTATTGGACACTATTGGTGCTCTCAAAGGCGCACCATTTTGCCTCACTATTGCCATTCTTTTGTGTCTGTGAGTGTTGTATTTTGGCGTCATCACCATCGGCAGCATCGATAGCACACAAGCATTTGGGATAAAGCGTTCGATGTCGTTTTGGAAACCGGCAAAACGAGCCAACCGAGTACAACAACAGCAACCAAAAGCATCACCTTTCTGGCTAATCGCCCTTTTGTTTGCCATTTGTTTATTGTTGTTTACCACCAGCACATTGCTCGAACAGGCACACAGACACAATTAGCATTAACCTGAAAATGTTCATTACTTTATTATAATTATCCCAACCAAGTGACCTTACTTTGCGGATCGCCTTACAATTCTTCTAAGAAGAAGTGGACAAGTCAGTAAGGGTAAGTGTTCACTGCTCATATTAGTTTAACTGTCAACAGTGCATTCGAGGCAAATGTCATTTAGTAATTTTTTATTACATTCTCGCAACTCTTTCATTATATATTGTCAAAATTTATTGCTTTGTTTTATGTGCGCGCGCTCTCTGTGTCTGCCTTTTTGTCTCACAGCTCTATAGTGAGCCAGGTAGTGTCCATTCCGGCTCGCCAAGGACATCACTCATTACTGAGCCTCACAGGCAATGAGAGTTTTATTGTGTTTTTGGTCATTCTCTGTCGAATTATGGCATACCGAATACCACACAGTCAATGAATCCGGCTCATTGTCTATGTGTTACAACATTTCATTATAAATATATACTTTTGCACCTAGGCAAACATTTGACATTTACGATCGACATTCAGTCATTTCAGTCACATACACAGACCGCGTCTTGTGATCAGGCAATTTAGTTTGTTGAATTTTATTTTATTTTTGCTGTGTATTTTTTTGCTATTTATTTCGGTTGTGCTTTCTTAGTGGCACGAGCACATTTTGGTTTTGGCAAGTTATTAAAAGGAAAAGATGGTCGCGACTGCATTGTGCACACAGTACTGCACACACCGTATACAACATGTATTTACGGTAATTACGCCAAATCATGGTGATCATTTACTTTTGCTCAAAGTTAGTTAGTCAACTTAGTCACAACTGCTGTTGCTGTGTGCTCGAAGTGATTTTCTCAGAGGAAAAGTTTTGTTTGTTGATTATTTTTAATGATTTCTAATGTTTAAATTGCTATTTATAATACACATTTGCTTTGATGAGGAGTGTTTATTGATGCTGTTGTGCATGATGATGCTGCTGATGTTGATGATGATTTTGGTGTAGTGGATTTTGTTGACTTATTGCCAATATAAGTTTTATTATCGGAGAAAGGTTAGCTTTTAGATTGTATTGTGTTGATATATATTCAATTAGTATGATTAGTCATATTGTTTAGTGCTGATTGATTGATTAATAATTGAGTAGTAATTAACCGCTATTGGCCAAAATCGATCAGCGAAGTGAATCATTCAAATTACACACTGTTATATGTCGATTGTTCATGGTGAATTTGTGCGATCAATCGCGATAGTGTCAATTATCGAATTGTTAGCTAGACGAATGTTTACCGAAAGTGTATTAACCTATTGTCGTATTTATGTTGATACATTTCTAGACGTGCAAATATGTGCACTAAAATAGAATTGACCCAATAGTGCATTAGGCACTCAATAAGGCCTTGTGTGCGCTGTTTAGTGCCAATTGGGTGTTATAGCATTGATTTCTATCAGTTTATTAGCATTGGTAATGTGACATTACACTTTAAAATGAGGCGACAAAAGTGAAATGGTTGCACACTTGACAATTACTAATGGCCCTTTTGTTGGCACATTTGCATTGTAGGAATTATGAAACAAACTTTGCATTTGTTCTCTCACTCGCTTAACCACCATAATGGCTTGTTGTCCTGTGTGAATGAATATAATGAATATATGCATAAAGCAGCAGCAACAGTAGGTACTGTTGATTCTGTTGATGATTCTATTAATAGACAATTTCATATATAGCACAAGTGTGTTGTTCGATTCTAAATTTGGTAAACAACTTGGGATGATAGAGAGAAAGCACACAGCACTTGTTGCGTTGTGCAAGTCGCAGAATTTGTTTTGGATGCAGTCCAAGATTCGGTTCGCTTGCACAAATTAATGCATGAATGAATGCACACACACAACACCCCAGAATTGTTGGTTGCACATTGCAGAGAATCTGCCTGGACTTGCTCATTGCTCGATTCGGCTGGTTGCACATGCCACCGCCACCACCACCACTCCACATGTGTCTCTCTCTTCAATATTGCAAAGTCAAATTAACACTACCAGTTTATTCTCTTTGATATTCTTCCTTGATTCTCTCGCCATTTCTCGCACGATTCGCTTCGTGGTGTAGTTGGGTTCGTCTCCACATGACAGGCATTCTTGATGTATTGTATATGAACATGTATTCGCATGCACACAAGGCATTCGGACATTTGTGCATGCATGAATTCGGCGCTAACCTTTTCGAATGCGTTCTGGGGGTGTTTTTGGTTGTTGTGCTCTTTCTCTACTCGATTACTCGTACAATCCGTATCGTATGATGAATGAGGAAAGAGTTGATGAATGTGAGAAATGAGCTTATGATAGTGCATGCATATGTTTTCATGCTTGTGCCACTACACTTGACGGCGTGAATGGAGAAGCATCGAGATATTTCGAGGCACGCGCTAATACTGGGTGAGTGAGTGAGTGAGAGAGGCACACAGGCAGTCACACACTTGTTTGTCCTTGTCAATGAACTTGAATTGGTCCCATTATAATCGCTAATGATCGATCTGTGTCGACTCTATAATTCAGACACATCAAATTACACTCACTAATTACCTCCCATCCACTACTGCCACTTGTTCGTGTGAAATTCAAAATTCAATTACACAGTGCAATACTTTGGAATGGGGGAATCGATCGATCGGGCGCGCGATTGAATGGCAATTCATAATGAATGGTAATGAGATGGGGCATAAAAGTGACGATTGAGTATATGCGAGTTATTTTAAATGCTAATTACGGTACTAATTTGTTCAATTGATTATATGTTCATTCATTTGGGTGTGTGAGTGTGTGACCGTTTCGTCACATTCGAGTTAACTCTTTTGATTGATGGATCGACGATTGTGCGCCCGCCTATTGCACTAACAGACAGTGAGGCACAGGATGTCGAAATGATGGCTCAATTCGGTGGTTGCACTGTGACAGGAGGGCTGGTGCATATTTTCATTTATGTTATGATTTAATCGAGTTGTTCCACAGCATTGTCCGGTGACTCTGTTCTAATTATGCAATAATGTCTTTTGTCTTTAACAATTTAAATTGGCGGATTTGAAAATTTTCCCAATCCATTTGTCAATCAACGATCCAAATGGTCAATGTCACATAGTCCCCTCTTGGTGCCTCTCTTAATCCCTTCCTGTTTGACTTGCTCAACACAAGAAGGATGTTGATATGTTCGCAAATGCGCGCGTGAGTGTGTGATTGGACCGAGTTAATACACCATAACGAGAAAAGTCGAGGCAATTACACTGTGCGTAATGCTATATAATCTAATACATTGCCACCATTTGGGCGATATCGATGAGATTCAATTGATTTGGGTCTATCTGGCTGCATGTGTGTGTGTGTGTGTGGTGTGTTTGGTCGTGTGCTGTTGTGCAATAGTTGTTTGTTTTCACTTGTGCACAAATTGACTACTTCAATCCCACTGTGCGATAAGTAGTTTGATTGATTGTGTCTGATTGTGTGTGTGTGTGTATGTCTTGTAGACGATTTAGATTCGGATTTGGGGATTAAAGAGACTTTAAGGATGTTTGATTAGGGCGCGATTGGGCCCGATCGATATGACCGTTCACCTGAACTGTGATTGGACTGTGTGTGCAATGTGGCCAGTCTTGTCACAAGCATTACGCGCGGCACAGGCTCACAGTGCACTTCTCTGTAGTACATTTACGATATGGCGCAATGCTTTGGCTCATTTATGATTATTGTGTGCTCTGTGCGATATCTCTGTTTATTGAACTTGTGTTGACATCATCAACAGTTGGTTCCTTTCGGAACTGAACATTCACGTAGGACCTACAATCAAACATTGTTTATTGCATTAGTTATAGGATTAGTCCAATTGAATAAATATGAATTGTCTCTGTTTGACATTTGTTCAAATAGAGTAAAGCAATAAAGGCGCGTGTGTGTGTGTGTGTGTGCACTATGCTTTATGACTAACGGCTGTAAAGATTGTTGCACCACTGCTGAAATAGTTTTGAATTGTAAATTGTCTCAATTGTACTCTATATACTGTGGGAAGCACGTGAACCCTATCTAATCAATTTGTCACTGTTCAGTTAGTTTGTGTTTTGTAGTGACACAGCTGCGTGCGGTGAGCTTGTGGCGAGAATTGTTGAACAAAGCAACCACACCGCTGAGTCAAGTCAAGTCAATTGTCAATCTGTGCAATCGCGATTTAGTAATAATATAATAACAATAAATCTTTTACGATGCACAAATATAGACATATGTCAGCTTTGGATGATTTATATATGAGTTAATTAAGCATTTGAGTGTTTGCTCGTTCAATAAGTGGACACATTTGGTGTTCGTTTCAGGTTCATGGTGTGCACCAACTTGTTGAACACTCTAGAGTGTCGTCGAATGGTCTAGATTGTTCGATGGTTGCCCGTGGCTTTGTCTTATATTTTCTTTTGTCTTATTATTCATTTTCTTGTCCCATCTGCCTCGTCCCGCATCGATCGCTCATTGCATTGCAATGCATTAAGATGTGTGTGTGTGTGTGTGTGATGTATTGTGTGCCATGTGTTTTATGATGTTGTGACGCCAATGTAATGTTTTATCTATCTAACAGTGTTATCTCACTTATATGTGTTTGATGTCACTGCTAATGCACCCTAGCTTATTGGTATTAGTCCGTCTCGTTTCCAGGTTGTTCATAAGCGCGGGCACACCAATTAGCGCACACTAATCCACATTTCAACGTTAATTGTCCTTTTCTACTATGTGTACATGTATTGGCTTAATTAATTGGCATTTGTGTGTGTGAGAGAAAAGTCTCGAGACATTTTTACCTGTAACTGGTTTCCCTCTCTATGCTATCATTTGTAATCTACATTGTACACTTTGAGCCTATGGGAATTGTTGTGTTTCTTGGTTTTGGGGTACGGAGAAATTAGTTGAACTTGAAGTGGTAGAATAATAAGATTTTCCGATTTGGTCTCTTTTATGATGGGGCAATTAGACGCGAAGTTGTGCTTGTGGTGGTGGTTGCTAATTGGTTCACACAGCACACAACCAGAAGTATAATAATGTTGTCAAGGTTTTATTGAGATTTTTGAACGGAAAAATTGTAATGTAAAGTGGCACTCTACTCTAAAGCTACACTTAAATATACACTCAAATGTGTGTTTGCTCATCCCCATACTCAGCCTCCCTTGCCTGCTTTATCACACAGCTCGGTAATTAGTGAAATTATTACAATCATCAATTAGTGGCTAATTAGCACACACAACACAGCGCATATAAAAAACCTAATGTTTACTTTACGCCTCGATTTGAAGTGTTTGCTTGGGTGTGTATGCACTAGTCGATTAGATTTGGTGGCTTATTTGCTAGTGAAATGTATCGTTTTGGGCCATGGCCAATGTTGCACCACTTGCATCAAATAGGTTCAAGGGTCTCACCCTGTTTGGATTGTGCTTTGGTGTTCGGGTGGGTGGGTGGGTGGCTGGTTTGGCAGTTGTCCAACCAGTGTCAATGCTTTTACCGGCATGTTATTCTTATTGGTTGGTAGGCAAACTCAGTTTCCGTTGTGGAATTGTATTTGTTTGTTATTTGATTGGTCACTTAACTTAATGAACACACAAAGCCTAGAGTGAGTTGTGTTCTTTGTTTGAGTTATATTAATTTGTAATAGTAGGCAATAATAATGTTGATGATGAGTACTTGTGTTGCAGTGCATATATGCACAGACAGTTGGCACAAGGCCCAAGTCTTACACACAAGCCCCCCATCTTATCGTCTTATGATTGGACATGTTTTACAATGACTTTGTGGGCTTTATAATAAATGTCCGCGCACCTTATCGGATTGATTAGTCTTGTGTTTTGACTTAAATATACTATTGAGGTGAGTTCATAAGTTTGTGTTCATCTCATGAATTACTCCACATTGTGGAACTTGTATGTTTGTGTGTGCCAATAATGCCATTTTCTCTCTTTCTCTCCACTTATCAAGGATCAAGTTAATTAATTAATACTTATTATCCACCGAAGTGAACAACTCTCACAGTAGAAGAACATATACATTTATATTGCCCATAGACATATCTTATCGAGTGCGTGCTGTGTGTGTTTGTGTGTTCGGTGGAGTGGATGCTGATTGGAGATGCAAGTCGGGAGATTGTGAATTGATGTCGATGACAAGTGCTGATAGTGCTCATACACTCGATATTGATACTCGCTCATATAGGTGCACACGCCGATTCTGGCTGGTGATTGCATTTGTTGCATTTAATCGTGTGTCTGTGCTTGTGTGTATTACATTGCACTGAATTGGAGATGGCCATCGGTGGCACAACCTGATTTGGGTTGAGTGGCTGTTGTTGCTTTACTTTGGTTTACCATTACGATTGCCCACTGATTGGGCAAAATATGCTCCCATTCTTGACAGCACGGGACAATTATTTCATGCCGAAATCAAAGCAACTTTGCATGGAAACTTCACGTGCAAACTAATGCAATTTCAGTAGTTTCGAATTACTCAAAAGCTGTCTATAGACAAATTGCTTCAATGTGGGAAAATCCGAATATGACTAACTATGTCTTCCACTTTTGGTGCATTAATTAATACACTTATTATTATATTATTGTGGCATGCAGGTGTTTTACCTGTAATTTGATTGTTGAGTGATTGATGTTTAGGGGACTTTAGAATATATTTTGTTATTGTTATGTAACTTAGATTCACACAATTATTGTAAGCTACTTGCGTGCTTACTTATTAAAGGTTTATTATTGCTATTACTAGATTTAAATTTTGATTTGTTTGTTCAAGAGATTTTGACATGTGAGCATTTCATTGCAATGATAACCATGGTTATCATTGAACATTGTGAGTTTCCTGTTGGTCCATTGGCGATTGTGCACTTTTGTTTACTTACATCTAAATTCGGTGATGCTTCATTTTGTGATCGTCATATCTTGAATATGAAGTGTGCTTTGTTTGCCTTCAATTGCACAACAACAACGCGATCGTGTTCACTACTGTGCTGTGCACTCTGTTTTCGTAATACAATGCAATACTGAATTGTGTAATTAAACGGGCACTGGTTTGGTTGAGTTTGGTTGGTTTGGTTTGGTTGGCTTGGTTTTGTTGGCTTGCTCTTTAATGGATCAATCAAAATGGAGTGTGTGTGTGCATGTGCTTGTGCCAATTGCACTGGACGATTGCAATCGAGTGTGTTGCAGAATCGATTCTGTGTGTAGTAAACAATGTGTGCCATAGATACTATGGCTACTAGAATGTACTAGTTGTGAATGAACCAGAATGGTTCTGTGCCTGTGTGCACAGACACACACACACACACACACACACACACACACACGCATTCTTTACTTTCGTTTTGGACGGAAATTAACGATTGGGCTCTGCACACCACATCAGTTGTTAGTTATATTCAGGTTATCGTGTGCTTTTGACTCGAATAGTTGAGAATCTGGTTTGGGGCGTTAGTGCCCACATGCTATTCGTGTGCTATTCTGTATGTTTATTTGTATTGCGTGTGTTTGCCACGTGTATTACACGATTTGAATGCGAGTTGTTGCGAACTCTCTCGATCGATGGATGGATCGATTGTTATTGCTACTAAAATGCGTAATTTGATCGATTAACGATTGAGCTGTTGTTGTTGTTGCCTTTTTGTTATGTGTCTGTGCTCTGATTGTCGATGATGCTATCGATCGATGGGATGTGACCGATCGGTAGATGATGTGATGTCATTGTGATTGTGTGTCTGTGTCTGTGCAAAAGTTCCGTTTTGCTATCGCATTTTTTGTTGTGAGTATTGAGTGGCACCTTGTATGGTGTGTGCACTGCGCACAACACCAACAAGTGGACTGACTTTCGGAACGACCCAACACGGCGAACATGACTTTTGTCATTGACTGTTTGTTCGCTTTATTCGCGCTCTCTTCCCTAATGGTGCATGCATGGTGAGATGCCCATCCTCTACTGGTACTGTGTGCTGTACAAACACTCACTCCAGTGTAAATGTTATTGCCATCCAGCGACCAATGAGGCATTAGCATGATGTCATCTTATTTCGGTGGTTGTTCCCATCTCTCTCTCAATCACGGAATGAGATGCACTCATGCACACACACAAGTGCTCTCTCTCGCCTTGGACTAATACACCAGCAGCAGCATCAACAGCAAGTGCAACAACATTACAGTAGAAGTGATGTCCTTGTCATGAGGGATTCGCTTGCGAAATGTCGTGCAGATGAGCCGTGCGAGCTGGACACAGTTGTGCATGGTGACAATGGAATTGGGCGCTATTGGCCATTGGCCAATCGGTTTTGGTTCGTATTGCGCTATGCCCATTATGGTGAGAGCTTGTCCATATTGGCACTGACTGACCACTATTATGTCTGTTCATGCACTATTGCCTATTGTTAGTACATTTGGAGCTAGTTTTATTTATTTATAGTATATTATCAATTAGTCCACTTTGCACCGAAGTGTACTCGTCATCTGATAGGATTTGAATGAGTTATGCCTGTCTGTGATTAGGAACACCTTTATGTTACGATTATCTAGTGACACAATGGCTTTTGTTAGTGTGAACTGTGATTGTGACCTCAGTATTGGATGGACATTTGCGATCGGTCCATTATCTCAACTGTGTGTCTACTTGTCACATTGCATTACTTTAACTGTAATGTTTGGCTATCACTTCACGTGATCACTCGATGAACACTTGTGATCAGTGTTTACTGCACCAAAGGAACGATATTGAGTTGTGTATGAATTCTGCGAACTGAGTCTTGCAATGGGCGACTGATGTCCATCTTTGTCTTGTTCTGGCATGTTCTGCCTCTTTCTCTCTGGAAGTTTCTTTTGGTGTCCGCCTAATCGGTGCTGTGATCTAATCGACATCGCCTGTAATGTTTGATTGGTTGCTGAGAGGATATGTCTTGGCTTGTCTTTGGCAGATCTGTACCGACCGACCGACATATGATCTCACTTTGTCTCTTTCTCTTTCTCTCTGTGTTTGTTCAGTCCTACTAATGTTAAATGGCAAGTTTGATTGCATTCGAACTATGAAATAGTTTGTCTGTGTTCTGGTCGTGTGTCGTGCCTGTGTGCTAATGGTTTGCCAGTGGCGGACCATCGGGGCAGACTCACTTGCACACACACACACACACACCGACGATATCGCAATTTGGGGAAGTGATCTTCGCGGAATGTCACTCTCGATGGCCATTGCCATTTGCCAATAAGTGTTGTGCCATGTGTTTGATCCACTGGCTGGTTTCGTTTGACAGTTTGTTGTTGTTGCAATAGACACAGCCAGAGAGGCACTATTTCTCTTGAGTGGATTGCACGTGCACAGAACAGAACAACGATGTGTCACATATTATTGACCTGTGTGAAACAATAACACTCTGAATTGCACTCTCGCACTGTGTCTCAATCTCAGTCATGTCACATTTCTCAGTTCTGAGTCAATTGTGACAGACGCGTTTAGTGAGCCATCTTCATTGGCCCCTCACAATGAAATCACCGCATCAATATCATCCGCATCAGCATTAGCCTCAAATTGGCGCCAAACAGTGGCAACCTGCGCCAGCGCAACACTGACCACACTATCTCACACCTGTGCATTGCCACTTGCATCGTCAAGTGTGTCCCTCATCGTCACCATGTTTTCACTCGTACGTACCTTGCGTGAGTGTCCTCCTTATCGTTTGGAGGCAATTTGCTTGTATGTCTTATCTGGTTTTGGTTTGCTTGGCTTGGTTGGTCCACTCTGGCTAGTAGATGTGCGTGCTTGCAGCACGTACATGTCAATTGGTCTCTCACTATTGGCTGTACAGTGCGGTACACCACCATAATGGGTGCACTATCGCACCAGGCGTTTCTCTCCAGTACCATTCTGCATGCAGCATCATCAGCTGCACTGTTAGTAATATCACGCGGTCTAATCGAGTCTATGATGATACTACACCATTTGCCATCATTACCAGCATTTTTATCATCTGGTCGAGTCCGAGCTCGAGCTATATAAGCAAGCCGGTTGCTTGTCACCGGTTAAGTGATTGAATGTATGCTCGTGCATCCAGTGTGATCACAGTCTCTACTCGACTTGTCTCTCATTTCTCTCATTCTCTTCTGTTTCGCCTGTGTGTGTCGACTGTCAGACTGCTTGTCTGGCACTGTCTACCTTTGATTGACCGTTGCACAGTGTGACACTGGCACAGGAGAATGCTAACTCGGTTCACAGAACCTAACTCGGCCTACCTCGACTCCTCCGCTCTGACCACTGTTGCTCTGTTTGACCGATCTGCTGCCTCTCTTGCCTTTCACTTGACCATACCGAACTGTTTGATTAGCTGACATTAGCTCCACTCACTCGAACCCAACTTAGCCATTTGCCTCATTCTGCCTGTCATACCATGTTTTTGGTTGTGGTGCTACTGTGCGACCAACTGTTCACCTTTACCGCCCAGTCTAATCTGTTGAAATTGTTTGATTCGTACCAGAACGAGTGTGAGCACCTGTACTTGTCCGTGGATCGACTTCCACTCACCACCGCCACCACCGCTGTCCTTTCTTTTCTTTTCTTCTTCTGGAGCATTACAACCAACGCCGTTTGGTTCCGCTGGATAATGCCGGCTTCACAGTTATATGGCTCTCTAACCAGGTGAGTGGTAGCGCAACTTGTTTTGTGGTGTGCACTGCACCATTGAGCCAATCATTGCTCACCATCTGCTTCGGCTTGAATGCAACCTTCTGAACGTTTCCATTTTCCTTTGTTGCTTCACCAGGAAATTGTACGACATTTGGCGCCAGGCGTCAGTGTTGTCCGTGGCTGGAGGCATCGGTCCTGATGCAAATGCTGCTGATCTGAGCCACTCAACTACCTCGCCCTCCACCAACGATCAGCACCGTTACATGGTGACTGAGATTCAGCATCTGTTCCACAGCATTGAGATCTACCCAACCGAGTCGCAGGTGTATGAGATGATCCAATGCGCTAGTCGGTGCAGTTTGTCACGTAACTCAGTGCCAAACACCAATGTCCCAAGTGGAACATCCAACGAAAATAGTAACAACAAGGAAGGTCTCACATTTGGCGAATTTTGCTTCTTCGCCAGTGTCCTCATCAACAGTTACCGCCAAAAGTATGTTTTATTTGAAAATGACTGTTCACTCAGGATTATCCTAACATTGTTCTGTCTCTTGGTTCAGTATTCCACCACCGAAGCCATTGTCCCAGTCGGACGCATTCTTCCGCAAGTTAGAGCGTATTGAGCAGACAATTCCCGACACGAGTTCACATAGTGACACCAACTTTGAAGGTAACATCAACTTTGTCCTCCTGTCAGTATGTTTATCATTGCATTTCGTATTTAGTATTTCTCGGTGGTTCGTGCAATCCCACCCGGTGGCGAACCGACATTGTCATACCCGAACTGAAGCAACTTGGCATTACTTACTACAATCCACAGGTGGAACACTGGGGACCGGAGTTGATTGAACTCGAGAGTTATGCTAAACAGAACTCTGAGATATTGTTCTTTGTTGTGGACAATCAAACACGGGCGATTGCCTCCATGATTGAGGTGGCTTTCATTGCAAGCACTCAACGCAAACTCATTCTGGTCATTAACGATCTGCCAGGGCCAAAGTGCAAAATTGTCAACGATGAACTGTCGGTCGAGTAAGTGACGGCAACACTTTGTGCCATTGAATCGATTCTAATTGACTTTTGTTTGGCAGGGAGTATGAGAACCTAATTAAAGGTCGTGCCTTTCTTCGAGATGTGGTCGAACGACAGGGTATCCCAATCTTTACCCAAATTCCGGTTGCACTCAAATCAGCAGTTCGCGTTCTGCGGGACAACATTTGGCCCCAGGACTTGACACCACCGGAGGACGACATCATTCCGGTGAAGATGGGTCACATCAGTTTGGGCGACAAGATGATACACATGTTCAAGGTGTTTGAGTCACTCAAGAATGGCAACAATCAATTCACTTTTGCCGAACTGGCACTCGCCTATCGAGCACTCACCAGTAGAGACTTGTCGCGTGAGTTGATCAAACAACTGGCTCGTCTGCATCTGGACAATGATTCCAAAAATTCTAGTCCTTCGCTCAGTCGGTCCTCGTCCAGTGACGAGCCCGAGGAAGAGCACTTTGAGGTGGTGGCCCCTGCTACTCCCACCGCTAGCACCACCAAAAAGCCAAAGAGTCGAAGCAAGAAGAGTCGAAAGATGAAAAAGATTCAGGACATTTTCACTGAGTCGTTGTCTGAATCTTCGGCCGATTTGTTGCCCCCACTGGAGGACATTGTAATCGACTTTGACCAGTTCTGTTGCATCATGTCTGAGTTGAATGAAAAGGCTCGCCAGCTGGCTGAAAATGTTACGGCCAAGCGAGGCCAACCAAACGGTGTCGACAACGAGCAGATGTTGGCACGGACTATTCTGCAGTTTCCCGGAAAGGTGTTAGAGAAAGTTGGCAGCATCTTTAACGTGTTTAGTATTATCAAAACTATGCTAAGTATTCCTGTCGATGAGTGCTCATCGAACACTGGCAAGGTGAATCCTGGTTCGGTCAATGGCAGCAGCGACCACCACTACCTTCACCACGCCTCCTCCTCACCTCAAGTACAAAATTCTCAGTCGCAACGCAATCCTCATCTAAGTCACTCGTTCCCATCTCGTTCCGGTTCCCCATTGGTGACAAGCGCCAGTGGGTCGCCATGGAACCATGCGCTCGAATCTAGTCACTCGTCGCACCATCACTCGCCATCACCACTGTTGCCGAGTAATCTTCTCGATGCATCGCACGCAAGTTCCTACGGGGGCGGTGTTTCGCCGGGTGTCAACCAAAACAGCTACCCGCAACACTTCCGCCAACAACACAGTCACCACCCTGCCCGGTCGGTCAGTCCCAATATGTTCCGTTACCGACACTCGTATTCCTCGCCTTCCGTGAACGATCATCACGGGCACCGGCTCGGGTCTCACCACCTGTCGGGTCACCTGCACAGTGGTCACTATCACCCACACCACCACCAGTCGTCACACTCTGTTCGGGAGTCAACTCTGTCGCCACTGCGTCGTGGCCTGCACGGTTCGTCCACCTCCTCGATTACCTCACTTCTGTACGACAACTACACCGATCTCTACATTGGTGGCTCACTGGAGGAAAGCTTCCTCAACCAAAACATCATCCCATTGCTCAAGTAATTTCACCTTCCACCTGAACGTATAATGTGAACTAACCTAAATGTTCTTTCTCTCTCCTCTAGGAAATATTCAATTACTTACAGCACACTGAAAGCCGACCGTTGGACTAGTCAACGAATGATTCCACTGGAGGCAAAGAATATTGAAAAGAGTCGAGTGTTGTTGTTTTTGATTACGAAAGATTCTCTCGACATTTCGTTCATGATTATGGTGAGTTTCCGTGGATTGGTTGAATGTGCCTTTTTGACAGTATTTGATTTATTTAGGCTGCTCACTACGTCGGTCTTGGCTACAATGTGGTGCTGTGCATTCAGAACATTGACTCTGGTTCGCCTTTTGTAATCAGCGGTGGCAAAACTGAGACCTGGGTAAGTGACATTTGTTAAGCTATTATCGATTTGTGTTTCTAATTGCATTCTCTTGTTTCAGTTGAGCACAGACGCAATCAAGGACTACAATCGTGGTCGTTCGTACCTCTCTGACCTGGCCACAAAAGTTGGCGTGCCCGTGTTCAGTGACATTAATGAGTCCATTCAGTGTTGCATCGAGAAGATTCTTTCCTTTGAGTGATGGTGATTTCTTTCCAGTGAAGTGAAGCCAATTGGTTAACTTAATTGACACCTTGAATTTGTCTTCCTAACTCAGCACACTCAATACAACTCACATACTAACCCTTTCTACCTTTTCTCTTCATTTCTACTCATCATCATCACTTTTTTCATTCATTTTTGGCCAAACATGACAAATTGAGTTTGTCAATTTTTTTTATTGTTTCGCGTTACGATACACGATTCGATATACGATTTGATTCTTCTTTTTCGCTATATATTCATTTTCATTCATTCGCTGTATTTATTATGATGATTAACTATGATCAATTCTCTACGATATTATCAATGATAATAATAAAAGTCAATTCTATTCGAAACGAATTCAAAGTAACTGTTAATAGTTTTAATTTATTTCATCAGATGGCAGCACTTGACTGGAAACAAATTAAAAACTTGTAATAAATATATTTGGCATTGGCATTATTTAAAATACATTTGTTATATTAACAAGTGGAAAATATCATTTGCGAAGAGAACTTTCTATAAAATCATGAACAATGTAAAAGCACTGAATGGTCTCTATGGACTTTGTTGTAGGCGGTGGCTGGGATTGAGCACGAAGCGACACGTTCCATCACAGATTGACTTGCTTCGGTTGCAGCTGTAGCAGATTTCGTTTCGAGGCAGTCGACAGCAAAAAAGAAAACAACAAACCCTTCTGAGGCATTCGTAGAAGCGGTGTCGGTCTTTGTAGGCTCGAATCACCAGTAGTGCCAGTCCAATGGTGACCAAGACATACATGAGAACGGTCCAGTAGTGACTGATCACTTTGCCACACACTCGAAGTACCTTTGATTTTGCTTTGGTGGTGATCGCTTCTACTGGCGATGAGGTGCTGCTTAAGATGTTATCGACAATGATGGCCATTTTGGTCTGTTTCGTTGATATTTGACAGTGGAATTATGCTGTTGACGATGATGAGCATTTGCATGGTATATGATCACCGAGTGTTTGGTTGACTGATCATGATCAGCGAGACGAATGTGCACAATGTTGGCTATTCGAACCCGTGTGCAGTGAATAGTGCAAGCATCAAGCAGCATTCACTATCGACGCCACTAACAACCACAACAACAATGCTGGTGCTGTTTATTACGCTGGCCTGACGAACTGAGTGAAAGTTTGTTTACCTTCAAGCACACACACACACAATATGTATGTAGTGATGATAAGCCAAGTGGCATTGATAAGCACACTGGGTTGAACTGCTTAAAAGAGAGCAGCCAAAAATGATTTCACTCTGAATCGATTAGGACCATGATGATATACACAAACACAAGTAACACAAGCTACGTAGAGTCGATTTAATTGGTAAGTAGATTTAATTGAATATGTTTTATTTGAATATTACTTATTATTAATCATCAGGTGAACGTTCAAATGTTCATTAGATAAATTAAACAACACGCTGCCATCGCATTCGTGCTGTAGATAGGTATAATAGTATGTAAACATGATTAAGTAAACTTGGGCCTGTATGCCATTACTTGCAGCTTTGATTTAAACGAGGCATTTGAATTTTTCTCGAGTTGGTCTTCATCACAATTCACGTATTTTGTGTTGATTGTTGAGATGATGTGCAGTGGTTGACTCTTCTGACACAATCACCCCGTCCGACATGGACACTTGAAGAATGTGACTTGAAAACAGCTGACTGTACATCTCTTGCTTGAGCATTATAACAGTGTTGATCACTTCGAGCCATTTCACTTGCATGCCGACGAACATATTGCTTGGCAGTGGAGGCATTCGACACGACTCAATGGTCAGGAAACTTAGGCGATGACCTTGAAAGCCACGAATCGCCCGGTAGAGCACTTCCGGGTGATTTACATTGGTGCAGTGAGCCACCGTTTCCACAATTGCCGATTGGCGTGGTGCTTCGATTAGGAACAATTCGACCAGCTCGTCAGTGCGATTCCCTCGGTAGCCCTTCATGATACATTCACATGGATGAATTTGCGAGTAAACGGGACAGTAACGGCTGAACTTGAAAGACTCGGCGTCATCCTCCCAGTCATCGTCGTACAGGGGACGAACAAAGCTGATTTTGAATCCATCTTTGTCTTCGAACTGTTCGGTGTTGCTTTTGGTCGAGATGGTGGTGACAGTCAAAGAATATTCGGGCTTGCTACCTAAATCAACTGTGCTTGTTGATAAGTCGATACTTTCAGTGCTGCTTGGCCTAGTGACAACACTAGCAAATGGAATAGTCAAAAACAATGCCAAATAAATGGCCATCAGGTTGGCCAGTTTTGCGCGTACTTGTGGCATATTCATGTAGATTCACAAACAATTCTTAGGTAGAAGAAGTGGATATATAAAGTCAAGAGCTGTAACGAGTTAGCTGAAATTATACATAGCGATGATCTTTGAACAATCCGAATTCGGCTGAAACTAGACAAGTCCATTGGCGAACGGGCAATTTATGGTAGTTGATCAATTGGTTGATTTGGTATAATTTAATCTTTCGGTTACTGGTTGAATAATGTGTTTCAATTGTTTACTAATTTATGGTCTTTGTTTCAATTTCTAAGCTAGGATTTCAATATACAATAATTCTTTAATTGACTATTATTATTGCTAATATTTGTTGACCAAGTGAATGCTATCTAGTCACACAAGACTTTGTTGGCACATCGATCATTGGAAACAAATGGAGCATTGCGTTATGGTTGTGCCATTGTTTGACCATTAGTATCAAACTGGCTTGAATTAAGCACTTCTGAATTTGGTGCAAGTGATAATTATTAACTGTTTGCTCCTCTGTAAATTAGATGCAAATCTATTTGTTGACTAAAGTGAAGCCAGTTTGTGCTCGTTCTCGTTATGTCTGTTGTTGTTTCGCATTTCATTAAAATGGCTTCTCCATTGGTCTCTATTGACACTTATTTGTTTGTATACACAAAAGTGTTTTTTACTCATAATCGTTTAATAATATCAATTCGAGTGCCCTACGCGTTGAATAATGCCACCAAATAAGCCACCAATTGATCATAAGTGCACTCTTCTGCTGTCCAACTGATAAACTTATTTTAAATATTTCAAATTTTTTGTCAGATTCAATTGGAGACATATCCAAGGCCTTCTTGAGAAATTGGCATATTGATTTATTTGAATTTGCGGGTTTGTAACAAATGCCTTGAGTTGAATGTCCATTGAATAGCCAATGCGTTGAGGAGAAGCCTTCATTTTGGATATATTTACGAGAATGCACTTCGAGTAAATAAGTCCTTAATGAACTTAATAAATCACTCTTCTCTTAATATATAAAGTGCAACTATACTATCGTAACCAAAATGTATCTCGTTACATTAGTATCAGTAGTCATCATTAACGAACAATCGATCATGATTGTCAGTCAATCAGTCCCAAGTGGAAACTCAAACTCGCTATCTAAATAATTTCAACTTCAACTTCAAATTCAGTACTATTCCACTAAAGTTTCATTTGAGTTATCAAGTGCAACTAATACAATAAAGTATTGTTCACTTTTTGTTGCCCATCGAGACAGAGTCATTTAGTCATTTAATTTGTGAGCACTTCGAACGGACATGTTTACATTGTGTACAGTGGGACAACAAACAACAGTGCAGTGCACTATGTATCAGTGTGAATCAATCCACATCCATAGCGCACACACACACACACACACACACACACACACACTAATCAAGTAATAGTTGATCATCTCACACGCATGAGCAATCATAATTATAATTACAAGTGAGTGTACCGAGAGGTAAGAAGTCCCAAGGTGATATCAAACCAAATAGAGCAGAAAGCAGGCCAACCGGATCGATACAGGTGTTTGTGTGGTCGCGTTCACCAAGTAGCTCACAAATTGGGTGCTCGTGTTTTTCTATGTATGCTTAACTTAGTGGGTGACTTATAGCGTCTCAAGGCCTAAAATGATCTCCACCGGTCACAATTCGCCTGAGCGACAACCACAATAATCAAATTAGTGCGCCACACAAGTCATAAATCGAATGAACAAAGTGAAAAACATCGAAATGTTCATTTCATCAAGTTTCACTACTTTACAATAAAGAAACACTCATTCGAGTGTTTCTTGCACCACTTTCAATTTGTTGTCAAACATATTGACTCACCTGTGTGTCAATATTAAATTATAAATTCACTATTATCGGCTGTGCCACCATGGAAACCTCACGGTCTCGAGAACGTTCTCGGAATATAGACTCTTCTCTGTGTTAATGGAATATTATATTCTCTCTAAATCTGCTTCTCCCTTGGTTGTGTTTTGTGTCGTTAATACTGTCGAATCTATCTCATTTTGATCTCTTCTCTCCTCCATTCGAGTTGATTTGGATTTTTTAAATTCGAGACACTCACACAAACTTTAATTGGCTGTGTTGTGTGTTGGGCACAAAATCAACTTTCGAACCGGAAAGTGAGTCTCTTCTTCTGCCTTGGTTCGTTAATTTTCATTTGCAATTATTATTCTGTTGTTGTGTGTTTTTGGAATATTCTCGATCACGAACACAAGAAGAGACACTAACACTAACGAGACAGTATACTGTGCGAGCAGTGTCTCTCTGTCTATATTGCATTAATACCCCAATAACCATAATAATAAATAAGTCACAATCGACAGTCACTGAAGTGATCAATCTCGGTGTGTAGTACTCCTCAGTCGAAGTCGGCAATTGGTCAGGCAAGGTGGTGTATGTGTGTCCGTGTGTCTGTTGCATCTTCGAATCATGTTCACGGCGGCCACCGCTGCAGCTTCGACGGATCTTCGCTCAAAGCGACATCACTTTGCATCGAGTCGTTCCTTTTCCACCAGCGATCTCAACCACATCAAACGTAGACAGAAGATACAGACCGCAAATGCACTGGACATTTTATCTACTTATCTGGTGACTTCCGCCTCTGAGGATCCGTACCATCGAGTACCGCCGTCCAGTCGAACAAGTGTCTCGAGCCGTGACTCGAGTCGAGCTTGCAGTCCCGTGCCAGAGGATAGTGCAATTTCTTTTTCACCCCCGGCTCGGTCCAACTCTACCTCAGTCAAATCGTCTAATTCATTTTTAAGTCATCTTTTGCCGGGCCATGGTCAACATCATCAGCACCACTCACATCACCAGCAGAATCATCAACTCGGCCATCACTTGAGTCTACCTCTCCCATCATTGTCCTCTTCCCTTTCGTTGTCCACATCGTCACTCGACACTAAATCAGCAGCGGCCACAGTGGCCATGTTGAAGAATCCCGCCTGGAATGAGATCGCCCGACTCAGTCACTCTAATGATCCGGACGAGGTGGACAGTCACGGCAATCGGTGTGGCCATCGACGGGGCCGACTGTACGACCGACAGAGCAATCCCTTCGGAGCGTATATGGCGCGCAAACGGTTCATCAGTGCAATCAATCGCATTCGAATGGAATCGTAAGTTGTGTGTTGATCGATTTGTCATTCTAAGGTAGCATTTCCATTCTCACCCACTTCATAGTATGGTTTGTGCAGCCCTGAACAACCCAACAAGCCGTAAGACCTCTTCCACGTCCACCGCTTCAACAGCCATGTCTGAGCACGACCTTCGACCGCCTGACAATTATAAAATGACCAAATCGGCGACCAGTCCAATACCGCCGATCATTATCAACGAAGAAGAGTTGGAGGACTCAATTTCGATGAATGAACTTCGAGCAGAGATAGAAGCTAACTCACCTCAACACCATCACCATCTCCACCAGCGAGGTTCGCCACCTGGACGAGCGTCGAGTTCGCCACAGATTGCCGCAGACCAGTCACAGCAGTGGTCACCACTACTGCACGGTCGTTCCATTGATCGATCGTTTTCGTCTCTCTGCTCGAGACCAACCAACTTCATCGCAACCAGCGACCTGACCGATTCGTCGTCATCGCAACAGCGACAGCGCTCCAGTTCGGCCTCTTCAATGGCTAAATTTTTGGAAGACGACAACCACCGGTCAGCCGAAGGCAAGTGTCACTCAACACTGAACGCCAAGCACTCGTTTATGGCATTGATTCGAATCAAAATGTTCAGCATGAAAAGACACCGAAAGAGTGACGCTAACCACAATTAAGCAGACACCGACACTGAACATTGTGTATGCTGTTTATTGTACCATTTTTTAGATTGATTCATTGGTCCATTATTAAAATCACTTGTTCAGTGCAGTGTATGATGAACTGTGTGGATTGAGTGAATGGAACATCGGTGGGACACGAGGTGGGTTTAGTGGACAAGTGTGACCAGACAAACAAGAGACAAACAGGTGAGTTGGGCCAGAGGAAGGTTTTACAGTGAGAGGTCAAACAGAAGGACTATTTCCAGGGCGCCATACAAACATTGTGTGCAATAGGTACAATAGACAATAACAGTGCAAACATGCTGATCAACAAATAGAGATTCGTTCTTGACAAACACAAAGAGTGAGCAAAGTGAACAAACAAGTGTTGACACACTAAATGTCAAATTAGAGGGGTCAAGGGAAGAAGGAATGCATCGATGCATCCTCCAAAGGGGAAATATTTGGCGCAGCTGAATTCAAACATGACAAAAGTGACTAACAAGAGAAAGGTAAGTAATAATAATAAGCAAAGATAATAATAATGCGTGAAAGTGGCCATTTGGTCGACCTAGAGAGTGTTGGACGATTTTGGCAGTGAGATCATGTCGTCAGGCGTTGAACGCCACGCAAACAGTTGCTGTCGGGCTATTTCGTACAGTTGGTTGTCACAATTCGAGTAGACGAGTGAACACTTGTCGCAGCTCTTCTTTCGGCCAAACTGAATACCCAACTTGTGGGCATCGGTGAGTGCCTCCTCGCCCAGTGAGGCACTCAGTGCATCCAACAGGGCCGACTTGGTGGCGAATTTGGCGGTCTTTGCTTTGGCACAAATCATCTCGCAATTATGACGGTTTGTACAGGCGATCACCAAATTTCGGTCCAAAAGGTCATATGACGAGGAAGAGGAGGACGCTGATGGCTCAACATCGTACTGCTCGGAAGCTGCTACAGCAGCGGAAAGAAATTTGCCTGAGCCACTGCCACGACGGACTCGCACCAGACTCAGACCAGAAATGAGCTCTAAATGACTTAGTGTGAAGAAGGTTAGCATACAACCGAGCAAATAGTTCATGGTCGGGCGATGGTTTGTGATCGAATGCAATGGTGCAGAGAAAGAATCAAAGGCAAACTTGTGACTGGATGATTCAAGGTGGCTGGAGAGGAAGGTCAGGAAGCAGAGAAGAATCAAACGTAGACGATCACAGGTGGGGATGACAACCTGAACAAGTGCATCACTCAATTGACTCCACACACTCGGTGACCAAGGATAGTGTGGTGGCTTATATAGTCAGGCCGGGGGTACTCATCGTGGCACTAACTGTGATGCGGTGACCATCGTGGCCACTGTGTTCAGTGCTCAGTGGTCAGTGCTCACCCCCGGGAAACTCGTTTCGTGTTGTGTTGTGTACGGCCTGGGAAATGAACTCTCACTCAGAGGTGAGAATCTTTTTGGTGTAGAGCAGATTTAATAGACAAGAGTACAGTTGGAGATGATGGTGATGATGGCGATTGCGGTTGGAGCATGATGATGATGAACAGATGATGATGAAACGACAAGCCAAACGAGAGACCATTAGGTAAGCAAGTGGAGGTGGTCGCTAAACAGGAAACTTCAGGTAAGGTCAGCTAGTGACTAGTGGGGGTGCGCACTGCAGACTGACCACTCCAATGGCCACTGGTCGGACACAGACAAACGAACAAATTCGATCGGCCATCATTTCAATTTGATCACAAACTTTCAGGTTGAACTGTCTGAGCATCCTTTGGAACGATATTGTAAAATATACCTATGTAATGATATCCTATGACATATGTAACCCACCAAAATTAACTCAATAAAGTAGAGAATACCAGAAAATTGAGAATACACATAAATGGAGCCAGCTACTGGTGGCTCGAGTAGACCGGTGTTAAGCCCACGGACTAGAGTAACAAGCGTGTGAGCGAGTGAAAGAGAGATTGAATCGAGGAGTTGAAGAAGATAATGAGTAGATGTGTGAGGGGAGAGTGTACAGGTACCGACGTCAACCGATCTCAACTTTCCTCCAGAAGATTCACCGACACCGAAGAGGGAAAGGAACTTTCGCAATCGTTCAATCAAGATTAGAGTGCAACCAGTCGACTGCTGCATGCACACGAGCACACAAACAAACTGATCGACCAAATGTGCACCGAGAGATGGGCGCTCGCGTGGGTGAAATTTAACCAATCGGACACCAATTCAATCCATAAATACAATGCTTACACGGACCCAGGTGTGCACGGTGTACACTGTACAACAACACCATCGTACAAGGAAGCATAGCACAATTATGCATGTGACACTGAGATAAGACACCGCCAAGTGAAGTCTCTCAAACAAGGATATCCTCCAACGATAACGAACGATGTTGATGATGCAGTGTGGCCATTGAGAGAAGACATATCGACAAACTTGACCGCTGACTGAGCAGTGCGGCAAAGGTCACTGTGCAGACCGCATTACTGGCCACTGGTCAGTCAAAGGTCATTGCCGTGCTGTTTCTCTTATTGCTCTTCTTCCTTATTTGTGTCCAGTAGACAGCGAGCAGTCAAGTTGATGATGATGACTTTGACAGGCATCACTCCTCGGGAAGGTCCTCATCTCATGTAAGCGTAATTCCTCTTATTTAAATGTTATGGCTGCCATTTGTGTGTCTGTGTGCAAATCACACAGCGATTCAAGCTGCAATGAATCGGATTTGTTCGGTGTGTGTGTAAGCATAAGAAGAGACTATTCAGTGCTGTGTGCACTATCAAATCAGGAACTGCCAGACCACTGCACTGACCACAGCTACACACCGATTGGCCCAAATGAATATCGTCGATATAACCGTCAACAGGACAAAGGTCATCCGGGACACGAACCGATACCGTGACATAAGACGCAATTCTGTGTGCACCGAAACACATAACAAACTGGTTAAACAGGTATGGTTCCACAAGTAGAGTCGCGAGAGTGACCACTGGCCAGTGAGGCCTCATCACTCGGTTTAATGGTGCTTTGTCTGTCTGTCTATAGGCAGAGTGTGCATAGTGTCTACTGGCCAACACAATGGAATAATATTAAGGAGGATATATTATAATTAATGCTACAAATGCTAATGAATGAAATTGAGGCTCGCGGTGCAGACCAGACGACATTTTAGTTCCAAGGTTATGGCAAGGTGAGCGACGAGACGAGAGGGAGGGACAACAAGAGAGACACGACGAGGCACTTGAATGTGTGGGACATCAAGACAAGTGCAAAGAGGAGACACTTTGACAGTGCACATTGCAAGACACCAAGAATGAAGAATGAAGAATGTACCATTCCAACGATAGCCCGGACACTCATTAGGCCACAATTAGAGGACCATTAAGTGTCATGGCGATGATCAACTAGTTGACTGCAATAGACCAAAATAGACAAATACTAGACTCAGTGAAATGCATTTAAAGTATCATACTGACCATTAGCTGGACGAGACGAGATACTACTCGCTAATGGTCACACAAGTTGTCACCCATCGAGGCTTGTCAAATGTAGACTACAATCAGATATTGCTATACTGTCATGACAATCATACAATCATGACTAATGCTTTATTCACTAAGTCTTACACCACAGATTCAATAATTCAAATCCAGATCCAACTCCACTTCAATTGTCAAAATGAAAGTTTCCAAGAAAGTACACAAACATTTTAAAATTCACTTTTTTAATAAAATTGTTAAATGATAAATTCAAATAATCAAAATAAACGAAAGAAAATAAAAGAAATAGTAAATAAAATGGTAATAAATAATGTACATCGTTGAAAATCATTGATTGCGCGCAATCGTGTCAAATATTACAGTGTGTGGGGTGTGTGTTGTGTCAAACGATTGCAGACAAATCATCGATGATATAATAAAATAAAATAATAATAATAATAATAATCTCAAAATACAATAAAATAAAACACAAAATATACTCAATTAGTAAACAAGTGATAAATTCTGATCAGTCAATTCAATCACCGAACATAAACAAACAAACGAACGAACGAAAAGAGGAGAAAGTGCGCACTCGAAGAAGCCTACAGGTATGTGTGTGTTGGTTGCTGTCCCAGAAGATTCAATTCTATAGATGGCTCAACACTCAATAGTTCTTTGAGATTTGACCTTGACAGTACCAAAACAGTGGTGGAGTAGAAAAGGGGGCTTGGGCTTGAAAATTGAAAAATTTGAAAACACTAGCTTAGAGGTGTGTGTTTGTGGATGTGTGGTGTGTATGAGTGGTGTTGTAGAAAAACATCGATTGATATATCACTGGACAAACGTTTGCATTTTGAACATTCAGTTGGTTTTCTCCGAGATCTTGTTTTATAGTTTTTTCTTCACTCTAGATAGTTTCAAATTCGTGTAGAATTTAGTGAATGGAGATCGAGAACAAACATTGTGGTGGTTCGAGTGGTAGAGTTGATGAAGGATGAGAAACACCATTGCGAGAGGGGAGAGAAAGAGAGTGCAAGCAGTTTGATGGGACACTGGAAGATATCGCAAGAATAAAGATGGTTGGTTGGTTGGTGGTATATAAAGATAGCTCCAAAAAGGTGATTTCCTAAGTGTGCATGTGTGTGTTTGTGTGTATTTGTGTAGTTCAATCACAAGAATATTCATCACCACAGCAAGTGGGTGTGTCGCTCACAGAACAGTAAAACTGTTAATATATCGTAAGTCACAGTGTGGTGGTGTAGGAGTTTAGTATCTGGATCAGGTTTGCACTGCTATCAGTGCAGACTGTTCTCCAAAGTGTATTGAATATATAAAATGTATATACATGTACAAATATAGAGGCACAACGACTGGTTGGCTCTAATGGGGCTGTTTTTGTTGAGTGTAGCAAAAATATGTTCCAAGCTAGATGGGTCAGTCAATGTCAGCGGAATAGCACTGTCTCTGTCACGAACGAATCAAATGTTCGTGTCAGCAATAGCTAGCTAGCTTCAGTCTTGCATATTTATGTAATGTTCCGCGCCTGCTGTAAAGCAATCTCTGCCAAAGCAGCTAGGCCATCACACTGGTTGATAGAGCCTTGTGAAGAGATTACGGTCGAGTAGATACTGTTCGAAGATGGTGCTGAAGATGAAACTTGTGCTTGTGGCAATGCTCCTGAACTGTTGATCATGCTACTGAGAGCGTTCAGTGAGGAAGCAGCCGATGAAGTAACGATCACCGCACCTGCCGTTGCACCGGTTGCCGGAATGGCGGTCAGGCTTGGTGAGAGATATGCTTGGGAAGACAAGGTCGCAGTTCGAATGGCACCCAACTGCTGCAAACCACTGAATACAGTAGTGGTTGCACCAGCTGCTTCGGCTGACTGATGCTGTTGAATAGCCATACTAAGGTCAACAGGTTTGTTGTTGGGCCCACCGGTGGCCATTGTTAGGCCTGTTGCCACAGACGTGGTAGTCACACTGGTGGGAGCTCCACGAATAATCAGTGGAGTAAGAATGCTTCCGTCGACTGCTTGAACAGAGCCAGGTACACCACCGGTGCCGCCGGTAATGGCCATTTGAGAAGCCATAACTACATTTGCACCGCCAATGGTCTGCCCGGGGGCTAATTTGATTAAAACTGGACTCATTTGCATTCGGGTGGGAGCTGGACTGGTACTGGTCACCAGGCGAAGAGGCAATGCAGTTTCAATCTTGGTGGTTGGCTGACTTAGGTTCTCCGCCTGTATGTGCAGTGGAATGTTGGAGATTGATGTTATGGCCGTCGGTGGAGGCGAGTGTGTTTGAGGATGATGCAGAAGCACGGTGGTCGGAGTAGAGCCTTGCACTGTCTTGGCCAAAATGGCTGCTGAAGTATTCTTGAGGTTAGCTGTCACTGATGAGACGGTGGACAGTGAGGGAGTGGAAGAAACTACCACTAGGTTTGTGGTACCGGTAGAAACCTTTACTGCCGAACCTTGCTCTACATTCCTCAGGTGCAATGCATTGACAAGATGGGTATCCGCAAGCTGAGGCAAGGCTCGGATGTGCTCCTCGAGATCGAATGAACCAGTAACAAACTTTGATTGATTTTGCTGTTGGTTCGATTGCTGGGCAAGTATCATCTCACTGACTCCAATAATGGTACCATTGACACGGTTTCGTTTGTTGGGAGTGTTCGATTGATTCAACTCAATATTGGTGGTTGCACTTGTCTTCAACAAAATAGTTGAATTGGCAATATTTGAGCCAACCTTGATGGGAGATCCATTCTGTTCAGGCAATGGTCGTTTGTTGTTGTTATTCATTGGCCCATTTGACACTGCATTGTTAGCGGTGGGAAGTGTGATAGAAGCGGTAGACAGGAGCGTGGAAGATGTCGATGCTGAACGAAGACTTAGATCTCTGGGCACAAGAACCAGTTTGGAAGTTGTAGCTGGAACTGTCGCGGTGGTAGTAGTTGTCCCAGAGTTAGATAGAAAGGTTGTTTGATTACTGGCTGCAGTGGTGGTCAAGTTGAGAATGCCTCCAGCTGGTGTAACAATAGTGGTTGTATGAGATGGCTGAGGTTTCAGGATGATTAACGATTCTACATGAAAAAAAAATTATTAGCAAGTTCACTTGTTATATTGCAACAATGACATACCAGACTTGCGAGATGGAGCATTGGCAGCATTGGCATAGCCATTATGATTGCACACAGTTCCTGTGCTGAGAAACTTGTCAATATACCGGTCGATAATCATCTGGTTCGAAGCTTGATACACCTGTTCCGTAGCCTTGTTGGTACTGGTTGAAGCACTTGACGAAGAACTTAAATTTAGAGGCTTATCGTCGTCGTCGTCATCTGCTGGTTGTGGTGGTTGTGGCTGTACAATTGCAGTAGTAGTTCGAGGTTGAAGAATTAGAGAGGCCGCAATTGAAGTACTGTTAATGTCCTGATGGCGTTCCATCTCCTCGTCTGATGCCGTGTCGCTTCCATTGCCTCCAATGTTATTGTAAATATTGGATGAATTAGCCGCAGTGGCTTTGCCAGCCATTTCCAGCATAACCTTCGCCGCAGACATGTCAGGGTTAGATTGCACCATTTCAATTATGCCATTTCGTGGGGTAATGGCAGCAGGAGCACTACCGCCACTGGTAGTGGTCAACCGTCCACGTCCTGAACGGTCTTCAAACATTGCATTGTCAAACTGGAGACCACCAATTGCTGATTTTGACTGATTTGCTATAACATCACTGAAACAGGCAGACCTACTCGAACCAAGTCCATATGAGAGTGTTTCTTCAATCACACGCGAAGCAGTCTCATCGTCCATTAGTGGCATCATTGGGCCAACATGCTTTACCAGCTTGAATGGTGGGCTGTTGCTGTTGCTGGACGAAGGTGCGCTTAAGTTCGTGTTGCTGTTGCTATTCGACTGGCTTGGTGATAACATTGCACTGGGCCCAGGAGTTGACTGGTTTGAGGGCGATTGCTGCGATTGAGAGTTTGGAGTGGCTTGTGTCGATGCAAAGTTTAATGCTGATGGTGGAATTGTTGATTTGTCTTTTTGGGTAAAGTAAAATTACAAAATGAAAACAGTAAGATTAGCGCCTGTCAACACCAGACACCAGGGCAATGGACAACTTACTTTTTGTGTAATCACCACTAGATTCGAGACTCTCGAGGTACCGCTTTTTGGGCGGCTTAGGTGTCGATGAACTGCTGCCTGCACTTCCACCAGTAGTACCGTTACAATTTCCGTTGGTTAACATCGTCGGAGAAGGGGCAGAATAGGGAGACGAAGCGGTTTGTTGTTGTTGTTGTGGTGGTGGTGTTACTGATTGTTGGATAGTACCAGTAGTGGCCGCTAAAACGGTGACAGCCGGAAGAGAGGCAGCGGCGACATCAGCTGGAGAGTCTGTTTGCTGTGTGGGTGCTAATGAAGTAATTGACGAAGAACCCGTATTGATGCTGATAGTTGAGATGGTGCTGTTGTAGTTGGTCTGGCCTGCCGCAGGACCCGAACTTGATGTAGTTGACTGCTGCGGTGATGAGGCAGTTGTGCACGTTACTGCCAGCACAGTTGTCGATGGCGGTGAGGAAGGTATTGGTGGTGGGGGCCGAAGATCGGTCGTTTTGTACCATTTGAAGTGAGGATTCGCCTTCATGAATGCTTCCTTATACTGTCGCGCTAGATCAGTATAGTTGTGCTTTTCTTCCGCGTCCAACGCTGCCCACCACTCCCCTAGTATCTTGGTGATAGAACGATTCTCGAGATGAGGATACTTTTGCCTGACCACACTTCGATGTCTTTTGCAAAAGATGAGAAACGCATTCATTGGTCGTTTTTGTGCTTGCTGACTGGTGACCACTGCCGCCGAAGCGACATCCCCAATGGCGCCGTTCACAGAAACAATAGCACCGCTAGAAGTGCCGTTCGCAAAACTGGTGGAAGCTTGTAGAGATGCAATCGTTGAGGTATCTGGTGAAAACAAACAAGAAAATATATAAGAATCAGTTGATATTAGAAAAGTAAGACTCATACGATTAATGTTCTTGAGAGCAGCCACGACCGACAGTGCGGGAATTGTTGCACGAGAATTATTGGAAGATGTGGTAGACACGGTTGAAAGTGCCACCGTTGTACCGTTACAGGTTAAGGCTGGTGTTGGTGCTGATGGCGAGACTTTGGATAAGGATGATGAGGCAAGCACCAAACCTTCACCGGGAGATGAGTTATCGCAGTTATTGGCTTTGCCCGTTTCCGATTGCTGTTTTGTCACTACAACTTCACCATTCACATGTCCATTCACCATCACAGGTCGAGTGTCACTGGTAGTAGTGGGAGTTGTGGCGCCCTCGTCAATCACCAGAGCATCGGATCCATTGTCCGACCTACAAGGTGATGGCTGGTGCCGGGCAATACTGTCGGGCAGACTATTACTGTTGCTAATATCACCATTGACCATTACTACTTTTGTGGTTTCAAAGTGGTTCGATTGCGGTGAGCCTTCACTGGAAGAAGCGGAAGAAACAGAAGAGGCAGCTCCATTACTGTTGGCCATTACGACTTTGGGTGCCATCATATCTACGAATGGCACAGAAGACGAGGATGAAGACGAGGATGAAGAAGAAGAGTTCGATGAGTCGGGAGGTGATGCAGCATGTCCAAGGTGAGTCTGATTGGGATTGGAGCTGGACAGTGTTTCCTGTTAAGGGACAAGACCAGATGAAAGACGGTTAGTAAGGTGCGTATGCAGCATGTTTAGTCAACGGAACAAATACCAAAGAGCAATAAAAGAACCTAGCAGGGCCTTGAGGCATGTAATACTGAGTAACGAGCATATAACGAGTGATTGTGAGCGTAGCCAATTGCAATCACCAGGTAACGGATTGCGCTATAGTTGCAGTGACAAAAGAGACAGCTGCAATTCTAGTGTAATGATTTAAAGGACCTTACATGGCCCTAGGCCAAAGTGGGGCAACCATAGAGCACACAGACAACGGACTTTCGCTTTCAGAGAACAACAACAAAAGATAGGAAGGAAATTGAGGGGAGAGAGTCATAAAAGACATAGGAAGGTCCCCACTACTAGTCCCACAGACAGACCGGGCAAAGGACAACAACACGTGTCTTCCGTGGAAACCTGTCTATGCGACTACTACTACAACAACCAATCTGCACAACTGGTGGGCCAGTAGCCCAAACAGTAGCGGATCTGTGTCATAGGACGTTTAACTGAGACAAAGGTCAATGGAGCAATAGAGCACAGACTAGGGCCAGTACACACACGAAACGGACCTAGAAGTTAAATGCACTCACCAATGACGAGACACTTTCGCAAATGATGCAAACCAACACAAGTGATGAAATACACAAAAGATGCAACAAACAAGGCGACAAATAAACAACACAGATATACAAAGTTACAAGGAAACTTGGCATACACACAAACGTGAGCTCACTTAGACCAATTAAGTGTGAGTGTGTCGAGTTTCGTTTGGTGAAACAAACACAAGGAGAGATCGAGTGAGAGAAAGAGAAAGTTCAGGTAAGTGGCAATGTAGGTCAGACTGTGATTGTGACGCTAGATAGAGACGGCAAGCAAGGCTTCACCGCGCTAGCTCGAGTTCGAATCGATCACATCCGTGTGTGCAGAGTGATCTAACTTGGACTTGGATCGGGCGCACCAAGGAAGGAATGAGTTGCAGTGAGAGTTGCAGTGTTAGTTTAGTGTCTCACATGTCCGAAACACTCACAACGCATAAGTGAGCCAAGTCCAATCAAATCGAATCAACACAACATGGCCACGCGCAAACTGGCGGCAGTGTGAGTTATTTCTCAACTCAACTCAACTCGATCCTCTCCACGCAAGCTATCCTACACACAAAACATACAAGAGGCCGAGTGCAAGTGAAAAAAAAAGCGCGCGCGTTCCGACAATGTTTTGTGTGTACGCACTACTTTGAGTGGTGTAATGCCATGTTGACGAATTGAGGACACTCGGAGGATATATCCAAACACACCAAAAGTGAACGGTGAAAATGGCGCGCGTGCAAAGGGAGCAATACACTGACAAACTGACTGACTGGGCGGCAGAGTAATAGAGCAATCGGGTGAGTATAGCTGTACAGTGTACAATCGCGCGCGGAGGGCACGACACTCGATGATGAAAATGTAAATCCTCAATCGGCAACGAGAGAGATAGATGACAAACTGTCAACAGTGGTCATGTTGTGCTGCACAACAAGCAGGCAAAGTGAGAGTGAATGAGTGAGCAGTCGAGTCGAGTCGACCTCGTGCACTGGTCGAATCACGTCCACACATCGAAACCTAGAATCGAACCGAGATAGCTCACTCCACTCACACAATCGAGTGCATTTCAAAAAACCAACCAGGGGGTCATGTGCCAAATACTGCAGTACTATGGGCCGTAGCCCATGCAAGTGCATATTATGAAGTACATTCATATGCAGTTCGCCTCAATCACTACAGACTCACTATTTGCACAGCCATTTACAGTGATTTTCACTACTCATTGCGCCGAGTGTGAGTGGATACACAATGATGGCGAGTGCCGATCACACGGCAAGTCAAACACACACACACGCCAACACTTTCACAATGGCACTACAGCAGAAGCCATCACCAACCAACAGGTGAACACACACACAAGTGATTAATTAACCTATTATTAACGCCACCAGTACAACTCGTCTAGACTAAAAATAATATAAAGCAGATTGAGCCAGGTGCAGTGTGGGACTCGTACAATGAGCACTAGAATATTTGATTGGGATTTGGCATGCAACTCGGTTCGGTTAATTCGCTTGAAACAGTCAAGTGCAGTGCACCGATCGAGATAGCAACACCATCCATCCATCCAGGTCGATTGGCACTGGCCCATTGTGTCATGAGCACATGCAGAATCAGCACATTGACGCAACACCCTCCATCGTGCACAGGCATTAATGGGGCATAGTAATTAAAGCAATCAAGCAGTGTAGTAGACATTGTCGAACCCGAAAGAATTCCATTCGATCTACCATCGAGTGCATGTGATCGCCGCCGCAGTGCCACTGGTCGAGTGCTCAAGTGAAGGCCAACTGCAGTCCAGCAAGCCAACCACTGCTGCACTCGCCACACCAGGCAAAGCAATCAAGTCCGACCGGAAACATTGAGGGAATTTCGGGTAAGTCAATCTGCCAGTGTGATCTCGTTGGTGGTGGATTTGTCCAGGCTAGGCAGCTAGGCGCTAACGGCAGTCATTGTGCGCTATCATCCTCACCGATCGTCACAGTAGCCATCTCTCTGCGCGAGCTCAATCATATCGACTGGCGTAATTGGCGTCATGTGTTTGGTCTGTGCGATAAGGACAAATGAAGAGAAAGACAACGGTTGGTTGGGTTGCTAGTGGGTGATGGCCCATAGCAGACAACAGAGGGCAACCATGCCTAGCCAGAAGAGACAACTGATGGCGTTCTATTGGTGGTCACCTTAGTGCCGACCGGCTCTACACCACCAGTGCATGGCATCCAGTGGCAGTAGTTAGACCAGTGCCCGTCTGAGCGACAACGAGTAGTATCCAGTGAGCAGTTCTTGTCATTCGGCAGCCATCCACTTGTGGCGACTGTGGCGTCGATGGCTGAGGCGCCTGTTGGCCAATAATATCGACATGTGTGCACAAGGCAGTCAGGACGGCATACAGGCTGACAGGCGTGACTTGGCCAATTTGGCGTCGATGCATTCCGCCAGTGAATACGAAACTTGCAGCAGAGGCACAGTTTCACCTCGACCGATTTCATCGACTAACTCTCTGCCCGAGGCAGCCGAAGGCACACACATTATAGCCTGGCCAACAGTGGAGCCTTACATTGCCTTAGCTTACCTTCCCGCACCAAGACCGGACACCGAGCAGGTCTGTGTTACCTCGGCCAACATCAACAAGAGCACTTTCATCGACACACGACTCGAGCCACTCTCAAGCCGGTCGAGAAAGGTAATGCCGATGCTGGTTGCTATCGAGCATAGTCGGTGCATGTAAAGGTCACCCGGGGGTGTCCTACCCGGCCAGCCAGCGCGCAACCCTGCCCAGCCATATAGCCTTGGAGAACAGACGAAAAGGACACGAGTGGATCGAGTGATGATGATGCTGTCATCTGTCACAGGTCGAACCTGTCCTCTCCTTTGCGGCGACTGGAGCACCCTCCACTCTACGACCATCAGCGATAGCACAACTCCGTGGCTTTGGTGCAGCAATGTTGACCTTTGCCCTTCACCGATGCAGAAAGGCATCCAAGACGCCAAGCCAAGGCGACACAAAGCACTCCAGCGAGAATGAGTGAGAGAGATCAGACAAAGCACATCTATACAGAGGCACATTGAGAGTGAGGAGGAGTCGGTGGATTGCAAAATCAGCTGGCGACAGCAGACGAAACCAAAGCGAACCGATCCAAAGCACACGGTGAGTCAATCTGCGTTGAGCAAGACTCCAGTGCCATTCGCCATCGTTACTATCGTCCAGTGCCAGACTTAGTGAACGACCGGCACTACTGCAGTACGGCATCACCTCATGTGCGCGCGCCATTCTCGCTCATTACGACACTGCTGCGAGAATACCAACTACACCACCAACCAAGGGAGCCCAAATGCCAACAAATTCACATTTCTCCCAAAGGTGCTCCACGGGACATTTGCCTCGACAGGGCCGACGACAAGACGAGATCGATTGATTGGTACTGGCACTGTTGGGTATTGATCACCACAGCAGTGCACAATGACATTTGGTCGAGTCGCACCAATTGGCACAAGACAACCTTGTCTGAGCAATCAACCGACAACTGGTAGATCGGTTCATTTGCATCGAATATAATGGTGGCTCCCAATGGAATTGACAATGTAGCAGGCACAGAGGACCACAGTAGACAGGCACTGAGACCAGTCAGCAGACACAAAGCAGTGGGAGACTTAGCGCGCACGTTCCAGAAACCATTGCTTGTTTCTTGCCCACTCACTGACCACCAGCGAGCAATCATGCAAGCATTCGTGGAAAATTCTTGCCAATTCTGGTGGCCAAGAAGAAAAGACACACCAAGTGTGTATATAACTATAACTAGTGAGGGTAGTACTAAAGCCAAGTAAAGTAAAGTAAGAATCTATTTATTTATTTATTTTATTGCTGCTGCATTTTCGCTTGCAAGAATTAAACGTGCTGGTGGTTGGACCGGGTGGCCAGTGCAGGGAGTGCAGTCGCTCCCGGTGGCAGGCCGACTGGAAGAGTCGGGTGGTGCTGACACAGGCTTGAAATGGCTCTGGTTCCCGGTGGGCCCAAGCACACGATGCCTGCCCCTGCTTGCACTCACTTTTCTCTTCATCAAATATTACATGTACTCGCCCATCGATCAGGCACCGCTCAGGATGGGTCGGGGCATGTCTGCGTGCTGATAGAGTTGAGTGGCTGGTCGAGTTCGAGACCATCAGCATCACCATCGCCACTTTTGTCTTCTATCGACATCTCTTGTTGCCGTGTGCGCCTTGTGCCTTGCTTCACTAAACTGACATTACCACTGCATTTCAGCCAGTTTCACTCCTGCTTGGCGTCTTCGCACATGGTGGCCTTTACAAAAGTCACACCACAGTCTACATTGACAGAAATTGAAATGCGCACTTTGGGCACGAGTGGAGCTACTTAGTGAAGGCGCCAACAGGAGAAGACACCATCACGGTGAGTGCCGTTTGTGTTGAGCACAACTGGGCAAGTTATACAAAGTTTCTGGTTCTCTCAATCTCTCCCCTACACTATATACACATGCGAGGCCATATCGCAGTCATATATGGAATGGCCATACGCGTGTAACCCTTGAAGATGCGCGAGGAGCAAACACATACACGCAAGTTCGTGTGAGCATTGTGTCTGTGCTCGATTACACCACTGCCAGTTAGATCGAGCCAGCATTGACAGTGCAGTCAGTCACAGCAGCATACAATCTAATTAAATGCAACTCTCAGAGTCTTTGTCTCGATGTGCACGTGTTTCAACAGCAGAGCTCATGCGCGTCATCATCACAGAGAGCCACACTCACTAACTGGGAGCGATGGCGTCACAATGAAACTCTGTCAGTCAGCTCGATGCTCACACATAGCTGCGCGCGATAAAGTCGATCCTCACCAACCAGTGCACATCACTCGCTCGGTTTCAATCGCCTTTTGCAACATACACACTCACACAAACCATAGCTATGTTGCTCTTAATGGACGCCCTGTAATGCCATAATAAATTATAATGTAAATATTAGACATATAGATACAAGCACGAAACACAGGGCATTAATTGTCATATTATAATTTACAAATACAGATAAATTGCACAGTGCACCGAGCCAAAGAGGGCGACAAGGCGCTAATGCTATTAACACATTCACTCAATTGGAATCGAGCGAAAAGTGAGCAACACTTTAAGACTTACACGCCTACAAAAGGCACAAATCACATCAAAGACAAGCCAAAGCGAGCACACAACACAAAGCCAAAACGCATTCATCGTTCAAACCACAATATACACACCATCGATTGTGCTCTATCTGCACTATCGATAACTGTCAAACGATGCCATAACTGATGGACTAGTTAGTCACTTTAATGTAGCGGAGCAAAGGTAAACACAATCTTGTGCCCAAAATGGACCCATCACCAAGTGCGGCACTCGACATTTGACAAACACCAAAGGTGACGCATTAAGAAGGGTATAAGCTGTAATACTGAGTTAGAGCCGGGGCTGACATTAACGTTAATTGTGTTATGTTCTGTTTGACTGGTTGCAATCGGTTGCGCCTAAGCGATGAGCATAGCTCAATACACCACCACAAACAAGCCTCTGAGAGGGGGAGAGCAACTAAATCCAACTGTCAAGATAGTCAAGTACTTTGGTGATAAAACACTAAACATAGAGATAACTATAACACACAGAAGGGACCAACCAACCAACAACAACACACCAAAAAGACAAGGCTCACTCGAGAACCGGTGAATCCAGTTACGGGCGTGAAAGCAAAGATAGACAGAGTTCAAACAAAACCAGAGAAGAGAGGGCAAAGTCGAGAGACACAACTTTGACTAGACTCGATTCATTCTCACTTACCATCATCATGACGGACCACTCTGGACTGGAAACAATTTTAGGGCTCGGCTCAATTGAGGCAATTGGTCAATGATGGTAGCAATCGACGAAACTGGACTGATTCACATTCACTTCTGACGTTTTCACAGTACAATTGATGATGACGACGCCTTTGGTGACGCCAGTGATGATGATGATGATGCTGGCAGTGGGTCCCCGTGTTGATGCCTTCGAGGATAATCGAGAGAGGTGATGTCAGAGTTGTGACGAAACCAGTCAGTTAGTAAAAAATACGGTTCGCAATGGTGCTGATGATGATTATTGCATCGGTATTGCTCAGGAGAGATATCGGCGCCGGCAGGGTAGTACAAATGCTTGCTTTCGATCACGCACGGCTGATTCTGTGCTGTTGCTTTGCCACAGTGAGGCCGCCAATGGCTAATCGAGATAAAGCGAATGGAGCGAGATATGGAAGCCAGGTAAAATGGAGTAATGGCGAGAGGGTGGGCGCACTTTTGATTTGGACAGTCTGTGAGAATCAAAGTCAACTAAAGACAATGATACCAGTGGAATGCTTCAAGCGGATATATTGCAGTCAATTGGGTTTTGATTATATATTCCAATGTGGACGATCACTTTATCATTAAGACGATGAAGACGACTTGCGACAACTCTTGACAATTCTTGATCGATTCGAGAGTGCAGTGACTAGCTTAGGTTTTGAGAGAGAAAGTAGCGGTAGTGACAGACCACCTGGAAACGAAACCAATGTCCCACCAAAATTTTGCACAATCTTTCGGTTTTCGGAATTCGTTGCGAGCTCCAAAAAGAAGCCAACACCAAGGCACCGCAACAATAAGCAGGCACAGAAGGCGCAATCGCGAATTGATTGGCCTCACCACGAATTCACTCGTTCTCGTCTTCGTTCGCCACAACTCACTTCACTTGAGTCTTTGTATTTTCTACATCTCCCGAATATATCTTCATGTACACAAGACAGGATAAAAACAAAAAGAAGAACAAACCTAAAATGTGAAGGCGAGAATGGGGCAATGAGAGAGAACCGGTATGCAAGTGAGTGTGAGGGGTTGTAGCGGTGTTCGAGGCCACTGGCGAAACGATTCACGATAACGTGTGTAATAATGCATATGTGTGTGTGTGCTGCAATCTGCATCTATATTCTTGCCTCAAACTAGGGACATTTTGGCCACGGACGAGGTAGTATGTGCAATTAAGCGTGTGTTTGCTTTATAAATCTAACGAATTGAGGGGATAACTCACTCACTCTCTCACTGGAATTGCCTTATGGCCGGTGTTCCGGGGAAATATCAAATAGGCTCACACAAATTAGCTAACACAACAATTGAACATTTGCGTTTAAGTGGAAAGAATAAATCATGGAAACTTACGTTTAGTGGTGAGGATGAGGCGGTGGTTTGGATTATGCTGCACTATTGGTTGCTCTGTTGTGGTACGAGAACGAAATGCACAGCAAATATCACTCGTCACTGGTGTATGTGTTCATAACAAAAGCATCGTTCTTTTGGTTGTTCTTCTTCTGCAATTGGACTTCAGTCGATCTGTTCTTCTCGGTTTCTCCGAAGTGGACTGCAAGAAAGTGCACACACATACAGAGAGCGAGGATCACTCTGTGGATAGAGAGAAAGTGTCAGTCAGTGCTGAAGTCAGTGAAAACTGTTTGGTGTCGAGTGTATGATGAACAGAACTAGCTGGCTGCCTGTGTATGCCGTGTGGCTGCTGCTGCTGTTGTGAGGAGCCAAGTCAAGCCAGTCAACAGCAGAGAAAGCGCAGAGACAAACAGGCAACGGGTACAACAGCGACGACGACGACAAGACAACAACAACGCATACAGCCGATTGGATCGAGAGAGAAACAGCTATTACGATGTATGCGAATAACCCGTCAGTCAATCAGTCAGTCAAGGCAGAAGTGGTGGGGCATGAGGAATCCATTGTGGATACAGTGCAAGCAAGGGGGATGGATGGAATGATCACAGGGGGAGTTGTGCTCTCGGTGAGACAGACCTCGGGCGCGAGGTGATGCTGATAAAAAAGAAGTTGAGTGAGTTGGCATGCGCGCGCGGATCTCTCTCACTGCTCAATGGGATCTAGTGAAAGGCAGTCAGGGAGAGTGAGTGGAAACGAGTTGGTTGAGTATGAGTGAATGCGGTGGAGGCGAGGGAGAGTGCCGACCGAGGAGGAAGTGTCAGACTGTCTTCTCTCTCACTGATCACCATGGACAGCAGTGAATGAGAACAGATCGCGGTGAGGGTGAGGCACACACGAGGAGGAGGATTACCAAGGATTGCAATCATTCGACAGTGCAGCTGCGCGCATTGAGAGAGAATGTCTTTGTGATAGCACTAGTGCAGTGCTCAAGCAATAATAATAATAATACTCACAGGCGCAAGTGAAATTGGCTGGGGTGAGTGGAGAAGGATCCACAGCGCTAACGACGGTGCGGAGACGGTGGAGTTGGCCTCTCACTGAAGGTGACGTTGCAACAACTTCGTTGAGCTTGTTCAGCGGAGTCCTCTCGCGGCCAGGACAAAATGATCGGATTTTGAATGAAAAGTTTGCCCGATTTGGGTGGGACCAGTCGCAATTGGTGTGGACAGACTCGATACCGATTCGGGAAAGTGGGTTCCAGTCAAAAAGTTCACCTTTACGATGATGCACCAGAGAATATGCCCAGAGGCTTGGGAGGGGATCGAGATGGCCGTCAATGCGACCAGAGTGGAAGTGAGGCACTTGGTGGTGCCAAATAGAATCAGTGGTTGTCTGAATCTGAGTGGCGAGTCTGTTGGAACTCAAATGAACGAGACATACGTCGATGATGACGACAGTGGTGATCGCTTTCGGTGCTTGAGAGGCCCTTCACGCTTGTTCACTTCTTGGGCACTTTTATGGACATTTTTTGCCTTGTTTTGATGATGATGGGCTACCATTCGAGAGGCCCGACCAAACACACACACGACAAAGCAAGAGAATATCGAGCGAGACAAAGACAGGAAAGTGCGATAAAAATCACTGGTGAGACCTACACCAGACTGTTAGTGCAGCGATGGTGGTGCAATGGGTAGTGAGATTGGATGGATGCATGTATGCATGGCTCGAGCCAAATGAGATGAGCACAGCGCCGAGAAACCGTCCACCAACAGACAGAACCGAACAGACTGAACACTTTCGGTGTGTGTGTGGTTTGGCGCTGTGCGAGATGAAACAACAAGAACTGAGAAATGGAAAATTTCCAACTGTTGGCGATGATGGCCAGTGAGGCACAGAAGACGCCTATGACGATCGACAATGATCGGGTGCGAGTGAAGTGAAGTGTCCCGGTGTGTTGTGCAACACGGACAAGGTTCCAATAGTGGTGTGGATCACTCGGGACAGAAGTGTGGTGCGCTGGCCGCCGGTACTTCCCCTTCGAGACCGGGTGTTTGCCTACTGTGTATGGTGATGAGTGGTGCTCACTGTGGATGGATGGTGCCGATTACACGATTACGGCGAAGTGAAGACGCCAACAAATGAGACCGAGGGAGCGATCGGACGGACAGACAGACACGAGTGATCATGCTCAGGAGATGCTGATGATGCTGATGAACAGCCGGATCAAGTGGTGATGCGCAGACGCACTGACACAACACAGACACACACAAGCACAGGTGAGAGGCAATGGAGACGTGTCACACATGTCTGCAGCGGCCCAGAGGTAGTGGACAGAGAGCGATCGACCACACTGCAGAGGAAGTGGAGTGAAATGAGACTGTGGTCGGAGGGTGCGTCAATGGAGGAGGAAGAGGATCACATAAAGATGGGACAGCAACACCAACAGCACCATTAACGAACAGCTACATTGTTGCTGAGAGAGAAGGGATGGCTGCCTGACTGCTTGCTCGCTTGCCTTGCCCATGCACTGCACTGTGCCTGTGTCGTAACACTTTCGCCTCGCTCAGGGGGAGGTGCGACCACCACCAGCCGGGTGGACAATCAAGTGGCGATGACTGACGAGGTGAACTGGACGAGCTTGTGTTGTCTTCTTGCTCATTGCGGTCTTGTCTCCTTCTGTATGACAGCGACACCAAACGGAGGCCGACGAGTTCAGTGAAGGAGAGCGCCGTTCGGTGGTGATCGACTGCGGCTCGCTTCAATGGGATTGTCTCCTTGGTGGATGCACGCAAGCGTCACACACACACACCTCCACTCATTACATACGGCCAATGGTGCAGTGTGCAGTGCACCTGTATGACGTGTGACGCCAAGGGCGCCAATTTAAATCATTACAAGTGAGACACTTGGTCTGCACTGTAGAGTGGACACTGGACACTGCTCATTGTGGCACATTCCGAGTCATTCCAACTGGACAGACAATGTAATTGTAAGTAAATACAATCTAACAAATCTAGTATTGCCACATGTTACATAACACATAAATCAAAGTTCAAAACTCGGCCAATCTCATGGTACAACACCACAGAATGGTTCAAATCGCTATGGTATATAGATATCTAAGATATCTTACTTATGCAAGAATAATTTCACTGATCTAGATTCTAAATGTCATTTCTAATATGATCGACAACAGCGACACCTGGTGGCACAAAAAGAAACAAACAAATAAACTAATTCGAAACAATTGAGAAGCAATAACTTTTGATAGATAAATATTCGCTTCCGACGATGTTCGTGTGTAATTATTAATAATTTGTGCATGCATGCGTGAGCACACAAACAAACATATAGACACACATATACACGCGCGCACTTGAAACAATGAATTGAATTAAAGCATATTATATAAATATATAAAAATAATGAAATTATTACGTCAAACAAGTGGCATTGTTAGCTGTAAGCTTTGGGTTAAGTGCCAAATGAACGATTCGATTTGGCATTGCACTTGGCAACTTGTCAGTGACTGTCAGTGATGGCATAATAGTTGAGAGGAACAGGCAGATGATGATGCCGACCACCGACAAAACGAACGTGCCGTGATCGATCGCTAGTGATTGGTGGTGGTGGTCGTCTTTTTGACACACGGTGCTCTCGGTGGTCTCGGTTGAAGTATGTCTGTGCCTGTGCTACATCACACAGATGCTACTACACACCGACAGGCTTTGTGGTTGGGCCAAACAAACAACAAAACAAATGACGATTCGATTCGATTCCATGAATGAACAACAGATGAATGGTCTGATGATGTCGGTTATGATGAGGATGACGCCTGCCAACACATTCATCGCGCCCATTTCGGCAAGACTCGGTTTAGTCTGTTTGATGTGTGCGTGTGCTAGTGAGTGCTAGTACTTGCATGTACATGCGAATGTCGCAACCTTGAAGGTGTGTGCACACTTTCGGTGCCGAGGCAATCACCAAAAGGCTATAAGCGACAACAACAACACTCCACGACACGTGTAGCGATCTGGTGCGTGTCCAGTGGGGAGTGTGGGGTGGTGATGGTAAACATGTTGGAGGTGACGGTGCTCATGAGATGAGTTGAGGTGCGAGAAGTGACAGGTACATGCGAAGCAACACTAATAACCAACAGTGAAATGAACACGAACAGGCCAACCAAGTTGGTTATTAACCAGACACAGACCAGAACTAAGTCTAATTCACCGAGGAATGTGTCACCACGGGGACGTGGACACAGAGCCAACACAAATCAACTTGAGACAAGTCGACCTTCGCTTCAAATTGATCAAATAGATGACCATCACCAAAATATTGTCGCAATCAACAAGTGGCGTCATTAACAATCAAATTGAAGCCAATGCAAATATGACATTCATCCATGGCGCCATCTGTTGGAATAAATCGAAAATTGTAACCAATTTGTTTACATTTGAATTTATTTGCAATTATTCAATTTGACTATTGAACAAAACATCGTTCATTTCATTTTTGGATGACTTGAAAAGCCAATACATAAAGTAGGCTCCAATGAGGACCACCAGTACGATTACCACTCCTAGTGTGGTCCACAAGACGGTTTTGCGCCAACTGGTGCCCTGTTGGAAGTTGTCACAGAAGAGATTCTTGTCGACAAGTTTACCTGGGCAACGATCAAAGGCCAGCAGGTCGTGGGAAAACTGCTGTGCACAGATGAATCCATTGCTGAACCACTCGATAAGGTCCATTGAGAATAAGTTATAAGGATCGGTGCCAAAGCCACTGAGTGGTGAATCGATGCCGATCATCTTTACCGCATGGCCGAAGGTCCAAGCTTGAATAGGCTCCGAACAGGTCGACTTGTGAGTGGCCAGGTCAAAAGTGAGATTGTAGTATGACTGTGCATTGTCGTCCATTAGCAGATGTGGCTGCACACTACGGTTGATGATGTTGTCAATTTTGGTGGGACATTCAGGCGCCAATTCCACTTTGATCATGTTATTCGGCCCAGTCCACAGCCAGACTTGTTCGTTCATAAACATCAAAGCAGAAGACGACTCGTTGGGTGAGACAAACAGAAGAAATTTGAGACCGTCCTTGATGGTGCCCACACCGGCAAAGTTGTCCATCACTCGGTAGGGACCGTCGGGAGAGGGCTCAAAGCGATTATTGCCAGTGAAGTTGGCACGGTAGAAAACATTGTCCGAATAGAAGATCAAATACTCGTTCGGTCGATACTGAGAGATGAATTCGAACGTACGATTCCACATGTTGGTGGCACAGAACTGGCTGACGTCCACTGAGGCATCTTTCTTAAAGTCCAAACTTGTGCAATGTCCAAGCAAGGCCTGAAGCATCAATAAGGCGAAGGTAATGACGGTCGAGTACATGACCAATGTGGCACTGAGTACGAGTTTATAAAATTACACTGCATTAAAAAGTAGATTAGTAGACAAGTCGAATTCGAATCTATTTACCTCATTTGCTTTTTGCAGTTAACCCAAAACAAACAAATTCACTGTCGAGCTTTTAATTTGCCTAAATGTTTGCACCAACAGTCAATCTCTTATTAGTGGGTCGTCTTCTTTGGTACATGTTGCCACAAGTGGCCTGGTCCAAAACACTGTCAAACAATCTGTTCCACAAGTTTGGTGCAAACCGTCTGGGCATTATCAACGGCCAAGAGGTGGAAGAAAACAACGAGTGGCCATTCATGGCGTCGATTATGCTTGGACACAATCACTTCTGTGGGGGCAGTGTGTGGAATGGTAACAACATTGTCACTGCTGCTCATTGCACGTGAGTGATTGCAACATTTGAAACGACAATTCATAACCACAATTAATTTCCTTTTCTTGGTAGGTTCTTCGAGAATGGCACCTCAATACCAGCCGGTAGTGTCAATGTATACGTTGGTCATGTGGACACTACCATAATGGACAATACCTACATGTTCAAGGTGACCGAGATGGTTGCCCACGAGAAGTACACCAATGCAATGGATGGCTACGACATTGCGGTCTTTCGGCTCGAACGATCGATCGACTTTACCGGGGCAAACAAGGGCGTCAAGTGTGTCTGTCAGCCAATGGACGACCAGGAGGTCATTCAGGACACATGCTGGGTGATTGGTTGGGGCAAAACAGAGTCCTCCGACAGAATCTACAAACTGCGCGAAGTGAATGTGCCACTACGAGATGAGGCCTATTGTAAGAAGCAATTCAACAAGTTCGACCCAAGCAAGATGCTGTGTGCAGGCTATGACCAGGGCGGAAAGGACGCGTGTCAGGGTGATTCAGGTGGACCACTGATGTGTGCCATCACCACCGGGCCTTACATTTACCAATTGACCGGTGTCGTCTCCTGGGGAAAGGGTTGTGCCGATGTCAACAGTCCGGGATACTACACAAAGGTGAGCCACTACAGGCAGTGGATCGCCCAACAAACCGGATGCTAACCGAAGGAGAGTGTTACTATTCATTTGAAGAACCAATTAAATGTGCCAATTGTTTGAATAATGCCCCAATTGTATACAATTCGGACTTTGCACTGACCATCAGTTATATCATGCATCGCGACACATCACCATCAACAGCATCATCAGCACTACTACTTCATTCACGCGTTCGGGGGCAGTTGGCCCTGACTGGTTTGTCTACCTGTTCTGTGCTTATCGCCCACCACTGGCCAGGTAAGTTATAAAGTTGATATATACGAAGAGATATATGTTCATTAATTACCAACTGTGCGATGGCATGTGATGTTGAAGAGGGGGCAGTGTGTGGATGGCACACCAATGGAATGCACACATTCAGGTAATGATGAGTTGTAACATATATTCCAACAGACTTATTGAACAAGGTGAGAGATGGAGCAGACATTGGCGAACACAGTGCACACACACTCACACACACGATAATACATCTAGTTCGGGTGTGTGTGAATGAATGAGGCAGCAAGTGAAGCGAGCCATTGCTTGATGCTCGACTGCTGACTTGTGTTGATGCGTGTTGATACTATTGGTCATCACAGTGAGCGGTCCAACACAAACACACCACACCACTACACCGAATTGCATCTCTCGTTGGTAACCCTTTTGAGGCGTACTGCTGCTCACTGACCCGAATGGACAAATGTCACTTGAATCACATCACATACTTCACCAGCAAGCACAACTCTCGCAATTCCAATTAAGTGCCAGTCCTGTGCACACAATTCGCCAAGTGCTGTTTCAATTTCCTTGTCTGGTTTGAATGTCATTAATTAGTCTACCGCCACATAATAATAATAATAAGTAGTTTGGAATGTCTCTCACCGCCTGATCGGACCATCGCCAACTCCTGTTTGACAGCAAAAACAAAAGCATTATTAAAGCGAACATCAATTTATTGAACATTACCTTACTGTTGAGTAGACAATCATTACCGTCATCATCATCATCGACCGTTGTTGATCGCATCGATCATCAAATCACATGCACAACACTACAGTTGTTGTCAACAATGTGTCATCATCATTGATCCCATCCTGTCGTGTATATACCACCGAAAGTAGTGCCCAAAAGCCATTCGAAAGTATTACTCATCGGACAATAATTCAAAACAATATTTATTGAGTAGACGACACAATTTGAAGAGCCCAACCGAAGGTTTTGATGTGTCACCTAAATTTGTGGAAATATTCTTGTGACATTCATTGGACAAACATTTCTTACCCCGTGAATCGAATGCAGTGACATTGTGTTTAAATCAATCACTCGGTTACATTGTTTTCGGTGACATATTTCGTCAAGAATCGCCAGTTTAGCTATCGTTTGTGTTGTATGTGAATCGGCCATTCCAACATTATCCTCACGAACTGTCACCAATCAGTTGTGTGAATTTCCACAGCAGCACCGAATTGTTTCCATTCGACATTTTCACCGGCGGCAAGCCATTGCACACACACTACACCTCCGTGCCAGCACACTATACCGTGAACCATCCTCAAGATATATCTTCACTTTCTCCCGCGCGTCAAGGCTATATTTCCTCACATATAACACAAACACTTTTCACTTGTTGATCATTAACGAGTGTGTGCATGTTTGTAGTGGTAAAGTAAAAATCCATTTCAAATCCCATCTTGGCAGTCAAAGCAAGGCAAAGCATAGTCAGTCACCGTCAAATGACACATAATGCCAGTGTAGTTGAATGTGTCAGTTGCAACTCATGAGTGTAGTGGATGAGGACAAGCGCATAGAACCAGAGGTACCTCAACACATCGAAACAGCGATCGCCATTTGCAGCTAAACTCAAAAGGTAGTCTCAACTGTCACAATTTGCAGACGATCATTATCATCAACATTACGCACATCAACATTCACATTCGGAATCACAATCAAAATTCAAAGTGTCTTATCGATTGAATCTCATCGATTGAGAAATCAATCTAATTTATCTCTTAATTCATCTTTTGTCTGTTCTACAAATGTAAGTGCACATTTCATTTTAACACACAAACAAAAATAGCCACAATTTTGTTGCCTTCTAAAAGAAGCTTTATCTGATTGACGCCAATTCGCCTCTTTTTCTGTTTTCCCATTCCAGACACAGACATCTTAGTGAACAAAGCACAATCGGTCATTCGAGCATCGGTGAGCAGAGAGTGTCAACGACTTGTTGAGCATACACCAGATAAGACAACTGATTGTGTTGTATGTCTTCGTCATCGATGAATGCATTATTTGATCGTTTTTGGCATTATAATCTTTGTCCGAACACATAACAAACACCGTATATACTACTGCCGACATCAAGCCTTGTGTGATTATCTCAGCCGCCATCATGTCTAATCCATTTGTAAATAAGAGCTACAATGAAAACAGCAGCGAGGATGTGCCACAACAGCCACAAAGGCGTTCGCCATCGTTGAGCGAGGAGAATGGCAGCTCAAATCGGTCACAATCGAGTTCAAAGCACAGTTCGTGGGTCAAGTTCGATGATAAAATTGGCACCGATGATGATAATGCCAGCGAAGTTGCCGTGCCATTAGAGACACTGCAAAGCAATAACACCACAGACAGTGTGACCAACAGCAATGGCACCAGCCGAATATCATCGATCTCAACCGGGACAACCTCGGATTCCCCCGACAAGGACTTTGCCACAATCGAACTGTCCAACTCGATCGAGATAACACATCCGTCGAAAGCAATTCAACAGCAACCAGTTAACAACAACAACAACAATGTAATTCAAAACCTGAATTCAAAGGTCAGCCAGAGTGTTGTGCCAACATCATCTCTGCCGCCCACACCGACCACGAGAAGCACTTTGTCATCGGCATCGCAATTATCATCGTCAAACAATAGTGCAACCGCGGTCACAAGTAGTGGCCCAATGCAATTGACAACAGCGACAAACAATAGTGATGCAAGTGGCACTTCAAATGGAACAAATCAACATTTCGGTAAGAATTGACGGTTCACATGTGGCATAATAATAATCATAATAATAACATCTCCAACACAGCGAATGGTGATATAATCGTGAATCTGTTGCCATTGAACGATGGCTGTGATTGGATCACGCCGGCCAAGTTCAAGCCTCACCTGGTGCCAGAAGAACTGATGGCACAGTCGTTGACCGTAAGTTACGATGTCTAATTATACAAAGTAATTACTAACCTGTTGTTACAGTTGACCGTAGAGGACTACGTGAACACTATGAGCATGTTACTCAACGATTATCGATTCAACTTTTACATTATCTTCTACAAGCGAGTGCTTGGCCTGTGGATCACGATCGGCGTAATGGTGCTGCTCAGTATTCTTTTCTCTGGCTGGAAAGGCATCACCCTTTTCACTGCCGGCATGCTCTGGTTGATTCTCAATGCTTTGGGCATATTTCTGGCCATCTACACCAAACAAAAGGTGAAATTACAGTGAATCGACAAGTTGTAAATTACAAGTTGTAATAATACTGTTGCTTACCGATTGTAGTTGTATCGCATGTTGGAGCAAGCAATTGCACAGGCGAACGCAGTCTTTGGTCGACACAACATCTATCTGGGAGTGGACGATCGTGGACGTTATTCTTGTCATAAAGTCAATCTGGTCTTTATTTATTTCGATGCCAATTACTGTGTGGTAAGTGTTATTCTGCTGAGGCAATTCAAAATCAAAATCAAACATTTACACTTTCATGGGGAAGCATGGAAGCATTGCTTGGAAATGCACTTATGACAAAAGTCTACAGATGTCGTTGCCTACCAGACATGTCACATGTGACATTTGTTTTTATTGCATTTTCAATTTACAGATACAAATGCAATATTGGCAATTTGAGTCTATTGCTCTTTTTTACCTTATTATTTTGTATTTATCACAGAAATTCCTTCAGGATATGTTGAACAATAGCGAGCATCAAGTGATCACCAACAGGCTAAACAACAATCAACTGGACAATCAATTTGTGATCACACTGAACAATACATTGCAAAGTATTGACACTTCGGACATTGTCATCACTGGATCGGCACCGAAAAATATTTCACAGAAAGAGGTAAATCTAATTAATTTGTTTATTTATAGTGCTAAATTTTTCATTTAATAGAAATATGCCGAAAAGCTGTTGCTGCGCTATTCGCAGCGTTGGATACGAGAGTATAATCGAGAACGAATGGAACTAAATGCAACACCGCCAACTACTACGACCACCGCCACTACCGGTACAAATGGAACAACCATGATGAACAATCAGCAGCCACATCCACCAGCGAGAAAATCATCTGCCGCAGTAACAGCCATTCCAATGACATCTCGCCACTGTCGCACTTCCAAGTGCTTCTGCCAGTTCATCGAAGAGCATCTCAAGTATAAACCACTGACCAGCACTTGTAGCTTTACCGAACTGCTTTACTGAGATATATTATATTCATCAATCGACAAATGTAAATGTTTTCTATGCAAATTAAATACACACATTCCTTCTTGTTATCATCATTAGGTATATTTATTGGGATAAAACAGCTTGAGTGAAGGTTCACAAGAAAATACAGGAATAGAGTCAACATAGAGAGAAAAAATACAATTCAATCTGAACTGAACAATTTAGTTACACCAATACAGGTGCAGTAGTGTAGTGTAGTAGTGTAGTAGTATGGCTCGGTTGACATTTGGGTGTATCGAAGATATATTGCCATACGGACAAATACACACAGACGCACATTTCTGGTGTTGTTTGTGCGAACTTACGAGCTGAGAGTGTGCTTGTCAAAGAGATACTCGCCCAGTCCACTGCCCACACGTCTCAGGTTGGTCACATAATCGGACAGCTTCTTAATGGCCTCCACCTGCTCAGTGAGGAAGTGGGTCTCGAGAAAATCGGCAAACTGCGGATCGTTGTGCTGGGTTGCAACCGAATGCAAGTCCAACAACGACTGGTTAACGGTCTTCTCGAGCTCCAATGCCGCCTCCATAGCCTCCAAGCCAGAGCTCCAGTCTTGCTTGATAGGCTTTGGAATATCGTGCATAATGATGCGACCGCCGCGTTCATTCTGAAATTTCATCAACTTTTCCGCGTGTTCACGCTCCTCTTGGCTCGATTCACGGAAGAACTTTTCAAAGCCCGGCAGCGCAACATCGTCACGATTGAAGTGAAAAGCCTTGGAAGAGAGGAAAAAGATAAAGCGATAATTAATACAGTTATATAAGGAACACAACAACAACACAATTCACATTCATTGCCACTATCGATCATTTCACAGTAGCAATTGTCACACGACCTTTCCAATGGAAAATTTCCATTCGAAGGTCAAAATATGTTCAATACATCTCTCAAAGTTGTCTGCTGATGCTGTCATTAACACTTGTCTTAACTGGTTATTGTTCCCTGCTAGCATGCTGTCGCTGAAAGTGACATCTGAAATGATCATTGAGCTAAGAGCCACAGGCAATATAGTGTTGGTAGAGGTAATGCTAAAGCTTAATCGTGCAAACACAGTTTGCACGTACCAAGCACTAAAATACAACTTCGATTTGGCAATGACTATTTACCGGAACTGCTAGTAAATGGTCGATCACACAGGAGAGGTATATCATTAAACTGATTATTAAAATATATTGAAAAAATAATAAAAGTACCGCTTAGCAACAAGCAGAAATGCACAAGGAAAAATGCGCCTCTAGTCAGAGGCCATTACACTAGAGCACACCAGTCAGCGACAAAATACACCGGACATGTGCTAGATAAAAAGATAAACTCAAAAGTTTCAATATGCAATGTTCTGTCAATTTGTCCTGTTTCAACAGTAAAAGAGACTTTTGTTTTGACCTAACAGCGCGAAGAGAGAATGAATAAATCACACTGTCAGTGTGCGGTGAGGAATTTGGCCAAAGTTCATGTGCAAATGAACGAATAATCTAGATCAAACAAGAGGGAATGCGCTTTAATTTCCTAGAAATAGACAAATGTGAGAGGTACAAAGGTCAACTAAACGAATGGCCATTAGTCGAATGACATAGAAAGGTCATTTGGCAGGTTCGTTAAAGGCAATCAAGAATGTTTTGTCTACTCGAGCATTGCTCTTCGAAACTCAGATTCGTATAGTAAAACTGTCTTTCTGTTTAAATCTTAAAAGCAAATGTGAAAAAGCAAGAAGTAATATTCAAAAGTACATTTCTAATATCAAATGAACAAAGTCTTGTCCATTCACTTTCACATGACAGTCCATCACACATTGTTTATTGTTTACGATACTGAAAATGTTGGACTTTGTGTGAGATATTTGTCAAATGCAACAAGTCGAGTTTAAGTCAATAAGGAAAATCTAAGTTAGTGTACTAAAGACATTCAAAAGGGCTTACGAGTAGGCTAACTTGTAAGGCTTTTTCCATTATCATCACAAACATTCAGGCACAAATATATTTCGAAACTTGAGACAGTCGTTCGAGTAATACAGTGAGTACTCCCTCTTCAGTGTAAATGTACTTTTAACTGACTCCAGTCAAACTGCTAATCAATCAGATAGTCACTTGTCCATTTGGTTAGTCTAAACGGTGTTTGGCCATGCCGAATGTCACATGCGCGTTATGTGAACAAATGAAATTCGTTCATCTCATGTGATGCTTCGTGCTGAAGAGTAGAGGAAGGTGCCACCGTCTGTATATAGACTACTGTGTCTGGAATCAATGGAAAGTGTGCGTGAACGGAGTGCAATTTCAAAATTGCTCCTTCCATGTCCTATGACTGGCTATGGCAATGCTACTGAAATGGCTCTCTGTACATGTAGTGTATACCAAAACATGGCGTGTTCGGTGGTACAGTGAGTCGAACGTAAATTGTGCGTTTCGAGTTGCAAGTAGAGTAAGTCCTCGACTGCTTTTCGATGAAGGATAAAGAAAGAAGAAATGAAACCGGCAAATAGAGTGGTACATTCACTATCCAACCGAATAGAGTGCTAGTTGAGCTAAGCTATTCCCATGTAACGATATATTAGTACAAACAGCCATATTGCCTTTGTATTGCAGCAGAGCACATTCGCGGTAATGGCATATCTGCACTGTGGTGCACTCGAAATCTCAACTAGAGTTGACGATCGCGAGAATGACAAGTGAAAATGTCTAATACTAATAAGACTAACACTGAAAAGCTACCAAACACGCTCGGTAACAAAGTACAATGACAACATGTGAGATTGAAATAAAGCAGTCGCCATTTCGCGAATAGAAACGCACTTTCGAGAGATTACCACACTGAAACTTATCATGTTTGTCAGTGTTCTCGTGTGTTATCTACAGTTATCAAAGTAATAGGCAAGTGCACAGAGATGATTTGTGCCAAAGCTGTTTACAACAAAAAAAGAGATAAAGTCCAATCGATTGAAAAACATTAACAATTCCATTAAATGTCCTCTGCTTTCGCTCGACAGATTGATCGAACCATAATGGCCCATTATCTTCAATAATTCAATGCATATTTGCATGGCAACGAGAGATTGCTTGTTGTCATGTGCAAGTACCAAATAATATCACCAGATAGGATATGAAGGCACAAATGTGGTTTATAACAGAGAAACTTATCAAACTTGAAATAATATTGTTGACTAAATAGACTGCAAGTGAAAGATCACACTAGATTGAACACACAAAACTCACCAACTGCTGGTAGACATAAGAAGCATACAGTTCTGTGAATAAAATAAATAATTTGATTAGTTACGAATGATAAAAAACAAAAATATATGAACAATCTTACCGAGATTGATTTGCTTGTTGACGCCAGCCTCACATTCCTTGTGGAAATTCATTCGAACTTTGGAAACATCAGCCATTGTGGTGAGATGCTTCTAATACAGCAGGTGATAAAATATAATTCAAAGTAGTGATTAAGTACTGCTTGAGAGAGTTGAGGTATCTTTTCGAGGACTCGAATTGGACTGTGTGGTCAGATGCAATAGTCGCAATTTGGTTCGAGAAGAATGAAGAGACTCGAGAGAGTGATTTTGATAAACGTGAATTCAAATCAAAGTTGCGCTTATTTTTCGAGAAGTTACACCAACGAATACTAAAAGTAGACAGAACAGGACCAAAGTAATAGCACCGAGCAAAACACTGTACGATCAAACACTGTTGATGCGTACACGAATTGTCTCGAATAAGCAAAACACACACAAAATGACTATTGACTGTGTTCGACACAAGTTCAACATTGCCTTGGTCCACTACTTATATACTCACCGCATCGACGTTGGCGAGAAGAGGACAGTTGGCACCGCCCCCTTACACTCAACTGTGAGTTAGTGGGAGTATTGCCAAAACAACTGCGTATCCAGAAAACTAAAACTCGCGGTAACAGCGCCCAAAACAATCATTCTGAACACTACACATGGTATTGCAAGTTTATATGATAAGCAAAATTTGGGCAATAATGCCCAACAGTATAGTAAACAAAGAGCCACTGATATTTGCACCTGTTTTCAGTATTGCAGTGATGGAAAAGTACTCATGCCGTATTGCCTTATTACGGCACATGCACACGCATGTCTCACAGTAGCACTCGTAGTACTCTTGCCAAATTGTAGATGGCAATTCAATTTCGAAGAATGGTGATTTTATTTATGCCGCAAAATATAACGATTTTCCAATGATGCAATGTTCAATACAGGACGTTCAACATGTACGCGAAATTGTATTACCAATTCAAAAGGTAATCAAATTTCAAATAATCATGAAATTCTAAGCTTTTTTCTAACCCTTCAGTGTGGTGTATAACTTGTATATACAGTTATATCCAGTTATGAAAAATAATCGTTGTGTTATTAAACTCCCAATGCAATTGCATCAATATATTTGTTTCATACTTTTTTAGGCACATCCATTGTGTGTGTGTGCGCATATTAAGACTCGCCAGTATTGCAGTATTAGTGATTGATCAATCAATACTCACTAACCGTTCGTCAAGTGTCTGTCACCATGACTATTGTCGCTGTGTTATCAATCCTGAAGTACACTTTCATAAGCTTCAATCAATCAATGCCATAGTCATACCACCTGTGCTATCTTCAGTTAGTGCGCGCACAGACAGGTAAACCATTTTTATCTCAACTGACGAACCAAGCACACAGTCGAATCAACAAGAAGTGTCTAAAGTGCATTTCGATTGTGTTATTGCATCAACAAGAACAGCCAGATCGAATATCAGGTGGAAAAGTACCTCCAGTGGAGTAAACGGATCTAGATGCTTGGATGAGAACGAAAGTGTTGATGGCATCACATTAGATATATAACTAGTCTTATGTCCGATATGGCCTATTGACAAGAGTCTATGTTCAATACTTAAGAGGTGAGATAATTTGAGAATTTACTATTAAGAAATCTGATGCTCATCCGATTTATTTAAGCCTTCAGACAAAAACTGGTGTTGTGTAACAACACTTTCTTTTGAAGTGACCTAAGATAATTAGCTCAACAGCGCGATTATCACAAGCGAGAGGAGACAAATGTACTTTCGAATGTGTGATATTGGATTGAACGAGTTATGGTTGCATCAGGTTAGTGACGCAAATCGACTTTTGGAATATCTAATTAATTACACTCTCATTTTGAATGTGTAGTAACTTACTGAACATAGCATAGAACAATTACAATTGACGATTAACCAAACGATTGCTGTTTGTGCCGTTCGTCCGAACGGATTTCACTTTCACTTTGGTTTGGGTAATTCGAGCAAACTCATTACTAATTGAATATGTGCATAGTTGAATTATGATAGTTCTATGTTCAATGGCCAAAGTGAAGTTCAATTCGGAGCGGTTGATTCACAGTGCCATAAAGTGCTTCGATCCTGGTGGCAGTCTTACCGATTGGCATTCATTCGCTCCCACGGTATACCTGCGCAGTCATACTGCACTCGAGTGTGTCCACTGTCTATTCCTCTTTCTCTATTTTGTTGTTGATCGATTTGCATGGTCGTTATCGTCACCGCCGGCAAGTACCTCTGGCGGCGTCTGCATTCTTGCGCAACACAAGCGTCGGTGGCCAGACTTTTGAGGACCATTAATGCCACTAGTTGTAGAGTCTCACTGGTCGCAATAACAACAACAACCAACGGTGGCAAAGTATCCTCTGGTTTGAGTTTCGCCAGTATAAAAGCAACACCAGTCCGTGTTCAGTCAAAGCGAACCTTTACAAGCAGTACGCATCAACAGTGTTTGATCGTACCACCACAGCAGCAAGTCTACAAACTTCTGAAACCACTCAGACCTACTGTTTTCGCTTTACGAAACCTTTGCGACGCATCGAACCACAGTGCCGACATGTCTCCCCAATCAAAGATCCGTCAGAACTATCACGATGAATCCGAGGCCGGAGTGAACAAGCAGATCAACCTCGAGTTGTACGCTTCCTATGTGTACCAGCAGCTGGTAATATGAGGCGGACATTGATTCGTTTTGTAATTTTCTTTTATTCTTTATTTTTAGGCCTTCCATTTCAACCGTGATGATGTGGCCCTGCCTGGCTTTGAAAAGTTCTTCAAAGAATCCAGCGAAGAGGAGCGCGAACATGCGGAGAAGTTGATGAAGTTCCAGAATCAACGTGGCGGTCGCATTGTGTTGCAGGACATTCCCAAGCCCATCAAACAGGACTGGTCATCAGGACTTGAGGCAATGGAAGCCGCACTCGAACTAGAGAAGACTGTCAATCAGTCACTGTTGGATTTGCATGCCGTTGCCAGCAAGCACAACGATGCACAGTTTGCAGACTTTATCGAGCAGCACTATCTTACCGAACAGGTGGAGGCCATCAAGAAGCTGTCCGACTATGTGACCAATCTCAAGCGAGTCGGTCCCGGTCTTGGCGAGTATCTCTTCGACAAGAAGACTCTCAGCTCGTAAGACAAGAGACAACAAGTACACTCCGAACACGGCCTCTGGACAGTCAAATTGGACACTTCTCGGCTCACTTTCACTTTTACAAATATTAAATTCCAACTCCCAGAGGAGTTGATGATCTGTTCCTAACTCTATTCTTTGTATTCATTATTCGAATGCAATAAAGCAAATTCAGTCTATTTACAATAACAAAACACTTGTGGCTATACTTTTGTGAGTTCAAATTACACTTAAAGGGAAACTTTTTGAACTTGGCAAGTCATATCATTTGTAGTCGATAATCTAAAGAATGGCCCTCACACTCCTGGCACAAAATCATTTGTGTTATCGGCACATTTGTCAGAGCAAACAAATTATAATTGAAATGAACTCGGCACGCGAATGCAATTGCAAAAGTAAAATCTGATGCAATGCGAAATGTGGAATCTTACATTCCTTTTGTTTGCTTACAATATCTACAATCTGGAATGATTAATTAATTAATTAATTAATATATTTGATAAGTTAATTAGAAACTCTAGATTTGCCTCTAAAACCAAATTGAATTAGCATCGAGTCAACCCAAAGCAAAATAACCTAGAAAGATATATCACTTTCTAGAGTTTTCCTCAAATTGAAATGCTTAAATTTGGCATGAAGCACTTCAAACGCACTGCACGGAAATTGTCTTATTGTCAAGTGTTATGTTGTTTTGTCCATTATTATGAACTTCATAATATGAAGTAATATACCAAAATCGAGTCCGCGTATGATCATATGGCATCACTGCAAAAGTACACTTCGTATAATCTACTTGTGGAGTCTTATAAACGTCCATTTTGATAATGTAATTGACGAAATTGAGGTTGGTATACATTGTGCAATAATTTAAAAAGATAAATAGACCTCTTTAATAGTTTAAGTTTTCTTTTTTTCATTATGACTTCTCATTATGAATCTGTACATATGTGGAGAAATTTAATGAAAATGTTATATCACACAATGCATGCTTACTAGTCTAGCTTACCTGTACAAGTATCAAACGATGCACTTCAAAGATGGAGTTGTAAACACGATTAGATGGAATTACCTGCGGAGTGAATAGTATAGTAGTATTATAAAATATATATCACATGGATATAATATACTTTGCCCTCTCGATATGTCACCAGGCACTATGCGCCCAATCACGTTGCCGATCGATGGCACAAAATAGGATGCATATGAGCATATATGCTTCGAGATTGTACGAGCATATGTAGCTACAGTGAGGATCGATGCGATGAGTGAATTGATAAGCGATAAGTGATAAGCGATGATTTGTGGTAAGGAAAAGAGGGGAATGCAATCGATGAACCGGCCTGGCTGGCACGAGTATATAAAGACACAAAAAAGTTACTGTATGACTATTTTTTCTTGTCAAGTGCGCATCAACAGTGTTTGATCGTACCTTCCCAATCAAACTTCTTCGAATCTTCTTCACCAAAACCAAAGCCCAAACACCCAACAACCAAAATGTCTATCTCGAAAATCCGAATGAACTATCACTCCGAGTCCGAAGCTGGCGTCAACAAGCAGATCAATCTAGAATTGTACGCTTCCTATGTCTATCAGCAATTGGTGAGTTATTATTAGATTATATTCAGAGAAAATGCATTACTTATCTTATCACATGTCTTGACTTGCGCTTCAGGCTTTCCACTTCAACCGTGACGATGTGGCACTGCCAGGCTTTGAGAAATTCTTCCGAGAGTCCAGCGAAGAGGAGCGTGAACATGCAGAAAAGTTGATGAAATACCAAAATCAACGAGGTGGCCGAGTGATTCTTCAGGACATTCCGAAACCAATTAAACAGGACTGGTCTTCAGGATTGGAAGCAATGGAAGCGGCACTCGAGTTAGAAAAAACCGTAAACCAATCTCTGTTGGATCTGCACGCAATTGCAGACAAACACAGCGATGCACAGTTTGCCGATTTCATCGAGTCGGAATTCCTTACCGAACAGGTGGAAGCAATTAAAAAGCTATCCGACTTTGTGACCAACCTGAGACGAGTTGGCAGTGGTCTTGGTGAATATCTCTTCGACAAACATACTCTCAGTTCCTAAGTAATATGCGCTTTAAAACAGAAAGAATGTAGTCGAAAAAAAACATAAAACCAATAAAATACCAAAAAAATCGTAAAACGATTATTTGATTATTTTTTGATTAAGCCAAAATGAAAGTAAAAACAATGCGCTCATGTTCATTTGCAAATGCAGTAGCAAAATAATCGATAATAATTGTACTAAAGGTGTCTTTATTATTGTCTCAGTAATTTGATGAACACTGCACAATTAGCTTACTGTGAAACATAAGTTACTAGTGTTACTAGAATGTTTGAACCGGTGGTGTGTGAATTGAGTTAGTGTTGTTTATTATTAGATAATTAATCTATAAACTATCAATCCAACAATCTCATCATAGCCGAAAAGCCCGACAAATGAGCATAAAGATACAGTAGAAAAGTGGGAGAAACACTTCAGAGAAGTTAATGACCAGTTTGTCCTCCAGCCGATTGCAGAGAAGCACTTTGAAGCACATTAGCAGAATGATTCGTTTGAAGGAGAAGAATGCTCGCAGAAATGCGGCCCGAAATGCACCTGTTTGGTACTGCCGAATGAAGATTATGATGCAAAAATAAGCGGAAAGTGCATCGAAAACAAACAGTGGACTGTGCACAGTCCACCACGATATCAATTGGTACGATTGCTCTTCTGAGGCAAGTTTGATCGTCAACAAGAAGCTACTGACAAGTAGTGCAACTATAAACATAAACACTTCAAACAGGGTCACATAGATCCAGTCGGAAAATTCCTTCCAAGTGTAGAACATGGTGAGTTGGAGACGATATATTTGCAGGAAGAGAAAAGAATTGCAATGATTTCTAAATTGTTTCACTATTTTTAATTTCGGTCTCGGAAGAAGTGGAAGATGAAGAATTATTACTATTAGAATCCAAAGGATTTGAACTGGAAGATTGAACTTGTTTGAGTGATTCGCGGTATTGCTTTTTAAGTGATCTAAGATCGGCAGCTTTCTGTTCACGATAGACCAGTCTCGAGACGATGTATTGTTTCTTCTGTTCGGCTACACTGTCTGGGCCATTGTAGTGTTGGTCTAGTTGGTCAAGTAGTAGTTGACGGGCTATTTTGCGATTACGCTGAAGCAGTCGATCTTGATGACATTTGACCACAATACCTAGAAATTAGAGTACAATTGGTAATTAGTTTATAGCGAAAAAAATAAAAAGCAAACAAACCAGTCGGTATGTGTCGCAATACAACACAGTTTTGTAATCGATTCACATTTTGCCCGCCTGGCCCACTGCCTTGCACGAACTGTTCTTCGAGGTCCCTCTCGCTTAATGTGGGCACTTTCGATTTGTCTGGCACAAATTTGTACAATCTCTCACTGGTACAAAAATGCTTTCGTTGAGTGGTGGTTGAAATGTGGCTCAATTCGTTTCGGTGTGTCGGTGAGATTATTGGTTGTGGATTATAATAGCAAAGTGGCGTTCTAATGTAGAGTCTGGTGCCACCTCGAAGAAAAGTAAACGGAGAGAAAAGCATTGAAAGTGAAAGTGAAATTTGTTGATGAGAATATTCAATAGTGTTTCGAGTTTGATTCAATAATTTCTAAACAAGCCGTTGACGAGTTAGAAATGCAACTCCCTTCTGCAAATAAAATAATGCCAATTAATAAATGATTCTTAAAATTCTTAAAATAGTATTATATTACATTATAGTAAAAATGAATGTCCTCTGACTTGATCACCGACTGGTTACGTCGAAATTCTTCTCGCACTCGACCACGATAGTAATCCTTATCAGTGAATTGCAATTTACCCGAGTAACGAAGTAAATCTTTGTACAAACGTAGTACAGACTGCTTGCTAAGGAGAATGCCACCAACGCCAGCTAAAGACATGACTAGCCTAAACACACACACTTTGGCAAGAATAGACGTCCGATAGGTTGATAACGAAATTGGATCGAGGGAATTGAAGCAATAAATAAATGAATAATAAAATGACACCAAAAGGGCAAAAAGCCATTCCAGAAGTATAGCAAAACAAACGTAAACATGCGTTAGAAGGGGATGCTCATAAAGGACGTGACGACTAATGTGAACAATTTATGAATGAAATTATTTTGCGTTCAATTTTCTTTGTATTATACTGAAATTTCTTTGACCGAAATACTTGGAACTGTTTTTATTTTGGTTTTGTCTGATATTGTTTTGTTTGACATATTTTAACTGGTTCTATAAGTCGTTCAAACTGAATGCTATTCTCTTGTTCGAAGCTCACTGCATGTATTTGTATAGTGAGCAAATTACCAAAGGAACTGATTCGGCCCAAAGCTGTCCATTGCAGATCATTGCTACAATATTGTTGGACGAAATTTTCGTGCATGTAAAATTTACATTGTAAATGCAGTGAATGACCATTGGCGATTTGGTCAAGGACAAGATTCGAATGGACCACATTTCTTACGCGATGTCTGTAACCTTGTAACTACGTTACTTAAGTTGTAAGGTATGTACGACAACGATCTGGCACTAATTTCACTTGCTTCTTTACAGAACGCGACCGAACCAGTAATGGCTCGTTCCCCACTGCCATGGCTGACTATAAAATAAGCCTTGGAAAATCGTTTCTCTTCGACTATCAACGATATGAAGCTGCTACCCTAATATCCAATCTCAATAAAACGAAAACATCTGATTATCAGCAAAATCAACAATAATTGTTAATATATTGTTTTAACATGTTTGAATATAATTGGCACTTGTATTTGAATGTACATCAAAATTTGGCCAATTTATGAATCAAATTGGTTTGAGGTTGGCGAGTCTGGTTGTTCGCAGACGACCTTGTCCCACCAATCACAATTGGCCTGGTCCTGATTGAATCGAGTACCAGTGGGACATACAAACCGTTGCCGCTCTCCTCGGTCACTGCTGCATACATAGTACACTCGACAGTCGTTGTCCACGTCCGCAAAGTAGCCTGATTTGCCTGCGGGACAAGTGAATGTCCAATCTTGCTTAACAGGAGGTAAATTCAACACCGAACTAGTTCGTTTCTTTTGATTCTTCTGATTGATCGAAACGAACGATGTCCCTTTTGACGCCTTCAACGCATTGGTCCGATTAGATGAGAATTTCAGCACGGATGATATTGAGGAAGATCGTGGTCTAGAAAATATTGGAGTCGACGTGCTGGTGCTTGTGATGCTGCTAGGCTTTGGGGTCGTGCCAAGTTTCTTCGATTCAATCGAAGCCTTCATCTGATCAAACAAATCCGGGTCTGTCGGGCCATCACCATTCGAAGAAGGCTCATCTGCATAATCAACCTCAATTGAGGAATCGCCAATTGCGTCTCGTGGCAGCTTTTTCGATCTGATCGCATCCTTTTTTGTCAATTCATCTTCACGATCATGGGCAGCCTCATTTGATGCTGGTGGTTTTGCAGTGGCAAATACAAATGATAAGGCCTTATTTGTAGAAGAAGAAGAACTTCGATTACGTCGTTCATTGTGAATTCGATCTAGCCAATCCCAGACATGCTTCCGATTACGATTGTCCTCCTGTTCGAGTTGACGTGAAAATGGCGAACTTGATTGATGCTGACGAAGGTGATGAAGGCTTCTCTCGGGCAAGAGACACGAAACTAAGTCTGTAAATGCAGTGGACGGGATTAATATGAATAAAGATTAATTAAGATTATAACACCAAAAAGAAAGAAAAAGCATACCGAAAAGTGAAAACACCAAACAGAGGAAAGCAAATGGCAACTTCATGTTCACTCAGGCAAACAAACACATTCGTCACTTATGGACAAGTGCACCTCAATTGAAATGTCTTATTGCGGTGTGCATTTTTTGTGCCGATCGATTTGTGTCCAGTCGAACGGGTAAAAGCAAAATTACACTCCTGATTACTATAAATAAGCCAAAAGGTAATAACAAACGAATTAACCTTAATTGAGAAGAGTGGTCATCATGTAACAGATTGAAAACAACTTTACACAGTCCGGTTTGGGGCAATATACGATGACGATGTCTCGTGGGAAAGTGACACAAACGCGCACTCGATCTGATTTCTCTTCGATCATCATTCGAATCGATCCAGTTTCATTTAATTGCATTCAATTCTCTCCTCACTTCAAATCTAACTAACAAGAGGATGTTTAGAAAATTACCGTTAGCGCATTGTTTTATCCGCAGGCTTAAACATGCGCCGAATCTTGTGCCACAAACGATTTGTCAACTTGGAACTATCAAGATTTAAACTCTATCTCAAAGTTAATTCGAAAATATGAAAATCTCTAAATTGCGCTCATAAGATCAATGGAATTAACAAAATGTCGAGAAATTTATTGAACAACTTTAGCTATATATTTTTAATTATTCTTAATCAGATAAGAAAAAATCTATATAAAATCGTTATAAATAAAACTCTTGAAATTGTGTCATTTCAATTCTACATTAGAATGCAACAGGTGTATACGGCTTTATTGGCGCATAATGGACAGGTGTCTCCAAGATGGCAGCCGAAATAGCTCAGTTGGGAGAGCGTTAGACTGAAGATCTAAAGGTCCCTGGTTCGATCCCGGGTTTCGGCAAAATTAGTTTTTTATATTCTATTATTCAATTCACATTCAATCTTTGAGCAATAAAATGATCGATTTCTGTATGAGGATATCTAATTAATTATTGTCGCCATTTGCACAAACATTACCTGTTTGATAAAACATCCTGCCATTATCAAAGTGCGACCAGTGTCATCAACGAATCAACCCAAATAATGATCGTCAAATAATCGTCAAACTGACCGGGAAAAACCTTGAGGATAACTTTCAGGGTATACCACAGTAGATCGAATCGATTAGAACCGATTTCCGCTTGGGAAAACTTCCTTTGTCCTAAATTTTGGACACTGCAACGTGTTTGAAAGTATTGAAATATCAACATGTATAGCCGTCAGTGGTACAAAAGTACAGCGTGGTCAATTTTGTATAATGATGTAATGAAACCTACAATAGATGTTATCAATGTCTTTCTGGTTATATAAAAAGCCAGATGCATCACTCAATTTGCATACACATCGACTTCGAAGCATCGGCAATGACTTCACCCAGTAAATTGATTTCGGTTATTTTGTTAGTCCAAACGATCAGTTTGGTTACTTCTGGAGCTGCAGCTGCTGCCGCAGCAGGACCCGAAGACCTAATCGGCGGACTGATCGATCATCTGACCTGCACTCGCACTACCAACAGAGGCTACAAAGGCCGATGTATTCCACGTGCCTGTTGTGCCACCTCTCTTGGTGTCCAAGAACTGTGCACCGATCCTGAGTACACCTGTTGCTATGGTGGCGATGTTTGCACTAGTGGAGTGGGTGGCAGTGGTGCTGTGATTGATAAAGACCTCGATAGATTCGGCCCTAACGAAAGATATCGTAAGTATAGTGACCATTTGAACTATGTAGAACTTTCAAAAATGTATTTTGTTTTATCGCCCAGCATCGGATTACGATGAACGTCGCTGCAGTAAGAATGTGGTTCGACGGTTTGAGTGGAACGCTGCGCCGACCCGAGAGCGAGTCCGTCCACTGCATCGACGACTGGAACATGTCATTGTGCATCACACCGAGGATGGTGAACGATCCTGTTGGTCGTTTGAAGAGTGTCGCCGCTATTTGCAACACACCCAACGTCGTTTCCAACACCGAAAAAGTTTTCCTGACATTCCATGGAATTTTTTGATTGGCGAAAATGGTGAAGTTTTCGAGGGCATGGGCTGGGGCGTTGAAGGCTACCACACCGAAAGTTGGAACGACCGATCACTGGGCATTGCTTTTATTGGTGATTTCGACACCCAGTCGCCTACTCCTAGGGCAGTTGTCGCTTTCGAACGGCTACTTGACTGTGGAGTTCGGTCTGGTTATTTGGACTCGTATTATGGTGTTTATGGACATCGCGATATGCGAGATACTGACTGTCCGGGTGACTTGCTCTACGAAACCATTAGACACATGAAAGCTTTCCAGCAGTATGGCAAGTCAAAAAGACTTTTCGGTTTCATTGAACGAGCGGCCAATGTAACAAGAGTCCATGACGCGGATCGTAGTGCAAAATATAATCATTAATTTATAATATGAAATATCAAATAAAACAGGTTTAGTTAATCAAAGAAGCGATGGTCCCGGGTAAAAGCAAATGAATCTCAATATTCAAAGTTCAAAATTTCCAGTGCTTTGAGAACCCAATCGGGATAGTCCTTCACCTGATCACCAAAGTGATACTTTAAAACATCCCAAATGAATGATTCGAATCGTTGTTCAGTGATAGCAGCCCGAATCAGTTCCATAAATCTCATTTGGAATCGTAGATTGTGAATTGTAAGCAATTGGCAGGCAACAGAATTTTTGCTTCGGAATAAGTGGCACAGGTAGGACCGGGTTGTAGTTTGGCAGGTGGAACAGTTACAGTCGGAACATACTGGACCAAAGTCGGTAAGATAGCTTTGATTGAGTAAAGACACTTGCTTGCCTAGGCCAATCAGTGCCGAACCAAATCTAGCTGTTCGTGTCGGGAAAACGCAGTCAAATTGATCACAGCCAAGTGCCACACACAGCAACATGTCCACCGCATAACCAACCCCCATAAGGTAACGAGGCTTATTTGGTGGTAGGTTTTCAGTACTTACTGCGACCATTTGGATAAAACTTAACTTCTCCTCCCCTCCACTTAGACCACCAACTGCAATTCCTGGTGGATCACGGGCAACAATTTCTCGAACAGAAATGCGACGAAAATCTTCATTGAGACCACCTTGTATGATTGGAAATAGATTTTGAAGTTGATGTCGGCCAGATTGTTCGTGGGCCTTTTGACAACGGTCGTACCAACGGATTGAACGATGAAGAGCCTCCTCAAAACGGGCCTCGTCTTGGTTGGTACTCGAAACGACATCGTCTAGTTGCATCATGATGTTGGAGCCAAGTTTGTGCTAAAAAACAAATGCAAAAATTCATCAATATTTCATAAACATATTCAAAGCCTAACCTGAATTTGCATACACTTCTCAGGTGTCAGAAAAATATCGCCTTCTTGGTAAGGTGATTGAAACAGACAGCCTTCTTCGGATATTTTCATCAATTTACTAAGTGAAACCATTTGAAATCCACCCGAATCGGTGAGTACTGCATTTGGCCACTTCATGAAGCCATGTACACCACCGCATAGTTCAACAATATCCTCTCCAGGCTGACAACCAAGGTGGTACGTGTTGGACAGCATAAGTCGACAGCCAGTCTCCTCCAATTCGGCAGGCATCACCGACTTCATCGCTCCACTAGTACCCACCGGCATAAATATTGGCGTTATTATTTCCACGTCTTTACCTGTGCATACAAAAAAGACATAAATCAAATTTGGAACCAAAACAAACGCAAATGCAAAAAACACTCACCAAAAGGGCTAGTTGCTTTGAGTTGAAGTTTGCCCACACGGGCACGGGTTTTCTTACACCTTACTAACTCCTCATAGTGCAATGGTTTATCCATGATCCGTCGATAATAAAAACTTTGACGAAATCAATCCAAACACAATTAAAAACACAAACACGTGCCCACTTGGCTCAGTGATTTGAGAAAGCCGACAGTAGATAATGTTGATGAACTGAGTGTTTACATGTGAAAATATAGAAATTGTAAAACAAGTGGTGCCATCTTTTGCTTAATTTGAATTTTTAAAATAAACTTAATTAATTTGGCAAATTTAATATATTTTGTTCAGTGGTCGAATAAAATCGATCAAATCGATCTTTAATATAGATTGTTTTTTTGTGTTTAGTTTCGCCATACATCAACAAAAAGCACTTCTTTCCGACCAACATGCCGACCACCACCGAGAAGATTGCTGCAAACAAGGAGGCTGTCGAGCAGTTAGCCGATATGCTAAGCCGTGTCAAACCTCAGCAGATGTCATCCAAGAACGTAGCTTCACTTAAAGTCATTTACGCGAAAGTCTTGGCCATTCTCGAGCGGCAAACCGAAAAAGAAATGATCGCACAGGCATTTTGCAAATTGCAAATTAATGTTTAATTTATGTATTATGATACCTTGAGTTAAATAAAAAAATTTTATTTGAGCTGTTTATTTTAATGAAAAGTCTGTGTGGGAAAATGGGTCATGAAGGTCCATAAGTTTGGTAGAAATCCTATGTTCATAGTTCCTCGTAATCAAGTATTTCCTGTGCCGAAAGAAAATTCACTCCTCGCCCAAGTCAGACTCCTCTTCGCATACTCAATTGCCTCAGTTTGTGGCTTTGAAGTTGCTGCTCAAGAAACATTCAAGTAAGCTTGCCAATCCAGTGGCAGTTCCATGAGAATCAGTTGAGCACAAATGTGGAGCAAGCCATTATTGCCATGATTTGTCTATATATGTCGCCGATTCAAAGTTTGAATTTCAAACCAACAACGAAATTGGTCGCTTAGTATGTGTTTACGTAGACTTTTCCGCAAGCCAGAATAACGAAAACTTGCAAATGCTGCCAAACTAACTAATCACAATCTAAATACTCTGTGAGTTGTTCCAGGAGCATTCACTCAATATTGCGATCAAAGGTGAGCTTGAAGCATTGCAACTGTGGAATCAAAACACTGCCTTTGGTTCATTCATTCATTGGCTCTAACGTTCGATTTCGGACATAACGCTGGAGAAAAAGTGCAACGACGCATCAAAAGCTGCATTTGTACAGTTTAGGCATCGAATTAGGCCTTTTTGTTCCAGTTTGAGTTGTTGAATATAGAAAAAAGCAAAATTAACACAAGATTTATTTAAAAAAATAATCAATAAAACACACCAAACAGAGCAGAAGTTCGCAAATCATGTTTTCTCAATTAACACCTCGCCATTCTTTATGGTATCGCTAACAATTCCGTTTGTCTGTACTTGTTGAACTGTTATTGTGTTGCATGTTCTGTTAGGCAATAAAAAACACCTCTGAGAATGTGTTAATGTTAAATGGCATATACTTAGAATATCAATGACATTGCTTTTTCCACATTCAGGCAGTTCAAAAATTTCGGTTTCATCTAAACGCATTTTAGGTTGGTATATTTGCATAAGGGCAAATTTCAGCAACTTCTTGAAAACGAACAATTCCTCTAGAGAATAACTCAAATACAGTTCATCGAGAGGGCTGCCAAAATATTGATATTATTGGTACATTCGAGCAAATTCAGCAGAGTGATATTGACTTTGTGTTTACTTGAAAAAAATAAAAATAAAAAAGAATAACAGCGATTATGAGAGAACGTACCTTATCTGAATAATAAAACTCATAAAATAGCAAGCAGAAGAAATTCCTTTTTGAAAACGAAATTGTAAATTGTCGTTCAATGCCATTGAAAAAATAAAATAAAATTTTTCTAGGTTAATTATGGCGATCTAATTGATTTCCTGCCGGGGTATTCAAGGAACCACAAAAGCACCCAACCGAATGTCCAATAATATTATTGGACCATCGTACCATCATATCGTTACGAGAAGCGATTGTTTTGATTCGATTTGGTTCGAACCAAAACACGTGTGACTATATCCACCAAAGTGAGTCACTTATTTTAGAGGATAAGATAGATGTCAGCAAAGCTTTATCATTGTTAACAAAATGATAAAAGTATAATTAAACAAAAAAGAATTTATTTGAATTGTCAACTTGAAAAGCAAAACAATTTTGTCGATCAACTTTTTTGTTTAAGCAGCCAATTTTGCATCAAATATTGTTTAGTTACATGTTTACAATTAACTGCAACACGTGCTCAAAATGTCAAAGGTTTTGCAATTTAGCAAATTAGCAAATTCGATGTGGCAGTTTGTGGCAAAAGCATTTTGATACTTTACGCCAATTCGAGCAAGATGACATTCCTTACTATCGTCGAAACTTTAGATGCCCGAAATGTATTCGATAACTTTCTGTTTCAACAAAATAACAAATTGTCTTTTGAAATGGATTTATTGAATTATATCACTGTACACTTTCTGCCATTTGCATTATGTATTTACCCATTTTAATTGTTATTGGATTTCTAGCTATTGTCAATATCGCGTTTCGAATTAATTAATCTTTGTAATAAAAATTACTGAAAAGACCAGCTTTTCATATTTCTGATACAAAAATGTGTACCAAAATCAATTTCTCCAAAAGTAAACTAGCTTTTTAAGACGAAATTTGTGACACAGCTCAAAATCAACGAAAATCCAAAGTTTCGCCTAAAGAAATCAGTGTTTTCCAAATAACACTTGTCTTTGCAATTCATGCGTGCCTGGAAACAAAACTAGTTTTTTGGAACAAATACAGATATTTTTTGGCTAAATTCAGTTTCCTTGAGTGAGCCTTATTTTGGGAGAGTGTAGAACTACTTCAAAAAGGCACTAATGCGTGCAAAAATTCTGTTAACGGACAAAAATATTGTCGAATGTCATTGCATGATTAGCCCTGGTGGATAAGTAAAATGAAACGTACTTTCATTTTGGAATATTAATCAATTAATGATTTTGTTTTTAAATCAAAGTCGATTCAGTTTTTGAAGCTTTTAATGTAATTTATAAGACAGCTAATATTTAATTTAATTTATGTCGAATTTTCATTCTAAATAGTCGGTTAAGCCATTTAATATCGCTCTATGCCAAGTTATGACACCATTTGATAAGCCATTTTGCACGTCTATGAACATTTGCATTTGATTCACATGGATTCGAAAGACACCAGTCCCAAGTCGCCTCCCCTGTTCACTACACGAGCTCTGCCAGAGCCATGACGGTTCAGACCGCAAAGAATGAAATCGCCATAAAACGGTTGGCGTGTATGTTGCTCGACATAGACCCAAGCAAAGTGACCAACGAGACGATCGACGACATGGGCGTTATATTTGTGGAAATCGCATCTATCCTAAAAGAGCAAACTTCTGGAAATTAATTGACAAGATGTAAAATTGTTCAATAAAACATTTGCATAAGATTTTCTTGCTTTTTTCTTCTTTCTAACTGATGCAAACATTATTCACTTAGCAGCTTTCCCCTGCAATCAATTCGGTGGTCAAGAGCCGGGCTGTGATGTGGACATTAAGGACTTTATTGCGAAGAACAAGGTCAAATTTGACATGTACTCTAAGGTGGATGTGAATGGGGACAATGCCATTCCACTGTACAAGTGGCTCAAAAAGCAGCAAGGCGGTTTTCTCGGCTTGGATGGAATTAAGTGGAATTTCAGTAAGTTTCTGGTCGACAAGAATGGAGTGCCCATCAAGCGGTATGCGCCAACCACCGAGCCAAAGTCTATTGCGCCAGATATTAAATCCACCCTGTAATATATCGACTCTACCTATCACCAACATCATCGTTATCATCGCTCAACGTGGTGGTTTATATTAATTGGAATGTATCGTACCACGGCCGATTACAATCTAACCTTGTTGTGACGCCAATTAATGTAATAAGGGGAGACACGATGGAAATATGCTCAATTGTGAAAGATGGCATTTTGACTAGGTTTATGTGTCTTTTTTGAAGACACGTTTTGACCACATTTCTGAACCGATTTTGACAAATGGGGGCGAAAATTAAAGATAATTAAAAGAACATAAAAGTGAGCAGGAAATTTTCGGCTTAATTTTTGAAATTTTGAAATTGGGTTGATTTAAAAGCAAAAAATAAAATATTTTTCTGTATTTCTAGATATTTTGAAAATATAAAGCAAAAACAATTTAAACCAATCAGCTCACTTTTTAGTTCATTAAATTTCCTACAATTTAAGCCCCTTACTTGCCAAAATTGAGCAAGATTTAGATTTAATACGTAGCTTCCAAAAATTCAAGTTGAAGTTTTAATTAAATTGAGAAAAGTGAAATGTAAGTTTCGACTGAAGTGAAACACAAATGCTCGTAATTTTTAAAACTTTTAATTTTTCAGAATTTATCAACTTAAAGTTGGTCTTTTTCGTTTTTTATACAAATTACGATTTAAAATAATATTTTTTAAGAGACTGAAAATAATGTCATATTTTCTCAAAATTTCATCGTGTCCTGCCTTAATCATAATCGTCATTTACAAGTCTGGTAGTGTAGCTAATAGATAGACACGCAAAGCAAAAAAATACCTCTTTTATCTCAAGTAGAGATATAATAGTCATGCATAAATCACTATGTTCATAATGTCAATCAGGGCCAATTTTAGTCCCTTTAATAAACTAAATTTTGTTGTAATTGTTTTGTCTGTAATTCAATTTATTTTCGCGATTCAATTTTTCATTGTATGCAAAATTATAAAAATAATATTAATCATTTTAACATTACGATAAAAAGGCATTTAAGGATTGGTAAACAAATAAACAAACAAACGGTGCTTTTATAAACTAGCAGGCACAAACTCAAAAATAATAACAAAAAAGCCAAATGACATAACAATTGATATTTATATAACATTTAAACACTTCGTTTCGTTTTCAGATCGAGTTGTCACAGATTACCATAATCATGGAATCATAATTTTATAGTGTTGATCAATACTTTTTGTTTGAGTAAAGTTGAGCTAAATGAAATGAAGAACGCCAAGTGGCAGGGCAACACGAGAAAGAGATCAATGATAAAGAATAATAGAAAAATAATAGCTGTCGCTGTTGTTTTGACATTTGGCTAACACGAATAGTTAGTTCGGCAAAATTATAATATAATAGTAAGAGAAAATTAAAAACAATATTTAAAATATTTAAATTCTCCTTACCTTGAAATGCTTGAATAAAAATATCACAAATATCGTCTAATTGGTGATGACGAATCGAATTGAGGAAAGGTAACTTCACCATCGTTGAATTCATCTTTATATTCAACTCCAATGGGAATTTCACATTTAGGCAAAATAAATGATGGCTTTTTGGTGATAAGCGGAGAATTTGACTTCACTGGAGTGTTAATGCTAGAGACAGTGGTATTGCTTGAATCGTGATTACTTGTTGCAGTTGAAGGTGAATTATGATTATTAGGAGAAATAGTTACTGCTGCGCTCATCACTTCTTTTAGTGATGTAATTTTTGAACGATTTTTTGGTGAATTATTGCTACCTTCGTTAATGATAGCAGTTTGTTCATTAAGCAAAAGCTCAGGAGAAAGTTTAGGTCTTTCAATGCAAACAGAATTTTGTTCTTCGGTGTTATTCTCATCTTTTTTCTCCTCTACTACCTCATTATTTTCTTCAGCCTCATTTAAAGTCACTTCTGGTTTGGTGGTTTCCAAAGTTACATTTTGCGCAGAAATCGACAAAGAAGCTCTACTTTTTGCATTTGATGATCTTCGAGACCCCCTAGGATTAGAGACCAGTGAGGGAGGCCTTTTGACATCCTCAATCAGTTGAATAAAATTATCAGTGGTAGCTTCAAGCACGTCAACGGTGGCAAATTGTGAACCAATCAACAGATCTTGAATCACTTGTCTGCTATTATGATGAGCACCAGCAAATTCGTTTGTCGTAGGATTACGAGTTGGCAGTAACTTCGTATAATTCCGCGAACTACGACCAGCATTACTTCGACTATTGTTGTTGTCGTTACAATTTCCACTTGTTTCTTGTTCGTCAATCTCGATTAGCTTCTTCATGTCAAAAGGTTTTGACTTCGATTTTCGTTTCAAATCTAAATTGAAAAGTCGAACTTATTAAATAAATTGATAAATAGATATCATTACCATTGTCATCAAGAAACCCTGCCATCTCGCCCAGTTCATCGTATTCCACTTTACGTCGGCCACTTCGAGGCTTTTTATTTGGCTTGGGCTTTTCTTCGTCATCTTGGTTGCTAATTTCGGCAATTTTCCGTTTTCTTGTTTTCCTTGATTTTAGCTCGTTAATTTCGACATTGCAAGCGGCAGTAGTCTCCAAGATGTCACCTTCCAACGATTTATTAGAATCGTCAAACGAGCTATTCAGAACATCTGACAATGTATCTCCTTGTTCGTTGATTATTGTGGTCATTCTGCCCGTTACTGCAAATGCAGCAGCAGAAGTGAGTTCGTTATCGAAGTCACTGATGGCTGACAGTGGTCCGCTGGCAGCCTCTTCCTCCTCTTCGTCACATAAACTCATTCTGATTTACCAACAGATCGAGTAAGAATTAAGAGAAAGAAATAAAGATATTTTGCGATACATGTGCATTGACTATAGCTAACCAAACATAACCAAAACATATATACTCAGATGCGTTCACAAATGACGTTACACCGTGTACATATTTTTCGCGGTATAAGTTGGCGCCAAAACGAACCGATGCAAAATATCGAAAATATTATCAACCAGATCAGTGTAAATAAATAAATAAATAAATTAGTATAAATGTTTGAACTTTAATGATATAAATATGTCATAATATTACTAATTCAATACAGTAATAATTAAGAACGCATGGGAAATATTTAAAATGCGAAAAGATAAAATATAATATAATGTTACGGTGATTATGATTTCGTAAGTTGATTATGAAAATATCTGTAATATTACAAAATTTCATTAATAGATTGATAGATTTATTTACTAATTATCTTACCGATAATTTAGTTTAGGTTAGTATCGTCGATTTCGAGATCTAGTGACACGGTTGTTAGCCTTTTCGGGAGTTTCTTCCATTCCATCTTTGTACTCAACTCCGACGGGGATAGCGACTTTTGGAAGCACAAATGTTGGCCTTTTGTTTACCAACTTCTTTTGTGGAGGTGCTGCTACATCGTCGTTTGAACTGGACTGAAGTGAACTGTCCGAATTTGATTTAGCCAAATTTGATTCATTTGACTCAATCGATTCATTCAGTTTGGTGGCTTTGCGCTTCAATGTGGTTGAGGATTTTGGCTGGTCCAACACTGCGGCGATATTCTTTCCTCGTCGTCCACGAGTAGAGGTAGTATTCTTTTTAGTTTTTTTCGACTCCTCAATTACGTCCATGAAGTGTTCACCATCCGCATCAAGGATGTCTACACCTTCCAATAAGCCATCAATCGCATTTTTATCTTTAGGTTGTAAGTTGGACGCTGCTGCACCACGACCACGAGTTCGCCTAGTCCCACTGATGTTGTCATTTTGTTCTGAGAATTTTGACACCATTTTGGCATGAGAAGCCTTCTTTCTCGTTTCTAAAACAAAGTAAATGTAGATTTAAAAAACAATAAATAAATAAATACCTTCTGTGTCGAAACCAACCAATTCACCAAGATCATCATTGGCTACTTTTCGTCGGCCTCGTTTGGGTTTCACCTCCAAAACTTCTTCTTCAGGCGGTTCAACCTTGGTTGCTGCCTTTCTGGTTCGACCACGCCCTTTCGCTGGAGTTTCGGGTTCAATTTCAGGTTCTTCGTCGACAACGACAGCCTTACGACCACGAGTCTTTTTAGCCACAATAGCTTCTTTCGTCGATTCTTCGTCGTGTATAGCAGCAGCGCCTCTTTTACCGCGAGTTTTAGGAGCAGATTTTGGTTCTGTGACTGAAGAATCTTCCTCCTCTTCAATCACTTTAGCCCGCCTTCCTCGTCTGGGTTTTGATTCCAAAACATCCTCTTCCTCAGGCGGTTCAACCTTGGCAGCTGCCTTTCGAGATCGACCACGTCCTTTCACAGGAGTTTCTGGCTCAATTTCAGCATCCTCTTCTTTTGAGGCAGTCGATCTTCCTCTGGTCTTCTTCTTTGGTACAATCTGAGGCTCCGGTTCAACGTCCTCTTCTTCATGAACAACAGCCTTGGTGCGTCCACTCCTCTTCCTAGAAGACTTTTGAGGTTCAGCAAGCTCACTATTTGTTTGTTCAACAATATCCTGTTGTTGTTTAGGTTTAGCAACTCGGCCTCTTTTCTTAACAGATTTTTGTACTTGAGCAACTTCTTCCAATTCATTAATAATTTCTTTAGATTTCACCTCAGAATCACCACTAAGCAGTTCATCCTCTTCAATCAGTTTCGATTCGACAACTTTGCCAGCTTTACCACGAGTAGAACGTTTAATAGTTGATTTGGGAGTGGCAGAAATTTCAGACTCTTGAGAGGTTTTGGATTTAGCAGCATTCTTTTTGGCAGACTTTGCTACAACAACCGGAGAATCAAAGACCTGTTCTGCAAGATCATCAATCTTTTCTTCTCCGCACTCCTCTTGAACAACTTCATATGGAGTTAGCTTCTTTTTCGATTCTAAAGGAGTGAGTTCAATTATAAATTCCGCAGACTTTCGCTGTTTCTTGGCCGATGTTTTAGATGGAGTAATAAGAACAAATTCTTGTTCATTTGAGCTAGCCTCAGTTTGGTCAACTCCAACTTGAGCAACGTCTTGCACTTCATTAATAATTTCTCTAGATTTTATCTCAGAATCACCACTAAGCAGTTCATCTTCTTCAGTTGGTTTCGATTCAACAATATCGTGTTCTTCATGATAGACAACTTTGCCAGCTTTACCGCGAGGAGTACTTTTAATAGTCGATTTAGGAGTTGCAGAAATTTTGGATTTGGCAGCATTCTTTTTGGCAGACTTTGCTACAACAACCGGAGAATCAAATACCTGTTCTGCAAGATCATCAATCTTTTCTTCTCCACACTCACTATCCTCTTGAACAACTTCATCTGGAGTTAGCTTCTTTTTCGATTCTAAAGGAGTGAGTTCAATTATAAATTCCGCAGACTTTCGCTGTTTCTTGGCCGATGTTTTAGATGGAGTAATAAGAACAAATTCTTGTTCATTTGAGCTAGCCTCAGTTTGGTCAACTTCGATTTGAGCAACGTCTTGCACTTCATTAATAATTTCTCTAGATTTTACCTCAGAATCGCCACTAAGCAGTTCATCCCCTTCAATTGGTTTCGATTCAACAATATCGTCTTCTTCATGATTGACAACTTTGCCAGCATTACCGCGAGGAGTACTTTTAATAGTCGATTTAGGAGTGGCAGAAATTTCCGATTCTTGAGAAGTTTTTGACTTGGCAGCACTCTTTTTGGCAGACTTTGCAACAACCGGAGACTTCTTTGTCGATTCTAAAGGAGTAAGTTCAATTATAAATTCAGCAGATTTTCGCTGTTTCTTAGCCGGTGTTTTAGATAGAGTATTAAGAACAAATTCTTCTTGCTCATTAGAGCCAGCCTCAGTTTCATCCACTACGACTTGAACAACTTCAGCAATGTCAATAGGTTTCGATGGTGTAACTATAAATTCATTTGATTTACGTCCATTCTTGACCGATTTGGAAGTTGACAAAAGTATTTGAGTAGTCTCCAATTCGAGATCCACATCAGGCTCAGATTCGGTTTTCTCAACTTCTTGAACTAACTCGTGTTGAATCAAATTTTCACCAGAAACAAGAGGCTCTAATTCGTCAGAAACAAAATTCTCAGTCATTGATTGTTGCATCTCAGAAGATTTGGAAGTAGTTGAAATAATATCTTCACCTTGTGGTGTACTAGTGTCGATTAATTTTTGTTCCTCGCCATCATCAGCATCAGACTTTGGATCCAACTCGACAAGAGCACCAACATCAAGAGAATGATAAGTAGGAACGGATTCTTCTAACATTGATAAATGAGGTTTAGCATTATGCTTTTTCTTCTCATCATCATTTTTCTCGGGAGATTTCAAAGTATCGTTAGTGTTGATCAAATTTTCCAACAAATCAGATTCATTGAAAACCTCTAACTTTTGAACAAATTCTTTATCAACTAAATTAACTTGAGCACGTTTATTTGAAGATTTTGGAGTGAAAATAACTTCAGATTGATTCAAGATATTCGTTTGAGCCTTCCTAACAGATCTAGGTGATGATCGTAAAGCCTTTTGAGGAGTATCTTGTTCGACCAACTCCAAAATAACTTTATTTACTCTTTGCTTTCTAGTAGATTTCGGCGCAATAATTTCACAAGAAACTTCAGATACTTTTGGAGACTGCTCGACATTAGCATCGGTATCAACCTTAGAAGTAACATGTTCTTCACTAGTGGTATTTGTTCGTTTAACAATTGGAGTAGCTTTTCGAGATGAAAGTGCTTCAGTAACTTTCTTTCGAGAAGGAGTCACGAGAGAAGTCTTGGAAGTATCAACATCTTTGTTGTTCTCAAGCTCATTGCTGTTGTTTGAAGGTTCGTGTTCTTGTTCCTCTTCCGCAAACAAAAGACCTACAGTGGAAACATTCAGAGAATAATTGGCTTTTGGCGATTCATTCGGCGAGCGCATCATCTTGCCAATTCCGGTCATATTGGCATCGTAACCAGAAGCGGGTTCTGTTTGATGGATCGAATACAATTGTCGCAGACCAAAATCTACATTCTTTCCGTAATCAGCATCAGGAGTAGAAGGTGCAAGCATTTTGTTTAATCCAATATCAACATTTTTTTCGTAGTCAGCTTCTGGCGTTCCTGGTTGAATCAATTTCTTCAAGCCCCAATCCAAATTAGTATCGTAATCAGCTTTTGGTGTTCCAAATTCAAGCATCTTTTTCACACCAAAATCAACGTTCGTTTTATAGTCTGCTTTCGGTGTAGTTGGTTGAGTTAATTTCTTCATGCCACCGATATTGCTTTCATAATCAGCACTTGGAGTCACCGGTTGAGTCAATTTCTTTATACCTAGAAATTTAACAAAAATAAATAAAGTAATAATAAAAAAGTCAAAATTATTTTACCAAAATCGACATTTTTTTCATAATCTGCTTTTGGAGTGGGATGATTCATCTTTTTCAGTGCGTAATCAACATTCGATTCATAGTCAGCAGCGGGAGTTTTTGGTTGAGTAAGCTTCTTTAATCCAAAATCAACATTAGTCTGGTAATCAGCTTTCGGTGTTGGAGCTTGAGGAATTTCCCGAATTGCCAGCACATTTGCATCATTTTGTGCCAAAAGTGAACCCGGTTTGGTAAGTTCTTTTAATTCTAAAAATTAAAAGTTAATCAAAGTGATCAAGACTAAAATCTCAATACTTGCCAAAATCAACATTGGATTCGCAATCGGCTAGAGTGGTAGGCTCGATCAATTTATTTGTCATAGATTCGTTAGTTTCAGGGACTGTAGGTGTTTTAGGTTCAATTAACGTTTCGCTTCCTAAGTCAATGTTCGAATCATAGTCTGCAATATGGTCAGTTGCTTGGATCAACTTTTGCAACTCTGAAACATTTTTCAAGCAGGCAGCTTTCGGAGTTACTGTTGGCGACTTTGTTTCCATCACACGAGTTGGAGTAATACGTTTAGCAACCTTTGATGTTGAGGCTGGAGTAGTAACAGGAGTTCGACTATAGGTTCGTGTCGGAGTCATAACAGGAATTCTAGAAGGAAAATTCTTTCTTGCGGAAGATTTCTTAGCCAAAACTGGAGTATTAACCGGTGTTTCATAACCTTCACCTGTAGAAGACACATCGTCTTCAGGAAATTCTCCATCAAACAGTTTTGTAGGAACCAGCATTTTTGTCTCCTCTTGAATGACTTTCTGAATAGAGAATTCGCTAAATTTAACTGATTTAGCGGCTGAATTCAAAATTACGGCATTGTTGCTTGGTGTCTTTAGCGCAGATTTAATCAAATCCTTATTAAAATTTTCCATTTTAGCAAAACCCGGCTCTAGTAGAGCAGGTGACGATTTAGAGACCCTCGATTTGGTAGCCAAAACTAGTCTAGGAGTAGCATAAGTAGTCATATCTGGACAAGGAGTGGATGTGACCATAATAGTTTCTGATCTTCCACTCATTTTTGTAACTCCGTTGCTTTCCTCCTCAATGATGGACAAAGAGTCATTGCCACCAACATTGACAACTGTCTGGTTTGGTGTTTCAAATTGACTATCATCATCAGGTTGAGTCTTTTCAGGCGTTGAATCGAGATTGATAGTTCCTTCGTTTTGGTTGATTTCATCATCAGTCTCTTCAATGGCAATAGTTTCGTCAAACGCAGTAACAAACGAAGCATTAGTGGTCGCGGTAACATTACCAATATCCTTTTGCTGATCAATTACCGGGTAAAGAGAGCTGAACCTTCGGCTACGTCTTGGAGTTTTGTTCACACTTGGTACTTTTTTGGCCAATGATAATCGTCCCGAAGATCGTCGCGGTTTACTCGAAGACGAATAAAACTTTGGATATACTGAATAACTTGTTGGCCCATTTTTGGTTGCAGCAACATCCTGTTTGCTTTTGGCAGGAACATTTTGATTAATCTCTGCCAAATTCTGATTTACATTTTCAATCTGTAGTTGAAATTTATTATTAGCAAAACATATTTCGTCCTGGTCGCAGAGGATAATATCTTCGTTGACAGGTGTCGACTTGCCATTCACTGTAATTGGTCCTTCTAGAAATATAAATAAATAAATTTTGAACTCAAAATAATTATTAACACTAAAAAGCTATTACCGGAGAAAACTTGCAAAACAAAATCGTTGCCATCAGCACCGTTGGAAGATTTCGGTCGAATATCCAACTTGGCATGTTTCGCTTTGATATTGGGATTCAGCACTCGAATATCGTTGTCACGGAGGGCGCCAAAAGTAACAACATGACTCGAGATCGGGTATCTGTTCTTTCCTTTTTTGAGATAGCCATAAATATGCATCTTGATTCGGGGGGATCTAGACGACGAAGACACAAGACATAGGAAGAAAAATGAAAAAACACTACAATAGAGAAAAACACAAACAGAAAATAGTCTTTGGACCCGAGGTAGGACGGCGGTACTAGACACAAGGGCCAACAGACAAAACGAGTGACCGTTGAGTAAATGCCACTGGAGACGAATGAACCACCAAAACAGAGAGGCCTGGCAAGCCAAGTTCAAACGACCACTTGGGGCGATTTCAACGGTTTTCGACCGCGGTTAGACAGTTGGCGCGCGCAAACAAGCGGCAAAGGCAAAGACGTGGTGGTTGCTTGTTGCCGACCACTACCATTTGTGGTAGCACTGAACACAACTGTTGACAGAAGACCGCCTACTAATCAGTGAATGTGAATCAGTGCAAATTAGTTCGCGTGTGCACTGTCACTGCTGTGTATAAACAACTAAACAAGTTGAAATCGTGGTCAAATATGAATTGAAATCATAATTTATCATTATTAAAAAATTAATCAGTAATTACTTAATATAATTATCTACACGATATATCGAAAAGAAATAGAATATCCTTATTTAGTAATAACGTATCAAGACAAGAATAAATCACTGATTCACCTGATAAAGAATCGATCGAAACGATCATGAATCACTGATAATCGAAAACTTTATTATCACTGTTGAACATTATTCAAAACTTTGAATGTGATTGCTGCCGCTGTTTGGTGGTTGACAGTTCAGGTTGAGCTTGAATTTGCTGATAAATCTGAAGTGGTTGTAAGTGATTCTAAGAGAAAATACTCGTGTGTTGAATTCTCATTTTTTATTTATTTATTGATTGTGTGGTTGTTAAGGTTTCGCTTAATAACGCTTGATTATAAGCCTCAATTGAATCATTTAAAGATTGTATCATCTGTTGAGATATCACTTGACTAGCATGATAGGCATTCTTCACATCTGATAAAAGACAGTCGAGTTGGGCAATGCTTTGGTTCATTTTGTAGTTATTTCTGGATTGTTGTTCTTGTTGTACTGTGTCAATACGAGGGTAGAAAGATTCGTCACCTTCATTCTCATTACTAATGACATTAGCAAAGTCGTCATCAGGAATTGATGAGCTATCGTATTGAATATTATTTCGAAGCCTGAGGAATCGAACCGAAGAGTCGGAAGAGTCGGAATAATCGTTAAATTCGTCTTTCTCAGTAAATTCATTCATTTTAGGCATAGAAGTTGTTTTTTTAATTTTCAATGTCTTTTCGGTTTCATTATAATTTGTAGTAGTTATCTTTTCTTCATTATTATGACTATTTTCCTGATTTTCATCATCACAAGTAGGCAAATCACACCAACTGAAATAGTCATGTTCCATCATGGTTTGATCCTCTGCCAATAGTCTCGGAATTTGTTTAGGTCCACTAGTTCGTTTCCAGATTTGTTCTCTCAATTTTGCCTGATTCAAATTGAAATCATGTCCCAAATGAGTGGCCCAGTACTCTACTTGGTATTCGGTTTCTTCAGCATTGTAACGAATGTGCATTGATGCTGGACATCGAGCCCCAATACGAATTGACAACGATCCTTGGCCAATCGAACGTCTTCGTTGCTCAAGAACATGTTTGTTTTGTTTAATTTGACCTGAACGATTGCAGTAAAATGTCATAGTTCGGTAGATTCTAGTGTGACGGCCTTTTCGGAATCGAGTGTTGGTCGTCTCCTCAATCTGCTTCTTCCATTCTTCAAATTCTATACAATAAATTAAACATCATTATTGAAAAAAAATTCACACAAATAATCAATTTTTACCGTTGAAAGATTGTAGCACAAAACGTTCGCATTCCAACTTTTGTTCATGAACCTCAAGTAGATGCTTCTCGAACAGATTCCAATTTCTCTGTGCCACAAAACAAATGGGACAAACATACAGAGATTTCTCCTTTCTCATGCTAGGTAGCTGATGCATCCGTGTCTGGTGCTTATTCCAGGAGATAAAATTGGAAAAATACTGTCCACATTCTTCACACAGGAACGAATTAAGACGAGTTCGGTTGTGTCGCTGTTTGGGCTTGGTGCACGATTGTGCAACAAACATGGCCGGTGCTATATCCATAGTTATTGGAATGAAATAAATCTCAACAATTCATAAATAAATTAAATAAATATTAAAACTATAGTAAATGCGATGTAAATGCAAGTAGCAATAAAAATTAGTCGATCTAGACAAAAAGATCAAAAGTTATTCCTTTAAAATCAAGAGAATTAGAATTTTACTGCAAAATCACTAAATAAATAATAACAACAATAAATTCTTTAGGAAAAACAAGGAACACAATGTACAAAACATAAGCCGAATTCTGTAATGCGAATAACTCACCAAAACAAACCACCAAAAGACATATCCATAAAGTACGTTCGTGAATTTAGTTCAAATTGAATATTATACAATAATTTATTTTTATTTGAAATCTAGCAATCATATGATAATAATTCCACACTTCTTGGCTTGCTTAGCAGCATTCGGAATTGAAGTAATTATGAAAATATCCTCTTCTTTTATCTTGATTTCATTCACCAACTTGTCAAGAGACTACGCATTCGCCAGTGGTCCTAATAAAACATCTTTGTCAAAATGGCGCTCAATCAAGGTTTCAAGATTGCCTTCGCTGGTATGACTCATAAACAACTTAGTTGCATCAGCCCAGTTGTTCGTAAAGGTAAACAGTTTGATATTTGACTACATGAATCATTTAACGTTAATTTCATTGTACTACATTCATTGTATTTCAGCGGGAAACATAATTCTGGCCTTTTGAGTATATTTTGCCATATGGAAAGTTTGTTGATAGTGGCGATTGAAAGCTTTCGTGATAAAACGGTGGATGCGGAAGTTGTCCATGATAGTAATGATGCTGTTGTGGTTGAATATTATACAATAATTTATTTTTATTGGAAATCTAGCAAGTAATGATTAGGCTAGATTATTTAAACAAATAAAAATTACAAAATAATAATAATAATAAGAACAAATAACTTAACTTAAGGGCCTTAAGTGTATTTACAAACAGAATCATTTAACGTTCATTTCATTTGCACTCTTGTTGCACATTTTAGCGTGAAGTATAATTTTGGCCTTTTGAGTATGTTTTGCCATATGGAAAGTTTGCTGATAGTGGGGATTGAAAGCTTTCGTGATGATAAAACTGTGCCGATGGATTCGGAAGTTGCCCATGATAATAATGATGCTGTTGTTGTGGTTGATAATAGTCTAAACTTTGAACAGCGTTGAACATTTCGGTTGCTGTTGGAGCAAGAGTTTGAATATTTTGATATTGATGATAGTTGACAGTTTGAATTGTCGGATAATTTCGAGACTGTTGCTGTTGTGCAAGTGACACTGACGATTGTTGATTACTAGTGTAAGATATGATTGCATTTTCAATTGTCTCAATCAATTTTTGATTACAACATTGAACAGTTTGCCAATCAGATCTATTCGTATTACTGAAATTATTATAATTGGTCTTTAGATCAGATAAAAGTTGATCTAATCGTGTCAGTTGTTGTTCAATTAAACATGATGATGATACTGATTGGTCGTTTGAAGTAGATTCATTCGATGTTTCGTCAGGCAGATCAGTAATACCATCAAAGTCACAATCTGATATCTGGTCATTATCTTTATCAGAGTCGACTATTTGCACTGAGGAATCGTCCGAAACAGGACTTTGAGATAAAGTTTTCTTATTGTTTCGTGAAGATAAATTTCGCTTTCGTTTACATGGAGATTTTGATTTCCTTCTTTCGTTACCCTTTCCACGGTTATTCTTTTTTGGATGAGATGTTGTTGGGTTTGAATTTTTATTCACCGTATTGTAATTCTCATCATCGTGATTATTAGGTTTCTCGTTGGTTTCTTCATCACTATCGATCAGTTCACTCCAGCAGAAATAATCATGTTCCATCATAGTTTGGTCGTGCAGCACCAGTTTTGGTATTATTTCGGCTTTTGGTTTTTTCTCATTCATCAGTGTCGTCTTCCATAGGTTTTTGCGCTTTTCTTCAATTTCTTTCTCATCTAAGGCATGCCCAACGTGAGTACTACAAAAGTCTACCTCAAACCGAGTGCCTTCCTCGTTGTAGTCAACCTTAATACGGGCGGGACAGCAAGCACCAATACGACGAACGTTCAGACCAATGTCTTGCAGTTTTCGGCGATTTCGTATGCCTCTATTTTTGCTGTTCTTATATTTGGCACTACCAGATCGATTACAAGAATAATAATAGAATCGTCCTTTCGAAGGCTGATGCCGACGGACATAATGACTGTTGGTTTCGGTTTCAATCTTTTTCCGCCATTCATCTAAAGCTAATTATATAATATTATAATATAATTCGATTATTAATTAAATTATTCAGAATACCTTCAAGCGAATCGACAATAAACTTTTGGTACTCCAGCTCGATCTCATGCTCCTGTTGTAGATGATCCTCAAGAGCCTGTCTGGCATGTTGTGGTAAAAAACAAAGTGGACATATCACATTCTGTCGTCGGTTGTTGTTTTTGTCTTCCTTTGGTTCAGCAGGTGTTAAATCGTGCGTCTTCGTGTAATGGGATTGAAGAAGGTTTTTGGTTTTAAAAAACTTATTACAATATTCACACCATGACATGCCAGGTGTAACTAGAATTGGCTCCGAGGTGATCTTATCCGGTGGTAGGTGAGCCGATGGCTTTGCTTGATATTTCCCGTATTTTTTATTTGATGCTATATCAGTCATTATAGATAAGTGAACGAATAGGCTGCAAAACAAATGACATTAAAATGCAAATAGTTCTAAACGCTGTTCGCCACACAAACAAACGAGCAAGCAAACTAACCAAAACATTACATTAATGTCAACTTCACAGATGACGTGACTTTTTGCGCCAAAAGTTTTGGTCCAAAACTTGATTCATAAACTCAAGAGAATTAAAATGTGGGAACATTTAATTACACAATTTACAATAATAACAAAACAAATTGACACAATTTTAATTCAAAAAGACAAAATGATCATAATGAAGTGTAGTGAAGAGTTTGACAGTTATCGTACTGTTGCATGTAATGCGTTGGTATTGCGGAAACTTGGATAATTCGGGGAAGCTGATGTTGAGAATAATCATTCACGAATTGAGGCATAATCACGTAAGGTACATTCTCAATATATTGCTCTGGTTGTTGAGCATTCTGTTGTTGGAGGTTTTCTTCAGGTTGACTTTTCTCTTTTTCCTCACCATCAAACATACGAATCAAATTGCGCATCGTATCAATCAATTGTTGATTATGTCCCACAACGCTCAGAAGATCATCGGAATTAATATTTAAACTTTGCGGCACTTTATAGCGGTGTTTTAGTTCTGTTGTTAATTGATCTAATTCCGTTACTTGATGGGAGATTGTATTATGAAGATCATTTACAAGTTTTGCTTCGTGAGCTTGGGCCTCATCCACCTCATCTTCAGATGACGTGTCTTCATGAATATCATCTAAATCAGACTCTAATTCAGAGTCATCATTTTCTAGATTATTCTCCGAAGAGGTTTTGATTTGACGAAATCGCTTCCGAATCGATTCCTTGAGTGGATTGTTGTTGTCAGTAGCATCGTTTTGTTCTTGATTATCTTTCTTTAAAACAGGACTAACTTTAGAGTAATTAAAATTTGAACTATGCAATACTTCGTTGGGGTCTTTTTGTTTCGGTTTAATACCAATGAGACTCCTCCAACTGAAATAATCATGTTCCATTGCAATTGGATCATTGACAACAACCTCGGGAATCTTTGTCAGCGGCCCTCTTCCTTCGTTCTTTTTCCCCGTATAGACAAAATTCAGTGGCCGCCGTTTAAAGTCTAAATGATTAGGATCCTGTTCATGGCCAAGATGAGTGGAACAAAATAGAACGTGATATTGTTTCTTTTCGGCGTTCAGCTTATCGGGAACAATTTTCAACTTTATAGTTGCCGGACACATAGCACCAATCTTCCGAGTGCCTTGTACTTTCAATGAACGCTTACGTTCCACGCCAGATGATACCTTTGATTTGAATCGGCCAGAGCGATTGCAGTAGTACGGGCGATAAAGATCAGTGAAATCGTTTCCGTGACAGCAAAAGTATGATTGAGTTTCAAATTCCAACTTTTCTTTCCATTCGCGAAATTCTATAAAATTAAATGAATATATTTCAGGTGTACGGATAACAAAATAAAGACAAACCTTCAATGCTATCAAGAATAAACTTCTCGTAAACCAGCTCTTGTCCATGCTCGGTTGAGAGGTGTTGTACATAATTTTTCCTTGTCTGTTGTGGTACAAAACAAAGCGGGCAAAAGTGACTATCACATCTTTTTGGGATGTTCAACTTGTGCACCGTACGAAGATGCGAATTAAGTGCAACAATTTTGGAGAAATTCTTCCTACAAATCGAACATTCTTTGGATGATTTTAGTTTTGGCTTGACGGAAACCTTCACTACCTTCTTCGGTCGCGGCGTTACCAGATGGACTGGATCAGCGGACATAGCAAAAATATCGAGAAAATTATATAAAAATGTTGAAAACAAATTATCTAGAAATTATAACTTATTAAAAATAATACATAATCAATGTTAGCCAACTTACCCAAATTAGATAATAAATTTAGAAATGAAAAAATTAATCAAATTGAAAAGGAAAAGAGTGTTATTGTTTTGATTCGAGCAGAAGCACTCAAAACCAGAACGCATTTTCGATGGAAAAGAATATTCACAGACGACGTGACAGATTTTCAAAACAAATCAACAAATGGCACAAGCATTCATAGAGGGCGCGTTGTGTTTGACAGTTGAACTGTGTGGTGTGTGCCCCTCTGCCTGTTCCGTTAAAGTCTGCCGACCAATCAGAATTCAGCCGTTTAAATGGCCACTTGTTTGCGTGTGTGCCACTAGTCTCCAACCGACCACACTTTAAAAGACCGCTGTTTGGTCGTTTTACGTTTGTCTTGTCTGGGCCTTTGTCATTACTTAGCCCTCGAATGTTATGATTTTACTAAAGTGTTGATTGATTAATTGATTTTACCATCCTTTTATTATTGTCATCAATCCTCAACATGTCTTTTACTTTCTTTATTGACCCTCAAGATAATCCCACTCTGGTGGACATTGATTCGGAACAGTACAGCTTTGAGCAGGACAGTTTGGATAATGTTTCGAATAATCATTTCCATAACAATTTCCACGATGAGATCGACGAGAACGTCAATTATCAACAATTTCAATCTTCATTTCGCCCAAATTTTAAATCTCAACACGAATATCGAAGTCAGATGTCTGTTGTGAGCACTACCACCACGGCCACTACCTCTGCCGTGAAAAGTCAGATTAATCAGCGAAATATGGCATTCGTATCTGATTTTATCAACTACGATGATAAGAATCGTAGCACAGCACTTACCTTTGAAGTTAAGCAAAAGACGGAAACGAAAGTTTTTATGGGCGACTACAACTTCTATCACGAGACGAACGAGAATAAAGCACCCAACATTACGGACGACGACGAAGAAGAAGAAAAAGATCAGAATCTTATTATGGACGGGAAATCACACTTCAAGTTACCAGCTCGTTTACAAGCTCGTTTGTTGAAGCAACACCAACAACGACAGCAAAATTCTAACAAGTCAAATTGTGTTAGTAACACTCCTCGTGGCGGCCGAATTCTTCAGACTGTGGAAAATGTTCCTTTAGCTCGGCGTGAAACTTTTCTAATTCAAAAAGTGAATAAAGATGCTTTGAAGCCAACTACTCCAATGGTTTGTTATATTTTTTTAAAATTGGTTTATCTGACAGTTTTTTAATTATATATCTAGATTGCTAAGAATGCATTTCAAGAGTATCGAAAGCAACAACAAGCTCTCAATGATACATTCGATACTTCTGGTATTGATCCACAAACTTCACCAAGACAACACCATCAAACTAATAGCAAAATCGATAATGATGAAGAGGATTTTCGCTATGTTAATTGGTTAAATTCAGTTATCAAAATCAGTTTTAATATTGAAAATGTTAATGTCGATTTGCAGCGAATTATCAAAGACTGTATTCTTTCCTCTGATTCTTCTGCCCTTGGTGAAGTGGTAAAGGCTCAACCACTAAAAGACGGTGTGTCATCTATCGCATATAAAGAGCTCAAGCTGATGGATGCACTCCGTGTAAAAGCTGAATTGCTTTACAACCATGAAATGAAGACTGTTGAGGAACTCTTATTGACCGATCTCAAAATTCCTCGTTTTCATGTACGCAATGATAAGAACATTCACGCCGATGTGGGAGCAAAAAAGCACATTTTGGAGCTTTTTCTCAACTATAATCCGTTGTGGTTGAAAGTTGCACTTGAATGTGTTTTTCGTACTCGAATTGAAAAAATGTCTAAGTCTCGGAGTGAGGTGTATACGTTGATTCACGTATTGTCTGCCCGTTTGCTTTCTTTTAAGGAGGCAGCAAGTAAGCAACGTTGTAAAAATTTGACAACTTACTTTATGAAGGAGGCTAATGTTGTATCTGCGAAACGACATATTCTCTATCATTTTCTTCTCCTGGTTCACTTTCTCGAGGTTGCAAAACGAAGACGTCTGATAGATCATGATCCCTGTTTGTTCCGCACTGATGCAACTTGCAAGTCAACACGTGATGTTGTGGTTTCCTTCTCCCGTGAGTATATTACCGGTGTTGGTGACATTACTAAAGCACTCCGTGTGGTTGGTATTCACCTTGAACATGTTCAAAGTCCTATTGAAGAGGTAAATTTTACCGTAAATCAGCTTTCAACAGACCTTCGGGATGGTGTTCGTTTGGCTCGTCTGTCTGAAATAATTCTACAGCGAAATGACATTCTTCCACAACTACAATTTCCACCAAACTCAATCACACGAAAGTTGCACAATATGGAAATGGTGTTTCGCGTGTTGCAGCCCCATTTCTTGTCTGAACTTCCCAAGACAGTCACTGCTAAGGAAGTTTGCAATGGATATCGTCTAAAGACGATTCTTCTACTTGACAAGATAATTGAAGTGTTCAACGACCGCGTTCGTATGATTGAACTGCAACAGTCGATTGGGTCAGTGATCAAAATTCAACGAACCTGGCGTAGACACCTTGAATGCAGAGCCCAAAGAAAATATTTTCTTCAACTTCGTGCTACTGCCATTTTTGTGCAAACAATTTTTCGTTCAAAGCTTCAAACAATGGTTATTCGTAAAGAGTTTTTGCAACTTCGAAGTGCAGCCATTTTTGTACAAAGGCGATTCCGTGCCAATTGTGCAATGCGACAAGAGCGTGAGAAATTTTTACGCATGAAATCTGCTGCGACCACACTTCAACAACATATTCGTGGTTATATTCGCATGAAACAGCAACGGGAAGACTATCTTCGTTTAAGACAAGCAGCTATTTTTGTGCAGAAACAATGGCGACAGAATATTCTCGCTCATAGTGACCGACAAGCATATTTGGCAAAAATTTCAGCTGTTTCAAAACTGCAGCCCATTTTGCGCGGTTTTATTGCTCGTAAACGTTTTGCACGGCTTCGTGAGATGACCAATGCAGCGCTGATTGTTCAACGTCGATTCCGTGCCAACAAAGAAATGACTAAGGCTCGTGTTCAGTATCAGCTGATGCGCAGATCTTCAATGACCATTCAACGATACTTCCGTGGACATCTTAAGACGCAAACTGAGCGATCTAATTTTATACAAATGCGAAAAGCTGCCATTGTTATTCAAAAGCGTTTTCGTGGATATATCGCAAAAAAGAATTATATCGAAATGCGACAAAAGATTGTTGTTATTCAACGACACATTCGCGGATATCTTCAAATGCGAAACGATCGTGATTACTTTGTCCAACTGAAACAAACCACTATCATAGTGCAACAGCGATGGCGATTGAAACAGTTGGTTAAGCATGATCGACAACAGTTTTTGTTACAGAAGCACTCTGCCATTTTAATTCAACGTGCCTTCCGTGCTCACTTGGAACACAAACATTTTGTTCAACTTCGACAGGCGACAATCACCATTCAGCAACGTTGGCGTGCCAATCGTGTTGCTCGTATTGAACGCGAAAAATTTTTGAAAATAAAACTATCTGCAATTTTGATTCAAAGAACCTGGCGAGAATATCAACGTCGCCGTGAGATGACCCAAGCTGCAGTAGTCATTCAACGCCAATTTCGTGCACTGTTGACAATGCGCAAGTGTCGTGCAGAATATTTGCAAAAGAAACAAGCCGCACTGGTCATACAACAGCGATTCCGTGCATTAGTGCTTGGTCGTCAGAAACGTATTGAGTTTATTCAACTTCGACAAGCCACGCTCACTCTCCAACAAATTTTCCGTGAAAAACGTCGCGGTAATTCATTTCTCAAAGTTGTTCGAGATTATTTCGCACTTTCAAATCAAATGGCTACCAAAATTCAGGTATGTTGTATTTATACATGTTACAAATTGTTTTCTATATTGATTTTTTAGTGTGCTTGGCGTGGTTTCCAGCTTCGTAAAAAAATTGATACCAAAATGCCTCGAATTGAATATCATCGCGTGCAGCTTCAAATTGCTACTGCCAACGCAACTGCAGACAAGACTCTTATAGCACTTGTGGAGCAGATTTTGCAACGCATTCGTAGAGCTAGATCTATTAGCTGCTTGTACAAGGATTTGTCAAGTTTGGACCTTTACACTAGCTATTCGCGCGAAATTTGTTTACATATTCTTCAAAACGAATGGCTCATAAGCACACTAATTAACTGTGTAGAAGCACTGAATCGAAGTGAGCCGCACAAAAAACTACTCTCTGACATTTTCGGCGTAATGCTTAATTTGGTTCGCTTGACCAATACTGATTTACTGTTCGGCCGAGAAGAACTATTGAAGACTGCTGTGAAGACTTTGCGAAATTTTCCCAAGTCTACTGACCTTGTCAAAAAGTCTATCAGTTTTTTGATCAAGTTGTTAAATGATCCTAGTTCTCTTAAGGTATGTGATGTTTGGTTTTTCTATTATGAATGTGCTAATATGATTATTCACTTTATCAGTTGCTCAAAGATGACTTGCAATCGACCGAATTTTTGAAAACTTTTATCAAATCTCTTAAATCAACCAAGGTCACCACATCGGGGACTAATCTTATCAATGATGGCACAATCTTGCTTGGTCTACTTATCAAATAATATTCATATATTAGCAACCTTTTATTATGTTATAGAATATTTATTATTGCATTTGTATGGACAATTTTAATGGTTCCGTTTGTATTCTCGTTCATTTGTACTATTACTATACTTTGACTTATTTGCAATTTAGTTGAACTAATTTGCACCAAATTGGTTTTCATTCTGACATTATTATCTTTCTGTGTGCTGCATAGTGTGTATTAAATTGCTTTAAACTTTTAATTTGATTTCGTTTTAACAAGGGTTTTCGAACGCAACAATTGAAATCATTATTTTACAAAATCGATTTATTACTGTGTGTTTTGTCATATTGTTTGAGTTTGTTAGATTTGTATATAGTGTAGTTCTTTGTCTCTTGTGTCAAGCTATCTTTGTGTGAGTTATCCACCAATGTCCAAGAACAACAACGGCAGTGGCAAAGACAACTGGCCCCACGAGGATGACGATGAAGACGACGAATTGTTCGAACAAGCTATGGCACGAATGTTGTTGCAAGACGCTCAACCCGACATGGTCGTGACAAAACGCACAACTGGTCGAGGCCCAGAGAATGTTGCAAAGACCAATCGAGAAATTCCTTTTCGACAGCCCAGAGCAACTACAGCTGCCACTGGAACTGGAACTGGTGGTGCGATCAATCCCGACATGGCACTTGCTCTCATGTTGGGACAGCTCATGAATGTACTGTTGGCCGCCAAAGGACCAGCTGCACCAGCGATGTATGAAACAAGATCGCCACCAGGTGTTACAAGCAATCGAACTGCGTCAAACTCTACTAGAAGAGAGCGTTCTCAAGGTGGAACAGGTTCCACTTCATTCGCATTACCGAGACCACCGAGCGTATCTACTGGCACAAGCTCATCAGGCCCAAACCGAACAGTAGTTCGGCAAGGTTCAGGGTCAGCAAGCCGCAGCCAAACTGCAGAGTCCGCCACTCAAGTGAACACTTCCGAACAGCAGTGTGATCAAGTGGCAAACGCTTTCCGAACCAGTGGGCAGACAATCCAAAGAAAGCTCGAGCAAATGAACAGAGAGTGGCGAGAGCAAGAGGAAAGGAACACTCAACAGACGATTGCTGAGTTGGAACGAATGCGGCGATCGTTCACCGACCAGATGAGCCAACTGATGCAATCGGTTACTGGTGGACAAGCCACAAGTGCACCGCCGATGCCTTCCTCGTCTTCTCCATCAGAGTCTGCTTCAGACAGCTGTCCATCAAAATCCACAGATAATAGCAGTAACAATAAATGAGTCAATTTCTCGAATATTGACAAACATTAAATTGATTTCAATAATTAGTCATCGGGAGCAGAGGCTTCATTCGTACACAAGTCTCATGGACACGAAATGGCCATTTACACTGTAAATTTTACAGCTGTAGCCGGCTAGCCGCAAACCGCGCGTCCTAATTGAAGGCGATATATCGTGATCGATATTATCTCTAATGAAAAAAAAAACAGCATGACTTCAAGATTGACATGTTCCAGTTGGCACTTATCCATGCAAGTTAGTTATGCCTCTTAAGCCTAACTTAGAGCCTAGCATCGAGTAAATTACCTTTCTGCCTATACCCGGGCAAGGCAATATTATAGGCCTATAGGCAAGCTTACATGTAGCTGCAGCTTGTAAGTTTAAAGACTACTTTGTTAGTTAATCTACAAAGTTTCGTCCCCTGCCTTCGTGTATTAATGGAAAACTCCTTTTCGATAATTTTGAGCCTTAGCTGTTAAATTGGACACAATTTGTCAGAACAAAACAGATATTTTAATGGATTCTTAAATAAGCGCTATTGTTGATAGCAACAACGATATATATGCATGCATACTGATGATGTGCCCACTGTACAAATTACTTCTGTTTGGCCACTTTCAAATCTGGTCCTGTAGCGCTAGCTTGTTTGCTGCTCGATCGCGTGTTGGTCTTGCTTGACTTGCCCTTCTTGCCAATTTTACCTTTGCCACTAATGCCACCGGTGCTTTTAGTCGAAGTCCCGTCCATGGCACTGGTTGAGTTGATGTTTCGCTTCTTGCGACGATTGAACATGAAAATAGCCGCGACACCGATCAACAGCACGAACACTACAATGACGGCCACAACGAAGATGGTTGACCAGTTTAGAACAGAGTCGGGATTGCCAAAGATAGACTTTGCCTTCTCACAGCCAGAGTTGCAACATCGACATCCAGTTCGGGGCACGTGCAAATGGCCACTGTGATCATCGGCCATTGTCTTGGCTTGTACACGTTCAAAATAAAGCACCGAGAGAAAGGCCACAAAAATATAAATTATCATTCAGTGTGAAAGTTGTATTTATTGTAAGTGCACTGCCACTAATTGTTTTGCTGATGTTCTAAATATTTCAAATGGCACTTACAAATATTAATATTTCCAAATTCATTTAACAGGAAAAATTGGCTATTTTTATCTCCAAACTACAATAAGAAATTGGTCAAATTAATGCTATTCTGTGTCTTGAAGTCAATTGCCTAATTGGCTAAACAATCGTAAAGATAAGCAGTTCTCAATGAGCACTTCAACACGGTGATACATTGAACATTACTATGATGGAAAGAGCTTCCGTTCTACAAGCAGAAAATAAAGCAATCTTCGACACATTCGTCGATGCGTTCATTATAAACTTCACAATATAATAGTGGTTTATTGTTTATTGTCATCTAGGTTAAATGATTTCAGCAGCCATTCGGTGCACTGTTTGTGACACAAATTGACAGAAACAAAAGTGCACTTGACTGCATTGCATTATTATGGCAAACACCTTATTGGCCGTAGAAACAAACGACGAATCGACGAGTAACAACAGCGGAAATTTTCAGTCTAAATTTCAGAATTTGAAAACTATTCTTCAGGTTTGGATGGAAATAACATATTATTATATTATATACTATATAGTTGTACTTTTGTTGTTATTTTTGTAATATTTTGTAATGTCGTTCGACATATCCGTATCAAACATTTCAAGTTGCCTGAAGTCCAGAAAGAACAGGAACGACTCAACATTGTGGACAATCGCAATCCACACGATTACGTTCAGGTGGATAACGAGATGCTGGAAAGTCGACTCGAGTGAGAACTATATACAATTAATTACAATGAATACTTTTAATAGGTTAATCGTTAAAAGATTGCATTGAAAGCCTGAATGAATGGCTCATATATATGGTGATATGTCCATCAAATTAGTGGATCAAAGTCACTGTCACTTGAGTCGTTGTCATTGCTCCAGCCGGCACTTTCGGACCAGTCCATGATAAGCTCGGTATCAGTGTCAGTGCTGGTGTTGGAGTCGCTCTCGGTGTCGGTTTCAGTTTCGGTGTCAACTTCAGTGCTTGACTCGGTGCTAGTAGAAAAGGTCATGTCGGACCAATTGATTATCATGCTTGACATGTTGTCCATATCGTCCTCGTCCCACTCAAATTCAATAGTGGGAGTTGAGTAACTCGAGCTGACCGATTCTTCAGAGTACTCTTCTTCGGCATTATCAATATCCGGCAAAAATTTCGTATCATTCGAATCATCGTCAGAATCGATGACAATAACTTGTGGCTGGAACATCTGTTCGCCTTCGGACTCGGAATCATCGACAATCATCACCCCTTCCTCGCCATCCTCGGTGTCTTGTTGGTCCTCGTCGAATTCGGGTCGGTGAGTGGCACAGCATTGCATCGAATCGAATTCGGTCATTTTCTCCGCACCAGAAGGAACGAATCGAGAACGAAAGATCACTTTGTTGGACTTGATGCGACAAGTGGGGCATTTGATCGACTGGTTTGGTGTCTCTCGAACCAAAGTGCGCATACATGGTTCGCAGTACTTGTGATCGCACTGCTCCAACATACCAAAATGACGCTCCCCGACAGGGTCCAGACAAATTCGACAATCGTTATCTCCAGCGGTAGCACTTTTCAGTGGCTGTGCAGATAGAACCAACTCCTTTGATTGCTCATCTGACTTTAGTTCTTTCTTTTCTTTGGATTTTTCTTCCTTTGGCTTCTCAGCATCTTTCGAATTGGCCTGCGACTTCTTGCAGTGGACACGAAGCTCTTCAGTGAGCGAATTCAGGTAAGTGGCAATCTTGCAGAAAGCCTCATTGGCGTCCTTGCTTGGTTCAGTCTTTGAATAGTACTCGAAGGCAGTGCCAACAAAGTCCATGAACCGTCGTGCCACCTTGTTCGCATTTGGGCCGTGACTTGAATCTTTGGAGTTACAAATTGACATCGTAGACATATTCGCATGTGAGTTAAATTCACACTAAAATGACAAACGATTGAATGCCAAGTTTATTTAATGGAAGCCTTAGTGAAAGCCTTATTATTCGAATTCGATTGATTATTAATTGATTTCTCGGCAAGCAATAATTGAAATGTTGTAGATCCTACAATGTAGAACAATTAAAATTCAAGAACGAAATAATTCATCAACGATGCTGTAATATTGGTATTCGAACTGGCTAATCTCACAAATCGAATCTCTCAAACTGAACCCCTTTGTTTCTACAAGCTTGACATGATGCCTCGGTGTGCCCTTGTGAACCAATCCATTTATTGCGCTCACGATGGAATGCCGTCCTGTTCTGCCCATGTTTTGCAGTAGTGGTACAGTAACAGTCAGGACAAAATAGAATCAATCGAATACTGACTGCTGATTGGTGGAAATGGCATTGGAATTGGCCAAGTGTTTACCGGGCGTTAACATAACAGGGACCGACCCCCTCAAGGGACAGACCCGAGGTGTGGGACCTCAAAGCAAGAACCGCCTTCACTTGGTTCATAGGACAAGCGGCAAGGGTATACGGTGTTATAACATATAGGGCGATAAACGAAGAAAATCATACAAAAAGGAAAGCCTCTAGAGTTCTGCGATGCTACGCCGCGACTGGAATCCTAAGGCGAGCGCGCGCATCAATTAAAACACCGAAATTAAAAGCTTTACTTCACTACGAACAATTTTCATATTGAATCATCAATATTTTCAAAATTGCTTTAAGTAACAAGCAAATGCTAAAGCGAATCAAACATAAATGTTAGCCAGCATTGATTATTAGCGATTATATTATAGAGAGAAATAAGACATTTGATGTAATAAGGTACTATTTAATGTGTTGGCTTGCCCATCAATCACTTCCACTCTGCAAAGAGAGAATCGAGTCGATCTGGCTGCCCAGCTGACTGTCCTTTTGCACATTGGCCTCATGTCCACGACCTTTGCTTTTGGTGCTCGATTTTGATTTTATCGCTTGCTTCGACTCGGGCGCTTTCGCCTTCACGGGCGCAACAGTCTTTGTTTTACTCTTTTCAGAACTTTTTTGCTTGAAGTCATCGCGAGAAGTCTTGTTAATCTGCAAAGTTTTTTCCAAAGTCTTTGGTTTGTCGTCAAGTGTAGGCTTACGAATCAGCGGTTGTCTACTAACAGAATTGGTCTCTCTGTAGGAGATGGTCGAAACTTCTCGTTTCTTTATGCTGATACTCTTGATAGACGAGTTGGCCAGCATCAATTTTATGCCGCCGTTAGTGGAGGACTTTATCGCTGGTCGCGTTCCTTCATTGTCACCTGCAGGTCTTGGTGTCGCTGTGCAGAACAAACAATAGATGAGCACAATGATTGCGAGAAGCAGTACAACTGCCACCACCACTGAGATGATTATCAAGGAAAAGTATTTGTTGCTTTCTGAAAAGGTAATTTGTTAAATATTGAAATTATTTTACATTGCACTATAGTGTAAGTATACTTACCAGTAGTGATATCATCGATGCCTGGGCTAGAAAAGTTCGATGACAGTTTGATTTGCAAATCAGATCGTGGCACAATTGAAGACTTATAGGAGAAAAACATTCAGTTAAGAAAGACTGTCACAAGTGACAAATATATTTACCGTACGAACAAAATGCCATTGAAGCAAACAAGAAGAAATAAGTGCCAAGCACACCAAGATCATGACAACAGTGGCGTTCAGTCAACTATTAGCTTAGCTAGCAATACTATTAGCTTCGAATTCGTTGAACAGTTAAAATGCAATATTGAGCAGTCTTGTTGTCGCTAATTTGTAGACATTCCTTGCAATTGTTTCCAATTGAACATATTCGATCTCATCATAAATGAACTTTGACTCATGTACTAAGGTAATCAATCAACTCAATCACAGCTTTCCAAATTACTTTCAAATAGAATTGAGCTCATTTGAAAATGAATGCCTAAAATGCTAGCAAAAAAAATTCTCTATTTCTAAGTTTCATATATTTACTTTTGCAATAATTTTATGGCACTTGTAAATTGGTATTGACTCAAACTGAAACTTTTGGTGTAAAGTTATGAATAATTGCAAAGAATGAAAGAAGTGGGCAATTTACCGGTTAAAACTATGATGGGCAAATTATGTGACGATGACATGAATAATGAAAATGAAACGAAGCCAAAATATTTGGCACTTAGTGGACACAGGAATGTTTGGTTTCGGTGATACAGATCTGAAACCTAACGAATCTATATAGATCATATGAGCCGTTCACCAATTAGTACTAATTTTTCTGAATCATTTTAAAACGTGACCACCAGCAAGGCTTATTACAGTTGGTAATTGATCTGTGTTTGTGCACTGCTCCGTCGAACCAATGTTAACATTTTCAGTTTGGACAAAGGCCACTGCTGTGGTTGATTTAGAAACGGACTCACTCATTCAGTGAACAATTATAATTGTAATTACAGAACAATTCACAGCGTTTGCTATTGCGGCAGCGAATATGGCCTATTTGAAGTAGAGATCTCGAGGCACTATCTCCTCAATTGTTTAAACGATTCACGGGCCGCAGTAACGGGCCCATCGAACAGAACCACATTAGGCTTTTTCTTCTTGACTTGCAACGATGATCATTGCCATAGTGAAAGAATAAAGACAGTGACTAAATAGCCAACCGGGTGAATGAGGCAAATATTGCTTCACTGGTCAATCAAGTCAAGTCAATCATGTTCACGTGCAATAATAAAACAAGTTATTACTTCAAGCGCGATTTTAGCATGACTACAATTGGCACAATATTTTGTCGTAGAGATTGTATACAGGAAAAGGTTCCCAACACTCCAAACGAAAGAAACTCCAAGAGGCCTAATTAATTATAAACTCAGCAATGATGTAGTTAAATTGCTAATAGACACATAAAAGTGCATCTATTTGATTAGTATTTAAATAAACAATTGGCAATGGCTTTCGCCAATAAAACACGAATAAGTTATTCGGAATAACCCGCTTTTGTAGACTATCAAGCCGAAATCATTTTGCTGAAAGGAAGATGATGAGAGTCTGAGTCTGAGTTTCTCAGAGACGCCAAGTTATTATGGTTGCCATTTAAATCGGTAAAACGATACAGAACGGCGATATTGCGGTAGTGGTGAGAATGCACAGAAGCATGATGACTGCCACAGGATAATTTCGTGTGGAAACACTAAAATTAAAAGATTTGTTCAGTGGCAGTTCAACTCAGTCGCTCAACTGAAAAAGATTTATACTGACCTGACCGTTTGATAAGATTCTAAACTAAAATAGGCGGCCTTGAGAGGTCACTGCCACAGTTATGAAGTAACTGACATCAATCAATATTTGTAATTGCCGTTGAAAATTGGTAATGATTTGATTCAAATACTTGAAGCCACTTCAAATAGCTGGGCACGTTAAGGGCGTTTGACAACGTCAACTTGACTCATGAAATCTTCAATGCAAATTGACTAAAAACGTGGTATGGTAAAAAATTAATGTAATCCACGCACATTAGATGGCGGTGCCGTTTATTTTGTGGCCATTTTATTATTAAGCTATTTGAAAAACATTATTTACATTTGTCGCGCCGTTTTGCGTGATTCATTCTACGTATCATAGACCTCTTAGAGATTACCTCTGAATCATTGCAAGTCTGCAGGCATATATGCCTTTCAATCACCTGAAGCCATTGTTTGCTTCAGTGAGCGTTTCATTATGTTCGAAATGTTCTCCCTGCCACATTTGTACGTCTCAAGACATTGCGCGTGCAATGGCAAGCGGCTAAACATCATCTCCATCATACCTGTACACTAACATACACAACACCTTGTATTTCGTTAATGTGTGTGTGTGCGTGTGTTTGAGGCGGCGAGTGTTGCATCCTCAAGTGTCTCGCTAATCTCTCAATCAGCTCGATTCTGCCCGCACTCACTCACTCACTCACTCACACATACCAAATGGCGATATTTATCAGTAAAAGCGAGGGAGGAAAGTGAATGGCATAGAGACACAAAGTGTCCGGTCAGAGTGCGGTGAGACTTACCACGTTCTGCCAAACAGACAAACTACTAGAAGGAAGGCAGGGCCTATATCCGGTGTTGTTGGTGATGTACTGATGACAGGACATACCACCCCGACCATATGACCATTAATGCAACACAAATTCAATCACAATTGTGCTGTGTGCGTGTATGGCAGCAGTGTTTGTGTATGTCTCGGCACATTGACAGTTATGCCAATTAGCACACAGACACAGCGTCGATGTGCCACTGCCGTTTTATTATTATTATTTGTGTGTGATTGTGCTATTAGGCAGGCAGTTGTAGTTGTGTCGTTACTGTGAGATGATAACACAAGTTGGACGTTATGCGATACTGTCCACGGCGGGTGAAGCCAACTGAGACAACACCAATATTGTCACTTGTCGCTCTTTGTGCTGTGTCCTGTGAGTGAGTGGTGCTCCATTTGGTGGCAATGAAGTGATTCAAGCAATCCAACATCGGACAATTGTTAACTGCCATACTAAGGTAAATATGTTTCCTTTTAATCTTTTTAAAAACAATAGTCAATAGTCATTGTTTATCATATAATCGAATTATACGAATTTGACGAGCTGGCAAGTGTTTGGGTGTGAAAATTCATATGCCTTAATAGTAATCATTGCATTAAGGCACACATTTGTTGTTGCAATGTCTCGGGAATGTCCCGAAAGTGTAAAAATGCGAAATGCACATGTACAGCATAGTGTCGAGTCATGATCGACGATCAGTTATGTTTGCATTATGCAAACATTTTGGTGGTGAGAAGGAAGAAGAACGAAACTGAAGTGAAGCCATCGTCAATGCCATTTACTCTCGGGTTGGTCTGAAATGCATGCATTACATACACAGAGACACACACACCTGACACAACTGCACATTGCACACATATGAAGTAGATCGATTAGATTAAAGGTCAAATGGGAAATGTGCACCTACTTCACTTGCTACTTGTGTGATGCTATTTACAGTCGGGGGTAGTTGCACATGCTCGATGTAATTCTCCCGGTGCCTCTTTTCACTGTGTGTTTTGCCTTGTTTAGAATGTCAACACAGAGACTGATTGAGACGCAACCAGTGTGCCTCGTGTTTATGTTGGACTGTGTGACTGAAATTGTGTGACACTGCCAAATGTATTGACAATAATGTAAACACACATTTGGCCTGTCTTCTCTGTTCATGTGTGAATCTATGCAATGTGACACAAACACTACTTTCGGCACTTGATTCGCCATTTCACTGGAAATATGAGCCATATTGCTATTCAACACAAGTGACCGTGTTTGTATGTTCATTTCCAGGCAACCATCTCAACTCACACACTACATGTTATATTACTAAATCACGAGAAGTTTTGTTGACATTAATATTCAATCTAAACACATTTCTCTATTTGCAGTCTCTCGGGCGACTAACAAGTACATCGTCATCATCATCATTCATCAACATTCGACATATGCAAATTTAAAGCATAAAGCAACTAAAGTCAAATTCGATCGTCACTTCGCAGTCGTCATTTCTGTTTTTATTACCACTTTTCACCTCAACACCACCATGAACGAAAGTCAAATTCAAGACTACCAAGAAACTTTTACCATTTTTGATTCGAAAGGCGACGGCATGATTGCGGTCTCACAGGTGGGCGATGTGCTCCGGGCGATGAACCAAAATCCAACCGAAGCGGACATTCGTAAGTGCGTGGAATCGCTCGATCCAAAGGGTCGCATTTCATGGGATGTGTTTCTGCCGATACTTCAGTCGGTGATGAAGAACAAAGACCGCTACTCGTACGATGAAATTGTGGAGGGCCTGGCCAACTTTGACACCGATGGCGCGGGCTACATCAACGCGGCCGAAATGCGACACCTGCTCACTGCTTTGGGCGAGAAGATGACCGAAGATGAGGTGGAACAGTTGATGGAAGGAGTGCCCGACGAAGAGGGAAAGATCAACTACGAAATGTTTGTCAAACAAATCATGAATGGCTGAAATTGTGCCCTCATGACTCATCGTTGATACCTGAACCACCTGTGAAAGTTATTATTACTAATATTATTGTCAAAACATAAAATTATTCTAGTGACACACATTCCTTTGTTGCCAATTATTATTTATTGCATTTATTACCACACTGTTCATCTCGATTCAATTCTATGTAGTACTTTAATAAATTTTAATTTTAAACCCACTTTGCGAGCTGCATTGAATCAAATTTGTTAGCAGACGGAAAAATGAACAATTGTGCATGGGCATTTGCTTCATTGAGCAATTGAATCGCTCTCAATGAGATCACGCAAGGCTAAACTAATAATACTTTGGTAATTAATTTAATGTGACTAATTGCATTTGACTACTGCAATTAATCAAGCCTAATGACTCAATCGAACAATTCTCAATATATTGAAGTGAATGAGAGGAGAGGAGGAGAGTGAGGCGATTAGTGAAATGAACCATATGGTTCTGCAGATGAATTGCGTATAATTATGTGCTGCTGCATAATAAAGCAATTAAACTTAAGGACATATCTTAAGGTCGATTAAGTGTTTGAGTAAATGCCAATTCGCACACCAACCATCTACAGGAAATGAAAGTGTACATGCAATAAAACAAATTAAGCGATTATTAATTCGAGAAAAACATATCTTATATTTCAAACTTACCACCACTAACAACCAAACAAATAACAGCAGTGACTCAAAATAAATAAATAATCGCAAATATTTTCAAGTTTTCACTTGAATTAGTTGAATTCCAAATTGATTCACCAAAATTGTTGTTATTTTCTGAATATTCTTTATTATGCAAAAAAAAACACAGCTTCTCTTAAGTAAAATTATAATTTTTAAATGCAGATAGTTTCTTATAAGAGTTTCATATATGAGTAATGAATTATGACAATTCAAATACATTTTCAAGCATTCATCTAAAGAGAAAAAAACGTCAAATTGAATCATATATTATCATGAATTCATACGTACCTTCAGGTGAATAGGACAATCATAATATATAAACGAACATTCAAAGTACACTACATGAGTAATACGCACAGTAAACTAATGAGAACAGGTGTTGAGATAGTCCAAGTGCAGATGGAGATGCTATCGTGCTTGTGTGTGCTTATGTCGGATGCACTGATATGATCGTTTGGAGTTCAAAAAGTTTTGAAGCATTTTTAGCCATTCTGAGAAAAAAGTTGTCGCCCGAGAAAGAATTCTTAATGATGATGAGCTCACACTTCTCTTGATCGAACACCGAACCGTATGAGCAAGAACGAGTTTGTATCGTTACTTTGTATCGAAGGAGAAAAAGAAGGGACTTTCCATTAGATGAGTGAGATGAGAAGGTCGAGGTTAATGCGGCAACGACCTGTCGGGATATGAAGGTTTGTGTGATCGCTCATGATGATGATGCTGATGGCGATGCACTCTTGATGGATGATGGCGCGATACGTTCGAATCGAACTGGTTGTCGCTGCAGTTGCCGTTGTTGTCCTTGTTGCGGTACGCCAAAGTGATGATCATGTTCAACACTGACAGACACTTTTCGCATCCATTTTGGCATATATGCATGCTACATATGATGCACCGTCACCACTTGACCAGAGAAGAGAAAAGACAAACATTGCGTCCAATCATATTACGTCAGTGAAGACCTTGCTTTTGTGAGCGGATTGTGGGATAGAGGAGGAACGAATTGCAACCGAAATCAAACAATCGAACAATTTGCCATCAATTTGACAGAAGACTGAAGAAGAATGAAGAGGAGGAGGAGGAGGAAGAGGAGATGAGGCAGACGAGATAGGCACTAGAAGAGAACAAGAACAATCGGTCACGGTAACTTCTGTTTGCGTCCATGCCGGGAACCAGTCAACAGTGAAGTGTACTAATCGGTCGTAGTCTCGTCACTCGTCATTTGGCACAGTCAGAAGAAGACAGAAGGTAGTGCGCGATTGTGTCTGGCTCACTTATCTCTTCATCTTGACAATCAGTCATCGTACCATAAATTACCAAACTTTGTTGTGCTTTCAGGGATTCAAAATATAGTCATATTCTTATTGCTTCCATTAGTGGAAGGAGAAACTTTTTGAAAACAAAACGCAACTTGACTTCTGCTTGAATGCTTGTGTGTTGGCAATTGAATTTAGGTGAGAGCCCATTTGCCAAGAGCTTATAAATAGATGCAACAGCAGCCAGGTAAGTGTCTTCCAGGCCTGACTGGTCACTTGAATGCAATCAGAAGTAGTGCACACACACTCGCAAACACGTTTGTCAAGGAGTGTAGAATCTTCTTCTTTCGGTTGCAAATCGGTTCGAAATCAAGTCAGTCTACACGAAAAGAGGCATAGAAAGTGTTCTTCTCGCCCGGTATCTTGTTCGTGTCTCGATTGATCTTATCGCCAAATCGTGCAGTTCATTTGCGTCTTGCCGTGCGAAATCACTTTTATCATGCATCTTCCGTGGGCCTCTGGACAACACATTGGGTCCAACTGGATTGAAAATGTCAACGTTATTTTGGTTCGACCAAAGCAGCAACAGCAGCAAAATTCGTCAAAATATGACTACGAAGTGTGCAATATTGAAAGTTGCAAAATTAACTTTGTAGAAGAGAAAAATATCAAGACAGAACGAATCACTCCAGGTAAACGGCGCCATTTGCCTGCGACAAACTTGCACGAGTCAGATTTTGCTCCTGAATGGCGTTCGATACTGGGCGCTAATTTGGTGCATCAATATGAAACGGCGATGAATGTAGGTGATAACAATGGCATTAAAAGTGCGGTTCCCATATTTAGCGACGATAACATTGCAAGGAAAAGTGCACTTGACAAAATGGCTTCCAATTGCGGGAAAATCCTGAAGCCTCAATTGGCACTTCGAATTTGTGCAATTAGATGTCTATTCCAAGAGTTAGGTAGGGGTTTTTTATATAAATAATTTGGCCAGTGAACAATTTTTTCTTTCTCAGCAATTCTTCTCTGCACTTCGAAAAGTGCTTCTAAAGCGGAACCATGGAATCTACAAAAATGGCAAACACAAGTGAGAAAAGACCCATCTCAATTCATAAAATTGTTTCAAATGGAACCAAACCTGAGACCTTCCATTGAGTGTCTGTTTGAGTGGTGGAACTGGTTGACGCCCACCACTGTGGGCCGCAGTCCTCGATATGATACATTATTTTACTTTTGTGCACTCGATTCGTGGAATGGTTTGTTCAAAGTGGATGTGGCCACCACGAGTGCAGAATGCAAAATTGAATGGAACACTTTGGAGGAATTGCTTCAAAGCTATCAACTGAAATCGTTTCTTGTTTCACCGTGTCAGCTATATGAGCTGGCCAGACTGAGCAGTCACCCTTGGCTACAGTGGGCAAAGCAGTTTGCCATCGAACGTGAGCGAAATGGCGTACGACAATGGATTCCTTCTATTTCGCTCTATAAAAATGGAACAATTTCATATTTGCCTGGTAAGATTAAATTAAATTAAAAGATTAGCGATTCAATTGAAAACTAATTATTAATATAATACATCTTTTAATCCAATTATATATAGGTGACCAATTTTATCCGGGAACGATTGATTTAGTACCAGTGCGAACACCACGAATGTATGACAACCTATGTTTAGAGGACATGAGAGACCAAAAAAGAACAACTGGTCGGATGAATCGAATTGAACATCTTGGATATTGGTGCAGAATTGTGGTCGACGAGTTACCAGGCGAAGGAGGACATTCTGCAATTCTGTACGACCAATTGCCTGTTATTCGGGTAGTGGCTAAACAACCAAACAGCCAAACAGATGAAGCACCAAAATCTGAGATTGTAAAAATAATAAATTCTAAATTATAATTTAAAAGCACCGAAACACCTGTAATTTCCATTATTGCATTAGGTTGTGATAGATAAATAGAAGTCTTCGCTATTAGCTCAAACCAAAAAATTTTATAGGAAAATAGTATTTTAAAACATTTGATTGGTTCCAGAGCCATGTCAGGCAAGCCATCAAAGTTTGGTTTCCATTGAATATATTGTCAATTATTGATGAACTCGATAGAGCGTCTGAAATTGAGGGTGGACAATTCAAATAAAAAGCAGAACGGACAAATCCAAACGACTTCACAGAAATAAATAATTAAATAAAAATAAAATAAAATTCAAATAAACATATTACAAAACATTATTATGATCGAAAACTGTCCAAAGAAATGATACTAAGAATAGTCGATTCCGGTTACAAAGAAAGCAATTTGACCGCAATTCGTAAACTCTGTGAATTATAATTAATTAGTAATAGTAGCATTTAGTGTTAATATTAATAAAAGATACTATACTATTTAATCAATCGACTATTCACTAGTTTTGACAAAACAAACCGAAATGTCAAATAGAAATTGTCAACAAGTTAACGCGCGTAACGTATTCTGTGAAAATGTCATGCCTATAATCGAATTGCGCTCAACTGTCGAGGCTCGACAACTTTCCTTTGTTTGACAAATCGAGTTTACCTCTTAGATCTGAAACTCAGAGGTTAACATTTCAATATCTTGTCTTTGATTATTTATCTCTTCACTAATCGGTTTGTTGATCTGTGTGATTAATAATATGCATATAGAGAAGGTAGTAAATATTTTTTATAAACGATTTTACAAATTTATTCATTTATTCATATAGATTATAATTTCTGGGTTTCGCTCCTTTCGTAATGGCACCATTGACAATTTGTCCCCCGGTCAAAATGTGATCATCGGACCAAATGGTTCGGGCAAGTCGAGCGTTGTGACCGCACTGGAATTTTTGTTGACCCACAATTTTGCTCGATTGAATGAAAAACAGAAGCAAGAATTTATGTGTAACATTAAGAGAAACGTCAATGAACGAATTACCACAGCTTCGGTTACAGTAGTGTTGAACAATGCCGGCGAACGTTTACCTTTGAAAGATCCAAAGATTTCTATCAAACGTGAAATCAATGCCACTTCAGATAAATATTACATTAATGACCGACTTGCAAGTTATAATGACATCTTAACATTGATGGAAAGTGGCGGATTTTCTCCTAACAATTCTCATTTTTTGGTACGCCAAGGCTTTGTTTCAGAGGTTGCCTTTGGAAGCTCAAAAGATTTGCTCAATACTTTGCGTGGTATCAGTGGAGCCGCTTCTTTTGATGAGAAGAAGGAAAAGTCGTTGAAACTTATCACAGAAAGTGAAAAAACTATTCAAAACCTTGAAAGCAAAATAAGCTCAATAAAAGAACAATTTAATCTACTCAACTTGGATCGTGAAAAAGTGAAACGGTTTCAAGATATAACAAAAATTCACCGATATTTAAATGCTAAATTGTCCTCAGTTGACCTTGAGCGTGTGGAACAATTAATTAATGAACTCCAAGTAAATAAGGCCGATCTTGTTTCTACATATAATGACGAAACTGAAAATCTCAATTCAGCAAATAAACGTCTAAAAGATTTGCGTCAGATTGAAAATGACAAATCCAAAACTATTAGCGACATTAGTAACAAAATAAAAAGTCATTTAATTTTGATTACAGATCTTCAAGACCAACTAAATGTACTTACAACCGACATTGACGTGATTGAAAACTATTCACAACGAGAAGACGAACTGAAAAAATGTGAAGAGAAGTTGAAAAGTGCTAGTGAACTTTTGGAAGATTTAATTATGGAATTGTTTCAACTTGAAAATGAAGAAAAGCAAGTAAATGGAGAAATTGAAATTACCAAACAAAAGTTGAAGAATTTATACGATTTGTTGAATATAAACAAGAAGTCTGCTACTCAAATGGTGAAGGACGCTGCTATTCAAGGACGCTTAAATATTTTGCTAGGCTACTTGGAAAAGTATAAAGACCTGAAACAGGATTATACAGGCCAACTTTCTGATTTGAAATCTAAACGTTCACAAAACTTGACCTTTATTGTAAGTTTTTTTTTCTAAGGCAACATAATAAAATGATTTTTCTATAGGAAAATAATACTGAAGAATCAATAAAGAATGATATCATAAGCAAAAAATATCAGATTGATGATTTTAGACTCAAAATTAATGACATTGATCTCGAAAAAAGGTATGTTTAATTATAAAATGAATTATTTAATTAAATGTTTGTTTTAGGAAATATTTAAACGAAATTAATAACTTAGAGAAAAGTCTAGTTGAACTTGACTCTGATCCGAAAAATTCAAAATTAGAAGGCAAGCTAAATATATTTACCGCGGATATGGCAATCAAAAGCAAGAAATCTATCTTACAAGTATTGGAACATTGTCGAACTCGTCTCAGCAACGATAAAAATTTAAGTTATGGTGAAAGACGACGATTACAGCTAATAATTGATGGTTATTTTGGTCAGTTTGTAGATTGCGTTGAACTTACTCAAAGAGCAAAAGAAGGATCAGTTTTTAAAGCCATTGAAGTATTGTTGAAAAATAAGATCTTTTATCATTTGGTCGCAAATGACTGTGTTGCAGTCGAAATTTTGCGAGAAGTCAAATCATTAGGTTTGAACGGAAATTTTGAATTTGTCGCTCTAAATCGCCTTTCTACTGAAAGAAGCAATAGATCTTCAGTTCCAGAAGCTGAACCCCTTTTTTCGTTATTCAACTGCACTAATGATCGGGCTCGACTTGGAGTGGAGTCACTTTGTCGTGATGTCTACATTTGTCAAACATTTGAGCTGTGTCATCAACTTCATAGTCAAAATTATTTTGGCGATTTTGCTACTTTGAATGGTGATATGTGGAACAGATCTGGTTTGGCGACATTTGCTTCTTCTAAAGGACAAACTAAATATGACTTATATCTACAATGGGCGGAATTATCAGTCAAGAAGGCTAGAATGACTGAAGATTTGAATCAGTTGAAGGCAGACTATTTGCTACAAACTAATCAACTTGATTCAACGTCAAAGAATATTATAAATTTACGAGATGAAGTGGCCCAATTAGAACATTTGTTAGAAGATCGTCCAAATCTTATTCAGCGCACTTATCATTTTGACAGAGAACTTGAACGAACTAAACAAAAACTATCTTCGGTTGAGAGCAAAATTTCCTGCTTGATTGAAGAACGAAATTTTTGGACTGAGCATTTAGGTTCGACAATTGAAAGTCAATTTGATTCGAATCAACAGAGTCAATTGGAAAAGTGGACAAGAAGTATAACTGAAAAACGCTTGCAAAATAGCAAACTAGAAAAGGTAAATATTAAAATGCATCTTAATCATTTATTTTTATAAATTTTTTAAATGTAGGATCGAAATCTCAAATCTCTTGAAATTAAAATCAAACAAAATGAAATTTCCGAATTGGAGAAGCGCAAATCTCATCTTCTGCTTCAACAGTTAATGAAGAGCACGTCTAATTCGTCAATTGAAAAACTGAAAAGGCAATTTGAAGACCGTCAGAACCAATGTGAAGCGCTAAAGGAAAATAATGGACAAATGAATTCGAAGCTGAAAAAGCTTACTGCTGAACATTACGAGGCACAATCTAAAGTTGAAAAGTTAGAAGCCGAGCTCCGATTGAAACGTCGTTTGGTGGATGAAAAACAAAAAGAAATTAACGCTAATAATGAAGAATTGGAAAAGATGAATGGAAGTTTGACTAATTTGAGATTGGACGTTGAGAAGTATGGCAGCATTGTTAGCAGAGTTTCTTCTCGAAATGGTAAGTTTTGATAATGAATATATTTTTAAAATCATTGAATGTTTATTTTTTTCAATATAGATGGAATTCCTCAACGATACATCAACATTAACAATTGCGATCAACTGAATGTGGCTTTACGTGACATCAACAAAGAGTTGAACAAAATTACACAAGGTAGATTAAATGAGGAAACGGTGCGAAAGTATTTCGAAATGCAGCAAACATTGGAAAACATGGAAAGATTAAAGGATCGATATGTGGTCAATGCAAATTCTATTCGAGAACTAATTGACACTATCGAAGCGAAGAAACAAGAAATCATTATGCGAACTTATAAGCAGGTTTGTTAGACTCTAAACTTTAGAATTCATTTGACTTGGAATATATTTCTTAGGTCAACATATGCTTTCAGCAAATTTTTCAAGAACTTGTGCCTCAAGGTGGTGTTCGTCTTCAGTTTATTCGCAACAATAATGCTACTACTAATAGAACTAGAAATGTCAATAATAGCAACATTTTTCGAGCCTCAACTTCAATGAATGGCAATATAGAATCTAGTTCTTCGGTGTATGATGCGTCCACTTGTAGTTCGGAAAATCGTTCGATTCGGACTACATCGTCAACCATCAGTTCACTTCCTTTATCTAGTATGATTTTATTTGAATATTATTTAGTTTTATTATATAATTTTCACGTCCTAGATAAATTGACGCCAATCGCAATGGGAGACAATTTTAATGGTCTTGAAATCAAAGTTTCTTTTACTGATCGGAAGCATTTGGTGGATGTGTCCGCTTTATCTGGTGGCCAGAAGGCACTGGTTTCACTTGCTTTTATTTTTGCTATACAAAAAGTTGACCCAACTCCGTTTTACATTTTCGATGAAGTGGATTGTAGTTTGGATGAAACTTATCGTGTGGCTATTGCAGGTTAATGTTTATAATATTTTAGCTATTTTAATTTATATTTATATTTAATGTAGAACTTATTCAAAGAATTGCAACCACTGACAGTGATAGAAAACAATTTATTATCACTTCATTTCGGCCACAACTATGCGAATATGGTGACAAATTCTTCAAGGTTACTAATCGTCGTGGTGTACGTATTCTTTTACTCGATTTAAGATTAAATTTTCAGAATAATTAAACTTCTTTAATACAGCTTAGCTCTGTAAATGAAATTGACAAACAAGAAGCTTTGCATTTCATCACTAATCATAGAGACCAAGATAATGACGCAACAGCCATGGAACAATTTAAACCGACTTCGCCTCAACCATCTTCACAAATCTCATCTCAGGCATCGCAAATTTCTCCAGAAATCTAATCTACCCTTGAGGTGGCTATAGCCAGTTCAATCTCATTTCTCTCCATGTAAGGCTTACACCATGGTAGTTACTCGATTTTATATGAATTATTTTGACTTGTTATAAACTTTTTTAGTCATTTTTATTTTAGTTTTAAGTTTTAAGATCTTCATTTTATACTTAATAAATTTTTATTATTTTTAATTTGCAGTGAAAGTGTTATTTAAGTTTATTTCTTGAATTTTCTAGTATTTAGTACTAGACAGCAACATTGTAGAAGTGGCTAGAAATTTTTATATTTGCTCAATTAGAAAGCAATTAATAGAAGAGCGAAAACAAACACACTACAGCAAGAAGTGTCAAAAGCACGTCATTGAGATTAGATTTATCAATTAGTCATTGGAAACCACGATTGATAAGTGGCGCAATGTATTAAGTGATTCTGTCAAAAGTCTATTTGGACTTTAAATTAATTTATCATCAGTTGAAATGTTGTTCATTTCTCATTTGGCTTGCTTATAGTGGACTTAGTGGTGTTGTGTGGAGAGATTTTTGCTGTGTTCTCTTTTGTGCAGATACATTTCGAGAGGATTGAAAGAGGAAACCAAAACAACAGCGGAAAAAAACACTTCAACTTTGGCACTGTATGCTGGACGTGAGATTGCAAACGTCGTCGTCAAATGTCGTTTTGTATGTATACAATTATGGTACGACACAGGCACATTCAAAACACCAAAAGTCTCCATTAATGTTAATCTAAATCCACGTGTTATAAGAAGATTGGTTCAACCAGAGAGTTGTCATCACGCGCGCGGCACCAAACGAATCATCAATCGCCATCTCTCAATCAAATTGCGTCAATCTAATTAGCGTCAAAAGGCACTCAAGTCTTGAGTAAATTGCGCGAGAACATTTTTATATCAACGGCTCTCACAAATCAAATTCGTCACAAAAGTGTGCCTTATTAAACGGTACGTGTCATTTGACTATTTTTAGTACGTTTCACTAATTTTAGGTTCATGTTTGTGTTGAGTCAAAGCGATAGATTCTTGTGTGATTTAACAGTGATTAATTTGATAAATGGTCATTTACGTATTTTGGCAATAATAGTTTGGTTATAAAACCAACCAATTTGCAGTTTGACTTCACAGTCGAGTTTTGTCTGGTCTTGTCTTCACTCAACTAATACACTTTGTTTGTTTTATTGACTTGACAGATTTATTTTCAATTTGCTAAAATGAAACTTTGTTTCACCATCATTTTGGCTTTAGCCATTCACCACTCTTACGCCTTTGATATATACACTTTGGTCGATTCAGACCCGCAAGCAGACCCAAATGCCAAACTGTGCCAATTGACACAGGCTCAATTGGATCAAATTTTGACACCTTCCGCTACAACCGCAACGACAGTCGATCCAAATGCGGGCAAATACGTGCTAATCAGTTCTGCACTTGCATCAAATTTTGCCAATAATGCCGCTCAGCTGTTGTCATCAACTGGATTTCAGGTCTGTTCGGTCGATGCGGCAGTTCTGCAGACTCAATTACCAGGCGAAGTCACCATCATTCAGCCTGGTGCACGAAAGATTGTCTATTACGGCAAGCGTAACGCAGACACTTTGTATCGATTTGTGCAAAAACTCGACGCCCGTTACTCAACCGCCCGACCTTTTCAAACCATAAGCAACAAGATGGAGAAGAAAGCTTTCGAACACTTGATTGTGCCCAAAGTGGTTGCCTACTTTCCGGACACCACCGCTCCTGCTTTTCTCGAATTTCAACAAGCGGCTCGACAAATGACACCTAATCCTCCATTCTACGTTGTGCATGACCCACAGGTAAATTTACTTGTTAAATATTAGATTAAACCCAAACTAATTTCACTGTTTGTTCTCTATTTCATTCTTCATACTTAGTATGCACGCAAATTCAAGCTTTCTCAGCCAGGCCAAATTGCTTTGATTCACCGACTGGAGAAATCTACCATCTACTTTCAACCTCAAGCTCAGACAGCAGCTGCGGCAGCACCGACCCTTGTACCTACTGTTGTAACAGCAGCCGAAATTGTTGCCTGGATCTCTCAAAATCGTGGTTTGATCATGCACGAATTGGACGACACTAACCTGTACGACCCGGAAGTATTGGATCCTTCCAAATATCTGTTGACTGCCATTGCGGATCAAACTTCACCACTTGGTTTGTACTTTCACAAAATTCTCACCAAGACCATTCAGAACATTAGTCGAGAGAACGAGATTCGTGCCAATTTGGCTGTGGATCAAACTCAATTGCCCGACCCTAGTGCTGTACTACAACCGTTGCCCATTGTTAAATTGGACGATATTGAGGTTATTTGGATTGATCTACAAAAGTATCCAATCGCTGTACAGAAGCTACTTCAAAATGCCAACTTTGCTCAAACTCCAAATCAAGAAGTCTACTTCGGACTAGTGCAGATTCCTGCTGGAGTGCTCACTAACGCTCAGCCCAACCAGTGGTTCAATACAGCTCAATTGACTACATTGACCGAAAAGAAATCAGAAGAGATCAACATTCAGCTTCTTCGTAATTGGATTTTGACTGTCACTGACCGATTGCCTGCTCCAGCAGCACCAAATGGCGGACCGAATGCCGCTCCTGCTGAGCCTAAAATCGAAGTTCTCCAACAAGTGTTCACATTGGAACCTGAACCCGTGAACGTCCGTGCCGGGGGTAGTTTTGTGCTCGACTGCAAGGTGCAATACAAAGCTGGCAAGTGTCAATGGGTGAAGGACAACAAATTAGTCCCGGTGGGCGTCACTGGCACATACCAATGGGTGAACGAACATGACATTGAGGATTGCAGTATTAACGTGAGTGGAGCCGATGCAGCTAGGGACAATGGTCAGTGGACCTGCCAGGTCACTGATGCTTCCATGCCCGATGGAACCGTTGTTGTAGCTGCTATTTCGACCAACCCAGTCACCGTCAATGTGCGCCAACCCAAAGCACAACAGCAACCAAAAAGTCAACCTAAACAAAAGGCCTCTGCTAAAGGAGAGTTGTAAGCTTAGCAATCGATTCTTCCGAATCTGAATCAGATTAATATAACTTGTATCTATTAATCTATAATCTCTCAAACTACTTCCCTGGACTCGAATCATTATTCCCAAAATCCTTTTGAACCAAACTAAACAATAAACTTTTGATTGGTCAACAAACCATCGATGTACTTTCTATGATATATTCGTATTATAATTAACCATAACCCTCTCCTCCCACCATTCGATGCCAAAAGTTCACTAATTGTAAAGGTAAAGTTCCACACTTGTTTGTCTCATTTAAAAGTTTTTTCATTCATTAATTTATTTTTTCAGATTTCTTTTGAAATAATCAACTTTTGATTTTAAAATGCAATTCTGGTTGTTTGAAAAAATTAAAATAAATTATTAAATTTCCCGTTACTCAAAGGTTTGTTTATCTTTTTATTGATGCATTCATTTCCGGCTTAGTATGCTTTTTGTATTGTGATTTTATATTTACTTATGTTAATTAAGACAAATTTATTTATTTTTTTATCAAATCGAACTAGACTAATTTAATTTGTTAATTGTTTATCACAGATTTCTCAGTGTGAACATTTCACAATTTTAAAATAACAGCAAAATAAAATATATGCTATAGCAATTGATTATTTAATTTTTGATTTGCTCTCCGGAACGTCTGGAAAGATGTCATAAAGGTTTGCAATAACGCAATTGTGTTTTTAATTAATTTGATTGCTCTATTTTTGGAGTTAATTTAATTGAATACGACTTTGACAATCAAAACGCATTTAACTTGGGTCGCTTTTCAGAGATAAGATTTATTGCGAAATGTCCAATTGTTGTTGTTTTTGTTGTTGACAATTTGAATGTGCCAAGCGGACATATTTATTACGTGATCTATAATTTAATTTATAGGTCTACTCACTTGGAGACTTTCATTTTGAATTCGTTGACAAGATTTAATTTATTAATACTCAAAATGGACAACAAAAATGCAGTTTAGGTATCACCTTTGGAAATGTACTCTTATCAAATGTTTTATAATTTGACATTTATTTATTATCCTCTAGAATATATATTTGAAATATTATTTCTTATTATTTCAAGATACATTGTTCATTCCTAGAAAAGCTATTCTAGTTGGATTCCTGGAAGGTATATTCTTTTGAATCGAATGCATCATCTTGGGACATTTTGGCAGCCACGCAATAACCCCGATGACGACTTTTTTTCTTCTTTTTATCCTCATGCCTAGGAATACACAAACACAAACAAACAATACGAAAATCCTGTAAAGTCTTGTTTTTGCATTTGTGAGAAAAATTGATTTAAATATAGTATGGTTTTATTTATTTTCATTTTTCTCATCTCGACTGGTCTGAAGTTATTTTCATTTTTAAATTTTAAATTTATTTTATTCCTCATTTTACTAGATTCACTTACGAATATGTCAATTGCATCACCACAATATGTTGAATATTTGATCAAACGGTAAATCATTGATGTATTATTTATATTTATTTATTATTATTTATTCATTTTTGATTTTATTTTTAGAATCTTTCAATTTCGAGGAAAGTTCAAATTGGCTTGCTTGACCAAACTTGGACGGTTGTAAGAATTTAATTATTTTCGCCCTCTTTTGGAGTGAGTGCACTCACACACGCACTCACATCAAACTCACACTTGCAAGTAATAATGATTCCAAATAGTGCCTCAAGTATGTTGCCCTCAATCGTGTATGTAACCGAATTTGTGTGTATGTGAATGTGTTTCGCACATTTTTGGCGGGCATCATTTTTCAGCCCAAACACTGCAAGTAATACAGAGTGCAACCCAAAACGGGCTTCGAGTTTATGGTTCGACTACATCATCGCATTCGTTATTATACACTTCTAATTACATAAGTTTCACTCTGTGCAAATCTGTATGAATGAAGCGAAAGTCTATGTGAAACAGTTTTGGTGTGTTATTTAATTTAGACTAGAAGATTTTTTCGGTTTATTTAATGATTCAAACGGACAGAAGCGCATTTTTAATGAAAAAGATCAACACAGAGAGGGACCAACTGGAGAATGGACGACGTGTTAATGAAGTAGACTGAATTATTTATTTCTCAACATTTGCTACCAAAAGAAAAAGAAGAAACGAAAAGTTGTTCCAATTAATGATTTTCAATCATTTTGGAGCTGTTTGACGAATCGATTCATAGAATTCTAGATGAGCTAAAATTCATTAGGCAATGGACGTTTTGGGTTCATTTTGGCGGCTTTCGCGAGGAAACTTTTATTGAATTTAAAATCCCGGTCATGGCAACAAAGTATTGTTTTAAAGTATTAATTTAATAATGAACAAAATGTCAAATTGAAGTTTAAATTAACTTTTTTGTTTTGATTTGCAGAACCAGACGCACTTAAACTCAACTCAACCTCGTCATGCATCTATCTCTCCTCTCCTACCTCCCGGCAGCCAGGCTTATCATATTAATTAGGCCATTTAATAAGGTCGTTTTGTTATTGTGCTATTCCTAGTCGCTCTTCGCTCTATTGTCGAACTCGTTCAAAGTATAATAGCAGTAGAAAAACAATTAAATTGAAGATGGAAACTTGCAGATGTAGAGAATGAAGATGAAAAAGATGAGGCCTAATGCCATTTCATTAGAACCCAAGTTGAGTTGAGTATATTCCAATTGACGCGTTAGATATTATCGAAATGTGTTTTAAAAAGTTTACTTTCAGATTGCCTCTACTTGTTCACTTTTTTCACTTACCGATCCAATTGGAAATGAGCTGAACTGAAGTGAATAGAGAGGTTGGAATTTAGGATTTGCCTCCCCCCGTTCGAGACCGAAAAGAAGAGAGGTTGGATCATGCTCCGGAAGTACCGTTGGCATAGATAGTGCCTGTCAGCTTCTATAGGAGAGAGAAAGTGGGAGAGACCTTAACTGGAATCGATTTCAGGAAAGTATAAAAGTGAGCCGTTGATCTCCAATTTGTTGGTCAGATTGAATGTGCACTAGACTTGAGTGGTCGACACACAAACCAGAAGATCAAACCAAACTGTGGAATTAGAGTTATTCTCAAGATGGAAAGCAAATCGACAAACTTTCAAAATAAAGTGACAAACTTTTCGCCGGTCACCACTTGCTTTAATTTGCTTATGTGCTACTGGCCAACTAAACTGATTCTACTGTTGTACCTGTCGGGGCTTGCTGTTGCCGCTGCTGTCCCAAATGAAATGACCAATGTCTCCAATGGGCCAAATGGCGATGAAATTGGCCGAATTACCGACGAATTTGTGCCCTCAGAACTTGACTGTCTCAATGAGAACTGTCCCGAGGAGCAATCCCTCTCGAGTCATCAAGTGGCAATTCGTTCACTCGATCGGTCCGCCCTCCCACCCCCGATCAACCAGCAATTGCTGTTCAATCTGCTACGTCAACTCGAGATGAACTCTGTTCATTTGAACATGCCCTCAGAAGCAAACAGCAACACTCGACCTAACAGTGAATTTCCACTCGCTGCACTACTGTTGCATTATATACATTCCGCTGCTGACAAACATCCCAATGCAATTGAGATTCCTTTCTCAGGGGGCGTGCCTATCACTCCAATTCGGAAACAGCGAGGCAATCAACTGAAGTTGGCCAATCGATTTGGCAAACGAGAGAAACTTCGAATGTCTAATCGATTTGGTTAAGGAATAAAGCTGAGAAACACCTCAAACGAATTGCACTCACTCGGAACCGACTTTCAATTTTCACATAGCTCATGTCAATGTCTCATTCATTCGCTTGTTCATTCATTGGATCTAGAAAAGATTCATAATTTTTATTGGTAGATTATATTGAGGACGCCATTTGAAAATCTCGCTGCACTTCAATGATTGAAGTCTTCAATCTTCACAATTCAATTTGCTGAGCTGATCTGTCTGTTTTAGTTGTTGTTGTCATTAAAAAGTTTTATTAAAGAAATAAATTCATTTAATTAATCGATTTTATATTTAGATTTAAATTATTTTAGTTTGGTAATTATAGTTTTTGCCCGATTAACTCAACTATTCCACTGTGGCGCAATTTACTCTCGGGAGTGCATCGATGTGAGAGCATTAAGTTTGGTGTCGAAATGAAATAAAAACTTTTGAATTGAGTGTTCAAAATGATTTAACTTTGATTTTACTATTAATGCTTTATTGGTAAATAATCACTTAAGTTATGATAATTATTCTTAATTGTTTCATGAGCAAGCGAATTGTAGATTTAATGTTTTGGAATGATTGGCACTTGCATACAAAACTGAGCAAACCGAATGGGTTGGATTCCATTCGATTTGGAAAAATGTGAACGAGTTTGCCAATTGGTTAAACAAAGTCAATTTAATCAACTATAATAACGGAACAACTTTTGCACACATTCTCAGTGCCAAACTGAACAATTTTAAGTGTTCATTTGAATTTACCGTTAAGTATTGTTCCTTATTTAGGCCTTCAAATGGGCATTATGTGTATAATCTAACCGATCTATTTTAATTTGAGACTTCGGTGAGCGGAAAAGAACTCATGTGCCAACTGTCTGTGCAAGGTTTCTGAACCTGTTCTGGGGGTCTCGTTTTTGAACAACTCGCTTATAAATGTCGATTTGTTTAGTTTTATTAGTTTGTTTCTATTGGAATTACCTGATAAATTATAATTATGGATATTTTGCAAATTCATAATCTTTGTTACGAATTGTATCGTCTTTTGGTCACACAATTGGTAATATCGATAGTGATGAACAGTAAATCAATTGTTTCATACAAACAACAATCTTCAAGCTCGAATTATGTAAAGAAAGTATTGAGCTGAAATTTTACAGGTCATTTCAAAATAAAATTCTTGTATAATTTGATTTGATTAAATAGAAACAATAATTCGTTCTGTACTTCCGTCTGTCCCGCCTCGAGACGCCTTATAACTTATAATACCAGGTATTAGCCGATGCACTGAATCAGTCAGAATGCAGGTCATAGTGAATTGAGTTAAGCATGCAACAAGCAACAAGCCTCTTAAAGTTCATACAAGCTGCTCAACTGGTTATCTAATTCTACTTCAAGATTTCTCAAAAAGATTTTATTTTGAGCAATTTTGTTCGTTTCCTCTATTCTTATCTTTGAGAAGATGAGTGATTATCGTTTGTATTAATTTGTTCATAAACCTTACCTTATGATTCAACGTGTTAATATAATTCGTGCTTTAATGCTTCATATAATTTAGAAATATAAATAAATGCTTTGAGCTTTAAATTGATCCATTTTTCTAATTCTAACTTTTCTAGGTGGACGAGGCTCGGGAAGCCTTGTCCGAAGTAGTTTCTATGGAAATGGTGGCTTTGAAAGTTCTAAAAGCCCGGGTGGCTGTGACCGTGGTGATTATGGCGGTGGAAACCGATACGTTTACCGGAGTCTGGACCGAGATGGTTACGATGGAGGTCAAGGGGGCTTTTTCATGTGATCACCTATGCCCGAGATCACCAAACACGCCATCCAGGTCAAATAGAAGCAGCCACACTATCACTTTGACAGTGATAATGACGACTTTTGCGATAAGACGAACTATTCCGGCAAAGTTTCGGTCGCTGCCGTTGACCAAAAAACTTTATGGTGAAGCTCAAGATAGTGGAGAGTGTGGCCATGAGCGAAGTGGTTTCTATTCAGGCAAACGAAAGAATCTTTCTGAGCGAGCCATATCGCTATATGAAATTATGTTTCGCTTCATCATGGGTCATTTCCAGAGGAAATTCTACGACTATTCTGCCTTGGTAGGCATTCCTAGCCGTAAGTTCTTTTTTACTGTCCAGTTTGAATATTTAACAATCTTAATGTTCTCATGGTGATGTTTCAACTTATATCTAGGCCATGAAAGTTACTCCCACATCTACGGTCTTCATTTCGGTTCATTCTGTTCGTCATTTTGTCTCAGTGATTCAACGTTGATAAGCTAATTCAAACGCCAGGCAGTTACTTTGACAGATTCCTGTTGAAGACAAACGGAAAAATCGGTGGTCTGAATTCAGTGCTCAATCCCTCTACGATGGAGATCTAACATGACAAAGACGATGATGGTCGGCATTGATGATCATCCCTCCGAAACGGAACGAGCCTGCTCGTCGGTCTCAGTTGAGATATTTTGAGTATTTCTTTGGTTTGTACCATCAAGATTAGATGCAGATTTACTTACAAAGCAATGGATTTATTAACTGATATGTTCAAATCTTGTGGTGATTTGCCTGATTTCCGCTTCAATCACATGGCTATTCTCCCACTACAGGCTACAACTCGTCAATCATGATAGTTTGCATAAGCTTTATTTGAACAAATCGGTCAACATCGGCCCACATGTACTCGAATTAAATGTGTAATAGTAATAATAATAATAACGACAAATGTAAACTGAGATCGCTTTGTTGTGCCCGTACAATCTGTATGCACGGAAATCTGTACCGAGAGATGAGTAAATAACCTTGGCCAAAAAAAATGTATTGCAGTGCAGTACGAAGTGCTGTGCACTACGAATATTCAAAATGCATCACATTGAACAATCTTTACAATTGTGATCATGTAACTAAAGTGGACAATTAAAAAATGTACTCTAAACTGTAATATATTCGTGATATTTTGACTCATACAACATAATTTGGCTTTGTGTGTTTTGCAGAGCGCGTTCTTCGTACAATGAAATGGCAAACTAACAACAATGTAAATTCAAAATTTAAATTATTAATATTCGTTTGGAATATTTTGTGATTATATTTGCGAAATAGCAAGTGTCACTCTAATGGAGCTATCTAAAAATGTTTTAGTTACAAATGCAAAACAAAAGTTCCTAAACCAAAATAATTAAATTAAATTTTGACTTGATTTGGTTGATACAAATATTGTCTAGCATTAAACACCTAGAGAATAAATAAACATTTGGGTTGGACCTCAAATTAGAAAGCGCGATACGAGTGACCAGACTCACAAAGACGACAAATAATCGAATTGAACTTATTCGTTACTACTGTACATTGACAGTGGTACTTATTGTCAAGGGTTTGAAATCGACTTAAAATTAATTTATTTTAAGATTAAATGAACATAATTATAACTATTGAAAAATCAAAATAGTAGTGCAAATTGCACAAATTTATTGAGTTCTAATGGTTAAATAATAATTATCATTAATGGGAGAGTCGAATTAAATGACTCTCGCGCGAGTTGAAGTGTTTGTGTGTGGGCTTGCTATAGAGACAAGCAACAATATGGCATATGGCTAAGATTCACACTTTGGATGAGCCAACCTTGGAGCCAGGAGCTTTGGATCCGGACGGCTTCGATCCTTTAGAGGTCTTGCTTTTTCGTGTGGAATTGGTTGTAACACCTGTAGAAAATTAGATATATTGACAGTTTTCAATGGACCTATTCTATTACCTGAATTGGAATTTCCATTCGAAGTGCCATTCAAAGTGGTCGAATCGATTGAAAATTTGAACAGGATAAAGGCAAACACTGCTATGATGGCCAACAAAATAATGACCACCGAAATGAGGATAATAATTCGTTTGGTGTTGTGCTCGAACACAATAGTAGAGCTTTTAGAAAAAGCTACTTTAAGACATCGATTATAATTAGACAGACGATTAGTTAGATACAAATTTCTACTCACCAGACTCAGTCACTTCGGTTGTTGGCTTGCTGCTCAGTGGGCCAGATTTGGTAATGGTGGCCGTTGACATGGCATTTGAAGACTAATTGAAACATTAACTAAAAACATAGCTTACAGTATTGACATACCTCTGAGCGGACTGAGTTGAGGGACATGCCAACTGTCAACAGAAGGAGACAAGTCCACTGTCTCGTTGAGGGCATGGTGCTGAACATCAAGAATGAACAATTGACTTGCTCAAAACACCAACAAGACAACTAGTGATGTGCACTCACTACTGTAACCGAACTAATATTAAACAATTGGCAATTCTATTTATTATGATACGTGCACAACTCATATGTTCGATACAGATTGATTGATTCGATTGTGTGCTATTCAGATTGTGTTATAATTAACATTAATTAACCGACCACCTTTTTGCCACCACCGACGGCACCTTTCTTTACAAACTTGGCACCAGCAGCACCGCCCTTCTTGAATCCGGCCTTGGCGGCGGCAGCTCCCTTCTTTCCGCCCTTTGCAAATGCAGCAGCACCAGCAGCCTTCTTGCCGGCCTTGGCAACCTTGGCACCACCAGCCACACCACCTGCCTTAGCGAAAGCACCCTTTTTGCCCTTGGCACCTGCAGCACCACCAGCGGCAAAGGCGCCACCAGCCTTTCCAAATTTGAACGCCTGAGCTGAGCCAAAGGTCTTGACAGCGCCGAACTTTTTGTTGAATCCTGCAGCACCCATTTTACCGAAAGCGCCCTTCTTTACTCCTTTCTTAAATGCGGCACCAGCGGCGGCACCACCAGCAGCCTTGCCGCCCTTTTTGAAGCCAGCTGCACCGCCAGCTTTGCCCGCCGCTATTGCTGCCTTCTTGCCACCCTTTGCACCGAATGCTCCAGCCGCGGCACCACCAGATTTGAAACCAGCAACACCAGCCTTGGCTCCCTTTGCACCCGCTGCAGCAGTGGCAACCGTTTTAACACCTTTGCCAGCACTTTCCGCCACTGCCAGATCCTGTTCGTCAATGTCATCGGCCATCATATTTTGAGCCAAAATGGCACCGATGCAAACGGTGAAAACAAGCTAGCAGAAATATTCCGAAAAGTAAAAATTGAACAAATAATAAATAAATTAAACTTACAAGTTGTACTTGGTATTTCATTTTTTTGGTTGTTTTGTTGGTTTGAGTTGTCACGAGTGAATTGGCAGTGATAAAGTGTGTTGCGAGTTGCTGTCAAATGAAGTGATTGGTATGGCACACCACCTCGATACCTCAATCTACCTCGAGGATACCTCTTTATATACCTCGATCAGTATAGCAGTCCTCGAAAATGGACATAACGAAGCATAACTCGGAAGCAATAACTATAACTCGGTAAAGTAAGTTTCCTCATTTCCGTCTCTTTTATGATCGTTTTGTTTTGGTAGGAAATGCATTTAGTGGTCATTGGGCTAATCAATCCAAGTAATGGTCAATGTCTAATACATTTGCATACAACATGCATATTCCGGTGCTGCATGGATGAGGTGCAGCTAAGGTTGCCGAGCACGACAATTAGTGCGCTACAGCGGTGAGTGGGCACAATTAGTCAACCCAATCGAACAGACAAACAATCTTCCTTTCCTTTGCCTTTGTCAATGGCAGCACAATTAACAAAACTGCTCTATTCTCGTCTCTCTGTAGACAAGACATGTTCAGTGTAAATTCGGTTTCGTTTCGTTAGGCAAAGTGAGTTTGTCTATTCTTCAGGTTAACCTTCTTCTTTGCTTAATAAGTGGACAGCCTTCGAGGAAGCCAAACAATTTCTTGTGTTTTCATAACTCACTCACTCAAATGTCAGCCTCGTTCACTTTACACTTGAACCACTTGACACATCAACCCAATTTTCATTTGTTATAACAACAAAACCCAATTTATTAATAAAATAAAATATGTAAAGTAAAAAACAGGCGAAAATAAATTAAAAAGTGCCACGTGTTGTTTTGGTTTAGGCTAGTAGTGCACTTTGACAGAGAATAGACACAAATTCATGAGTACTACCGCAAAAACAAAATTGAGTTGATGAGAGAGAATAATGCAAGAGGTACTTGTCAATGTCTTGATTGCACTACTTCTACTGATATTATGGTCCTCAAGGTTTTCAAGTGGATTTGATTGATTCGAGCCTGTTGAGTGGGCACACAATCAATCAGATTTGACAGAACGCTTTGAAGCAGCGCCATGGGAGGTAGCGCCAGAGCCCAGGAACTTCTTACGTTGACCCAACATGAAGAAGTACAATTGTGGAAAGACTGAATTTTAAAGCGAATTAGTAATAATAATAGATAATCTAAACAAATTGCAAACTTACAGTGAATGTAACTGAGCATAAAGAGAACCAATAAATAATCGTAGTAGAAGGAAACGTTGAAAATGTTCGGCAACTCAATGGACCACAGTTTGGCCTTCGAAATGGTGGGCAGTGCTGCATAGGTTGTCAACAGTTCACCAGTCACACCCATTGGGTACAGCACAATAAAGAGTGAATATCGCAACCATGTGGAGAAGAATGGTGCCGATTCGTAGATGTGGAAGCCATAATAGAGATAACGAGTACACTCCGCAATGGACCAAGCAATCAACAGCATTGGCACACCGAGAGAATAACGAGCTTCTGGAATCGGGACTAGAATGCCCCAAACCAACACCAGTCGGGAGAGAATTTGGATGAAGGTTTGAATGGGCGAAGATGGCACAAAACGAACTGCAGCATGGACCACTTCGATCAATTGAATTGTCTGGAAAGTGGCTATCACCGTGGAACAGTGCTCCCACAGCAAACGGAAATTGGAACCTTTTCCACTTGTGGCTAAAAATTGCAACGCCAGAACCAGACCGTATCCCCAACTAGACAAAAAAAACAAAATTCGTTTTAGATTATAATTAGTTAATCCTATTCTATTAACATTTCAAAATATTTCAATAGGGAAATTATTAATATGTCCATAAAATACAAACAGAGCTTGCGTCATTAATGGGAAACTTTTTAGAAAGCTGACAAGATTGTTTACTTGAACTTGTCAATGTCAGCACATGACGTTAATGTCCAATGTTTCAGTAATAAATCAACAAATATGGACATAACAGCAGTAATAAATTATTATCTAGTCATCTTTAAAGTACTATAGTGAAAGTATTTACCCAAAAAATTGGACCATATTATAGAGGGCAAGGTATAGTTTCACACCGGCCGATTGTGGTTTGCGAATTTTCGCTGATGCAGCAGATGCCGAAGTTGATGTTTGTGGTGATGCCATGTTGAAAATGTTTTGTGATTTGATGTGACGAAGGATCCACTTGTGACTATATTAGCTGAGCAAATTGTTGGGTACACTTTGGTGAAGATGATTTTGCGATATCGTGATTGCATCGAGTGATGATATATTGAGGTAAACAATAAAATTAATAATGAACAAATGGTAGTTTAGAATAAGGTAAAAGCAGAAAAAATAGTGCATATGAACATACCTTATGATTACAACCAAGCCCGACTGGCCAATTGATTATAATGATAATTGAAATAATCGGCAAATGGCTAATGCTTCAAGGAAATTTGTGTCTATTTCGATATGTGTGTTTGCCGAACGAGAACGTAAGACTGGCTTCGAGTGAGGTAAAAACCGTGTCGTCGACGAGACCTCACTCACTGTGCCACTCTGTCCAGCAATAGATAATAATGACACTTTGGTGCGCGTAAAAGAACAAAGTTAGTATATAAAGTCAAGAAATAATACAAACGGCACAAACCTGTTTGCCGCTCTCTGTCAGTGAGTGCAAGTGTTCTTGCAAGCAAATTGCCTATCTGGGTTGAGTAACGTGAGTGCCACTAGAGTACACCAAACTAGAGAGTGGACGTCACCTAATTGATTCGTCCGATGATTATGACATGAGAGGAGAAGAGATAGTTTCGATATATTCAACCAAATCAGGCGATTTTCCATCACATCACGGCACAAACAGTTATATTGTGTAACAAATGCAGCCGAAAAGACTAATTTTAGCAGCCAAAACAAATGCAGTCGATACCGGTAATGAACGATACTATCGACAATCAAACAACTAATGTAATAATCAAAACAATTATCATCGATAACACGTGGTTTTATTTTATCAATTAAAAATTTGCTTTATTTTCTTTCCTGTGTATGAGTACATTTTGTTGTGTAATGTTTACAGAATGATTATAATCAAATGTGAAAAATGCTTTTCGAATTTGTGTTTCTTCACAGGAAAGGGTTAAAGCCACCAGGTGGAGGAAAGTGGTCTGGATCTGGTGGAAATTGTCGACGGGGACCCATGGGCGGTCCAATTGGGTCATATCGTGAGCCAGGAGGAATGGCACCAGGAGGCAACGGTGGATGAGTGGGATCACCTCCCGGAAAACGCATCGGCCTACCGCCAGGACCAAAAGGATCATACAACATACCGCCACCGATACCACGGTGCAACGGATCCAAATCATTGCCACCAATACGAGGAAAAAATGGATCAGGATAAGGATTTCGTTCAGCATTAGGTCCATAGCCAGGTTGACGTGGAGGAACGTAGATTTCTTCAAGGATTGATTTTCCACGATTGTCATTGCCTTCTTGATTATTAGATGAACTAGCCTTTGGTGCGGACACGGGGTTCCGCAATTTGTTCAGCATTTCCTTGCGCAACAAATCTGCCAGTTGCTTGACATCGCCATCGACAAATGCTTCAGTGTAGGAACCATTCCAGGTAGGAGTAATGTACTGGTCTGATTGGATACTGATCGAGTGGACAATATTCGATGAGTTCATTGGCTAAATAAACAAAAAAACGAATTAAGGCAAACAAAAAATTATAAAAATAATAACTCACCAAAACAGAAGCAATAAACAAATCATCAGCCACAATGCCTTTGAACAGAAGCTGCAGTTTATCATCATTTCGGGAACGATACTTCAACGAATACAAAGTCTGATTGCTGTTCCAACCAGTTGGAAGTAATTCACTACCGCCTGTAGCATCAGATGAGACAAACTAAAAGGCAAAACATTAGTTATTATTTTTAAAACATATAGCTCAACAATAATATCACAAACCTCTTCGCCAATTCCAACACAAACAAAATCTTCATCAACCAACATAAAATGAATCACCGAGACGATGACATCGATTCTCGATTGAAGCTGAGACTTGACAGTCTCGAAAAATATCTGAAAACCTTTCATTTTTTCGATAAATGACAACAATCATTAACGAGAGAAAAAGCACAATAAACCAATAAGTCGCGACTCGCGAGTGTGTTTGTGTGACCACAAACAGATGCGACTCAAATCAAGGGTTTATCACCAAATATCAAATGAGAAATAAAGTTCAAAATAACCTTGGGTTTACTTCTTCTGTTCGCATTTGAAAAAGCATTCGGCCCAAAGCGCAAACAAATGCGACTTGTCATGCGAAATGATCAAAGCGGTACGATGTAAACAAATCAGTTGAAATAGTGTTTGACTGATGCTTACAAGGTGGAAATAGTAATGAAATTAACTAAATTTGATTCAATTATCAGATTATCTATTGTATATTGTCATTTTTCTGTCAAAAGATAAAGATTATAATTATCTTAAAATTAAATTAACGACAAGTCTATCTTTTAAAGTTTTTATTTTAATTTCAATTTTCATTACTTCAACCTTTTCGGTACAAACCATTAGCCACGCCTCCATTTAGGTTTGTTTTCAATTTATTGTCAATAGATTTGTGTTAGAGGTGGGCGTGGTTTGTTCGTTTGACTGCATTCATCGTAGTGTGCATGCGCATCTGTACTCACACTTTTGCTTTCACTCTTTTGTGTATGTCTGCGAGCATCATTGGCTCACCCTCCCCAATGGTTATAGCACACACAATTGTGTGCTCACCCTCGTCCGTGTTGGACGCATATACACAGTCTCAGACACACACACACGCTCACAGCAGCAGCTAACCGAATGTATCGTCTGAAGTGAGTGAGTTATAGCCCAAACAAAAGGTCCGTTTTTGGACCGAGCTTGACTCGAATAGTTCAAATCAAATCAAACCGAAATTGCCCTTTTTGTCTACTTTTGTCCATTGATTCACTTGGACCGAATGAGTGAGTGAGTGAGATTCTTGATTGCATCAATTCTTTTTTGTGCCCACGTTTTCGCCTTCAACCGTCTATGTAATGTGCGATGTGTGATCATGTGAAGGCTCTACTGTACTTAGTACTTGTGCATTGCCACCACCAACAGTTGCATTAATATAACCGAAATAATCACCCAATTAGGAAGCTATTGCCTATTCGACTCGTCGACATTCTGCCCCAATGAGACATTTTTTGTGTACTACAGTGAATACTCTTTTGTATAAATTGTCAGGTACGCTCGATTAAATGTTTTGTTTACTAATAAACAGATAATTGCAACATATATCTTTCTACAGGTTCAACCTATTTTTCATCATTAATTGTTATATGCCCTTGTGTACTAACCACAATTCTATGACATTTTAAAAATTATTTATTATTTGTAAGTTATCATTTTATTTTATGCGTTTAATGTCGTTAATGTTTCTTTTTTCAATTATTAGAAATTAATTTTGATAGCCTTTTTTATTTTATCTAATTATTATCTAAACTATTTTGTACCGATAGTGATGTTTACTTCAATGAATTTGTATGTATTTTTGTTGTTGATAAAACTTTTTATTAATATGTTTTTGTTCTTTTAGATATATCGCCATTTCATCAGATGTTTAACCTTAAGCATCGAAGTTGTTACTTCTTCCTTTTGTTTGATGCCTTTTTCTGGTCAACGTCACATTTGCGCCATCTTGCAACTTTAGTTTGTTTTTCAATTATCATTGATGTATATTGTCAATCAAGTGGTCTCCTTCGCTAAGCGACTGTTTGCCTTCAATAATCGCTCTACTAAAAGTAAATGCAAAAAGCTACAACCTTCCAAATCTTTACGCAATAAGCGAAATAATAAACAACAAAATAATATATCAATAAAAAATACTAAAACTGCTGAATGTGGTAATAATAGTAATAATGATACATCGGCTACTAATCAAGTAGAGAAATCGTTGTCAGCTGTTGCTAACCGAAATTCAAAATCAATTTCCAACACTACAAACGCAAATAATCTTGACTTGCCAAATAATTTTTTGTCAAATAAGGTTAATCAGACGCAAAGTCGAAAGAGAAGAAAAAAGAAGTTGGGTCTAGTTTCAGTAAAACGAAAACGTATTATTGCTAATCATAAGCCATCAACTCAAATTGTTCCGATTGTAGTGGACGAAGCAAAAGTAGAGGAGACTGAGGAAATCATCTCACCACTATCTCTGGCCTCATCATCATCATCTGCTTCTACTTCTATTTCGTCGGTTTCCTCGTCAGTTGTACAATATAAATCCAGTTCAAGCCAAGCTAGTGAGTTTGATTTTTTCCGTACACCAAAAAGTACGTTAAAGCCAATTGATTTCGACAATCATTCAGACACCACTTTAGTCGTGCGAAGAAGCAGTCGGATTCGACAACAAATTCAACAGCAAATTACCAGGTTCAAAGCAAATTCCACATCCTCATACTACAATACTAGTGATACTGAGTCAGCTTTGATGAGTACCAGAAATCGACATAAAATGCGCCTTCGAGGTTCATATGATTCGCAAGAATATTCCTCTTCGATCTCAGATCACTACCACAAGCGAAATTATCGAAATGGTCGATATGTGTACAAACGATATCGACCAGATGACCGTGACCGCAGCTATCGTTATGTAGATGATCGATACAGGCGACGTTATGATGGTAGAAGCAAAAGTCGAAGCAGAAGAAGAGGAGATGCTAACCGAAGTAGTAGACGAGTTTATGAAGAACGACGGTCACGGCGGGGATATGACCATAGTTCAACAAGATATAGGGCACGTCCTGAAGTTGACCATTATCGAAATGGCGGAGAATTGCCCAAGAATCGCCGCCGGCACACAGGCTCACCTTCGAGAACGCCATCGGAAAGGTCCCGTAGTTCATCGACTACTTCCCCGACACCTGATTCGTATGCCTCATCAGATGGGTCGTGCACATCAGAAGAGTCAGCACCGCCATCTTATCAAGATCACAACAATCGTCGGCGAAGAAGAAGTGTTGAAGACAGAGGAGGACGAAGTGATTTGAAACGACGCCGAGAAGAATCGAGAAGTCCCGAACCAAAAAACAGGTCAACCAGAAATCATCATCAACAACAACACTATCGATCGAGAAGTTCAGACAGTGCCTCCTCGAACTCTTGCAGGTCAAACAGCAGAGGATCCAGGTCTGGCTCTGGCTCCTACTCGCATTCATCGGCTTCCTCTCGGGTATGTCTTATTCCTTTTTTGGTACAATTGATGATTGGTCCGTTTTGATTTTGATTGATTACTCTCTTTGAACCTATTATTAATCTGGTTACTAAATACATGAGTGAATCTGCGCTGCGCTAAACGATAGGTCCCCCAATACAGGTTTAATATTTACTCCCAGTTGGTGCTACTATTTGATGAAAGCGTTTGCTAAAACAAAGATAAATTTGGACATTTCAGTGCCTGTTCTTATGGAATGTATGTGACGCGCGTGTGCGTGACCTTTACATCATATTAACTTAATTGAATTTGTGTCTATAAATCACATTTGATTTTATATTTCGTTTGATAGTGTTTTGTTATTTATTTTCCTCTTATGGGTGAAACTTTGCTATTATAATTGTTCAATTCATAGTATGATGTACAACTACTTTGCTCACTTTATTCCATTCTCAATGTTTTCTCTTTTATTACGCAGGTTTCACGTTTTATTTTTTTTGGTGAAATCTACTTGATTAGCTAAACACAAACGTGTGTGTGTTTTGGATTGGACACAAGTCTCGGTCTCCTACTGTACTTTGTGTTTGTCTTGATTCGTACTGGTTATAATGACGAACTCGATCTTTGTTGTATTATATGGTGACTTGGTTTTGGACTCGAGCCAATTTGGGTATAATTCTTCCAAATGGCTTCGAATGTGTGTGTGTCGGATATGTTTTTTAAAGTGTCTCTCGGTGTTGAATTCTCGATTTTTCTATCTCGATGTGAATATGCTGTTGTAGTATAGTGAGATCTATATTTAAGATTCAAATCTGTGTTGTGTGTCGATAGCGCCAGCTTGAGCATTACATTCATGCATAACCCGCCTATGTTAGCATTATAAATCAAATGCCTCATAGAAATGCATTTCTCTCTCCCTCGTTTTTAACCCTGAAACAGGGAATATATTCTTTGCCTTCTGATTGATCTCCTGTTTTACTTTCTCCAGTCTATTTGTTTGGTAATTCAGTGTGGTTGTAGTGTAGTTTACTACTTTTACATACATAACAGACATACATTCACTGGATTTATGGGTTAATTTCAAGTGTACGCCTAAAATAGTATAGTAGTTGCACTCATAACTTGCCCAATAATTTGTTGATTGATCTGAACTTGAAATTTTCCACAACTCTTACTTTTTCCATTTTTGTTGTTGTTTTTGCTTTTCTCAACTCGATGTTAGATTATTATCGTCTCATTTTTTTAATTTCTATTTTATGAGTTTTTTGCACTATTGATCATTACATATGCTATGATATGCATTATAATTAGCGACTTAGCACAGGCACAAGCACAGACATACAAAACTAGTCAGTCATAATTAACGCCTCAATTCAAGCTCATAATCGTGTAGTAAGATACACTATTCACAACTATGCCTCAGATATGTGAAAACTACTTTAGTGATTGGTGTGTATGTTGAGATGCTCAATTGAGTTTACTCACAATCAGGCAGGCATATGCTAAGTTGTGTCTGTGTGTGGCATGTGTGTGTGTTCTTGAAATCGCATTTCACCGCAAATCTGCACGATTCCTCTTGATCTTGATTTCATTCATTGTGTCACACACACACACACACACACGTATCACTCGTGAGTGATATATCCCTTCATTATGACTTGGACTACTTGTCGGTGGTGGTGTATCGTTCTAACGACAGCCAAACCAAGCCAAGTCAATGCCAAGCAAACCACTGACAATTCGTGAGCCAATTCGACTTGGATCGTTATCATCATTAGCACTCGTGTTTGGTGTTTCTCTTGTTTGCATCTCGTATTCTACTATACTTTTCACTTGATTCTTTGTTTTTTTGTTGTTAATTTCTCATTGCTCATCTGTAGTAAGAAGAGTTACACACACACGAATAGTACTCTCGCCAACCAGAGCGTGTGTATGTGCTGCATTGGTTGACTATTTTTAGGTTTATTTTATATACGGTTGATATTTGTGCAATAACCGGTCGGTCTCTGTCGTCGTCTCTAGTGTGTATGTGTGTCTACAGTTGTGTCGCTTCGTTTTTTGCTCCAGTGCGCGTTCTACTCACGTCGACGGATTCAGTTTCCCACACTCTTGAACCAGAATCGTATACCTAATTATATCTCGCATTGATAATACCTCGCCTTGCTCTGACCTAGTACTCTCTGCTCAAGTGCGAGTGTATTCGTATATGTGTCTGTATGTGTGTGTGGTGTTCGTTTCGATGTCTTCTGTTCTATCGGTGATAAATCCCGTGTGTGAGTTTGCTTATTTCTCTTGTTGCTGTCTGTCTTGTGCGATGAATTTGTTTGTAAATTGTTTGACTGATTTTCTTGCTGCATGTGGCAAGATTGTCTATTGCCGTGTGTCCAATAGTGTTTTGTTCTCTTGAACTTGATGACTTGCGTGTGCACTTCTCAAGAATGACCAAATCGGACACGTTGATATCTTCACCTTCTATTGCTGACACCAGTTCCCAAACAAGTGGTGGTTATGGTTCAGTGATGATGATGCCTTCCATGCCATCTACTCACACCCTCAACGGTGGTCTTGGTCCTGGTGGCTTAGTGGACTGTTCATCTGTAGTGCAACCTCGATTACTGCTCCTGCATCGAGATGTTATCGCTCGAAGACGAAACACTAGTGGTGAACGAAGGGGAAGTTTGCCCTTGAACTTAGAGCAACTCAAAAAGCAACAACAAATCGCAACCCAAATTGATGCGAACAATAATGTCGATAGTGTAATTAGTCCACCGAGTGTGGCAATGTTTTCCTCTTGCCCACTGGTGCCTACCTTGTCCAATGAAAGTGTGCACAATGTTCAACGTGATACAAGTTATGTTTCACCAGGTGAAGATGTCTGTGTGTCTCTGCCTTCTTCTCCTCAATTGATTACCACCACTACTACCCCCTTACCTGCCATATCCACCAAAGATCACTGTGATTCAAATGAAACAATGATGAACAACTTTGTAAATCAATGCATTAGAGATTGTTTTCTACAAGCATTTGCTGATTTGAAACTGTCCAAAGTTGACACTGAACTTGGACATAATGATCATGCACATACCAATAATGATGTAAATGTATGTGGAGATAATGAATTGGTTGAGCCACTTGCGGATGAGAACGTATCGCCTGGTCCGCTGAAGATTAGTTTACGACAATTAATTGAGCAATCCATTTCGTCTATGATTGATCAGTTGATTTACAACGAATTGTTGCCAAATTTGCCTGTGGTCATTGCCAAAAGTAAACAAAAATTATCAATACCACAACAAGAACATGTACCTGCCATCAAACAACAACAACGACATCTAAACGAGCCTGTTATCAAAGAGAACGTTGTCACTAAAATGTTGATTGATTTGCCTGCGACCGAACAAGCAGTGACGGGTTTGAATAAAATTCAAATTAGGATTGTTAGAAAAGGAAAACCAGCTCAACCAACCAATGATCAAATTGAGTGTAAAAATGCAATCGATTTCTCTACAAGTGTAAGGCCTGAAGCTATTAAAGTTAATCTCATAAAAGATGTCAATTTGGAGCCTTCTATTCCCACCACTCCAGCTGTGCCTCAAAAGTCTGCATTACCTGAACAGCCCAAAGCGGAGTTTGAAATAGCCCAAACCGAAGTGTCTCAAATTGGCGCAGCTCGATTTCACCGACGCACCATAACCTATGCGGAGTTGTTGGAATTCCCCCTCGTGGTTGTAATTGACTTTTACTATATCTCGGGTTTTGTGCCTCGACAAGAGATACCATTGCCTGTCTATTGGCCACTTATGAAATCATGTACCACCACAGCAGTAGTACCGGTCATCACACCCCCATCACCCGAAAGGCCTCTTTTGCCACCAGAACAACCACCAGTTGTTGTTGAGCCAGTTAAGCCCATAGCAGTGAAGCCAATAAAGCCGCTCCATGCTTCAGAATCGATATTGCCCCAGTCTCAGGAGTCTTCACTGGAGCAACAACAGCGGTCAAAGGATGAAGAGCTCAAATCGCCAGGTCATCAATACCATTACCGGTACCGTCGACGACGTAAGACTCAACTGTGGGATACGACATCCGGCGTTGATGATGTGTTTTCCGACGAGAGTCGAAGTTTCTCACACAATTTGCAGCCTTCTAAATCGACTGGTCATCTTCATAGGTCATTCTATCAGCACAATGCTGACCCACATTCTAATACAGCCGTACCAGAACCTCGAATGGTGGACCCACCACGACCACAAGAGCGTCCTCAAGTGCCACCGAAACCATTCATCGAATCGAATGATCTGGATTTTGATCTCATTCATTCGAATGTTTACAATGTGAGCAAAATTCTGTTTGTTATTTTTTCAAAGCATCCTTCATCATCATGCTTGTTGCTATTTCCACTAACCAGATGTCGCGCCTTCTCCATCACAAAATTATTTATTGAATTTTATGAATGAATTTGAAACCTTGAGTAAGGGTAATGGTTTGTGATTGTAAAGTGTGATGATTTGAGTGAATCCATTTGTGATTGAAATTTCTGATTAGTAATGTGTGCCTGGTTGTGTGCACCACAGATAGACCTGCGACCGAGTCTTAATGCATTTGAACAATTAGAGATTCTAACTTTAGAGTGTGATGACTTAACTCTCCTACCACGAATTGTATCTCTGTGCATTACTAGTAGTGTTGTACGTAATGCCAATTTCACATTGTAGCTCACACTTATGCTGCATCACAACACACACAAACGACGAAGACGACCAAATCTCTCGATGCTCTTGCAGTCTCAGGCTTCTAAACACTCGGAGAGTCATCTCTTGAGTGTGTTTCGCTATTTGCGTCTCGAGTGTATGTGTGTTGATATCTTCTTGATTAGTACATCTGGTGATGGATATAGGATTCGCCGTGTTTTACTTTAGGTTTAGCTTAAGATTCTGAATGTGTTGCTGTTGGTGTTATTTGTTTGTTGCTTTTTCTCCATGTGTCGTGGTCGTCATCTCTCACTCTGCCGCAGTGAGACGATTCCTAACTTTCTCTTTCTCTCTGTTTGTGGCGAGAATTGACTTTGAATTTCTGGTGTGTCTGTGACGTTTATTCGCACCGTGTTCTTGTCTTCACTGTGTGTTTTCTTACTTCTCGCTTTATTGCCACCATTTCCAAATCGACTCGCGACTTTTGACAATTTCAGCAGGATTTTCTCCCACAATTTTTCTGGTGTGTTTTGTTGTAGGCAATATCTCTGCAATCTCCACTCTCTATTGCTCTCTTGTGTGTGTGTGTGGGGATCCATTTTCATTTTCCAGTTAGCCAGCTCTATTTGTGTAAGCTTATGTGTGTGTGTATGTCTTGTGAGATTCTCTGTCATTTGGTTATGCCTTGGTGCGAATCTATTCACCCAAAAGTTGCTATTGCAATTGATTCTGGTGGTGATTGCAGTCACATTGTGTGAGTGTACATGTATGTGTGCATGTGTGATCATGATTAGTCGCTGTGGTGTGCTTGCACGTCTTTGTTTATATGCTCTTGTGCTACGGACGGTTTTGGTTTTTTACGATTTACGCCGTGAATTAGTCTGGTTTTATACTGACACTGCTATGACACACTACGATTCGTCGAGTTCACTTGTGATTCATAGTAATAACCGTGATTTGCCAAGAGTAACACTCTAAACGACTCAATACAACGAACCATGCCATGTCATGAACCTTCTCTGATTCATCACCATTCACTTCGCACGGTCCAACCAAACAGTTGCGTGTCACCTTCACTTGACCGTTCCATCAACACTCAACACCAACCTCACCGACCCAATCGGCATCATCAGTTGACATCTAAGTTGAAGTTATCCAAATCATCTTCTGCCTTTATTATTCCATTGAACTCGCTCAATCAAGTCCATCCTTACCAAATGGCCAGTATTAATGTAAAGCCAAATGATAAGCAGCCAACGAGTAACAATAACAAGTCAGTGTTGTCACCTGTCCGCAGTGCCGTATCGCCACTCATTACACCCATCAAGGAGGAGGATGTTGATGATGACAGCAGTAATAATAAAAATAATAACCAAGCACCTGTGGTCAATGGAAACATTGCATCGAAGATTGTCCAGAATGGTCAACAAAACAAAGCTCCCAGTCGCAATCCACTGTCTCCTGCACCTCCTCCTCAAGAGGCAAGGTTGAATCAAGGAGGACATAACCCGCACAGTAGCAATCAATCGAAACAGTCGCGATCGAGCATATTCTCCTGGACACGTAAGCGTGCCATTCGTTTTATGTCCACAGTTGGACAGTCACTGGACCAATCTCTTCAGTCTGTTCAGTCGTTTCTATCACCGCCACCCGATCCGTCTCGTACAACCGCTTCCAATACCACCTCTAGTCATCATCATTACAATCATCAGCAACAGCCAACACATACATCTAGTCATGTCCGACCTAAGGGCAACAACATTTCCGGTGCAGACTGTTTCCATTACTACCCCCAGTCAAACCAGCAGCATCAGTCTGGCAGATACATTCCCAAGGGTGATCCATTTTGGTATCACAAGGCTTACTATGACAGCAAGTCGAAGCAACAGCAGAATGGAAATATTCCTGCTCAAAGTAGTGGGGCTGCTGGTCAGTTGGACCACTTTTACTATGTCTACGAGAATGGTTACATCAAGAAGAAATGGGTTTGTCCACTGTCACTTTGACATTTGTCTTTTGCTTACGGGCAAACTAATCTAAACCAGTCACGGCTTGTTAGATAACATCTTGCATACCAAATTGGCACTTTTGATCTAACCTTGACTCAAATACTTGCAAATGTATGTCAGTTAACAGTTTTGATTGAAATTTTATGAGTTTCCAAACCAAACCAACCAAAACTAAGCAACTTTCTACAGTTGGCACATCAGGCTAGGTGAGTCTTCTTGCGGTGTACGCCAAAAGTGTGCGAGCGAGGGAGAAAGGAAAAGAGGAAAAAGTTCCTTTATGCGATGTATGTGATGGCATGTATAGTGTACGTGACACTTGGGTCATTCACTTGTGAGCATTGGTCTTACAGTTACTTCGCAATTTTATAGTTTATCTCATTTTATCAAACACGGCCATTGGTTTCGGTCAAAAATGGTTTTACTTGTCCAGTCTTGTTTACCTATTAGCTATGAATTGAATTTGATTTATGGTCGATTTAAGTTTGTTGGTAAAGACAATATTATAGTGTTGGCATGCAATGCGTTTTGCCGTTTGTTTTGATGATGTTGTCTGTCCACGTGTTTTTCCTTGGCTTTAATATTTGAAATGCTTTTGAATGAATATTGATTCTTCTCTTTATATTCTGTTTGCTCTTGAGCATTCTTCCGATTGTGTTTCTGTTGTGTATATTCCCCATCACTCTGTTGATGTATTAATAGTCCATGACACACTTATGCTGAGAGAGATGTTTTTGCTCGATAATGTTGAGTGCGTGCTGCAAATCCATGCCCGAACAAATTCTGGTGACATCTCCTGGTGGAGAATAACAAAAGTGTGTGTGTGTTCGTCAAGTGAACATTCTTTTCTAACTTGTCACATTCATTGATTCTCCTTTTAGGGCACTTTGAGATTTTGTGTCATTAAAGTGTCAGCAGCAGCAGCAACAGTCTTGTGTTATTGTGTTGTTTCATCTATTGAGCTATTTAGATCAGGGAGTGTGTGGAATTGAAACTAGGAAGTATTTCTCAAGGCGATAGTTGTTTGACTTTATGGCGTGGGTGAGAGGAGATTATTGGAGAGTCTGGCGCCTTTGAGAATGCCTTTGACTCCACTCGTTGCTGCATTGTCAGTGGTGCGAACAGTATGATCATCTCTGCCACTGCTCGATGGTACAGTGTTTGTTTGATTTTAGCCTAAAAAAGCACTTTCCTTCCTTGGTACAGTGTCTCAAGTGGTGTCTCTATTATTTGCATCAGTTAGGCAAACTGAACAGATCACTGCACTCTATACTCTACTTTATTTTGCTTTGGTGGTGTGAACCCCGAACCATTGTCGTCACACATTCAAACCGACCGGATAAATCTTAATGATTTGCTATTCGACATTTGTGGTTGTCGTGGTTTGCTGTCGGTGGTCGTTTGTCGCCTGGGATACATTGTGACCAACTGTGATCGGTGTTTGTGTGTGTGCCCCTGATGATGTAGTGCCTCGGCCCTTCTCCACGATCGATCTCACATTAAAGTGTAGGTTTATGTGTCTGTGTGGTTTTGCGCCTGTGGGTGAGTGCTTCTTGTGAAACCTTCTCGAAAGACCACTTAGAGCGAGACCTAGTTTCATCATACTCGAATCAATAGTATGATAATGGCCAATAATCTCTTTTTCCTTGCAATGTGATCTACTGTGTATCTTCTGTTGCTTCAGCTGCTGATGACGCGTGCAAGTTCAGCAGCACTTTGTTTTCGCTTTAACTCGTCAATGGAAGTGTATGATGTTTAATGTTGAACTTGTGCGATGATATGATCTACTTTGACTGAACTGGTGTCAATCACATGGCATCTGGCTTGAATCGACCACATATCCACCATATGTGAGATGATCATCTCAATTGAAGGCTAATATGTATTTGTGTATGTGCATGTCGTCATTAATTAACTTGCTCGTTAATGCTCGTGCCGATTGATTGATCGATTGATTACGGAACGACGCCTTTGGTGTGTGCCCCACTGGAGGGGTGAGGGTGATCCTCTCCTGGTGGTGTATTTCCTCTCAATGGGTGATGATTGTTTGCCACTGGTACTGGCCTTGCTTCCTTTCATCTCGTCCTCGGTTCCGACTCTGTCCGTGTACACTAGAGTGCGTCTTGAAGAGTGTATTAATAGACCACCATCATCTTTGTGCCTTGAGCACTGCTTCCAGGAAGTAATACCACGACGACTTTGTCTGTGGCAAAACCCAATCCCAGTGCCGTTAACCCATTACAAACATTACCGACATTACGTTGGTAAATCCGTAATTAAATAACGGAGGCCAGTTTGTTGTGTGTTGTGTTGTTTGTATGTCATCGTATTGTGTACTAATCAGCACAATTTACGCTTCGATGATGGCTGAGGAGAGCGTTCGAACGCTCACTCACTCTCCGCTTTGATCATGCACACCACCCAGACACCGAATGACTGTCTCGATCTGTTTTGGTGTATTATTTATGATGATGAGATGAGATGACAGTGGCAACTACAAGAGACCGTACTGGTCCTTCACTGCACTTGCTAACCACCGAAGTGGAGTTCGTTAACATCGCCATTCGAACTGTTCACTAGTCACTGTACGATCACTGGTTTATAGCGCCCTAATCCCACTACATTGGTGCCTTGTGCAACATATCCGCGTGGGTATATTCTTACTACAGTGTTTGAACTCGAATCTTCTAGTGACTCCTTCTCCTCTGTAGTGTGGTCGTCTCGTGTCATATCGTTTTGCCATCTTAATTGGCTAGATGTGTGTTGCATTGTGTCATCATCGTCATTTGAAATTTACCCAACTGAAGGCGTATTATTGTTTTTTGATGTATTCTGTCTCTTTCTCCATTTCCTCGTTTGTAATTCGTTGTTTGTCGTATTTTTCCTCGTGCATCTGTCCGCGTGGTGCACATTCATCTGCACGGCTACATTAGTGCACACACCACTTAGTTACAAGTTTACGATATATTCGAGCAATATCTGTATCTCGATAGTGCAATGCCTAGTTGACAACGATCTCTCTTGATTAGATTCGACGCCAGTGTGTCTTTATGCTCTCTTCGACTCTCTTCTCTGGCGATACTACTCTGATTAACCAAACGACGACACTATCATTTGTGTTTTGGTGGTACACTTCTGTGCACACACTTGCTCACTTGTCATATGTTTTTATGACGCTCCCACGAATATTCGCGAGTCGGTATAAATGCATCGCTATTAGCCATGATCACGGTCATCTGACAAGAAATCGCTCTCCGCAGTGCACACACACTCACCACGCTGCCACTGTCTAATTGTCTTTTGTGACATGTGTTCCGCTGTGTTGTTTCCTTTCACTGAGTTCTTTCACTGAATCAGCAAGATGCACTATTCTTCGGCCTCGTATTACCTTAACTCGGCCTCTACTTATGGCTCAGGATATCCTCGTCGATATCCCACGACCTACAACGACCATCTTGGACCGGTCAAAGAGCACTCTTCCACTTCTGCCTGGTCCAGTAGTCATTCCAAGCCCGATTACCATCTCCCACCGAGTAGTCAGTACTCAACTACGAAAACATTTTCTTTTTCTGGCGCCAATGGTCACTATGGATCATCGGGCAGTAATCACTATCCCAGCACGAGTTATTACAAACCAATGAATCACCACCTCGACTCGTACAGCACTGGTTCCACTTCCACCGGTTATTCAACTGATTATTCCCGCAAACCTCATGCTATTGTTGCGCCTAGCAGTCGGAAGTTATCGGATGCCTACTCGAATTCGTCTTCCTCTTCGTTAGCTTCTTCACTTTCCACCACAAGTTTCCATTCTGCTGCAAGTGGCGGTTCGGGTGCATACAGTTCCTCGGGATATGGTGGAAGTAGTCACGAGATTGGTGCCAGTAATACTACCAGATCCCGTGGTTCTGTACTGTCTCGCTGTTTGCCCAAACCGATTGCTAGCACCTGTTCGAGCCTCTTGTCTCGAATATCTAAATTACGATTAAACTCTTCCAAGGATAATGACTCGATTGCTTCGGGTACTACCCGTGGTGCACTCTACACTTCCGCCTCATACTCCGGTTATCCGAAACAACCGTACAGCAGTAGTACTAGTAGTTATCTGCGGAACAATGCTCAATCATACCAGCGTCACCATCAAGGGCCAACTCATCTTCTTCTGCCTTCCGGTTCCTATCTATCGCTCAACTCATCCTCGCCCTCATCTTCTGACGAATTTACACACCTTCCACCAGTGTATCCGAAACCAGTCACTCGAAACCGATATCACTTTCGGTATCCGTTCTCTACTAGTGCAGCCATTCGATCGGGGGAGAGCACAAGTGCTGCCTTACGATCAAGTTATATCACTGGACGAGGCACAGTTGCTGCTAACGGTGGTGGACATTATACTTCGATCTCACGGTACAACGCCAGTTCGTACCTTCCATCAACCACCCCGTACAGGTCGTACTTGACTGGGAAAAAGTCCGTTTCACGAAACTTTATCCGTTGCGATTATAGTGCGTACAATCGTTATGGCAACTTTGGTGCACCCGAGGACGGTGATGTGAGCAGTGTAAGAAATGAACAGTGTTATGCACTTGATGATTTGAGCTTACAGTTATGCCAGCTTTCCCAGTGAACCTTTCTTTTGTTCGGTGAAAGGTTTACCCGGAAATCTGTCAACCGTGTGTTGTGTGTGTTTGTGTTTTAGTAAACGCTTTCTCAATTTGCAGCAGTCTAACTTTAGATCTCTTGAGTACACTTCCCAATTAGTGTTTTACTATATGTGTTTAGCTTATTTTCCAGTCTCTCCAACCTTCCCCCAACATAAGTCCCCCATAACAATTTTTGGCTTTAAATCTTAGAACGATTTCGGTGAGAGATAACGTGTGATCGTTTCGTTTGATTTACCACTAAGCTAGCTTTTGTCCACCAGGGGAAATATAATTCCTCTGTCCCCAATGCGCGCACTACCATAACTCAATAGTCCTTAACTAAAGCAACAAATCACCAAATGAAATGAAGAATTTATTTTGATTTTTATTTTTCTCGTATTTCTCTTTCTCTCTTTTTTCTTATGAATTTGAATTCACATTTCATATCATATCATTTCGTAATGATGAACTACACGGTCGGTTTCGGTTGACGCTCGTTCGCACATGATGCATACAATCTCGGTGTATTGAATGAATATGAATATGAACACTACTCCTACTACTGTCGCGGTGTCCCGGCTCGTACTTGAACTCTTTCTGATTGATGGCCATGCCTGTTGATTGCTGCACTATCGCCTGCATTGGAACGACGCCCGAATGGATGGATGGATTGCTGTTTTTATTGGAACTCGCTGATTATTGCTGAATTGTGTCCAATTGCTGTACAGTCGCCGCATGCCAGTGATGAGGACCGAGGAGCAGGGGGCGCCAACACCGCCGCGAACCGACAGCACAATCGGAATAACAACAACAACAATAACCGGCGTCATCACCGGGCACCACAACAAAAGCACAGTAGCGTCGAAGACGACGAACATGGCCACTTGATCTACAAGCCTGGTGATGTGCTGCAAGATCGATGTACTTATATTATATTACTTTATTATATATTCGAGTTAGTCTACAGATCAGTCATCTCTTTGAGCTAGTCCTCAACTATATTATTGATAGGCCTATTTCTCTCTACGGTCCCTCTTTTTCTTATGATTAGGTTTTATTATTATCATTTTTCGAAAGTTTATTTACCTTTAATTGAATTTTACTGATTCTATTTTTTACTCACACCACTAGATGAAATCACTACCACACTGGGCGAAGGTACTTTTGGTAAGGTTGTTCGTGTCCTTGATATGAAAAAGTAAGTTTGCTTACCTTTTTAATGTTTTGATATTAATTCTATTTGCGTTTGAATATATTTTCACTAATTTACTTCAATACAAAACAGCAAAACAGCCTTGGCATTGAAGATTATCAAAAATGTTGACAAGTACCGTGAAGCAGCCAAATTTGAGATTAAGGTACTCAAGACTATTAGTGATCGTGATCCCAATTGTAGAAAGTATGTATAGCCCATTCGGATGGAGTTTTATGCTTATTGGTTTTCTTTTTCTAGTCTTTGTGTGAAAATGTATGACTGGTTTGATTACCACGGTCATGTTTGCATCGCATTTGAAATGCTCGGACTATCTGTCTTTGATTTCATGGTAAAATTTTGTTGAGATTGCTTTTGTTGATTAATTTTACTGATTGTTTATTATTTGCAGAAGGACAATAATTTCCAACCTTACCCAATTGAACAGATTCGTCACATTAGTTATCAACTTATCTATTCGGTCAAATGTATGTCTTTCTACTATTATAGAATCATTTAATATGAGTACTAATTTGCTGTTATTTTTGCTCACAGTTTTGCACGACAATGAATTAACTCACACTGATTTAAAACCGGAAAATATTTTGTTTGTCAATTCGGACTTTGAATTGGAAATTACCAGAAAGGTTTGTTTATCGTGTTTTGTCCGTTTTTTTTGTTTTGGTTATTATATTATTTATTTTTGATTATAGAAACGTGAACTTCGTCACATAAAGGACACAGCGATTCGATTGATTGATTTTGGTTCTGCTACTTTTGATGATGAACACCACAGTACAATTGTGTCCACGCGTCACTATCGCGCACCAGAAGTAATTCTTGAGCTTGGCTGGAGTCACCCCTGTGATGTATGGAGCGTTGGGTGCATTCTGTTTGAACTATATCAGGGTATGACACTGTTCCAAACACACGACAACCTCGAACATTTGGCAATGATGGAGCGTATTCTCGGTCCAATGCCTTACAGAATGAGTCGTAAATCAAAGTAAGTATTCATAAGAGTTAACCCAACCAACTAACTTTGTCATTTATCATTAGGACTAAATACTATTACCATGGCAAGCTATTGGACTGGGACGAACGCTCTTCTGCTGGTCGTTACGTGCGCGAGAATTGCAAACCACTGCACCGATATATCATTCAAACTGAAAACGAAGATCACCGACAATTGTTTGATTTGATATCACGTCTGCTGGATTATGACCCTACAAGTCGGATGAAACTGTCCGAAGCACTGAATCATCCATTCTTTCGTAAACTTCCTATCGAACTGAGGTTACACGAACAAGAAACTAAATTGAAAAAGTCCGACAGCCGTACTGACCAACTGGCAAGACGGCGCAGTTCAGGCTCTTGTTCTGACAGGTCCTCAGCCTCTTCATCGGTGTCCTCACACTCGACACACACTTCCACTACGAACACTTCCGAGAATCACCAACATCACCACAGTGAACGAAACAATAAACGAAGCCACAACAATGGTACCTCTCAACGAAATGAGCTCAATCACAATCCCTCACATGGTCTTTCATCGTTTTACTGATTAAGAAGAGTCTTTTTCTTAATCACTCACTTCCACTCCTCTTTCCTCGATCTTACCACCAAATCCGAATCTTATGTCGATAGGACTCTTCTCTTTGGACACTGACTTATGACATTATTCAGTTGAAGTCAGTTCCATCAGCAAAGTCCCCCAACCTCCCTTTTGTTCTCTATCTCTCCTCCGATCTTATCGTTTTTTTCATTTGCGACACACACACTTCCGAACTGCTTCTCCATAAGCTTTGTGTTTTATTATTTCCTCTCCACCTGACTGTGTATATCTTAAAGGTTAAAAAAAATATATCAAAATAGAGTCGAAAATAATTGACACATTTTAATATTGTATATTTGTTATTAATCATTAGACATAAATATCACAACAGCACAACAACAAGACGGTAACAAACAGAAGGTAATAGTAATGGAGAAAGAGGCAATGGCTTGTGGATGAATGGTCGCGAAAACATGTGACTGGTCATAGGTGAGGCGATGCTTTGCATGTTTGGTTGAAAGGATCGATGCAATATAAAATCACCGTGAATTGACATGCTTGATGTGATGAAGACCGAAACCAAGGCAGCCGATATAGGAAGATCAATGGTTCACAGTGGTTAAGAGGCAAACAATACAAAGATGATGAAAAAGACAAACAACACACCAAATACTTTGATGATCAACCACCGATTACTAGTGACTGAGGCTAGGTACTGAAGCAATGACTGGTGTGCGGCATCCACATTCAACATCGTATCGGAAACGTTGGCATCAATTCGAGTGATCATTTCCTCCTGTTGATGAACCAGTGTGGTTAGTTGGCTAAAAATGGTTCCCAGTTCAACGATAGTGGACTCAATGGAGTGCATCGTGTTGGCTCGTTCCTCTAGATATTCGCTGGTTTGGTCTTCAAACTGAAGCAGTGTTTGTGTCTGTATTGTTGCTGAATTGTTATGCCGATGACCGCGAATTGCAGCTTGATTCGAAGAACCCGATTCCATATCGTCGAGGTTGATCACAGTCGATAGTGCCGATGTAGAGCGAGAGTGCGGTAGTGACGAAGACGTTGAGGGTCGTGCACTTTGTGCCATCAACGGCGTGTTGATAGTTGGTGCATTGGTAAATTGTTCTCGTCTTTGCTTTTGTTTTTTCATATTCTACATAAAAGAATAAACATTTATCAATTTATTATATCAGTATCAGTTTTATTAATTTAATTCTCAAAATGAGTTGTCTTACCCGAGTTCTGAGTTCAAGTGTACTCTTGAAACTGCTACTGATTGATGCCAGCTGCTGTTGCAAGGTAAGCACCACATTTTTGGTGTGAGATTTTACATTCGATCCACCCGAATTGCGGGATTGCATTGAATCGAGCTGCTGCTGCCGCAGTTGTTCAATTTGTTGATTCAACGAGGTAATGTCCTGTTTCACAATGTACACCAGTTCGTTTAGCTCCTTACTGGATTCCTCGTCGTCAAATATGGTCTTCTTTTGGGCCAGCATATTGATCTTTTCCAGCTTTTGATAGGTCAAGTAGAGGTCGCGTGCAATCGACCGAGAGCCTCCCATAAAACGGGCGAACTGTGAATATTGTGATGATTGTGGATTGGAGAGTGGCGAATTTTTCGAATCACCGCCAATGACGCTGGCACCTTTTCGAGCCCTAAGTTCCATTGGCATAGCCACTCCATTTGCTTGTGCCGCCAAGAACTGTGGCCTACTAGCCATTGATTTGACTGTGGCCATAAATTCTGAAGTTCTATCACGTACCATTGTGAGTTCGTAATATGGATTTGAGTTTTGAGTAAGGAGGACACGATAATGTCAATGTGAGCACGATTCCAACTTTGGTGACGACTTGAGCAAAGACGGAATGAGTCGACTGTGTTCGGACACAAATAAAAGGTACCAGAGAGGATCGATCATACAAACTTAAAGGGAAAGTCTTATGGGGAAATTAAACGAAATGCATAAATAAATAATAATACGATGCACAAATGAAAACGAGTGATAAAGCATCGAGTGAAATGATTGAAACTTAACAAAATAGGCCTACGTATACAAAGTGAAAGGTTGGCTAAATGAGTGAATATAGTGCTGGGCTTTGTTGTTTATGTGCCAATAGTCGCTGACAAGTGTGACTTTATTAAAGTTTATTTTGGACACATGTTTCGGTTTTTGACGGAAAATTCATTTTTTATTCACCATATTATTGCCAAAAAATGAACATACAACCTTCGACCAGTAAACGTTCCTTGGATTCACTCGATTCTTCGGATGGCTTCAAAAGGCCCAAACCTGGAACAATGAGTTTATGCCCTGCTAATGTCGAACCGAGTACTTTTGTCACTGTTATCGATTCGTCCAAACGTTCCGGTCATCGGAAAGTGAATTTTCAATCGCTGAATCAATACACTCGTCATAAACTGCTCGTGAACTATTATGTTCTCACTAATCCCGATAAAGTTGCTGAAACTTTTTCGCGTGATAGATCTAAAGATAAGTCCGAATTTTCTGTGCTATTAGAGAATCATCAATTTATCTGGTCTGATGAAGATCTCGACTCAGCGGCATTGACCTGGGGACAACGTGTGGCAAAGAAATACTATGAAAAGCTGTTCAAGGAGTACTGCATCATTGACCTTAGCCGATATGTGGAGAATAAGTTTGGCATGCGATGGCGAACTGAGTCTGAGGTGATCGATGGCAAAGGTCAATTTAGTTGTGGTGCGAAACGATGTCCTGTTCGGGGTGGCCTCACCAGTTGGGAGGTGCTATTCTCGTATGTGGAACGAGGCGAAAAGAAATCGGCACTGATCAAGGTGCGACTATGTCCGGAATGTTCAGACAAACTCAACTATCATCACGTTCATAAGAAGGCCAAAATAAAGGAGAAAAAAGCGAAAAAGAATAAATCGTCAAAATCAGAAACCACATCTTCATCAGCATCATCATCATTTATACCAGCAATTACTATTAAAGAAGAGATTCTAACCGACACTGAAAGCGATGGCCCGAACAAAGGCAACAACAACAAAGGTGATAATAATACCAATTCACGCGAATATCAAGATCTGATAGATCAAATATGGAAACAACCGGTCAAACTTGAACCAGAGGAAACTGAAGCCACTCTTGAGGAAGAAGTGGACGATTATCTAAATCAACTCTTTTTGTGAATATGAAAATATATATATTTGGAATTTTGTTCTTGAAAAAGTGACCTTTTATTCAGTGCCTGTCGACATCAACATCGCGAAGTATTCACTAATAATAATCCTTTAACATTTCTCCGTGCGATTGTCATCATTGGTGATATCATCCACATAGTAGGATTTACCATAATAATTCCACGTTGGAAGAACACCACCCAAAAAGATAACGAAATCACCTCATTTGCGTTTTTGGGTTACTCATTTACGTCATGTGCTGATACTATTGCATATTTTTGCATTATGTTTGCATTTGCTTATTTGATGATTGTTTCTTTTTATATATCTTATTTTGAATTGTTTGTCAGCTCTTTGTTTCTTGTTAATCTTTGTCTTTGTTTATTTTTATAAATTTCAATTTTCAATTTCAAATCGTAATTTTTCAATTTATAACGTACGTCTTTTGTGAATGACCCCTTTAGTGTTTACATTTTTTCGAGCCAAAACAACTTTCGCTTTTGGTTGCAACTAGCACTAGTAACGGTTTTGCTTAAAACTTTTGCAGCCGTTTTCCTCGGTCATTGCCATTGGCCATTTACAATCGCAACCTTTTGTTTTGGTTTGGTTAAACACTTTTTTCTTTCGTTTCATGTCAACTTTTCCTTGAATAACCTAGTCACACACTCAAGCAACATGTCCACCTTGTGCGAACTACTTAAAGTGATCCAACAAGAGGAGAACATCTTTCTGTTTGCGCCCAATCTGATTGGCTATGCCCGAATCTTTTTTGCGGTGTTATCATGTCTCACGATGCCATACTACCCAGTTGCCACTTTGATTTTCTACTTTTTGTCTGCATTTTTGGATGCTTTCGATGGCATTGCAGCACGTGCGTTTAATCAGTCAACCAAGTTTGGCGCACTTCTCGACCAACTCACCGATCGATGTGGAACGTTGTGTTTGATTTTTGTATGGCTTTATCTGTGGGCAATTTTGATAAATTTGAAGATTAATTGTTTTGTTTCTTAGGTTTTGGGTCACTTTTACCCCGGCTACCTGTTTTGGTTTCAAATGTCAGTGGCAATTGACATTGCCAGCCATTGGATTCACACCCAAGTGGCGCTGATGACGGGCAAAACTAGTCATAAGGCCATCGACCTGAATGAGAATCCAATTCTTCGGGTTTACTACACCAATCGTTCTGTGTTGTTTGCGATGTGTTTCGCAAACGAACTGTTCTATGTCACACTCTACCTGGTGTATTTTTTCGAAGGACCACTTGGTATGTAACTAACATTAATATTTAAACCAAAATATTATTATTTTGGTTCTATATTTGCAATAGTATTTGGCATTGTGGGACTTTTTCGGCTGCTGGCAATTCTTTCTGCGCCGTTTGCTATCACCAAAGCAGTTATAAGCGTCATTCAAATGATTGCTGCTTGCATCAACTGTAAGGAACTTGACATGGCGGAACGACGTGCTGCCAAGACTGAAAAGGCCAATTAATATTTACTTATCACCGAGATATATCTCGTATAGACTGAAAGCAACCAAAAAATGCACCAAGATTGTACTTGTTTAGCCACACAAACATTTCAAATGGGACCCAATCAATTTCTTTATCTAATGTCAAGTTTATTTATTCATAATTCAGTCAAACAAGCTAGCAATTTTTGCAATTTGTCTGATTTCTGTTAATTTTGTTGTTTATTCAAATTTTAAATATTTATTAAAAGTTATGTTTGTGCTATGGCCAATTTGCTTGCCTTGCACCATTTACACACACATTTTACAGTTGTTAAAATTTCTTGTTAATGAAAAATAACATTTCTTGTTTGAGACTTAATTGTGTCACTAGAAGAATGCAATAAATAAGTCATTTGCATAAAAGTGTGGCCATCAAATACAGTGTACACTATACACCCCACTGGCCACGATCGACAATCGCCCAAGAAGACAAAATTGAAAGCGACAGCTGGCATTTGCTTCCACAGTAATTGCTCTACTGAGAGCAAGTCCTCCAGATTGCCGTGCACATCGCCAATGATGTAGCATGGTGAGTGACACTCTTCTGGTACTTTTATTCGCCTTCAAGCAAAATGTTTACATCATTGTACAGTGCAAGCAGTGACATAACATATCTTTCTTGTCCTGCATTAAGCCAAGTGGCTCTTCGGAGATGCCTTTTGTAGCGTTGAATAATCTCACAAGTTTGATGACCGCATTGGCGGAAGAGGACGCATTGAAAACACATTCCACAGAATACAGTTGAGCACTGCCCAGGGCAGTGAGGCCATTCGTTTTTTTTGGTTTGTTGTCAGCTGTAACTTTTGGTAATCGTTTTGCATTTGGTCCCGCACCTTCTGTTAAACTCAAGTTGATGAAAGGCAATTTCAAAATTATTTTTTTACAATACGAACAAACATCTGAAATGAAACAAACAAAATGAGGCAGTTGTCCACAAATTGAGCAAATCAAATTCTTATAAGATGTATATGTTACTGTAAAAGTGCATTGTCTGGTAAATGTGCACATTTACCGGTAAAAGTGAATATTAAGAAAATTTACAAACTCGATATACAGATTTACTGGTAAATGTGCACAGTTACCAGTAAATCTGCACATTTACCAAAACGTCTAGGTAAAAGTGAATTCTTTGACACAAAAATGTTGAATTAAAGGGCCAATTGTGCCAGAATATTACCAAAAGTGTGCACTATGACATTTATTTGAATAATATCTTGATCCGACAATAGAGGGACAAAATATATGCCAATTGGGGTGCCAATGATTAATTGCATGTTTAGTAGTTTGATTGACTTGGAATCGTGTGTGGTCGTCGATATTGCATAGAAGTGGTCTTCAAAGTCAAGATCACCGATGCTAAATACAAACGATGCAATATACATTTGCGATTATTATAATACAATTATAATACTAATTTGCCATGTCAAAAACAATTTTGGATTATCAAACATTTTTTTTCATAAATAGAAGTTGTTTATTGAGTTTTTAAATTGTCTATAGAATCATCATTGCAATGACATAGATTTAATTTAAGCAATCAACTTGGCGAACGATGGTTCCATTACCTTGTACCACATTTCGTAACCCTTGACACTCAAATGAAGATGATCAGAGTTGTACAAATCGGCAATTTCGTGAGCGAGACTAACTTCGAAATGAACAGCAAGATCAAGATAATGCACTCGCTTCTGGTCAGCGAATCGAGAAATCAATTTGTTGATGTCATGAACTTCAGTGTCCATTGGCACGGTGGCTCGAGGAAGAACACTCAACAACAACAGCTTGGCTTCGGGCATTTTCTCGTCAAGAGCATCCGAAATAGCTTTAATGCCTTTAGCAATGGCAGTGGCATTGTCTTTGTGGGAAATGTTGTTGGTACCTATTGAAAAATAGACAGAGTAAGGTTTGAGCATGGCTTTTGTTATAATTAACTTACCGATCATGAGGACAACCACCTTTGGTTTGACGTTTTCAAATTCACCATTGGCAATACGCCAGAGAATGTGCTCAGTTCGGTCACCGCCAATGCCATAGTTGAATGAATGTCGAGTCTCGTAGTGTTGGTGCCACACTTGTTTGCCATTTCCGGCCCAGCCATGGGTAATGGAATCTCCAAGGAAGACTGCTTTCACTTCAGCAGCGTGCTTTGTAGTTTGATTGAGCAGTCCTTCGTGGGAGTGCAACCAATTTGCATCTCGAGGTTCAGCTACCCAGGGGACAGCACTGGCAACAGCAGCGCAAACGGCAATTGTCAACAATAATTTGTAGGCCATTGTGAAGATGTCTGTGTTTGGAAATATACCCTTGTGCTGATCAATCACCGAATCACTTTATATACCATCAAAATGGACATTCAAGCAAAAGCCCTATCACAAGGATTTTGGTTAATCCCAATTAATAATTCGATTGTGGTCGATTAGATCGCTATCCATTTGAAGTGCCTCCTTGTTCCTGTTATGCTATGTCAGGTAAGTTTGATTGTGCCTTTCACTAATTTGCACAAACCTTTCACATCTTCATTTGTTTGTTTAGTGTACCTTTGAACAGTGCTATTTATACCGTAACCACTCGACCGCCGATAACGAGTCGATATTGACACAGCCTACAAGCATACAACACCTGTCCTAGCCATCTGTCTGGCCAATTCAATTGGCCCAATTGGCAGCAGGTCAGCTCAATGTTTCACACAAGCCGAATAACTTTTAGACAGTCCAAATGCCACTGCAGCAATGTAACCCTAGAACTCTGCCGACAAAACAAGTTATGGCTCCTTCTGGGCCCAAACTTGCCATCTTTACTCGTGATTTATTAGTGCCCATTTTGCTACTGTTGATTGTGGTTGTTCTGGTCTTTTCCATTCTCATCATTTTGTCTCAACTTATTTAGCATCTATTCGCCTTATTCCTGCAATGTAAGTCACATAATAAAAGTACGACCTTTGTCCAGGCCAAAATAACCTCGTTGATTAGATAATATCCTCTTATAATTAACCTAATCGAATTGTTTATGATTGACTATAGTCGATATCTTTAATAACTTTAGGTGGCACTCTAATACAAACATCCTTAATGCTAATCATTAATGATCAGGACAATATGACCCACATGAAGTTGATCGTTTTTATTAATAAAAATGAATTGATAAATGTCCGTGTTGATTGCGTTTGATCAATTCAGATATAGTTTTACTGAATGAGTTGCGAGAACAATGGTTCCATTTGCTTTTGCCACAACTGGTATCCCTTCAGTGATAGATGAATCTGGTCTGGTTCATAAAGTTCGGGAAGAACATGAGCCAAGGTGGTCTCGAAGAAAATGGCCAAATCGAGCCAATAGACTCGAGCATTGTCAGCAAAACGATGGATAAGCGTGTTCAGTTCGTGTATTTCGGTGTCATATCGCACCGTGGCTCGTGGCAACACACTTAGCAACAATACTTTTGCTTTAGGCATTTTTGTGTGAAGTGAATCGAGAACGGCACTGACTCCCTTGGCAATATCTGTGGCGTTGTCTTTATGTGACACGTTGTTGGTGCCTGAAACAAAACAATACTAACAAATTGCCATTCTGTCATTAACATACCAATCATGAGAACAATTAATTTTGGTTCGACCTTTTCAAACTCGCCATGTTGAATTCGCCAAAGAATGTTTTCCGTTCGATCTCCTCCAATGCCATAGTTGTAAGCATGTCGAGGTGCGTAATGCTCTTGCCAGACTGGCTTACCAAACTGTGACCATCGATAGGTGATTGAGTCACCGAGGAAGACCACTTTTGCATCGCCTGCATGTAGAAGAGTTTGATTCAGCATCAATTCGTGCCGGTGCATCCAGTTTTCCACCTGACCTGGCGCATTGGGCACCCACGGAATGGCACTGGCCAGAGTGGCACACAGCGAGACACAAATCAACATAAATCGAGTGATTTCCATTTTAGGGACAAATTTGCTTATTATTAGTGAGCCTTGTGGATTGCCTATTTATATGTCTCGCTGTCATTTACTACAATAGTAGCTGCTACAGTTCCTGGTCATTGAAAATTAGTAATATGCTTCTATTCGACAAAGGTATTTTGATGCTTCAAATGTGCTAATCAATGCTTTGTGCGTCACTTCCACTCGTCGAGATTTAGATCGTCTTGAGTGTGTCCTCTATGTCCTTGATAGCACTTTTTGTACTTTTCCACATAAAAATAATAATAACTTTATTATTAAGATATGACAAATCGAATGTTGTGTAATCTGACTGCAAAACGGATCACTTCTAATGTATTTGGTCAATGACAATCAAACAAAATCTTTTAATTAATCTTTCTTAGCCTGTAGACCATTCTTCTCGGGTTCGAGTACAACTTGTACTGCCGCCTGAACCAGTTGACGATGGTTGTCTTTCACTTTATTCCAATCTCTATTATTCCAAAAATATCGATCAAATTACTCAATATATTATTTGTTTAGGCTGCGGCTGTATACTTACGTTTCACTGGGATCGGCAATCATCTCGGAATAATACTTGATCTTGGGCTCAGTTCCACTGGTGCGGAAGGTGATAACACTGCCATTCTCAAAGTACAGTGTCAACATGAATGAAGATGTACTCGTGGGCAAGGTCTAGAGTGAGGATTGAAATTCGATTGTCACAATGGACTATTGACCAACAATTGGTTTGCTTACAGGTTTCTTGTCGCCGGTGGATGAATCATAGCCTCGATTAAGATCGCGCACTCGAACCACCTTAGTGCCACTCACCTCGGTGATGTACTGGAGAATGGAGACAATTGTTGAAGCCGTTTTTACATTGACAAGAAAAACTCACCGAATTAGGTCCTTTCAAATCAGCGACTCTATTAAAAATTCGTTTAATCTTCTCGGGGTCGTGACAAATAAAGTACGAATTGAGACTATAGTGGAAGCCATAGGTCTTATAGATCTGATTCAGTTGATCAAGTAGAGTGCTTTTTCTTGAGTGAAGATATGCGGCCAACTGGAGAATTGTGGCAGCTCCCGAGATGCCATCCTTGTCAAAGACATTTGTGCCAACCTGTACAGACAACAAAACTCCATTGAGACTACAAATAAATACTGACAAACTATGTACCATAAATCCAATAGCCTCCTCGAATGCAAACAAGACACGTTTGCCTTTGTTCTCCAAGTCCACTGCAGAGTTGCCCATCCACTTGAAGCCAGTAAGTGTCTCAAACCAATTGAATCCATCTTTTTTGGCAATAGTTTCCAATATCTTGGAAGAGACTGCAGACGATATCATGTAGCAGTCAGTGCTTGGCACTGCACTATTCGACCCTTTAAACTCATGCCAGAGCCACCAACCGAGAAGTGCGCCAATTTCATTGCCATTAAAAACTCGCCATTCGTTATTGTGCAGTTCGGCAGCAGCAAGTCGGTCCGAATCAGGATCGTTAGCAATTATCAAAGTAGAACCTGACTCGGTTGCTGTTTTGATCGATTCATCCTGATTAGAGGTCAATCAATTAATAGACCCCAATCGGGAATTGACCATAAGCCGACATACCAGAACACCTTGTCCCTCTTCAGGATTCGGAAAGACCACGGTTGAAAATTCTGGATCGGGATCCTTTTGGGACAGCACCGGAAAGTAGTTCCTGAAGCCAAGTCTTTTGAAGGCTTCGGTTAAATACTCGTGACCAACACCGTGCAGAGCAGTGTAGACTGCACGAAGGTCGCTTTGGCTAACCAAACTGACTTGTGTGGCTGTTTGGAGGAGTGCTTCAAAGTACTTGTCCATAACATCACTGAGTGGGTCGATCAAATTCGCCTCCGACTCGTAAGTAAGTGAATCTGTGTCCCACATTTGGTCATTCCATGGCACGAGATTCTCTAGAATGTGCGACTGAATGTGCTTGTCGTGTGGAGACACGATTTGGGCGCCATTGTCGAAATACACCTTGTAACCATTGTATTGCTTTGGGTTGTGCGATGCGGTCACCATTACGCCTGCCGCCGAGGACATCAATCGGACCGTAAAAGGTACAAATGGGGTTGGTACCACTCGAGAAAAGAGGTACACTTGAAAACCGGTTTGCAAGAATGCTCGGGCGCTCAATTTGGCAAATCGATACGAATTATAACGACCATCATAGCCAATGACCACACTACGAGGGCCAAGAGACTTATCTGATCGACCAAGTGAGGTCAAATATTTGGCCAAACCTTGGCAGGTTTGAATAATGACCAAATCGTTCAGTCCATTGAAGCCAGGCTCCATAAAGCCTCGAATACCGGCAGTGCCAAAACTTTGTCGCTGCAGAAGTAGCTCAGACAAACGTGCGACATTTTTACTTTGCACCAGTTCGGTAATTTCCTGTGTGGTTTTAGCGTTCTGAACATTTGAAAATTAGCTTTAACAGTTGCCCCAAAATTAATTAATTACCTTGTCCCATTGAAACCATTCGTTAACTTTCTGTTGTAGTTCAGAGGAGAATGTCTCCACGATGGACTTTAGATTGGGAGTGGCCATTTTGACCAGAAAGATTCGATGATGACGATGAGTAATCCGAGACAAGCTTGAAACTGAAATCGGTTTGGTTGAGTGTCTGGTCGCACAGTCTATCAGTGGCACGATAGACAAATTGATGAGTGAACACGATTGCGAGATTTGTCAAAACACGTTAAACTGGCCGACCAGTGATCAGTCTGTGTAGACAGTTATGCAAACAGTGAAATATGGCAAATTGACCAAACTTGATGGATGACACTAGATGTGTTTTGCTTGACACTGTTGCAACTTCCAGAGCGAACTTGTCACAACCAGAAAGATCGTTAACACTGTGAAACGTGAGTGAACTGTAACATGAACCGATAGAGCGAACAAAAACCAAAGTGACACCACTTATATGGCTTTACATTTAGTTGTTATCTGTCGGACCGAGATAAAGCAAACATTAAGTTAAAACAGTTCAAATACATAAGTTATTATCGTGATGATGTGTCATTAGAGAGAAAGACATAGCAGACTTGGCGTCTGTGAGTCTGTTCATACAATATAAATTAATTACTGCCAAGACGGGCTTGTTAGCTACCGTAGGACCATAACCGGGGGATGATCGCGGCTTGATCTTTGTACTTTGATTTGATCGACGATGATGGACAAGTGGCGAATGACGACAACAGTGGCACACATCACAAGTGTACTTCACAAGGTGTTCGACATACAACTATGTCAGTACTCTCCATCAGCAAAGAAAACATCTTGTGTCGAGGAATGCACAACGGACAGGCGTCGGAATACGTGATTTTCATTTGAAGGCCAATTTATACTCTCATTATAACGCCTTGATAATGTCAATGACAAGACGACAGGCCAATAAAACAGTGATGAAATCATCATTTGTGGATGCAAAAGTGGTGACCGTTGACCTGATGAAGCAAAAACTTCTAATGCCAATGTTGTCAAACCATCCACACGAGTGCTGCTTGCTAGACTCTAGCAGCTAGAGGGACAATATTGTAACTTAAGTTTGCCCGGACAACTATGCTTGCCACCAATATTGACATCTGACATTGACATCTTATTGACAGGACGTGCACTTTGCTCACTCCACAGATGGCACTGCCGAGTTTGTTTACATGCCACCGAATTGACAGATGGAATTAATTAACTCTCTGTCAATTTATCCACTTTGACGCATACAATCTAAATAAAGTTATATTCCTAACTTATTTTGAAAGATAGAGTCTGTCCCATACAATGCACAGTGACTACAAAAATCAAAGAATACACAATGCACAATGTCCAGGTTGTAAATATTTGCGATAACAGACCTTACAACACGACACTCAACACTGAACGGTTAGAGCATTTCCGTAATAGAACGACAAATTCATAAATGTCAAAATGTAGTTGAGCATATCAATTGATCACGTGTTTCAATGAAGGAAAAGCCCAACAACAATCAACTGACACGAATGACAGCTGAAATACCGTGATGCAAAAAAGTAACTTCCTTTATGGATCATCACTTGACATGAGGGATTTTGGTAATGTATTCAGAACATTGTGGGCGCTGATGCACATTTAGCCGTACGATTGTGGACTATTAATGCACAAAGTTACTCTACACGAATAGTCAGTCAGCTGAGCAGCCAATTGGAGCCCAAGTCCCACTGGTTGGTGCGCCACTGCATGAATGGACACAAATGGTTGTGTTACCTTGTGGCTTTGCTATGTTGTTATGAGAGATTAAGCAACTTTTGAAGCCTATTCCTTGATCGGTGTTTACACATGGTGACACAAATTGACCTCTCGGGTCACTATTGGATCGTTAGTGAAGCCAATCAACCTTATCCCTGTTGGCTCAAGCCTTATTTTACTACACACCTCATGTGATCATGCCAGTGCTGCCACCAGAAAAATAACTCTCGTCTGCGATTGTTTTGTTGTATTTTAAAAAATTCACCAAAGTTGACATTTTTGTATTCTTTCTGGTCAACAAATCATGCTTACAATCTTTGATATTATTTGCCATTTGGTGCTTTAACAAAATCATATCTAATCAACAGTAATGGTAAATAGTAATTTATTGTCAAATAATATTTGAAATTGAAACCTTTTGTATGTCAAAATTATATTTCTAAACTTATTGTCTATTTTCAGGTGAAAACTAAATTTAAGTGTTAATAATCGTAATCTCCATGTCACATACTGACATGTCCGTGTGCGCTAATTATTTTATGTTGCAATATGACTGAAACTGCTGAAGATTTAAACGATATCGAAAATGACGACGGTGTTGATATTGAAACTTATATTCCAGAAAGCAGCATAAAACATAATTCATACCGCGAAAATAGAGATTGTGATCAACATTGTTTATCCGAGGAATCTACAAATGACAATTCAAATGACTTTGAACAATATGATGAAGAATTTGAGAACGAACAACTAAGTACAAGTTCTAGTACAAGTTGGGAAGATTCTCCCTTCCATTCAATCAGGCAAATATTGGCGATAGCTAAAGTTAGAAAAGCTTATATTAAAAAAGAATTAGAAAGAGCTGAATATGATAAAATTTATGACGATTTTCATGGGAATTTAAGAACAAATTGGACACCAGGACTGAGACGATACCTGGAAGCAATTTATCCAGAAAATGCATTTGAACTTCCTACTTATCTTTTAGACACCCCAGTTGAAAGCGCTAATCTATCTAAAGATATAAATATCGATTTTTCATCAAGTCTTTTAGGACATCTTCTTACAAGTCAACAAAATCCAACTGAACCAGATTGTAATCTTTCCTCTCAACCACTGTCGGTAAGCCCGATTATTTTACAAGAACAGAACGATTCTGTTGTAGAACCCGTCAATTCTCCTCTCGAATTAGAAAATTTGCACAGTGAAGATTCATCTAATATAAAGAATTATCGAGCTGCGCTTTATTCATCAGTCCCTGATTATGATTCGTAAGTATTGTTTATTACTTATATTTGATTGATTAATAATCATACATTTATTCTAATAGGTACGAAGAGCTCGTGATTGATTATTTAGGCGGGCATCTGGAGGAAAACAAATTTTTAGAAGGCGTTCAAAATTATTGTTCTACCGACAAAGCAAAATATTTTCATAATAAGCTTTTTTCTGAGTTAGTTCAAAAGGCTTTCAACGCTGCTGAAACCGACGATAATACAAAACTTGATGTAGAATTTTTATTAGAGAAATTTAATGATCGTGGCATTAGTAGAGAGTTATCTCCATGTGATAGATCTCTAAATCTGATAAGTCACACTCTTGATGACAGCGATGATGAAGTAAATACAAATACGAAAAGGGGAAAAAAAAGGCAAGTTAAAGTTAACGTTATTGAGGATTACGACGACGACGAAGATATTACATTTAATACTGTAGTGGACTGCCCCAAAACTATTGATAATACTAGCAATATTGCTGAAGAATTAAAAAGCTTATCTTTTAAAAATGCATTGAATAGTGATGATGAAGAAGACAATAGTTGTTTATTTTTAGACAACAAATCTAGCTCAAACTCAACTGCTGAAGACTCGAATGAAACAAAAACGATCGACGTCAAATCGACCGGATTGCTCAAAACTACGTTCACCATAAATCGTCATCTTTCGCGTGATTCTCATTCAAATCTTTCATCCACCTCTCCTACCGTAAAAAGTTCCTCTTCTTTCCTGAATCAACTAGATTCCGATACACCGATCTCACTATCGCCTGCTGATAATCGAAAATTTGGGAGAGTTTTGAATTCACAGTTTCGTAAGTATAAGCATATTTGTGGTTATGACAATTTAATCATATTCTGTTTTTATTTGCAAAAGTTGGCACAGGAAATTTTACAGATTATAACATTCATTTGACACCATTACCTCAAAGAAAGAAAAAGAAGATTAAAAAATCAATAAATAAGTTACAAAAAAGTCCCATAGTCAAGAGTGAACCGATAACTTCGAACGTTACCCCAACTCAACAGATCAGCGCTGATTTTAATCCTTTGAATTTGAATAAAAACTTTATTCAACCTTGCCAAGTGGTCGAGCCTGCTCCAACTCTACTAAAGCAGTGCTTAACTTCGCCAACGCCTTCAATAATTAAAATCGCAGACAGTTCCAATAATAAAACAGCACCATTATCTAGACAACTGCAAGTCAATAAGTTAAATAATAAAAGACAACCAAACTCTTTGATTGCTAAAAAGATGAACCACATTTCTAAAATGTCGTCCCCAGCCGAAATGTCTTTGAATTCAAATTCTCCAGATCCGGTCACATTTTTCAACGATGATATGAATAATGATTCAAATGATTCAAAACAGTCAACTCAATCAATGCCAAACATCGTTAATAAAAGCACTTCTCTTCTTTCCAAAGAAGCCAGCAAAAACGAACATTCAGCTATCAATGCAAAAATAATTGAATTACTTCGTGCGAAATCATCAAATGCCACAATAAGTGAGAATAACAATCAGCTTAGTTTGATTAAAAGTAATTCTAAATCAAGAAGAAAATCAGCTGCATTAGAGTCACTACTTTGCCCAAGTACAAATGCTAATTTCAATGATCCAAGTAGCAGTCAACACCTAAATGTTTACTACAATGACATTGATATTGAGCAAAATAAAGTTACCAAGCAGGTTGACACGAAAAATCATGATAAAATGAATATTAAGCCCAATAAGAACCAACAACACAAAAACAACGTAAATAGGAATTTCAAGCAAGAAATGGAAACTATTTATAATGGTGATATCAAACACCCGATTATGCAGCCGGTGAAATCTGAACCTGTGAATTCGTTGGAGTTGCCTAATTCGAATAATTTCAATCACAATCATGATGTGTTTGAAGTCGATGAAGGAAAGATGACTGAACAAGAGAAACGCATAATTGACATGGACAGTGTTTGTGATGACATTTCGGACATCTCCTTTTTGGGCTTTAATGGCGGTCCGAATGGTTATGTGGATGAAACTTCCGATGATGAAGAGGAAGATTGTCAAAATGTGGTCAATTTCCAAAAGTTTGATCACATAATCACTGATGACTCAAACAATCATGAAGGCTCAATTTTCACTTTGAGCCACTGTTCTGGTAAAGATAAGAAAAAAGTGTCCAAACAAAAGACATTCTTTGATGAAGTTGCCTTGCCGGACAATTTGCGACTTGGTTTCCGTATTTCGGAAATTGCTGCACGGTTTGGTTTTTCGTTGGTTGATAGTAATATCACTCTTCTGTGTAACATTGGCTTGAAGGTAAGTGTCCTTGTTATGAAATTAACTCATTAAATTTTTAAATTGACAGAACTTTATCAAGAAAATCCTGACTCAGTTGATATCTTCTCGTTCGGCATTTTTGATGCATAACAATCGAGTTCGACATCATCTCGGAATTCCTTTGCCCAATCCATATCTTCGCACCTCTGACAGATCTCAGATAGATACCGATTCTATCAATAAAACATTAGGTAATGTGCAAATAATTTCATTGATTTGATTTGATTTATATTTATACGAAATATATATTTAAATTATATAGAAACACTTTCGGTGTTGTCGAACGGAGATTCTTTACTAAACTCAAAATTACATCAAAATTTTGAATATTCTATATTTCCGCCCAACCGATTGGATTCTAAATTTCGTCAAAAGAAGTATGGTGTAGGGAAGAATGAGCTCACCTTTACCAGCAGTGACCAAGTAACATTTGACTCACCGACTCAAGAAGGAAACATTGTTTCAAAGTTTCGTTCTAATTCTGGTATCTTATGCACATTAGACGAAACCGCAAACACCACACTAAGCTGCAACCTGCGTCATTTGTACAATATTTTGACAAGGGATCGATCACTGATTCCGGTGCAGCGAGTGTGGTCTCAAGCCTTGTACCGAACAATCGCGGCGTTCAACAATGAACACCAACTAGACTTGAACAGCAATTGAGAGTGATCGTATTGCTCAATCATGATAGTACCACGTTACGTGAACCCACTCTCTGTCCTGTCAATGGCCGTTGTGTACTGAAATAATGGTCAATTTCTCCCATTGTAACCAATTCATCCCTTGTTTGCATCTGTATATGTTTAATTCATTTTGTTGTTATGTACATTATTTCGCATTGTATATATGCACTCTATTTGTTGTTGTACAGTAGTTATAATTCTATATGAATGTGTCAATTGTTGTGACACGCAAGGTTCATGTTTGTTAGAATGTTGTAAATAAACACTGGTGCATTGCTGATCAATGCAACTCTTTCAAAATTTTGCACGTTTATTTCCGTGTGCCGGACTGTTTTGATTAATGCCACGATAATGCAATGATAGTTGACACATGTCAAGCCAATCTAATCGGAATCGGGCACTTGTCAAAATGAGTTCAATTGATCTCACTGAAACAAGTTGTTCATTCATAATGTTGCAGTGCATATGCAATAACTTGATATATACGAACCACTGATCACAGTGATCACCTATGTTTGACAACCACAATTGTTCGTCTAGCGCGATAACATTCCTAATCGGTACTAATGTGCTTCAAGGCTGGCACAGAGAAATAGACGTATACAGATAAAGCAGATGTATGTTGGAAGGAAAGATGCATCTTGCCTGTTGACCTTATCACATCTGGACGGGCACAATCGTTCGCTTGAGACCACAGCTAATCGATCATGTGATGGCACACAAGGGTCCATTGGCAGATAGCCGGACAGTGTTTCGACAGGCAAGGATTACCACCAATTAAGTGGACAGTGTTAATTGTTTGGTGACTCTAAATCGATCATCAATTGTTATTGCAAGCAAATGTCATTTCGATTGAGCTGTAATTGGACACAAAGTCGGATTTCCCTTTAAGAACACACATGCACACATCTTATAAGTATACTGTAATCGATATGGCACACATAGTACGATATGACGATGTGCGCGCCACTTGACTGTCAACAGTGACAATCAAACAGACCAAAGACCTTTTGTTGTGCTATGAGACAAGTTGTGTCTGTGTGAGGCAAGTTTCAAACAGAGCCCGAGCTCACTGATAAACTGAACGGTGACCGAAAATAGTGCTTACCGAGCGATAGTATACCGTAAAGTGACACTCGCTGAACGGTTCTATACTCGGCTCGAATGCGCGCGACAACGTTGATCAATGATCGTTTATGAACCAGTGTTTGGCGCACTTGGTGCGATTAGCTCCGACGACGACGACGACGTCCACTGCGATGACTACTCTGTCAACTAGTTGCGAGCCGTTCTTGCCACACCAACTTGCAAGTTGTCTCATTCGCTGGCCATGTGTTCCTTCGAGTAGTTCTTCATCTTCTGCTTCTACTGTATCACTCCCATCGTCATTTCGTTCATCGTTCACTATCGCTCAATCGATTTCTCGCATCGTCCATTCGTGTGTTCGTCTGTTCATTCGATTGTGGCCCACTCGATTGGCTCCATTCCAGTTTCATCTTCATTCGACTCAGCAATGGCTTCCAACCACCACCACGAAAAAGAACCACTCATGTAAGGAACTTCTGTGTTTGAAACAAAATCATAACCGCGGCGATTTTCTTTTTGTTGTTAGTTCCCCTACCACCGACCCAAAGTCGTACCAGGCCTTGTCGCAACAGTTGGACTCAACCAACGACACAATCGTGTACTGTATTCATGGCCGAGAGAGTGAGCTTTGTTGTGAGGTGACTTGCTCAAAGGATGGCCACAACTCGGTCTCGCAAAAGTTTGATTTGCCTCATTGCCACTTTTACGACGAAGAAAGGAACAAAACCGACAAACAAGCTCGCTTTCGACTGATTTTGGCCTCAGTACTATGTCTCTTCTTTATGTTGGTCGAAATTGTTGGTGGCTATCTGTCCAACAGTTTGGCCATCGCTTCCGATGCTGCCCATCTGTTGACTGATTTTGCAAGTTTCATGATCTCGCTTTTCTCCATTTGGGTTGCTACAAGGCCTTCCTCAAGGAAGATGAGCTTTGGCTGGCATCGGGCTGAGGTGATTGGCGCCCTCACCTCTGTGCTGCTTATTTGGGTTGTTACTGGGATTTTGTGTTATATTGCAACTGAACGAATTATCAAAAGTGATTTTGAAATCGATTCCGTACTTATGGTGATTACTGCCTCTGTCGGAGTGGTGGTCAACTTAATGTGAGCATTCGGTCAACAGTGATTTACCAACAGTAATTACCTCTATTTTATCCTGCACAGAATGGGAATGGCCTTAACTCTCGGTGGTGTGCCTCACGGTCACAGTCACGGCGGAGGCGGTCATGGCGGTCATAGTCACGGACACGAGAGTGGCGACTTGGAACATACACAAAAGTACTCCAGTTCTGCTCACAAAGGCAAAGGCAACATAAATGTGCGTGCTGCATTTATTCACGTTTTGGGCGACTTTTTCCAAAGTCTGGGAGTGTTGATCGCTTCTCTGGTCATCTACTTTTTCCCCGAGTATCACATCATCGATCCAATCTGTACATTTATCTTCTCTGTGATCGTTCTCTTCACCACCTTTGCCATCATTCGTGATGTTCTCAATGTTCTCATGGAAGGCATCCCCAAAGGCATCGACATGCAGGAGGTGCACAAGACGCTGTTCAACATTAGAGGAGTGCGCAAAGTGCACAATCTTCGCATTTGGTCACTCAGCCTGGACAAAGCCGCTCTCTCAACCCACCTTGCCATTGAGAAGGGATACGAGCCTAGCAAGATATTGAATGCTGCCCTGCGGGAGGTCAAGTCCCGATATGACATTTTCGAATTGACCATTCAAATCGAAGAGTACCATGAGGAGATGCGCGATTGTCAACAGTGTCAGGACATTATCCGACGATAGTGTGAGACCTTTGACCACTGCACCACACACTGGGGCACTTTGCCTCACTAGATTTTATATTTATTTATCATTTGTTTGATATGTCCAGTTGAACTATTGAACTTCGATTGTATTGACGTTAGAAAAAATGAATTCTTTCTCACTTGTACCACTTTGCCATTGAGCGCTTTCGAACAATTTCAATCTGTCACTTCTCCACACCTCGATAGATGTCACTAGTGGGGACATTGTTTTGGTAACAGAAACAGTGAATGACCCTGATTGGGAGTGTCTTCTGCCTTGGCAATGCATCAGTGGTTGGTCGAAGGAGTGGGCTCATGTTTGTTGCCTCTGCCTTATCACCACAATTCGTGCATCATCATCGGCAAATGCATTCTGCTCGCCTTCTGTCATCCTGTGGTACTGTTTTGGCATATAGACTAATACATTGTTTATAGCAGACCAATTGGACCATCCTTGGACAAGTCTGTTTCGATTACCTTCGCCACTATACTGTGTTGTGTGTTGTTGACTTTAACTGGCAATCTATCAAGCCATCCTCAAGGTAGCTCATTAAATGGCTATGACGCTGGGCGCTATAGCTGGCGAGTTGAGTCGAGTTTGAACTTGTGCTGGATGTCTTGTGAAGAGCTCAACAGCTCCCAGTTGAATTGGTCGAGAAGAAACAGAAGAAGTGCTTACAGAAGTGTGCACACTAAGGCACGAGCTGTCTGTCGCAATTCTGCCCGCTGTGAATTCCTTATGATTCCTGTGAGAGGAGCAATCTTCACAAAGGCCGATTCGCCTTCACATTGGTCCGACTCAGCGAGGCGATGCAATACTCGGCTGTCTGTCTGATTGTGATGCCGAACTGATCACCACTTCGAAGACATTCACACTCGCTCAGGACTTGGCACCATCCGACAGACGACATTGAGCTCAATTCAGTTCACCAACTCACGCATCAACACACACATCATCGGCTATGTGTTTGCACTCGGTGACTTATTCATCCATCCATTGATTGGACTCGCATCGAGACACTAATCTAAACACTGACTTGTTACTTTGCTTGTGTGTAAGTCGATACCTCACGCCAATCATTGCCAAATGTTGAACTCAAACTGGGCTTAGCATTCATTAGTATTGCTTGTTTACCTATACCACAATCGACCACCATTTGAACCAGTCATCGTGTTGTAAGTCCACATTACATCAGCATTGTTCATCGATTCATCGACTGTACATGTTTTGCTCAAATTCAAAACAACCACATTCGCCTCGAATCACTTCACCATATTTAGATTTTATCGATTTTCACTGAGGTAATAGGCCTTCATTGTGAGGTAATTACACTTTAATTACCTTGTGCATTTAATTAATTTTTGTGGTGTTTTCCCTGTAGTACTTCCACATTGACTCGGAAACATAATAAATACCACAAGACAAGACCGCGTCCATCCTCTCACCATTCAATTCATTCATCAGGTCACACAGTGCAGCTGTGAATTTTCATTACCCACAAACGTCGCAATTTGGGTCTAATTTGAATTGACATTACGAATTGTCAGTTGTAATAATAACTGGTTATAGTAACAACCTAATCAAGTCCACAATGATCTCACAGTTTGGCAGGCCAACTAAATCACAGTACAACCAAATCTGTCTGTAATATTCATCGTTGCCCTCCTCGTCATTTTATTATTTGTCATTATTTTCTCATCTCCCGGTCCAGCACACACTACACCACATCAGTTCATTTTAATGTGAGTATATTTCCCATTGTTGTTTTCTTCTACTCTAATATCTCCTTGCACTATCTCCTCACATATAAAAACATATAAATCAAGCCTAGAGCAATTATTTATCATTCGGGAAAAATTTGCTACCGTTTTGGCCTGTAAATGTGCCAATAATAATGATGATTATGACCAGTGCTTTTTGATGAGATTTTGTCCAGTTTCAATAATTAAATATTCATTGCTTTTTGTGTGTTTGCATTGGTCTAGAAGCTATTTTGGGCTCTCACGGCCCACTGACACTTAATGGAGGTGATAGCTTTCAATTTTACTCGATTTGATCAAAAGGGGAATTCGGTTCGAGTGGTCCTTTGTGCCAGTAGAATTGAATCAATTTAAACAAACTGAAAAGTCGAAATATTCCACTGGCAAGCACGACGGACATGCTGACACTCGAGTACAGCATGATGCACAGGCATCCCCATCGATTGGTAGTGATTGGCTGCTGCAGTGTCTATTTGTGTATCTCGTGTGCCCTCTACACCTCGATTGTCACTGTTTGACGTCACACTTTAAAACTTTTCTGTGTCAACATAAACTGTGTCCTTTTTTCCAATAACTTCACTTCACTAGGTGCTATTAATTTAATTTTATTACATTGACACCGAAATAGCGTTCTATCGATTCGATTAGATTTGATCAGAGCAATTGAATGTGAGAGTGCATTTGTGAATATTATGGCTTGCAATCCTGATTGTCAATTCATGTTCCTATGTATGTTAGTTATTTCATATATATTATCGTTTTTCTACCATTAGGCGTCACTGGCACACACTCACCATAACGAATAGTAATTGCCTTTGAACTATTCCAATTTGGGTCGAATGGCATTTGGCAATTTGTTTTGATTTCTTGAAGGGACATTTTGTGTTTGTTTCATCTCTTGGTGGTTGTCAGTGGCTATGTCCTCAATTGGCAAATGACTTTACTGTGCACCAGACAAGGCAGTGATTTACTTTGATCATGGAATGTGTCTGTTGTTGTTGTTTCAACAAGGCGAGTGATCTATCTCATGTTGATCTATCATTATCAGTACTTCAACCGAACGACACCCACGCCACAAAGGACGACCAATCGCAGGAGCAGTTGAGCAGTCATCCTGTCCAATATATATTTCTCGGTTGATTTGTTTGTCTATTCAAGCCTGGTCTGTCAATCAAACCGTCCTCTCCTTGTCACTAATAGTTTGTCTCCCTGTGTGGTTCATTATACTAAACAGTAAATGGTGCAGTGGTGACCTTCTCCTAGATTCTCCCCGATCGATTTATGCTTCGATAATCTTTTGCCCGGTGTGAGGCTCCAGTTCATATCATTCTTTGTTTGTCTGCACTAATTTGCTTTCTTCACGACAAAAAGACGCTCTCCAGAGTCTCGTCTCGTCACGATGATGATTGCCTTTGTATGTGTAGTGCACATTAATTATGTCCTGATGATATGCGCGCCTGCATACCGAAGTCTATTTACTTAATTCGTTGTTGGCTATTGTTATTATTATTAGTTTATATACCTACAAGAGGGTATTGTCTCTCTCGTCGGTATCATCCCGCTATGTTCCAAGAAGAATCGATCTTTCTTGTGAGATATAGGCCACTACACTCACACACAGCTACATTGCACAGGCAAACGAAGACACTTTATGCATTATATCGATTGATTCATTCTCCGAAGTGTTTGCAAATGTTGCACTTGTTTTCGTTTTATATTCTCTGACGTGCAATTATGAGATCGTGTGCAAGTGAGAGTGAGTGTGTGCCAGTTGAAAGTAAAGCAAACTATCGACTATGGTCTATTTATACATTAATTAGATTATACTGAGGACTGAAAATGGCAGCATACAATTGACTTACAATGCCCATTGACTTTTTATTGACAGAAGAATGCAACATTTAGATAATGTAATAAAAAAGGTCTTTTCTAGTCGTAATTAAAAACTCAGTAATAAAATTTAATTTTTGATTTGATCAATTTGTAATTGAAAGACCGAATCGAATAATAAATATAATTAGGTTAATAACAATGTTTGGGTTTGCAACATTAAAAGCAATTAATCGGTCTTAATAGATACACCATACATTGATTAGCCGATTGATTGTCGATATGTCAAGTCCCAAGAAAAGCTCAACTCAAAAGCCTAACAATGGGTCTGGTCGTCAGAAGACTACCAAAGTTCCACTAAAGACTAAAGTAGCCACTAATGTAGCATCTAAAGCTAAGATTTTGTCTAAAGGGACTGGTGCTAAAGGTGGTGGCAAACGACACTCTCCCAAAAGTAAAGGCAAGAGTGCGAGTATTGTGAAGAAGAAGTCGGTGCAAAGCACCAAGAAGAATTCCAACAAAAAAGGGAGCAAAAGTTCAGTTAAGAGCGTGCAATTCACGACCCGAATGAACGACACGATCAAGGAACAGATTGCCAAGGCCGTAGCTTGGGATCCCAATGACAAAGCTGCCCAAGCAGCTGGTGGTCGTTCTGGCGCAATGATCAACATCGCAAACGACTTTACTATGGACGTTTGCGTCACATGTGATTCGAGTCATTCGAGTTCCGATGGCGCTCCTTACCTACTTCGACCTATGGTGACTATGTACGTTACCAACACCAACGAGAAGAAGAAAAAGAGCAGAGCTGGTCGGTCTGTGTCGCGAAAGCCAAAGTCGGTTGAATTGCCCGTAACCAAAAAGACCAGTGCCAAGGCAACCAAAGACAAGCCAAAGTCGGCGCAGAAGAAAAAGTAGTGTTGCATCTACAACAACCAATTGTCACAATTTGTACATTTGTACACTATACACTATTAAACTATTTGGCAATGAGCCACTTTAGCCACTTTGCCACTAACTGTCCACAAACGTGAGTTCTCCTGAAATTACAATGTATGTATGTGTGCATTGGGACTAGAAACGTTTGCTTGCCGCACATTCACAAAATGAACATTTTGCAACTAACCAGGGATTTGGAAAGTGAAGTGCAATTACGGTGTGCAAAGGCGTCATTCTATCTCCATTCGGTTATTATTCTAAATTATTAATCATTCTAAATAGCAGCCAACCAGTCTGTAATGTGTTGTCTTATCAGTAAGTCACTATAAATAGGTGCAATGTATTTGGCAAGTGTTTCACTGAGTCAGTCAATCTATGCACACATGCATCCTTCGATTGTAGTCGATGTGCCAATGCTGAATAATTCATCATCGATCGTCCTTAGTGCAGTCCAATTTATCAGTTTTGTTTCTGTCTCATTGCCAGTCCCCCACCTGTACCTCGTGTGTGCCGTGTTGTGTTTTCCCCCAGTCAGTGTTGTTTTATAGTCTTGTTTGTCTTCAAATTTGGTGTTGTCCACAACGCGGAAATGGCATTGCCGCCACCACCACCAACAACAGCTTGAATGCATGCATCGATCCGGTTGTCACAACAGTATACTCAGCTGACTCATCGATCTCGTCTGTTTGTTTGTTTGCAGTTCTATGCTCCAAACAGTAGATAACTACTGCCCGTGTGTTGCATCACTACTGCCTCATATATCCTCTCTCTTTCTCTATCATTCCTCTCGGATTTCGGCTTTACTTTGCCACGAACAAGTTTGCCTTGATCTTTTAGGAAAGTGCCGATGGCACTGTTATGACTGTTCGATGCTGTTCAGAGGCTGTCCTTTGCACGAGAACGCAAACACACACACACACACAGACACACCGTTGGTGTTGGCATAATAGTCACAACAATATTCTGTACGTGCTCCGAGACACTCAACTGCGTGGTCGTTTTCCGAGTGCGGAGTACTAGTATGATGTGATTGTTGTGAGAACGTGTCTGTTTGTGTTTGTGCACTGCATCAGTCGGGCGCCAATCAACATGTGTCTGAATCCTCTTACCACACTGGTCAGTGGATTGCCACTTTGATGTTGAGCTCTCGCTAGTGCATACCTTTGCATTGCCATTCCCAACAGTGATTGTTGCTATTCTCGAGAGCACTCAGTGTGGCGCATTGCATTGTGTCCACTTGGCTTTGTGACTGTGTGTGTGGTTGGCTGGTGATCAGTTTTGTCAGTTGGCAGTGATCCGTGCAAAGCATCGTTTTGTTTCAGCTTTGATAAGTGCCATTAGCAATTAGACTCATTTGCTGTTGACAATATCTGGTGCGAGTGAGTGCATGGTTCGATCAGTTGGTGTGAGTTGATCGCGATTGCTTTGGCTCAACTCGCCTGAACACAACACAATAGTTCGTGTTTGGCTCGGTTGTGTGCGTCTTCAGCGATTGGAGTGCAATCTCGATCTCGTTCGTACCTCTACGCCGTCAGCGTGTTATCTCTCTACTGGAGTCACACCGAGCACTCCACACAACACTCCACTACAGTCCACACACCACTCGACAGCACTCGATCGAGCACAATCAGTGTGTAATCTTATATTCCTCCAATGTTGCTGTCTTGTGACGACTGACTTGGGCTTTATTCACCTTCCACTGGACTATCTGCATTACTTACTTTGTCACTTGTGTTTGGCTAGTTCGATACATCGCTTCCAATAGGTTCTCGGCTCGATCAGTCCGGTTGTGTCTTGTGTACTTCAAAACAACCATCATCATCTCCACTACCTATCAGAAACGCGGTTCATTTTGGTGAATGAATCATCGCAAATGCCAACTCATTAGCTCCACTCCTTGACGCAACGTGCAACCTTCCACTGTTGCCTCACTGGCACTCGACTCGACTGTCAGTCTTTCCTCGACATCGACACTGACCTTAAACTTTGTTTTTGTATCTGTTTGCATTTTGAGCTCTACACGATCCGATAACGATCGCATCACTCTCTTCCCTTTCAGTGACCGTAAGTGCCGCAAGTGGTCAAAACTAACTAGTGTGTCTCAGCCCAACAGTGTCTTTTCTCACTCTCTTTCTGTTGCCTCTCTCAATCGATTTGACTCTAGTACCTTAATTAGGCGTCTGCTCGACATGAGCGCGCACACTCTTGACATAAGACTCCAAACGAGCCATAAATCTTCACTTGACCTGAATAGGGAAAGTTCGTCGTTGGAATATATTTTTTTATTGCCAACTTTAAGACTCACTTTCACTTTTGCCTCTCGACCCGTATCGTTAGGTCAATCGCTACCGCACTCTAACATTCCTCCTAACTGTCCAACTAACTAACTTAATGGTCAGTACTACAAACATCCGCACGACTGCATGCACTTGCTTCTCGGAGCCATTTCACACAAGTGGCTTCCATCTGTCTGTGTCTGCTGGTCAGTGAACAAGTGTCTTTGTGTTGTTGTTTTTGTTGTTGCCAAATCGACAATTACTGCATTCTTCTTCATCTCATCGAGTGATGACACAAGCTTCTGCAAGGACTATGGACTTCTTTTTGTGACATATAAGTCTTTGTGTATGTTGGTGGTTACCTCTTTCGCAATGCACCAGAACACACAATTTGTCGGTGTGTATTGAATGTTGTTCAGTCTGACAGTGCATTGTGGTTGTGTTTGTGTGTGCACGTGCAATTTGCATTGTCGTTTGCATTGTACAACTGAATTGACAGTCAAATGTTCACAATTGCCATTTGAATTGCAGAGATTATTTATTTTTCCGAGGTGATCATAGTTATCTGTATATGAGTGGCAACTGAATTGGCCTTGTGATGTACCACCAGAGTGTGTGTGTGATTATCTAATGTGTTATAATAACGATGTCATTGTTGTGTGTGTGTGTGCTAACTCGGTCAGTGACACAGCTTCTGGGCAAGTCATTAACATCTCTTGTTGATGTTTGGTGTCTGGCATTAATCTAATCTACCAGTGGTCCACCGCACCGAACGTGTATGGTCGTGTGTATGTGCGTGTATGTCTTTCTGTTCCAAGAATGCATTAGTGCATGTGGGTGCCAAATATAGCCAATTGGTGGTTAATGGATTAGATCACATTGGTCCATGTGTGGATGCAGTAGACACCATCTCGACGCCCGCATTAATGCATTCTCCACTGTTTGGTGTTTGCATCGGTCCGCAAATCTCGTGGACTAATTATGATTGATACTGCCAGTGCCCCGTTTCACCTTTCACTTTTGGCTAACATTGTCGTGTCTCGATTCGGTTATGCAAGAAGCACACAGCCACCTAGAGAACGAAATGGACTGGACCAATGTGAAAGATTGCAACGACGGTGTGTGTGTGTGTGTTGTCGACCGTCAAGCTGATATAAGCTCCTTACTTTTCTTTGGTTTTCCCTTGCAGATCACATCGCACAGTAGCGATTTGATGTGTGTGTGAGTGAGTTTGTCGATTGACGTCATCACTTTATTGCCAATATTAGTTAGTGTCTCACCATATTAATGTGGCACACAAGTTGAGCCTTCTGTGTCTCTGCCAGTGTCTTGGTGTGGGCCATTCGGCCTTTACCGGGGCAAGTGGAGCCATTTGTAAGTAAACAGACAAATTGCTAATTTCCACGATAGGCTTCTCTCGAGATTTGTGTGCATTTCACTTTGCCTAATTGGAGCCATTCAAACTGAATCTTCCCTTTGCCATGCCGGAAAAGTACCTCGTTTTATGGACTGACTTGACTTGCGATCGACAAACTGATCCATTCCGGACAGTGTTGCAGCAGCAGCGACTCTCTGACAGCACTACTAATTAATCGAATGGAATCAATTAGCATTAGGTGACGGCACAGTATCCGCCACTCGCCAGTGACCACTGACTAATGTGTACTGTCTGTGCACTGAACATGTTAGCACACATCTCCGGCAATGTGTTATGTGCTATGACCAGAGGCAAGGGACATGTTCCCGGTAGTGTTATAGATCGATTCTAATAATTGAGAGTGCCAATTAAGTAGTGCATTTTGCAGTGTTACACACACACACGCCAATCACCTGCACTGCACCCACCAGCAGGAATCGTCTGCTCTATTTATAGTACCAAATGTGTGCTCACATCCTCAATTCATCGACTCATTAAATCAAATGCCAATGCAAACATATTCCCAACAGGCACCTTCATTGCTTCCTCTGTCTTTTTTTACATGGTAACAGGCTTCACCTGTATATATGTCTGTTTCCAGTAACCCCATCACTCACCATGTGGTTAATTAGATTTACCGTTTTTTGATCAGCAAAGCTACATTTGCTTATTGGCTTTTACTCATTTGTCTGACTGGTTGACACTGTTCCGGCGTGCTGGTGCACCGTGCTGAGCCACCATTGAGCCATTCCACTTTGCAACAATATCCGTTGTGTTGGTGTGTTGATTGTTTACTATTTTCGCTGTACACAACAATACTTGCAAACGGAACGCCAACGGAAACAAGTGTTTTTCCCTACTTTTCATCTTTGCGATTGTGTTTGCCCGTCCGGTGTCGCAACTCGATATTTGTCCTGTCTAGTCGGGTTCTGTCGAGACGCATCCCGACAATCTCTCAATCCGCTCTCCCGTCCGAACAATGCTTTCCCCTATCACAATAGCAACATTGTCTACTAATTAATACGTTATTTAAACAGTCTGTCTCGGTTCTGCCCCCATCTACACTCTTGTACCTCTCCACTGACTGAGCCATTGGTGTTCTGGTGGTTGTGGTGGCAGCAGTGGCTGTAATCGTCCTCGATTTGAGTCATTCATCTGACGTGCCTTATCTCTATCTTCCACTGGCACACACACTCTCGAATGCATCGAGATTGTCCTTGTCAGGTTCGATCAAAACAGATGAGGCAAAACAGGTAGATGTCCGCTTGCTGTGTTTGGCTCGATTCTGCGAATCATTCACAATTGTGCACTCGAGTTTGTGTTCCACTCAGTCCCATTTGGCATACTAGTGTATCACTAATCCCTCGGTGTCCATTTTGATTTATTGCACTTTTTACTTGGTCCAATTAGTACTTCACTCTAGTGGCATGATTGATGTGGCACTTATGGATCGATTTGCACTCGCTACTCACACACACACTCTCATGCACACTTACCAATGCCTTGGATGTCATTCATTTATTTCGGTTACCGTTCATTGTTCTATCTATCTTTTCTCACCCAGGGCCATTATCGCCACATGATATTGTCGGTGGCTTTATTGTTGCCCATTGTAATCATCTCACTTGACAAACTGCACATCTAATTCAATTTGCCTAATTGTGCACACACTCACCGAAGACAAATCAACAAAAGGCTTTCATCAAAGACTCAGAGGGGTTGCCTCTCAATGCAATTGCAGCAATTAATTGCCTTGAGTATGTTTGTGCACACTAATGCTCACTCTACTTTGCTCAGTTTGGTTGATCAAGCTGCCAACAAGGCAACAATAACATCAGCACAGTAGCATCTTTCCAGTTGTTGTCGAGCTAATTAGTGACACACTGCACAGATAGTCAGTCTCTGGTTGGCTGTCTCAATCGGCTTACCTTGAACTATTTCTCTTGTTCTTCTTTTGTCTGTATTGTCACTTCTTTCTTTCGTCCTCTAGTAGTCCATTTACACTTGAGACTCTCCCCATTCTAATGCCGAGAGAGTGTGTGTGTGTTGTCACCATGCCCACTCTGTATACGTTGGTTGAATGGACGCAATCACTAATTGATTGTCGAATGCAATCCACCACTAAGCTGTCATTTGTTATTTTCTATTTTGATTCTCGTTCCATTACTCGACACCGTTTTTAGTGTTACTTCCCTGGGAAAGACGACCAATATGTCGCACCACTAGTGCACAGTACAGGGCGAAATGTCACATTTGTTTGCTACATGTCGATGTGAATGTGAATGTGTGTGGTGTGTGTCAGCATTGCATTGGATTTGTTTGTCTTTGGTGATTGCCACTGCATGCAGAGTAACACACAGACAACCAGACAGTGCCTAGTGATAGCACTCGCTTGTACTTGTGTATGTGTGTGGTCTAATCGTCTCTGGTTGAGAATCCAAAACAAATATACCAATCAGACATATTCTCGATTCAACTCGTTTGCTCAATTTGTTCCAGTGCCAGCCACACCAGTCACACCATCCCTTGCAACCCTTTGCCTGTGAATCATACATTAGCAATGGCTTGAACATGTTATTGGACATATCGCAATTAAGTGCCTTACTTTCCACTGCTGGCACACACACACATACAATCACAAACTCATTATGCAATAGTCAATTGTTGGTGTTGTTGTGCTCTCCTTTATCTCACAAACAGTGCAACACGCTTACTCATTCACTCGTTCACTTCCTAGAAAAGTGGCCAAAATGTTTCCGTCTCTCCTTGGAAATCTATCAACAATGCACATACACTGACTTGAGCACTGATTAAATAGAAAACACTTTCAACTGGTCGATTGTTCTCACGAGCAGTGAACGTTGTCCAGCTGAATGGAGAATGCTCACGCTTTGACCTGGACAACGGCACGAAAAGTAGCACGATCTATATGTAGTACACTGACCAAGAGTACTAATAGTGTGATGTCAACTCGAAATGCGATCTCATGCTGACCACCACACCGCTCCACACTCCACACGGCCAACATCAAATTGCAATTGTGGAATTGTGTGTGTGCTCTATTCCGTGCTTCGTGGACATATGATGTCTTGTCGGTGACGTGGCTGATCAGTAGTCTGGCAGTGAACCAACCAACCAGATTCGCATTTCGATATCGACTGGTGGAGAGTGCGGCGGTTAGTAATGGATCGCACAGTGCAACGGGCACGCATCACCACCACAAGTAGTATCATGTGTCCTGTGCCTCGAACATCGCTCGTTATCGGCTGGTCTGTTTCCACTTTGGTATAACTCCGCACCGAGTTTTTGCTTCGTCTCTCGATCCTTCCATCCTTCAGTGTCTGTTGAATTGTTACATTCTATCGAACATTTTCTGACCTCATTATATGTAGATGTGTGTGTGTGTGTGCTTTGCTCGTTCGGTCTGATTGACGACTACGTGAGCATGTGTGTCTGTACATGTTGGTACAAGTTGATGACTATGCACAGTACAGAAAATTCCACACTGTCTTAAGACACACGGCACGGGTGTTCCCAGCTGTATATTAGTACATCTACTAAGCTACTCACCACTCTATCTCTCACCAATCCGTGCTAATGTATCGTATCTGACAATTCTGCTGCTAGTGGGTGCCACAAGGCTGCTAATTGCATTTACATTCACTCCTCTGCATATTTACTCGGTGTCCAAAAACTTAGCCATCGCAATGATGTGTTCGACTACTACTACTACGTGGTGCATTTTCTCAATGGACAAATTCATTAGTAATGATATGAATCTGCAGGAATGGAGATTATTACTACATGTACTTGCCTCACACAGCAATAGCATATGGCCATTAGTGTGATGTCTGTTTGGCACACTTGACCAAGACACTTATTACTTGCTTCTTGACTGGAAAGGTTCTTGTTAGTGTGCCATTCGATCTCTATAATCTCGTGATGACTGAGCACTGGCCGATTATGGCGTCGCACGTCAAGTTATTATTTGATGAGTGAGGATGATACAACTCGCACACACTCGCACACACTCTCACACATACACCAGATGGGTGACAGTTTGGTGTTATTACTCGCTTCTGTCGATCATCATGTGCGTGTTGTGTTGCCTCGCCGAAACAGGGCCAACGGTTGTGTGTGCTTTGAGTGGTTTCTTCTTTTTGGTTCGCTTCAGTGACACTGTTCGGGGTCTGTTCGGTCAGCTGCCAACTGCTGGCGACTAACCAGTTTGTGTCATAATAGTCAACTCGAATGGTATATCGCTATCGTTTGTCCGTACATTATCACCCTGCTCCTCACAGGTCGTGCTCCCATTTTCCATCTGTTGCACTATGAACATGTTGTGGTCATGTTCCGTATATGTTCGATCCCATGTTCAGGCTTCTTTGTGTGTCTTAATCGGTGATCTATTTATTTGGCCGCACTATAAAACCCAAACCACTGTATCGCTTAAGTGTCTCATTGTGTGACAATGTGTCTTATTGTTTGTTTCATTTGTCTCATCCCAACAGAGTGTCATTAGTATGCAACCATTCCCTTGCCACATTGTGCAATTATAATGTCAACGTCAAATGAAGAATCGCTCTCGCGTCGATCTTTTCCTGGCCATGCCGAGGTCCTCAATCATGCTGCAGTGCTGCCAAGCAATTCCGTTTCGGGCACTTCGTCCTCGCCAGCATCTGTCAAGATTGGCGTGCCAATGGTGGTGAGCACAACCTCCACCTCGACCATCACAACTGCACTGGCCTCTCCGGTGAATCCCAACAAGAAGCACAACCTCGGTTATCGAATACGACGACTGTTGTTTCCTCAGTTTCGTTCCACTACTGGTACCACTTTGAGCAAACACAAGTCAACCAAAGATGTGGAGAACAACGAAAACCAGGTAATATTTCATGCTTGTACAGTAGAATTAATTTATTAATGTAAATTGTCTTGTAGAATTTTCTTAAACATAGCACATCATTGTACTCCAACTCATCAGGAGATTCCGATCATCGTTCGTTAAGTTCAAAACGACGACGGACTCGCAATCAATCTCAACAAACCGACACTGTAGCCGACTACCCTACACTGTCCAATCCTAGTCCATCCGTGCCGCGTCCAAACGCCCAAGGCTTACTCGAATGTTCAATATGTCTACTAGAGCAGACAGTGTCTCAATTTCCCGAGCTTAGCACATGCCATCACCGCGCCTGTCTTAACTGTTTGCGCCAATATATCCGAATTGAAATATTTGAGTCCAGAGTCAACATCACTTGTCCTGAGTGCACCGAACAGCTTCACCCGAACGATATCAAAGCAATTCTTCGGAATGATTTGAATCTAATGGACAAGTACGAATCGTTTATGGTTCGTCGCATTCTCATCACTGATCCCGATGCACGTTGGTGTCCTGCTCCAGATTGTGATTACTGTGTGATTGCCAGTGGCTGTGCCAGCTGTCCCAAATTGAAATGTGAACGTCCCGGCTGTGAGACTCTTTTCTGTTATCATTGCAAACAGGAATGGCATCCTAATCAAACCTGTGATCAGGCCAGAGCTCAACGAGGAACTAGTCGCAGTTTCTTTGGTCCAGTTCAAACAAAATCCGGTGGAGTTACTTTTAGCAGTCGAAGCACCGACTCTAATCAAGCCCACTCCTCCAATTCTGGGGACCCATCTTTTCTGCAACGCGATGATATCAAGCCATGTCCATGTTGCAAGGTGCTCATTATCAAAATGGACGATGGCTCATGCAATCACATGACATGTTCTGTGTGTGGCACAGAATTTTGCTGGTTATGTATGCAGAAGATATCAGATCTGCACTATTTGTCGCCTTCTGGTTGCACTTTCTGGGGAAAGAAACCATGGAGTCGAAAGAAGAAAATTATGTGGCAATTGGGAATGCTGGTTGGTGCTCCTGTTGGTATTGCTTTAATTGCGGGAATAGCAGTTCCTGCCATTATCATTGGAATACCCGTCTGGGTTGGCCGCAAGTTGTATGCTCGATTTGAGCGTAACAATCTAAGTCGTCACAAGAGCAATCTTTTGGTCACCACCGGTGTGCTGACTTCCATCTTTGTGTCCCCAATACTCGCAGCTGTGGCCGTTGGAATTGGAGTGCCCATTTTGTTAGCCTATGTGTACGGTGTGGTGCCCATCTCTCTTTGTCGTTCCGGCGGTTGTGGTGTCATAACTTCCTCTTCGGGCGTTCGAATTGAGCTTGACGAAGACGAAATTAGTGCTAATGCCGCTACAGGTTAGCATTTGTGCTAATAAATAATTTGATTATTTTCTGACTGTTTGGTATTCTTTCAGATGCTGTTAGCGTTGACACTGCCCTAAGTGGACATCGAGGAATTGGTAATCCGAGTATAGGCGAAGTTTCTTTGGGAATGTCGACCAGCCTCAGTATTGGCTCCAGTAGTCATTTGGACAGAGTTGTGCTTGACATTCAGCCCGACCGAGAGAGCTCTTCGATTGCGGCATGTGCTGGCAGCATCACCAGCAATACTCTGACCAATAACGCTGCTCAGTCCTCTATGCATCACAACAAACTAGAAACTCAAGCCGACATCATCTCAAACAAGCGATTTAGCTTTAGTAGTCAAAATGCTGATGCTTCTTCGGTCACTCTTAGCTTTGGCGACCGGTCAATCAATACGAATGTCTCTTCTGTGGACGACGGCAGTCTGAAGGTGCATACAGGCTCAATTCGAGATGGTCCTAGTCAGGCTAATGCCAACTACTCCTTCTCTCCAGTGGAGGTTCATGTCAATATTGAGGAGGACGATTCCAACGAAAGTGTGACCAAGAACGTCAAATCCACTCAAACCAAATCGAAGCCCATTACCACTGGCGAGGCCAGTTCCATTTTGGGCAAATATGAATCTCGGTCTCTGGAATATCTGACCAGCAATTATTGCAAAATTTGCCACAAATCGCACAAACCGTGTTGTCCCAACTTTCAGCACCCAAACAGCTCAATCAAAATTGGCAAATTTTCTCAAGCCCAAGAAGAAGAGAACACATCGATAGAAATCAACAGTGACAACAAGTCTAACGTCACTTCAGCCGATACTTTGAGCGAAGTGGAGAACACCATTCGAAGCAATCCAAACCACACAGAGAGTCAGTGCGACCAATTGGCAAGTGCCATTGTTGTCGAATGTGATAAGCAGCTGCCTCACCTGTCCAGTGGGTCTCACTCGAACGAGTCGAGCACTCGTAGTACTTTGTCGAAGAAGGCAATTAGTCAGATCTTTTACCCATCCAGCCATTACAGTGGCAATGTAGGCGTTGAGTCAATGCCAAGTGCAATGACAAACAATTCTCCCAAATCTGGTCTGTCTCATTCGCTCAGTTTCACCCACAACCACAACCTCATCTGAGACAGCACCTGTCCCAAGCCAAATTACATTCTCTAATATAATATACCCTTACATGCTTATCTTCTGTGGTACCCTTTTGTTAGACCGGAGCTACTCTGGGCATCCATGCAAGTCGCTTCATCTTGCCCAGTGAACCAATCAATGGAATGAAATCAAAATTGTACTTCTTTATTTAACCCATCCACGCATCGAGCCATCCTCAACATAGCTTTTACCTTTCCAATTATTCCCAATCCAATGCCCAACTCATCAAGTCCATCACTACATTATCGCAGTTTTTAATGTGATTGTGTCGTTTTGATGTGATCACTCTTACAATCCTCGTTTTGATCACGCTACTCCTCTCAGCCAAACGTTTTCTTTTTAAATATATTGATTTTGTACTATTTTCTATTTATCGCATTTTGATCTGTCTAATCTAACCCCTTGTCCCCTTTTCTCCTTTCTTCATCTACATTGCAATAATAATGAAATAAAATATATATTGATTGTATTTGTTTGTTGTTTCGTTTGGATTTGGCTTTCGACTTGAACTATTAATATTTGATCAGTGACAAGCACGAATTTATGAACAATTTGAATTAAACTGAGGCAAATTTACTAATTTCTCACCGGATTAGGGCATAATGGGATTAGGCGTTTTGGATTTTTTAAATAAATATTACTAACAGATGTCGGAGAACTTAAAAAAAAGTCGGGCATATTTAGCCGGGCAACCTAATGAACTCAATGTCTCAACGTTTTTTTTAAAATGATACATTGACATTGGCATTCTCATTGAAACGTTCTAATAAAAACTCAGTAATTAAGTCTCGAAAATTGGTCCAAGGAAAATTATAATCGCCACAAATTCTATTGACATGTCCGTTCGTTAGTTAGAACTATAGTTTTGTGTTTATGTTTGTCCATCATAAATTATTTCATAATGCAGATGCAATCAATCGACTCAAAGAAACTATTATTAATTAGTTTATCAAGATTTAGCATCAAATCGGACAAGTATTAACAATTTATACATCAAAATATGCTCCATTTTAATAATTTTGCAGTTTGCTCTACATCTAAATCAGATTATATTCTATGCTATTGCATGGTACACATTAGCGATTTCAAAAACTGACTTTACGCGCTAATGAAGTTATTAAATTCAGAGTTAAAATAATTTGTAATTCAATTCTGAAACTGACAAATTCCATTTTTAATTTCCTCTCAAGTTATAATAAATAAACAACACTCAATTCGACTTTTCACTTCTGTCTGGCAAAAATGTGTTGTTGTTGGGGACCTAACAAGAAAAAGACCGCCCCACAGAAAAGTGGGCCAAGAAATCTCACCAAGAAGTCGATATCAAATATTTTGTGCAAGTTTCAGTGTCCCTTTGAGATTGAAGCAAATGCGCCTTGTATGGATCGTACCACCGTGATGGGATGTCCTTTTGGCCATCGAAAAGAGTCTTCTTTTGGATCATATCAGTCAGGATCTCCGAGCAGCATTACCTCAACCGGTGATCTTCGACGAGTCCCGGAAAACGTATGCATCAATGGTCTGGTGGCCCGATGTCGTCACGCTCTCAGTATTGTGGTGGGCTTTGATGAATTAACTCGATGTATGGTTGGATACCATCCCACTTTAAAGCAACTTAACAAGTGGGATCAAATCGAACAGCAGTTGGACAAGGAATAGAGATAAACCTGATTCGAGGTTCTCAAGATCTAAAGTAACATAATGAAGTTCCTTGAATAAACTCTGCTTATTAACGCAGTAATGATTAATTGTGTCATTTATTCAATTTGTTGCTTTTCTTGGTTTATATATTTTATGCGATGTCTTGAATTTCAAGGTGATAGTCGTCTCGACAATGAGGAATAACATAATAACGAGTTGCACACCAGAGCGTTGCATTAAATTGTACAAAATGGGCAAAGACAACATTGTGCAGTTCTTGCTGCATCGATATTATATTGTCGACAACTACAGAGTATACTATGATCAATTTAGCAGATTATATCAATATGTGAACAATTTGTGGCCGGTGCGACGATGAAATATCTTGGCAGACAGAAATAACAAGATAAATGCATTGCAGAGAAGTTGCGAGAGAGCCCAATTTTTGATGTACATGTCCGAATCGGATATAAAACATTTTTGTTCCTGTCATGTCAACAACTCACAAATGTAATATTGCAATAAATAATAACGTTTTGATAAATGAAATTCTAAAAATAAAAAAATATATAACCAACAAGAACAATTAATGATAAAAACCAAACTGGTAAAGTTAAACGCGAAAATAACCAATAATGTCCGCATAATTTTTAAAAATATATTTAATGAGGCAATAATATATTTATTTACAAAACATTCATTAACAGCACAATTAAACTCTCATCGAGCCTTGCCCTTCTTTCTCTTGTTGTTGTTGTTGTTGTTGCCCTTTGTTTTCGAAACTTTTTGCCTTTCGGCAGTTTTCCACTTCTGATAACCTTGTTGTTTCTCTAGTTTGTTTCTTACTTTGAAAATCTCTTCATTGGTTTTCAACTCTCGTTTCGGTGCTCGTTTCAATTTGTTCTTTGGCTGTCTTCGGTGAACATTCTCGATGGTTCGATTTCGTTCCTGTTGCAACTTGCCGACTTCTCCATCATCGCCATCATTCTCGTTAGCATCGTCATTCATTGTCGATATTTGGTGGTCAATCTTCGATTTTTGCTTCCACTTTTCATACAGACCAGACTTGTATGAAGCGTTGATCCAATTACCACTCTCAGTTTTGATCTTTTTCAACTTCTTTTCATCGGAACCCGGTTGAATGAACTTCTTCTTTTTACGGTCCCTTTAAGAAAATGAAAAGTGTAAACAAACTAATAGATTTACCAATTCTGCTTACCATTTCAGCTGAGTTTTACTCTTTGTAATATGGCCTTTTTCGTCGCCATTAATATCGAAAACGGCACCTTTCAGCTCAATGTCGAATGATTTCTCCAACTGAAGACCCTTTTCAGTGTGATAATTGCCCGATTGATAATTGACGTAAAAATCATTATCTTTATATTTGCCAATATTCGTGTCAAAATCGAGTGGACCCTCCTTTTCATCTAAGTTAGTATTAGAATCGGGTTTTGATTTCTTAAATATTCTATCAGTGATTTTTCGTTTTTGTTTCATTATTTCAAATCCTGCGCTTCCTTTTGTTTTGCCCAATTCAAAAACAGTCGTGTTCGGTTTATAAGCCTTGATCGAGTTGAGCATCGCACTTCGAGAATTTGCTGAATCGATGTCCATTTTATACGAACTTAAGTTCAAGTTCAAACTTGAATTGTTAGTGTTTTGTACAGTGAAAATTGGATGATAACCGATTTGATTTGTCAATAATTTCTTCACTTTTTTCACAGATTCGCCATCTGGAACTTCCCTTGATTTAAGATATTGTTTATATGCACTGGTGCAAACATTCTTAATCGAATCTAATTCGACAAATTGTTGATGCAATTTTTCTATTCTTTCGTTTTCTTCATCAATCACTTCTTGTGGCACCAAACCATATATTCCGTTTTGTGTTATAGTCACATTTTCTTTGCTCAACTCAGGTGAAGCAAGTTGGAATGGTTGGTTAAGAAAAAGATTTAACGAGAAAAGATAAGGTGCTTCATCATTGGCCACCAAAGAGTAGGCAGTTCCAGAACGACCTGCCCTTGCAGTTCGGCCAACTCTATGAACAAAAAGTTTTGGTTTAGAAGGAAAGTTGACATTGATTACATTGTCAAGCAAGGGTATGTCCACGCCTCTAGCAGCCAAATCAGTCACAAGCAAAACATTGACTTTTCTCGACTGAAAGTGTGATATATTTATCTTGCGAGCTTCTGGATCGAGGCTACTGAAAAGATAGGTTGAAGGAATGGACAAATAGTCCAATAGTTCTTTCAAATACTCGATGTGATGACGGGTTGGTAAAAAGACAACGGTCTGTTCTCTTGGTGTAACCACATCTCGCAATAAATGAATTAACACAGCAAGTTTATCTTCATTTCTACAACCTAAAAAGTTGTTCTTCAAATATTCGTTAACTTTGTTTTCAGTGTCTAAACGAATCAAAGTTGGATTGTAAAGGCCTGCTTTGGTAAAATCGACAATTAACTGAGGCAAAGTAGCTGAGAAAAGAAGAGTTTGTCTACTTGACGGTAAACGAGATAAAATTTCGTTGAGCTGTTCTTTGAAGCCCATTTCAAATAGACGATCTGCTTCATCAAAAACTACATGTTCAATGCAAGAAAATTTTAAATTCATTTCGACGGAAACATGCAAAAGTCGCCCAGGCGTTGCGATAATAATATCTGGATTTTCGTGAATTCGAGCAAATTGTGTTTCCATTGAATCACCTCCCAAAATAGTTTCACATTTTATATCAGTAAATTTGGCCAATTCCTTGGCAAATTTATATGTCTGAATAGCCAACTCACGAGTTGGTGATAGAATAAGCGCCCGTGCTCCCGCTTGTACAGAATGGGCTCTAAGTTTTTCAATAATAGGAATTAAAAATGCGGCAGTTTTTCCACTTCCAGTCCTGGCCATTGCCACTACATCTCTTCCTTCAAGAATCATTGGAATAGTTTTGCGTTGAATTGGCGTAGGCACTTTGTAGCCTTTTCGGTAGATGCCTCCAATCAATGCTTTGCTCAAATTCATCGATTGAAAGCCGCCCGATTTGGGCTTTTTGTTGGCACCGGCCGACATGGTGACTCACTGATAAAAGAATTTATGTCAATAAATCACAGATGACCATCCACGTGAAATAAATTGCAATTAGTCGGTAAATAAAGGAGATACAAAAATATTCGTGGACAAACACGTTGTGGCAACAAAATTAAGCGCATGCACGTGCCACTCCGTTTCTACCTTGGTGGCACAAAAGCGGACTATTTCTACCAATTGATACATTGCACAATTTTTGAGTACATTTTTGCCAAAATTTTTTGGCCGCGATAACAAAAAACAAGTGGAAATTATTATTCCTATTTGTTGTCATGGAAAATTGATAATTATTATTGCAAAGTTAGTTATATTTATGTTTGCTTAATCTCATTTGAACTTTACTTTACTATTTTCTTCAAACAAACAAAAAACTGCAAGAAAACTATTGACTGTCGATTGGTATTTTAGTAAGTCACATATTTGACACAACATTTAGTGTAGAATAATTTAATTATTGTTTTCTTTTTGATCGTGACATCATTCACTGATATTTAATCGGCAATATGCTATTTGTAGCTTGGCTGACTTCATTCTTTTTAAGCGACACTTTTAGCTTGTTTTTGCTGTCATTATTCAAGCTTGGTTTAGAATTGTGCTTTGGTGAAGTGTTTGCTACCTTGAGATTGCCACTAGTGTCTGAGTTTGGCTTGGTGTCCGAATTGCCAGCCAAAAAGAACATAAGTATACCTAAAATTGCCAAAGCTACAACAAGGCAACCAAAGGTGAACCAGAAGAAGGTACCTATAGAGAAGATAAAATCAGTTTTGTTCAAATTAAAAAATTTAGCTATTAACTTACGGTCAGGTCCGTTTAAACATGCGATGTATTTATTTTCCTTGTATGGTTGGCACTAACAATAGAATAATTATTATAATTATTATAATCCATTAGTATGGAAGAATGCCAATACTGTGCATACCTCTAGGTTCAAAACGTCCGTGATGTGACAAGTACAAAATTGAGTCTTTTTAATTAGGTTTACCGAGGAGTCACTTTTAAAAAGGACCAGCTTTATATCGGACATATCCAATGCCATTTTTTCCCAATTACCAGTAGAGTTGAAATATATGGCAAAAGTCTGTCGATAAAATGTTGGGTTAATTTGAAAGTTATTATGTTATGTGTATAGATTGTCTTACTTTATTGCCAGAAATGGCATAGAAATTTTTATTGATCGGATTGAAGAACAGTCCATTGATGGATTCCTTCTTGTCCAAGTTCCATTCTTGAAACTTGTCATTGTAACACTGGTACACTTTGTCTTTTTGCACGGCTAGCCAGGTATCGTTGAACCAATTCCTTGCCACCAAAGTGGAACTGTCTCCCTTGATCATCTCCAGCAACTGTTTTGGCATCAAAGGATTCTCGTTTACAGTTATATTCAGGTTCCTCACGGTTCTCTCGATAATAGTTATATTAGGACGAGTGGAATTATCAATCTCGTATGCGTTGAATTCGTCATATTTCACATTAACCAATGTCAATGCAAATAGATTAATTGTCTCCTCCATGAACCATTGACATAAATCCTATGAACAAACAGAAATTGGTTATTTTGCTTTATTATTGTCAACTACGATTCGGGTTACTTACTTGTGGCGTTCCACACTCACAAGTGGAAAATAAAAGCAAACATATAAAGCCAATTGATAATTTGAGTGCCATTGCCGAAATTTGGACTGAAAGCTTTTGAACAGCAAAAGTTATTTGAACTAAAGTAACTTTTGTGGACAAGTAATATAATTCGAATTCCAAATTTGCTTTATTGCATTATAACAATTTGAACATTTGGAGATTTCAGAGAATTGTAGTTTCTGTTAAATTGAAACTATACAATTACAATTAATTAATTGCTATCGATGAACTTATAGAACATCTTGAGAGCAGGTCCAGGTCTATCGGTGGGAACCATATGACCCGAGCCTCGAATGGTGGTGTAAGCAAACTTTTCAAACACTTTCACATAGCCGGCAACCTGGTCGTTGAACAGCCATGGAGTATAGTCACGTACTGTCTCAAAGCCCAAATTTTCAGCAAACCTGTAATTAATAGTAAATTAAAATTAGGAAGAATGAGCTTTTGTCAACTTTTACCATTGATCACCCAAGAAGTTGCACATGGCATCGACGTCTCCGTTATAGATCAATGCTTTCAGTCCACTGTGAAGCAAATATCTAACAGTCTTGGTCATCGAGGCATATTCCGTTACATATTGAGCACTCACAACCGCACTACAAGGTGACCAATAGCTTGATTCGCTACGAATGTGCAATGCATTGCGAACTGATTTCTGATTTACCCACAATTCGACATAATCGTAGTTCATGCAAGGAGGCTCCACTTCGACACTGTTTTCCAAATAGTCTGTGTCGAGATTGAGCAAATATTTTCTAACAAATCGCTTTTCGATATGTTCTCGACTCACTTTGGTCAGATCACTAGTGGAGGAACGATTGCAACTGGTGTATATGTTATACAGATTCAATGGCGATTGACTTAACTTTGTTTGCACCTTGAGAATCGACAATTTACATCCAACTGCAGGGTTATTGACAAAATCGCACTTTTGGAGATTGGTCACACTACCACAACAATTGCCAACCAATTCATTCCATAAAGTGGTGTCAAACAGGCCGTGATAATATGCAAAATGAATCAACGAATTGCCGTTAAGTGTTCGATCCAAGTAGCCATTGCCAATCGCAAAGCCTCGAAATTTTTTCGGGTACTGATTCTGCAAAACGTGAACTGAAAGCGTTGGAACGTAAATGCCTCCATAACTTTCACCGGCCACATAGAAATCATTTTCCTTGAGGTGAGGAAACTTAACAAAAAAGCTCTTCAACGCTTCATAGTTGGTGATGGCAGTTTGATTGTCGCCAGTTTTATAGTTGTTATCCTCTTTGTATGAAAAACCTACGCCTGCAGGTGATTCAAGAAAGATAATGTTAGTGCGTTGATTCCAGGCGTACTTGTTCAAAGTGAGACTGCCATCTGGGTTGATGTGAATTGGACCTTGCTCCGTGAGTGCTCCCAAAACCGAACTACAGCCAGGGCCACCATTGAGCCAAAGCACAACAGGATCGGTGTTGGTGTTGTTTTGACTTTCAAAGAACCAGTAATGCAAATGTGTTTTGTTTATCGATTCCAAGTAGCCCGAATAGTGGCGAAAGTTGAGCTTAACATTCAGACCAGGCAATGAGGTGACTTCGTCTTCACTTCCAGGAAAAGTCAACTGATGACAGTAATGTGTTCCAGCTGAAAGAAACAAAATTGAACAAATAAACAGAAAACTATTCGACACAGTCATCTTGATTGTTTTGTCCTGCAAGAAGACTGATTTCATGGTGCGTCGTTTAATGTGTGCACTTATAGTCGTTGAGAGCCTCTAATCAATTTGCGATAAGAATGCTCTCGATGAAATGCAACATTGTTTACTCCATAGTTCAAACTGATACGGACGATTAGCAGTAAACCGTTTAACTAATAGTAAACGCGGCCATTTCGTTGTGCAAATTCGTTCAACAAGTGATGCTAAACAAAGAAACATTCAAAATCATAACTTTGATGCATTAAGGCTTAATTTAAGCGATACCTACAATAGTTATTTCCACTCGAATTAGACAATTATTAAAGGTTTTAGTTTTGTTTAAAAACAACCCAAGCATATCTCACAACTTGTAGCTTAACGGAATCACCATGTCAGTTGATAAATTTCCCGTAAATGACATGAGAAAGTTCTCATTCAGTTTTTCCTTAGTCACGCTTTCGAAAGCATTTTCCTGTAATGCCCCTAACTGGCTGTAACAATAATTGACAATTATTAATTGTAATTTATAGATCAACTTGATTGTATGCAACTTATTAAGTACTTTGCTTAATTTGGCCAAAATGAAAGGAAAGGCTCTCAGGAAGTGGAAGGAAATTCCCATTCAAGGCGATGTCATCGAAAGTATTTCGTTTTATTTAAATTGAATTTTTGCTTATTCTTTTTTTAACAGACACATTTTGGCCTTTTAAAACTCCATTTGACAACACCAACATTTCCGAAGAGCATCAATTTACTGCGGATCATTTCGTTGATATAGTTAAAACTGCAGAGGTACGTAAAATACAATTCCAAATCTTATTAAAATTGAAATTTTCCCACAGCACAAAGTTGGCTTAGTTATCGACCTTACTAAAACAGATCGTTACTACGATAAGTCAATAATTGAAAGAAAAGGAATTGAACATTTTAAGTTTCCGTGCCGAGGGTATATCCGATTGGATCTTTGTGGAAGTATAATTCTAATAACATTACTTTTTTAAATTTGCAAATTAGCTATGACGAGACTCCCACTGAAGAGGATACACAAGATTTTGTTAGCAAATGTAAAACATTTCGCAAGGACAATCCTGACAAGCTGATCGTTGTTCACTGTACTCATGGTTGCAATCGCACTGGCTTCCTTATATGCGCTTATCTAATTGATATCATGAACATTGATGCTGTCGATGCTATAAAGTTGTTCAACAATGCCAGACCACCTGGAATACATAAACAGTTTGTTTATGAGGAAATTCTCAACCGATTTGGCACTAGCAAAGAAAGTTCGGAAGGAGACGACTTCATGAAGGAAGAATTGATACGATTGCAAGCACTCAAATTAGGCAATTAATTTCAATTATTATTCTGTTATTAGCAATAATTTATAGCATTTTTATGAATGGCATAGGATTTTCCAAATATCTATTTTTGCAATTAAAATGAATAAATTTTTTGAACGATTATTTGAATTTTGAATTTGTACAAATTGTTTTCGTCCGTCATCTATGAACGTTTACTGTGTTGTGTTTACAATTTGCTTTGGTGCAAAACGTGATTTCGTGCACGACTCCAACTCGACTCAAATTGACACTTTGCTCTTATGTTTTTAATTTTTGTCTAATTTTGGACTGATTTGACAAATTTGAGCGAGTTTTGGTGCATGTGGTAAAGGTCGCGTGTAAGATGACATCAAGGGGTGGCTTGCCTCCACGATGGAAAAAATGCCCAAGATATGGCGACCTGATATCGAGTAAATACTGGCAAACTTGTCTTTTACTCACTAATACCGATATCATATCTTTTCTAGATATCTTTGTACCTTTCAAGGTCCCTTTGTCCGAATCGTATCATTCTCAACTACCTACTAGCTCATATTTCACTCCTCAAATGTTTATTAGCTTTATGAAATCACAAAAAGTATGGATTAACCATTTGCTTGCATTGGTAATTAATAATGCGGGTTTATTGTTGATTTCAGTTTAATATTGGCCTGTGGATTGATCTGACCAATACGACTCGGTACTATGAACGCCGAACAGTGACAAACGAAGGAATTCAATTTGTCAAATTGAGACTGAAAGGGTATTTCGAGAGAGTCATTTATTTAGTTCATATTTTTTATGCACCTGTACTCTTCTTTTAGTCATGGTGAATGTCCCAATGATGACCGAGTGAATGAATTCATTGATGTTTGCCGAGAATTTTTAAGTAAAGCGCCACATTCTCAAATTGCAGTTCACTGCACACATGGCTTCAATCGGACTGGCTTCTTAATATGTTCTTTTTTGGTTCTCGCTCAGAAGTGGAACATTGAATCTGCCATTGCGGAATTTGCCAAAGCTAGACCACCAGGAATTTACAAACAAGACTACATTGATGAATTATTTCGAAGGTATAGTCGTTATGAGAGAAGATTACCAGCTCCAGAACTGCCTGATTGGTGCAAAGAAGATGAAGAATTTGTGGACGATGATGCCGAAGTGAACGGTCACAATGTGAATCACATTCATAATGAGCGCCACTCGATACAAACCTCTTCCACATCAAATCATAATCATAATGAAACTCCAGATAATATTTCCAATCCAGTCGATGGTGTCTACTTGGTGCGTGATGAATATAAAATCGACCAAATGCAAAGAATGTGCTCCAAAATGTGCAACTTCAATCGAAAAGGCTTTCCCGGCTCTCATCCAATTTCTCTTACTCGTGATAACATTCATCTGATTCGTGAACAAGACTACATGGTCAGTTGGAAGGCTGATGGCACTAGATATCTGTTGCTAATTGTCGGTCCTGAAGAAATGTATTTTCTCGACAGAAATTATCGTGTTTACCAACTTGTTAACGTGAAGTTTCTGAAGAAGAACACTAAGGACGAATGCTTGGCCAGTACTTTGCTTGACGGCGAATTAGTGGTCGATGTAGTTGACGGAAAGAATTATCCTCGTTTCTTGATTTATGATATAATTTATTTAGACAATCAAAATGTGTCTGGTTATAACTTTCGAGAGCGACTTGACTTTATTTATAAGCAAGTGTTTCTTCCTCGCGAGAAAGCCAAACAAACAGGGCTGATTGACAGAGCCAAAGAGCCAATAGGAATTCGAATGAAGGACTTTTGCGAAATTAGAGACACATTCAAGTACTTCAGCGCCAAATTTCAGAAAGTATTATCCCATGAAATAGACGGTCTCATATTTCAACCAGTGAGATATCCTTATACTACAGGCCGTTGTGATGCAATTCTTAAATGGAAGCCCCCTTCACATAATTCAGTCGACTTTCGACTGAAGATATCGAAAGAAAGACGACCGGACGGTATGAGGGACGATTATATCGGTCTGCTTTATGTTGGTGGTCAGTCGACTCCTTTTGCCGATATTGAAGTGACCAAAGAGTTGAGAAATTACCACAACAAAATTATTGAATGTCGATATGACATGGAAAATAATTGTTGGCAGTTTATGCGTGAACGAACTGACAAATCATATCCCAATGCTTTGGCTACTGCAACTGCTATCTGGAAATCTATGGTCGAGCCGGTGACCAAAGAGTTCCTTCTTGATTATATTCATCAATCGGGACGTTGAATTTACCATTTGGTCTCAGCGCTTCGATGTGTTTTCGTGATCTGTTCATAGTTTCCTTCCTAACGGGAATAATTTGTGTTGAAATTATAGTACACACAACATTTGTCTCATGTTTTAATTACGATTCAATATGTTTTGTCTAATTGGCAATTGCGATATGCACAAAATGAATCAAGTATGGTTCTATTCCAATTCATCAATTCAAATTACACTGTTTCATAATTACAATTTATTTGTTTGTTATAATTTGCGGCAAATTACAGTTTGCTTATTTTTGTTTGGTACACACTCGATGAATAGCCCTTTACTTTGCCAAAGTGAAAACGTTGAGTTTTGTTTTGTTTGGACAGCTAAGCTTTCCGTAATAAATTCCATTTGGGCCCTTGTTTTAAAATCGAACCACCGTTTGTCTGGATTCAGTTTCATCTGTAAATAAATATATTTCACGAATATGACCTCAAGAGCTTTGCCACCACGATGGATAAATTGTCCTCGTTTTGGTGACGTAATTTCAGGTATTTTTGTTTTGCTTTTTTGTTTATAATATTTATGTTAAGCATTTTGTAGATATCTTTATTCCGTTTAAAGTCCCGCTTTCAGAAGCTTTTAACCCTCAGCTGCCGATAAGCAGTCTTTTTAGCCCGAAAATGTTTATTGATTTTATGAAGCAAAAAAAAGTATTCATCATTGATGTCAAAAATAACAAATATTGCTCAACTTAATGCTACTTTATCTAGATTGATATTGGACTTTGGATTGATCTGACAAATACAAGCCGTTTCTATGATAAAGAAAATGTGGAATCCGCAGGAATTGGTTATGTCAAACTGAAATGCCGAGGGTAATTATCAACCTAAGGCCCGATCTTCTCTAAATTATTTTTAATAGTTTCCAAGAATGTCCCAGTGAAGAACAAGTGGACACATTTATTGCTATTTGCAAGCGATTTTTGGAGAAAAGTCCAAATCGTCAAATTGTCATTCATTGCACTCATGGTTTTAATCGAACCGGTTTTCTCATCTGTTCATATTTAGTGAAAGAACATGACTGGGATATTGAGGCTGCCATCGGACAATTTGCCAAATGTAGACCACCTGGAATTTACAAGCAAGAATACATTGATGAACTCTTTCACCGATTTGATCACATCGACAATAAATTATCAGCACCACAATTACCAGATTGGTGCAATGAAGATGCGCAATATCTTGATGATGAGGCAGAAGTTAACGGGCATGCTCCTTCTAGTTCTTCTGCCTCTGATGCTAACCCTTTGGAAAGTATAGAAGGAATTTATCCATTTTTTGATACAGAAAAAATTAAGAAAATTCAAAAGATGTGCACATCTATGTGCAAATTTCGCAAGAATGGCTTTCCTGGGGCACAGCCAGTCTCATTGAGTCACAATAACATAGGTCTAATTCAAAAGGAAGAATACATGGTCAGTTGGAAAGCTGATGGCACTCGATATCTGCTACTTATTGCGGGGCCAAATGAAATGTTCTTTTTTGACCGAGACTTTAAGGTATTTCAACTTGTTAATGTGAAATTCTTGAAGAAGAACAATGAAGCACTTACAAATACTTTACTTGACGGCGAATTAGTGGTTGATGTTGTCGATGGAAAGAATTATCCTCGATTTTTAATTTATGACATTGTTTATTGTGATGGTGAAGACGTATCTCAGAGGAATTTCCGTGAGCGTCTTAATATAATTTTCAAACAAATTATTTGTCCTCGCGAAGAAGCCAAAAGGTCTGGACTAATCGATCGAACTCAAGAACCAATCGGAATCAGAATAAAAGATTTTTGTGCAATTAAGGACACCTACAAATACTTCAGTTCCAAGTTCCAGAAAGTATTATCTCACGAAATCGACGGCCTCATATTTCAACCGATCAACATGGGCTACGAAGCCGGCCGCTGTGACCGTGTGCTCAAGTGGAAGCCTCCATCACACAATTCAGTCGATTTTAAGCTTTGTATCGAAAAGGAGACTCGGCCTGGCATGGTAGAAGATTATATTGGTAAATTGTTTGTAGGCGGCCAAGAACATGCTTTCAGTAACATTAAGGTGACCAAGCAGCTTAAAAATTATAACAACAAAATCATTGAATGTCGTTTCAATATGAGCAAAAATGGTTGGGAATTTATGCGCGAACGAACCGACAAGTCTTTTCCCAACGCATACACAACCGCAGCCAATGTGTGCAACTCGATTCGATATCCAATTACTCGTGAATATTTGCTCGAATACATCAACAAATATCGTTTCAGAGCGTGATGAATCAAACCAGTCAAGCCAATCATGGTTTGATCATGGTCTCACAAACATTACTTGTCGTCTCTAATCACTCATTTAATTCTGTGTTATACTTTCCTGATTGCTTTTTGATTCAGATTAGTAATAATGAAATGCTTGTATTTAGTATAAATAAATATTATTAATAAAATAATAAATTCAGCCATTCAATTATTGAATTTCAATACAAAAATACAAACAAAGTAAAGTTATGGCAATGTTATTGCAACTCTGAGAAATTTTCCGTAAATCGGTTTCTATTTATCGTCTTTAGGTACATGAGTGTTGTTGTACTTGTCTGTTGTACTCTGTTCTCATATTGAAGTTGCCGTTAGTTGTTTGCAAATTTTATTTGGTGATCACATTTCGTTCCTTTGGTCCATCCATTAATTTATTTATCACTACATTCAAAATGTCCCTTCGAATTTTGGTTGGCTGCAAGCGTGTGATCGACTATGCGGTTAAGGTCAGCGACTTTTTAATTATAACTTTGTGGTAACTTGTATTTTTGCATTTTGTCACCAGATCCGAGTCAGACCAGACAACAAAGGTGTTGTTACACAGGGTGTGAAACACTCCTTGAATCCATTTGATGAAATTGCCGTTGAGGAAGCAGTTCGGCTCAAGGAGAAAAAATTAGCTTCGGAAATTATTGCCGTTTCAGTTGGTCCGGCTACCTCACAAGAAACTCTGCGAACTGCTCTAGCTATGGGCTGTGATAAGGCAATCCACGTTGAGGTGGACGAAAAAAGTGCTGAAACCCTACAGCCTATCAATGTCTCAAAGATTCTGGCCAAAATAGCACAACAAGAAAAGGCTGATATTGGTATGTTTGTACCTGTTTGAGTTATGCTTGGACTAATGTGCGTTAATTTTTTGTCTAGTGATTGTTGGTAAACAAGCCATAGACGACGATTCCAATTCTACTGCTCAAATGACTGCAGCTTTGTTAAACTGGCCTCAAGCAACTAATGCATCCAAAGTTGAAAGTGAAGGCGAAGGAAAGGTTCTAGTTACTCGAGAAGTTGACGGTGGCCTAGAAAGTATAAAATACAAGTTGCCCATTGTAGTGAGCGCTGATCTGCGATTGAACGAACCACGATATGCAACGCTACCCAACATTATGGTTTGAATTGCTATTTATTTATTTTTAACTTTTATTTATTTTCTATTTTATTTATTTTTAGAAAGCCAAAAAGAAACCAATCGATAAGAAAACTCCCAAAGACTTAGGGGTTGATATTACTCCACGAATTGAAGTCCTCACAGTACAAGAGCCTGCCAAACGTGAAGCCGGCACTAAAGTAAAGGATGTTGACGAATTGTTGACTAAACTTAAGGAAATGGGAAGGATCTAGACTGAAGCGGAAGGAAGAATTAATTAGCTTGTGATGAAAATGTTAATCGAGTCTGCAATCGTAATACTTTGAATAACATATAGTTTTATTATTATTTTATTATTTTTACATCGATCAATCTCACCTCGAAAGTATCTAGTGCATTTTATTATTCGATTTAATTAAATTTACCACCTTAATTGACTCGCATTTGTGAATGTGCTAAACTGGCTGTAAGCTTTATTTGGTTAATTACTCAAATAGTTTTGTTTTAGTTGATTTGCGTTTACAACTGAATTTATACATTCGTCATCAAATAAGCCTCGATGGAATGTAACCTTTGAAGCACATATACCAACCCATGATGACAACCAATGACGGCCGACGTCTGCATTGCGTTCGCCTTGTCGTGTGCATTTAGTTAGTGGTTTGTGTCACACTGTTCATTAATGTTCGTCTCACTCGATGTATGATCGATCTTTCGTGATGCAGTTTGTATTGAGTTTGTTCAACCCAAATCTTCATGCAAATCGATTAATGCTGATGTGCAAACAAACGATTTCTTCTGTCCGGCTTTGTTTAGCTGAAGTCCTAACCGAACCAATCCCAGCATCACTACCTTCTCTCACTGATCCATCAGGCATGTATTGCAAATGTTAATTGCCTAATGGCCAATGGCCACTTGCAACCAACCAAACGATTGCTAAATCAAGACGGTCTGTCAGTTTGTATTAGCATCCTCATCATCTTCGCCGCCACCACTACCATGATAATCATTGAAGGCAGCCATTGCCATCGCACTTGTGTGTTTGTTACTTTCTCAATCGATTCGAATGGTCCATTGATTGATACCGACCAAGCAGCAGCAGATCGATTCGGTGATTGGCCAGCACAGCATCGAACTCACCAAACTTCTTCTTGTGAACAGACCGAACGACTTTGTCTGTGCGTTCTGTTGGACGGCGCCATGCCTGTGACAAGCTCACAGCAACACACCGAATCTCGTTCGTTCTGACTCAATTGGTCTCATACCGAATTGGGCTTGGACTAAGATAGATTGATCGAGACAGGGTGAGTGTTGCTCGCGCCGACGACCAAAAAAGCAGAGAGGATGCAATAAAGACTGGACATACTTGTAAATGGAATAAGAAGAATAGCACCTTCAAGGCCAAGTCGGTCTGTTGAATGGCAGGTGAATAGCCACGTCTCTAGTGCGGCTGCTGCCACTGGTAATAATGGCCACTAACGAACGATGCTCAGACAGGTCGGTAAGATTGAGATACCTCTCTTGGTCAAGCTCTGTGAGTCAACGGACACTAATGCCGAGTGCCACGGTGAGACGATAGTGGCGATGATGTCCAAACAGACAGAGTTGTGCTCTGTTGTGCCATTCGAGTCATTCAAACCACTGTTTGCATTTGATATTCTCTCGTGCTACATCTCATGCCTCTTTCAAGTGGCCTTATCTCGCCCTGAATGGGTTGCAATCAATTCTCGCTAAGTTGCTAAAGCACGATTGCCGGCTAGGTCGTCGTTCGGATGCACGATGATGCATGCTTGCCTCGGCAAACTCTTTCGACGGGTCAGCCAGTCAGCCAATTTGCTACCAATTGCTGAACACCGAATAGCCACTGGTCAGGTCACTCTTGCTATCATTATATGACAGTAATTAATAACACTCCTACTAGACTTCATTACGCCACTAGGAGTATGATACTGTGGTATTATAAAATAGTGCAGCAACCACTTCGAGACATAGCTCTCTGTGAATGATTTCGATTGACTCTGCACTTTGCACTGAGACACTCACACACTCAGGCCGACGTTGTCTCTCGCATTGTTTTAATACTTAATGAATCCGACCGACTGCTTAGTTGGCGTAATTATCAATTCAAGTAAAAAAGGCCATTACTCTTGCTTGATATATGAATGGCCATTGGCCAGTGGCCACTTTGGTGCTAGCACTGCTAGGCTGTATTCGTCTACACAAATTGAGCAAAGGTGCAATGCAACAAATGATTGAAGCAACAAATGAAAGTGGTCATAGTGGTGGCCACTATCTGGAATATGCCAGTGTCAGTACCAACTAGCCATCGACCATTGACCACCGTCACAATCTCACACGATACTGTCATTAGTGATTAGTCAATAGATCGTATCGCGAGCAACATTATCTATAAGTTGAATACCTAGTGGACACCTGTAGCATTGCTCACCGGATGATGGTTTGTGTTTGTGTGTGTCTGTCTGTGTGTGTGTGCACATTGCACAAATCAGTAAAGTGTGATTGGCCATTGCGTGTTCACTTCACAACCGTGTGTGCATGCAGGTTCAACCAGCAATGTCCGTGCTAAGTGATGAGATGAGTCGAGATCGGTGTGTTGTGTTGGGAAAGCCTTTCAATGGAATTGTCCTGTTGTGTGCTGTACATAGCTCTGATGGTAGACTCGATGCGGAGAGGATGATGATGTGCAACGAGGCTTGAGAGCTGTCTTTGCCATTGCCAATGCCAGTGCCAACATATGCACTATGACTAGTGACTGGTGAATAGTGCCAGTGCACTGCCGAACACCGAGGGCAGAATTGGTTGTGCCAGCAATCGGAAGACGCATTCAATCGACCCAGCGCTTTGTGTAAATCAGTTCAATTGTTGTGCTAGTCATCGCTGGACTGTCCGTTGTGGCTATGAATAGATGCGATCACTTGAATGAATGACGATGCGGTGCACAAATAGCGTAAATTATTATTATTTACCAGTGCCGATGCAATTATTGTCCAAACAGGGTGACGAGTGGCTAACATTGGCTCCAATTGCACCACCGCCACTGCACCACTATATTTAGAGTGAGATGATGTGCTCGTGTGGCCACTGGCCACCAATCGTAATGACATGGTCCGCTGTAAGACGCACTGGGCAATATACTGAGCAAGAGGTGAGTCAGTCAGTCCACCTGACAGATGGAAATGAGAGAATCTCTGGTCTAATCACTGAGATGCATGTCTGCCTGTTTGATAGTGAATGAATGATGTCGATTGTGCAATGTTTATCACATAATGGACAGAGCAAGGTGGACACAGAAATGATGCGCACAACTTACACCACGATTAGCCAGTGCGAGACAATGAACTCACCGATTGAGGCTTGAGCAAGGGTTCCATGTGCAAATAGTGTGCCATTAACGAGTAGCACTTCATTAGGCAAGTGCCAATTGTGAAATGCACTGCATGACCAGTGAGGCAATCTAACTCGCTCTAGTGTCTTGGCGTGTACAATTCTTCTCCTTATCATTGGGCATTTATTTATAGTCGTTGATCATTGTGAGGCACAATCACAGTGACAAACGGAGATGCACTGAGCAATTAAGACATTATTAATTAGTGATATCGAAAAGCCACCAATCGCTCAATCAATCAGTTTCTTTTTAATGGATCTAGTCTTTTTAATGAAGCTCGCCAATCTCGCTTGGCACTAACCTCCAAGTAGCGTGTTATATCTGTCTGTGCTCAAGCGAATCGAGCGGTGTCATGCTCACCTTTGCAATGAATGTCATCTTGAGTGGCAATTTGATCGTTAATTAGCCGAATTAGTGTGCCAGACATTGTCCAGACTGAATAACCGTAGTGTGCAACCATTGAAGCAAGACCAACAACGTCGACAGCCCAAGTGATCGATCAATTAGACTCGATTGGATGGCGCACTCACCCTCCATTGGCCCTGGATGCAATCCAATTACCTGTCTGTTTGTTTGTTGTTGGTGTGTTGGTGCTCGGTCATGACCGAATCAAGTGACTCGGCCACCAGCCACCAGTTCGTCATTGCATTTTATCAGCCTGATTAGTGATTACTGCTCACCTCTCATCCTCGTTCACGTTCGTGTCCTTTTATCAGTGAGTCTATATCTGTTCTTTTCTTGTTGTTCTTCGCGTGTTCTCATCTTTTTTGGTTGTCTCAAGTTAGCAGCAGTAGTCGTAATAAAGTTTCTCAGATAAAGGTCTGACAAGTAACAAGCAGCGCAAATCGACTCGAGACCAGTCGAGACGGACTCGGGGACTTGATGAGGCTCGAGTCTCAGACAGGTCGAGTGGCAATTGAAACAAGTCGATTCGAATTCCAATTCGGCACACCACAGTCGCAACACTCGAACTCTTTCCCTCTTGTCTTGATCGTTCTGATCGGAAGATCGTAAAATGGCCGATAGTCCTCTGTGCCTATATCTGTCCAATCAACAGACAAACAAATAGCATTCCCAATTGGTGCCATTTGCGCGCCAAAACGTTTCTCTTTCATCTATTCCGTGTTTGTGCCATAAAGAAAGCTCAATCTGCACACTGAGCCAACTGCCCAATGCAGAATAGTCCAATCTGCCATGCCGAAATGCGGTGGTGCACTGCTCTTGGCTATTAGATTCGACTGTTCGTGCCATTTGGCATGCTGTGGCTCGAAAGAGTTACAAAGAAATTGAGACTTGCACAGGAAACAAGTAAACACGCTGGGCTTGGTTGAGATCACTTGTTTTTGTGTGTCCTTGCCAGTGTGAAGTGCACTAGTCCGTAGACTAGTTCACTAGTGCACCAAGCCAAAGGTCCTTTGTGCATTGGCATTGCAGTTAGTCACACAAGCATTCGGTACACATTTGCTCGTTCCCCTTTGCACTTGGTCGGTGGTGAAAGGGTTCGTCATTAGTGCGTTGTTGCGTCTGGTGCCTAGTTTGTCCTTGCAACAGTTAGTCTCAATGTAGATGTTGCTCGATATTGGTCTGGCAAGACAGCAATCCATTCGAGTCGAATAGATCGTAATTAAAAGATTGAAATTGCCACTTTGATTTATGTAAATATTCACTTGCTCTGTGCCTCACCATTTCGCCCTTTTTGGGTGCATTTTAATGAGCATCTGTTAGTTGGTCTGTGTGCCAGTCAGTTGAGCTCATAGTTGAGCTTGCACTTTTGCATTATTTCACTTTGTGTCTATCGCATTGGGCGTTTTGATTCTCATTCATATTGTATGGCAAGCCACGTAGTCACTCGTAGTGACTCTGCTCAACTCGACCGTCACAAGTGGGCCACAACCGACCAGGAGGCCATAATTTTGTTGCTATGTGTCCTTGGGAGACTTGTGGACCACTGTGCATTGTATGCCCTCTGCTCTTGCTTTGCCTCAAGGACACTCTCAAAGGGCTCCTCACAAGTCTTCCTAGTTGTTTACGTTGTTTCAGTTCGAGACATTGCATTGACCGTTGGCGATAACAAGCACTTTCGGAAGAGTTCGCAGTGCGAGGCCAATCTGGCCTGTGTCCACCCTTTGTTCAGCCGTACTAATCGCGCGCGCTCTCTAATTAGTCTTTGTCTTTGTGCCTTGAACAAACATCAACTCACAGCAAGGTGTGCTGCTGCCTGCCTGGTCAGTGCTGCCAGTTTGTTCCACCACAGGTTTGCCATTTGCCAAAGAAGATTTACTACCTCGAAAGATTAAGGCGCGAAACGTGCACACAGAATTAGATTCTTTGTCTGAGATTGGTTAGCGCGCAAATTAATCTTTTAATGCATTCAGACCGAGGGGGTAATTAGTAATTGGATTTACAAGTGCTAGTGGCAATTAAAAGTGCCACAAGTGAATTCTCTCGTGACCACCATTCGGACGGGTTGTACGAATTGAAATGTGCTGGAATGCATTGAATTGCGCGCTGGTGCTGCACAGCACTCACCACTGGCCAAATGCGTTTATGCCTTTATTACAAGCTTAAGTGGTCATAAAGCCGATTGTGATACTGCGGCCTGACTAGGCCATATTGCCAATTAAAGACAATGCATACCAATGCAGTCGCCAGTGAAACATGTCAGCCAATAGATCGATTCTATTGGCAATTTACCAGTTTGCCTAAAGGTACATCAACTTTGCTACCATCTATAGACGGACAGAATGGCTAGTTAGTTTTATTTTGGCTCGTTGCTCGAATTGTCTCCTCTGTGTGGAGTACAGAATTGTGGCACGATACTAAGTCAAACAGAACGAAGTGGTCGAAACAGCTAAAGCAAAGGATAAAAATAAAACCAGCACTACATTTTCTAACCATTGACTGAGACTAGTGCGAGTCCTTGAAGGCTCGATCGACACACTGCCTCACACAACTAACCGACATAAGTCAGGCACTGAGCACAGTGTCACAGTCTGGCAAGGCAGCGAGTGATTTGGTTTCATCCAGCCACCAAACAACCAGCGAACAGTGCACTACAGCCAATTTCACCCTGAACAAACACTGAACACGTTGCACTCTGTAAGTGATGCCTTTGACACGTCGATGGGTGCCGAGTGGAGTCGAGTCAAGTCGAGCCGAGCCAGTGCGTGCTATTTCGGTGATCACTCGATTTGCTTTTCCAGGGAAAACGAGCCTAAGTTCTGATTTATATTCACATGCAAAAGTCCGTCACCAAGAGAGGCTCACATATGGTCAGTGGACAAACTGAACGCACTCAACGAGGAATTGGTTGAATTGGTTGCCTCACAAGACCCTCATGGTGGGGGCACTAATTGTTTCCTCATGTTGTTTTTGGTTATATGGGGTCATGCTTCGCCAGTTGTACTTCCACTCGATTCGATTTGATCCCTTTTTAGGCCGCCTTCTTCTGCAAGTCTCACTCGAACCGATTGAGTACTTTGGCCAGACATCGACATTGAGACAATAACATCACAAGGATGGCTCATAACAATTGTTTAATGGCTTCTAATAGTATGCTATCATTACAACCCTTCATTGAATGCCCCAGATGGGCACTCGATTTAATTTGGTCTATTTAGCATTGTCTAGTCATTCAGTCTGTCTGCCACAGGTTGCTATGCCAAAGAATATTACAGTCACGGGGAATCGAAGAAGAGCGTTCAGCATTGAATGATGATATATTGCATCAGTATTGAACACGAGTCTGTTAGAAATATGACTGCAGACATGTGACTGACCCAGTGTGCCAACCAGCGCAGTATATGGCAGTTTCCAATTCTGAACGAATTGCGCCATCATCTAGTGCGATTGGTCGTTGTGTGTGTGTGTGTGACACAGTTGGACTTGATCGTCATTCTATATTTACAGTTACCGGTGACCGTTTTGTTTTGTTGGTTTGACTTGTCAGTTTGATTTGTCTGTTTGAATTATCAATTAATGACACAGTACTGTGGTAATTAGGGATGTTTTAGTGGCAGCAACCAATTCGGATGAATGCCATTTAGTGCTGCAAGACGCACCTTTCACTCACTCGACACTGTACACCCAAACCGAGACTGGCTCGTTAGTGCCTCTGTTTGTGTTTATTGTTTCCTGTCCGCAATGGCAACTCATTCAAGCGACACTCACCACACAGCACCACCACCAACGATCATTACGATGTGCAAGTGCATTTTGTGCTGTCGGTATGCAAATCACTCAATTGAGTTGTGATTGACCCGACTTGTCTGCTAGTGGATTGACCGCCAATCGACACTCTATCGATCGGTGACATCGTTAGCAATCGCTCATTACTGTCCTCACCCAATGGCACTATTTGGTCATTCCATTTCCCGTTGCACCAATGAAGAACCGTTGGACCTTATAATAGTGAGAGCGTGTTTGCCATGAACAAGCAAAACATATTTCGTCTGCACGCCAAAGCAAACCTAGCATTGAATTGCTGTCCGGCAATGCGAATGGTCTGGTCGTGACTCACATTGATTCGAAGAATGGCAATCAATCGAGAAGCAATCAACTGTAGTGCAGTGATGACAGTCGTCAGTGACATCATACGCACTGGCCACCACTGGTCACTATCGGGCAATTAGTGATAATCGTCGATTGGTCCACTGTGTGTTTGTTTGCATCCACAAAATTGAGCCTTTCATTTTCGATAACGGATATGTGCCAAACAGTTGACAGTTTGTTTGCAGTCTAAACATCGAGTGAAAGTGTCACATCCAGTGTGCCTCCCAAAGGACACATGATGGGCAATGGCACTGTGCATCGATCGACTGCCAGCTGCCAACCTCCAATCAATGCCCACTATGTCTGCATGCATTGGACAAACCGATCGATTAGGCTTCGGGCAGGACCGAAATTTTCCGATGAAATCGCCATGTGGCTTTGATTAGACCAGTGGCACAGCCAGACAAATGGTCAACTGCAAATGGTCAACTGCAAGGATTAGACCTGTGTGGTGGTATTGCAATTGCTGGCCATCGCAATGTACGATGCCAATGCCTGCCGAGTTTGGTCTGGCCGCCAGCTCAGACTTATCAAACCTCCCTTGGGACCAGAGGCTATTAGCAGCTTACTACACGTTGGTGGGGATCGATTGTCACTCTGAGTGATGCTGCTGCCATATATGCCTGATGACCAAAGTCCAGTCAACTTGACCAGGCCTAAAAGGGCTATAAAAGTGGCGACAAGGACTCAGCTAGGCCTCACTTCTCACAGACACTCGATTCTGCTCGTCACTGTCGTCGTCCATTTGGCCTAAACCAACACTTTGACTCGGTCCTTTGTCATTTGACTAGTTGGTTGATTTGTCCACGATCACAGAAATTTGTCCACACTGCCCAGCACAATAACCCGGTAAGTGAATATCCATTTCTATGTTAATGTCTCAGTTAACGGTGTTGACAGCGCTCGTCACTGGTTCCACCGGTGACCCTCGTTGTATGCATTGCGCAATGTCCATCCATGTCCAGTTGTGAGTGTGTGCATGTCCCCAGCTCGGTGCCATAGTCCATTTGTAGTGCGCGCCATTTTTCGAAAGCAATCCACTCACTTTGTGTCCGTTGTTGGTGAGAGTGCGCACAGTGGCACCACGATTGTGCTCGTGGGTGCATCGAGGAGAGGCACGATCCGTGGTGGTGTGGTTGGTATCCGAACGAGAAGCAACCCTCCCCCGGCTACTCATGCAGTGGCAAACCGGTCTGTATCGCACTCAGCTGCCCCCCTCTTGTTGGTTCCACCCAGCGAACTGGTCTGACTGGTCGGCCGGGCTCGTCATATTCAGGCGCACCTCGCCGTGGCCACTCGCATTTGGCCTGTTGACTCCGTGCCTATCGTTTCGTGCTGCTCGGCGAGCTATTCGCGCTCGAACCGCGCCAAGTCGTGTTTCGCTGTTGTCCGTGCCTCGTTCTTTTGCCATCGCTATCTATTCGCACTAGTCCATTCAACAGTCGTCCAGAATGACGGCGATCTCTCGCCTGTTCACTTTGCAGAGATGACGCGTTTCGTTAATTTCGTTTTTTCAACTGCCGCCATCGCAGCAGCCCCACAGCCGAGTCGATTTGTTCACTTGTTGCTTGCCTTTGTTCACTCTTTCTGCCTCTTGTCGCTCTCGCTTTCCATTTTACTATCTCGCTTGCCTCTCGCGTAATCTCATCAGAATTGGCTCTCGTGTGTGTGCTCTTGGTGGTGGTGTTCGTTCACTTGTCGCCGAACATCGACAACCGAATCAAGACACCTTGCCGCAATTGCCACTCGAACCCAAAATTTATTTGCCGCCATGGTGGTGAATTTATTGGTTCCACTCGAGTGCGTCTGTGCTCCCGTCAAAGTGACAAAGGTCACAGCCGGCAGAATTCATTTTTTCTGTCGAACAAGTGGACACCTGTTGCATTGCAATCTTAGTCTGCCCTCGCCTCGAACCGAATTGTCCTGCTCACCGCACTCTACCTCTACTGCCGAGCAATCGTTCACTGTTTGCATGGCCAATAGTTTTCTTTCTCCTTTCATTTTCCTCTTTCTGTCCTCTTAGTTTAATCTAACCGATTTCAATTTCTCCAATCGTTTTACTTTCCTCCTAATCTGGTTGGCTTTGCCAGTGCCATTGCTCTCTTTTATGTCCAGCAGTGACCGCATCTGGCTCGTTCCATGTCGCATCCGTTTGTTCAATTTCGGTGGATGACTGTGCTTCTAGTCTTGTTTAAGCAATGTCATGACTAGATCCACACTCATCCATAGAGTTGAATGTTTTACTCCGCCGCTGGATTGCCTTGCATGGTTGCTTCCTTTCCCCTGCTCTTGGTTCTGTCCATTTCCTCTAGTTTGCTCTCAGCTCGCCTAATTGACTCTAATCGCGCACATCAACTGCCAACTGGCACCAATCATATAGCCTTCAACTAAACATCCTTAGACTCCTTTGTGTCTTTAATTTCCTTTCTATGTTTTGATTTCTCAAGCACTAATTTCACAAAATTCACATCGCATCAAGATAGCTCGGCTGTGTTGTTGGTCTTTCTGTCTGTTGGCTGGCGCTGTTGACACTAGCAATTCGAACCGATTCTAATTAGCTATTGTTGCCTGTTTGTCTATTCCCAGTGCGTTAGTCGGAATGGTGGTTCACTCTAAGGTTGCTCTCACAGAGTACTCAGGCGTCAGTTTGCCAGGCAAAGTGCTTTGACTGCTCGCACGCTGCACACAAAAGGACGACGTCTAACTTTCCCATCTTATCTGTTATTGGCTGATTGGAGTTTAGTTAAATACTCAGCAGTTGACTCTGTTTGCGGTACACTCACTCAGTCGGTGTGATATTGAAACTCGATTTCTTAACCGTTTCCAGTATGTTTGAATGAGTGACACATGTGTGCATATCTGCCTAGTGGAGACTATCAGTCGTCGAGTCAGTGATGCTATGTACACAACGTGCTATACTCGATAGCTGTTGCTTTTGGCCAGTTCGTTTGCTACGTGCTCGCCAACCACTCGATCTCGTTATGCTAACAAGCATTTCTCGAACAAGCGACCTTTTCCCTTGTCCATCGTGTGTCTGTGTACCTTTGCCTGTAAGGTGTAGGAAGTGGTGCATTCGTCCGGCTGCGAGCCGGCCAGCAACCGTCTTTTGGGGTGAGGCAGGCCTAGGCTGAGGAATTTGAAGAGCGCCGTGACCGTTTCATTCGACCCTCCTTTGGCTTGTTTTGCTTTCGTTCTCTTTGGTCTCGTCAGTGTAGTTCACTTTGTTCACCTTACCTTGTGCAAGTGTGTGAGGGCAGGGGGTACACCTGCCTAGTGTGGTAGTACAGTGCGGCAGCAAACGTGCTCGACGAAATTACCGGCGTGAGGCAGCGAGAGGCACTGGCAGTCTTTGCCATCTTAGCATAATAAATTAAGGAGAGTGCTCAGGTAGCGAAGTGACCAAGCCGTGGAGAGGTAGTAGCGGATGGTGGTGCAGTGGTGCTGTCCAATGTGTCGAAATCCCAGACGCGGTGTCGTGCAGGGATTGAAAGCGCGCGCAATGCAACAAGGTGCTCTGACTGTTGAAGTGAGTGGCTAGCGAAGTTAGTGACTAGTGCAACTGAATACGCCCGAGGTGAAACGTTTGGTTGTGATTGTGCTGGCAGTGGTGGCCGGCTAAGATTGGTCGGCAATGCATTCCTCCCTCCTTTCTTCTTGTTTCTTGCTGTCGGTTACCGTGCTGTTGTCTTGATGGCTTCGCGGCCAGTCGTCTTAGCTCGAGCTGTACCAGCAAGAGCAATTAACTAGCAACAAGCGGCCGAACCGAGCCAGCGTAGTGATGGGCAAGATGGTGTGACGGCTATGCCACGAGAACCATGAACTTGCGCCAACGCAATTTGAGTTGTAGTGTTAGTGTAGTGGGGGGTCGTAGTCGAAGTTTGAATCTCAAGTGCTCACGCCAGGTAAATGAGTGGGACTCTAAATGAATCGAACTGAGGGGAGAGCCGTCGCCTTTCGGATCGAGCCATCAACCACTGTGGTGTGAAGTGAAGCACTATCTGGTGCGGTGAGGCCTCGCTAACGATCGCTATTGTTGCTTGATTGATCGAAAGTGGTAGATAGACAGCCTGATGGATACTGTTGCACTGTGCCACCATAACCGTGATACGGCTTGCAGATAAGCTAGTGATAGGTACACTGGCCACGAACACTGCCGCCAACACGCCCGGCCAAACACTTGTACACAAGTGCAAGAATCTCGAGAATCTTCTCGAGTCGCCCACTAAGGCCGAGTAAGAGGTAGTGTAAAAGGTAATTCAATCGAGTTCAGTTCGACTGGTTCTTCACATCAGCTTGGGGGAGACATTCTTGCTGTCATGCTGATTTACATGATAGAATCGAGTTAGCACTGTCAAGTGGGAGAATGCATTTGGGAATGAGAACATTTCAAGTAGACCAAGCAGATGACAATTCGACATTGAATGGTCAATGACGTCGAGCAAATGGAAATAATTAGAATTGCACCGATAGGACTTGAATGACTTGGAATGCACTAGATTCTACATATAGTGGACATTCGCAAACTGGACATTGCTTAGTGGTCATTTAGTATATACATACATTACTCTCTTTCTCTTTTCTTTTGGATAGAAATGCCAAAGGTACAGGTGGCTCTCAATGAATGTTTACCAAATTGTGTCTCAGTACAGGAGAATGTCGCCAGGTGATGTGCCAGCAATGGTCATTCATCATCACCGGGTGTGCATTCATCCCGCATATTTGACACTCAATCAACTTCCCTCGCCTGTCACTTGTTTTTTGGCAAACAGTGGCGCCATCTTCTGGTCTAAATTGATGTTACAAGGTAAGTGCTTGCTTTAAGTGCAATTGAAAGTAACTAATCATCTATCAGTAGTCTAATGTTTGATTCAATAATTTTAATTTAATTTTGAAAAGACCAATCAATCATTGGTACTTTGAGCTATGTGAGTTATTTTTTCAACGAAATGAGCTCTTGCATTTGTCTGGCTATAGCCTCGTCCGACTTGTTCATTCGCTCAATGGTGATACCTTTTTCCAGTACCTTGTAAGCTTCTTTGGCATTCTCGCACTTGATGAGCAGAATGCCAAGTGCGTTGTAGCTTTCGATGCAGTTAGGATTGATCTCAATAGATTTGCGCAATTTAGTCTCAGCATTGGCCAGGTTGTTGGGAAACGGCAAATTTCGATGAGAACGAAGTAAAAATGCCTTTTCTTCCGCACTCATCCTGAACAGCGACAATTGCATTTGACCGTCCAAAAACAAAACCATATAATGATCTGGCTTCATCTTTATGCAAATGTTCAGGTGCTTGAGGAACAGGCCAATCATTCTGTAACAGAAAATCGGTCAATATGAGCAGAACTAGGCTAGACTATGTTTGTCAACTTACTGAACAGTCTTCTTCAGGTCCAGCTCAATCACTGTCAGTTTGCCAGCAGTGATGGCAAGCCACAAATTGGCCTGAAAGTTGCGTTGGTCCACTCTCACTGCTTTGTCAGCGTAATCGTAAGCGAGCCAGGTCTGGGGCCTGATTATGCCGTCTGCCAGTGAATCCAAGCTCGAAAGGAAGGTCACCTGAGCCAGACGCCACCAAACTTCCACGTTTTGGTTATTCTTAGGGTCATTTGAAGCATCAAGCATTTCCTTGTGCAGCATCTCGTAATCTGCGCCCTTCTTGACCACCTGATCATCCCAATCTTTGAAATCAATTGGATGTACTTGTGTCATACTTGAATTTACCACAGACAAGCGAACGACAACCTAACTTTAGGAATACCAAAGCGAGCAATGCTATAATCGAACCAAAAGTTTGAATTATTAAACTGTCAACTAAACAATTAGAGCTTTAAAAATTAGCAATTTGAATCAGTTGTTAATTCAATAAGCAAAATCACAAATAACGAACATAACAATAAAATAACAATTAATGCACTTTATTGAAAAAATAACAAAACAACAACATTCCAATTGAGAAATGCAAAAAAGACAATAAATAATTACAAACATCAAATTGGTGTGTGTGTGTGTGTGTATATACCAGAAGTGGTAAAATCTGTATATAATATATATTACAGTCACAAATTAATTGGTTAATAGTAAATAGACCTATGGTATATAATATAATATATATAATCTGCAAAATATATAAGTTAATATACATTCCATTTGGTATATAACACTGTCTATGCATATAGAGAAAGAGTTTTAGAAAATATTGCCACAAAACAACCAACAAGGTGAATCAGAAGACATGCACATATTAGAAAAAAGGTGACGATTGCTACCGAACCCGATTTAAGTTACAAGCAGATTCGAAAACAGAAGAGAACTGACTGGCCAAATATAACCAAATATAGCACGATTGAGGTTTGATTGAGTGTCGAGGATTAAAGCTCGGGTGGTTTGATTTGTACAAGTTCGTTCGTTCGTCTGCTTTGGTCGCGAATTGCCTTTGGTTTGTTGGTCAATTCAGTGGGAGAGAAGAGTGTCTTTTAGCCTTGATTCAAATGTTAAATGGTATATACTTTTGTTGAGGCAATCAGTGGGGTGTGGGGTATGCGTTCGGGCGCTGAGTTGTATAGAACATAAAAACGGTCCAAAGAGGTATAATCGATGAAGCACAAGGTGGTGTTGTTGTTATTTGTGGTCGCGTTGGGCAGAGTTGTGGCTAAATATCAGGTGGGGTCGTTCAGATGGGTGGAAGAGGGCGCTTGTGGCTGAGGCAGAATGCTGAGAGCGGTGGTCGTACCCGGTGAACAAGTGTCCTCCGAAATGGTGATCGAGACCTGCTGCTGACTCACTACTTGACTGTTCTTGCCGGACTCCTCGAATGAGTGTTGTGGCAGACAAGAGTGGTTGTCGCATTCGATTTGGCTTGCTTTGGTGCTCATTTGGCTATTGGCAAAGTGGCTGCTTCGGATTTGGCCAATTGGTTGGGGATGATGTGAGGATGTGGGACTGTGATGGTGGAAGTGCTGGTGATGATGATGGTGATGTGGGTGGTGGTGGTACTTCGGGTGCATTCGTTCCGCGGGCTCAAAAGATTTCTCGGTCAGACTGCCACTGCTGCACAGAATGCTTTCCGATCGTCCCAGGTTGAAGATCGATTGTGTGGCAAGGTTTTCACTGGACCGAAGTGCTGTGCTCACACTGATCGGTTCTAGTTTTGAGGTAATGGAGCTAAAGGATCTCGAGTTGCCAATAGGCTTCATTCGATGCGACGGTTCGCCGAGACTGCTGTAGCTGTAAAGGTGTGGGTCTTGAACAAATGGGTGTATCTCTTCGGTGTTTGATCGAGTGGATTGTCGCCTTTCAATAGGCTCATAGATCACTGGCGTTTGAATCTTGTTTGGTCTATGTTGCTCCAACTCCAGCTTGGAAGACGTCCTCGAGTTGGCCGAGTCTCGTCGTTTGGCCCTGTGCTTGTGAATCAAATGTTTGAAGTCTGAAGTGTCCGTCTCAAGTATGTCCGAGTCGTTGCTGTCGGTGTCGGTATCATCTTCTTGGAATCGCCCCTGAACATTTCCTGGAACACGAATAACTGTTTGGGTACTCATTTCACAGTCCGAATCGCCACCATCGCCCGAGTCTGGCACCAACAGAAACTGTCCACTAGAGTAGTCTTGGCACTCGTTGATGTCGTACTGGGTCGAAGTCATGTATGGAGGTACAAAGCTCGATGGCATATAGCCTACTGCCTCTGCAGACTCGTTTCTGGCCACCTCGTCAATGAAGTCAATATCCTCGAGAAATTCTTGGCTACCGACAATAGAGCCAAACTCGGTGACCAGACCCGAGCCTGGTTGACTTTCGTTGTCCGCATTGCTAATGATTGCGCCAATTTCGCTGGCATAGACCGAGTTGTCCAGGTCTGTTCCATCATTGTCCTCAGTTGAGTCAAACGAAGAATTTGGAATACTTCGAGTCGGATCGCTGTGGTGCGACATGTTTTGCCTATTCCGAGGACCACCAAAAAAGTCATGTTGCCGATGGTAAGAGTCTTCGATAATTGCATCAAAATCGGTCTAACAAATCAAATAGCATTAGAGAAGGGTTTGCAAAGTTAACATTTTTGACTCAACCTCAAGTTTGATGGCAGGTGTTGACCCAGTGGCAGTGGCCAAAGTAATCGACCCAATGTTGGTCTCTGAGTTAGCTGATCTTTTCGAGTTGTAAGTTGCTCGAGTGTACGGATTGCATCCGTTCTCTGCGTTTGAACTTCCCACATTGAGACTTCGATGAGCATCTATCACCTGAATGGAAGTGTCCAACGAGTGACGGATGGAAACTTTCCGCTTGATCAGTCGTTGGCTCAAGTCCGAATTACCCCTCTGCATGGCCTATAGCAAGTAAAGATAATTTTTTTGGTGACAAATCATGCAATCGGACAAACAAACAAACATGCAAAATGATCAAAAAAGCAAACAAGGATCGGTTCTTGGACGCAATCAATCAAACAACTGAAACAGAAACAAGATGGCAAGTGAGTAACGAGGTGGCAAACGAACAGACAACGGACAAGGGACAGTGATTGGTGATTACATCCAAGAACGAACCTTGCTCAAATTACGTGTCACCGGATGTTTTGACTCAGATGGTTCGGGAGAGCAACTGGCGGTAGAGCTGGTCGCAGAAATACTTTCGCCAGGTGGATATGGCTGCGGCTGGCTGGTGATATGTGAGGCGGCTTCGTGCTCGATGCACTGCAAACAGTACTCGGCCGCTTTTGGCACTTTGGCCATATCGGCATTATCAGGGCACGAGTCGTCGGGCCGTGTGGCTTGTTGACATTTCATAAACTCACGAGCAATTTCACAGGCAACAATTGGAGTACTAGGGGGAGGTGGCGGTTGTGATGGCGGTGAGGGAGGCCTCGTGAATTGGTGCGTGTGCCCAATTGACTGACTGCTACCCGGTTGATATGCACATTTCGGGTGGTAGCCACTGGATTGGGGACCCACATGGGACGGAACAAATTGGCTGGTGGTGCTACTGGCAGTTATTGGTGCGTTGGTGACTGCGATCGTAGTGGTGGTCGTGCTGGAGCTCGATAACGGATAAGGGATGGGCTGACCGGGAGGTGCACGGCCTGAGCCATTGCCAGGATGATGGTGATGGTGGTGGTGATGATGATGATAGTGCTGCTGCTGACCCTGAGTTAATGGCCCGGTTGGTGGTCCACCCTGAGACGGGCCCGAAGGGTAAGATGGTTGTCCGACGTTTGGTGCGAGTATTCGGAAAAAGTTATGCATTCGAGCACGGTCTTCAATGATCATTTCAGTTAGATTGTCCATCTTGGTTTCGATGTCTTCCACTGAGCGTTCTACTTTGACAATTCGAGAAGCTAGACTAACTTTTGACTCGTAAACATCTTTGGCCTTGGATCCTACTTTTCCAAGTATCATGTCGAGTCTAGAGAAAGATAGGACATAAGGGGGCGAACTAGTGATACAAGTGGCAAACCAACCTAGCCTGTACATTCTTCACCCTGGCCAGCAAGTCGACATGACCGGCTGAATACTGTTCGATCACATCTTTCACGTCGTATGGTTTGAGTGCTTCCTTAAATTTCCTCCTTGCCACGAAGTACTTAATCTAGAAAGAAGATGTCAGTGCAAAGTTGCAATGCACGACTAGACAAACCTTTCGTAGGGAGCGAATGGCATTTTTGTGCTGCTTTGTAAGGACAGTTAATCGAGGTTCATCCGCATCATCATCTGTTGGTAACAAAAACAAGTGAGGTGAGAGGGCACTTGGCCAAGTGAGTGAAAGCAAACATAGATCAATCAGGTAAAGTCAAAGTGGAGAAGAGAATGGACAAAACTAGGTGCAGATAATGTGACCGTAGTCCACTCATTGGCGACACATAGCGGACAAAAAAAAATGATCGCTTGGCAAGCTGAATAACGACATAGACCTAACACATGGACCTCGTAGTTGATGCTCATTGTGAAAGTCACTAACCAAAGAAATGCGTCCTTTTGAGCATCAATTAGAAAACGACAAATAGATCGAGCCAGCAGGCTAACAAAAAGCGAGTCAAAGCGAAAGCAGAAACAAGTCACATTATCCTGGCAAAGGCAATGACGGACAAAGGGAAACCGACTCGAGCCGACACGGCCGAATGGTGGTCAATGGACAAGCAAGTCAACATGGAGGCTTATTAGGCACATTAGGCACACGGAGTCAAGATGCACACAGTTGGGAAACCGAACAGAGATGCATTCGGGTGTAGTGGCTTCATTCCACAAGCAGGGTCGAGGTCAGTTGGTCGATGGAACATTGTTGGTATGGTTTGGTCGGTTTGGTTGGTGGCGGACAGTTCGGTCAGAGAAAGAGAGAAGCCAGGACCGGCGAACGGGTTGAGGGCTGGACGGGCTGGACTGGGTTGCTTACCAAAAGTCGATGCATCGGGGCTGTCCGCCTTCCGATTGACAGGCATCGAGAAGGGGAAAAACGATCCTGCACAGATCAGACTACTTCGACGTGTGCCCGACGATTGGTTAGGATCTTCGGTTAGAGCCAAGCGAGAGTCAAAGCGTTAGTCGATCGTTACATTATGATGTTAGGTGTGGTGTCAATGAGATGAGTGCCAATATGATCAGGCAGGGCATGAAACATGGATGGTCGTGCAGTCCCATGCAGGTTGGCTCCAGGCTAGTGGCTTGGACACAAGCAAAGGTCAAGCAGGTAAGAGGGTGAAATGTGTGAAACATGCCGCATCGCACTTAATCTTTTCGCGACCTAATCACTCATGATAGACTAGTCGAGTGGAACTATCAGGGAAGTCAACTCAACTATGGACGATAAAAATTGTAATACTGCAACTAGTATTATAGTTTGTTAGAGAGCCGGGCCAACCATTCAAACTGAGACATGCGACTTAGTTGTCAAATGGCAATGGCCAATAATGCAATACAGAGAAGCTAACTGTTATGAATGGTGAGAGCGAGTGATATTGAGTGCAGTGGGTGATGAAGGCGATGCGAACAGTGTTGAACATGTCGAGTGGTTGCATGGCATTCGAACCTGTGGACATCGTCGGAAATTCAATCGTATTTCGAAAGGCGGGAGACAGAGCCAAGAATGGCGGATGCTGAAAGTCCTTCTGAAGCAAGTGACACAAGTAGAAAGGCACTGTCCCGTCATCGAGCTCTAAACAACGGCAAACAGAGTGAGTGGTGATTACATGGCACCGACGACACCGGGCAGACATATGCAAGGCCAGATCGTGCTGCTGGCCGATGCTGCTGCCACTTGGCCATTGATGTCCTTTGGAGGCATTCGATGCAGGTTAGTTAGCTGGTTAGTAGTAGGCGGAACGGTCAGGCAAGGTCGCTCATCACGACCACACAAGGACACTTTACTGCACACCAATACACATTGTATCACTGCTCTACCGTACTGCTCTACCCGTGCCACATGCTGACGGGTCAGATGGCACACTGAATGAGTGATCAATGGAGCACAGAACTAGTGCTACTTGTACGGCCTCACAGACAATTGAGTCTATTTACTACGGTAATTAATGTGCCCGATCAATGTATGGCTGGATCGAACCTATTCATCGCGCAATAAATCATCTCATGCACTCAACTAGCTTTATGCGTTCTGCTTGCTTGGTCAAGTGATAAATGGCCAACTGGGTTCGATATCGGAAGGAGCGATTCAAGTCAATTGGCAGATCAAGTGGTGTTCGCAAGCAAGGCCACTGAAGCATGCCGACAGTGCGGCTTGTTTGGGCAATTTATCTCGCTAATAACTGCTTGGAAAGGATCAAATGAGAAAACACTGACACTGAGTGCTCGCTTTAAAATGGATTGACTTGTGGAGTCAGTGATAGTGAATGACCACATTAGGAACTTATTATGGAGACCTTACTGGCAGCACCATTGCCCACTGACTTGCAGTGCCAATCGAGTGTGCCGCACATATCCGGTCAAAAAATGATTGCGATCGCAATTGGCATTTGTGGTGCGGCCGTCTGCACTCAATCCAATCCACTGGATTGTTCCAGTCAGACTTGGCGCTAACCAATCAATGGACTCTCTGTACTAGCTTGATTCATGTCATCCAAAGGCATTCGAATCCATTTGTCATAAGTGTATCTGGCAGGCTTCTCCATTCACTAATCGAATTGGGTTGACTATCGCCCATCGGAATCCCTTTCAAAGTGATGAACGCGCGTCTTTTCTATGGTGGTGTAGGGAGCACAGAGTGGTCACGTCACTTACCGTCCGAGTTGCGTTTCGAGGCGTCGGACACTTCTTTGGCGACACTGTCCTCGCTCAGACTGCCTGGCATGCGACTGTCTCGTGTGCCAGACAGAGAGTCTTCTCTGGTAGCGGGCCCATGCTCCGATGCACTTGTGCCCCAACGGTTTCGTGTTAAGGGCGAATGGGTGGTTGATTTGTGCCGACGAATTGTCGAGAATCGACTCACGAACGAAGTGTTGTGCTTGAAACTGAACCAAATGTTCACTTAAAAGACATCATCTCCACACCAAACTGGCAACTTACGCTGGGGGACTTGGCAGAGGCACTTGGTGGATCTTCCAAGTGGCCATCGACATCGAGTTCTCGTCAGCGGCGTAGCATCTCCAAAGACTCTGGATTAGTGTTGCAGCAGGCACTCGACGCCTGATCATGTGCTTCTGGCGTTGTTGTTGCTGCACTTTGAGCGCAAATCCAGATCCAAGAATGCCCTACGAAGAAACCCCATGAAATAGCATGACAAAATATTATGCAACTGTCAAATACCGCTGGTAAGGCAAAAAACGAAATGCCAAGCAGAGCACAAAATGAGGCAACAAGTTTTCCAGGCCATGTTTGTGGTACTAGATCACCGTAACCAACTGTGCAAAGGGTAATCTGAAACACAGAAAGTGATTATGATGATTACATTACACATTTCCAATGGACACATACCACACCCCACCAAAGTGCGTCTGCAAAGTTTGTGAATTTATCTGGCCGAACGCCTTTTTCGCTAAGATAAACCAAAAATGAAGAAAAAATAAGGCCAAGAAAGCCAATGTAGACAGTAGTGATGAGCTCTTGACGATGTGCATAGACAACAGAACCTAAGAGTATGACTTGTGAGAAAGATGGTGGGGCAGAAAGAGGTGCAAGACCAACCAAGTAGTTTCCAGGTACCGCCGCGCCGGTCCATACGAACCATGCGAAGAATTTGAAAAAATCGAAGGCCCCTGAGTGCGGACGCGGCAAATACCTGGCCTGAACTGCCGACTGAGAGAACTATTATCGACGCCACGATCACGACAAAATCTGTGGGGGCAGTAGATGGTCAGTTGGAGGTGAGAAGACAACTGGCAGGACATGATGAGCCTACCGATAGCGCAGAAAGGACTCCGCATAAAACGAAGACGACCAATCCATCCTTGGTACCTGGATCGGCAGCCAGCGGACCACATGCGGAAGATGAATTCGAGCGTAAACCAGACTACCATCACAATTTCCTGCAAAGAACAATTAGATAAAAAATGACAATTTAACAATGAGTAGTTACTTACCATTTTGAGTAATATACCCGATGCCACCTCCTCGTACTGGTCGATGGTGGAGAAAACTGTGAGCACCAGACACGCAAAGACCATGCAGAACCTAAACGAAACAAGCAGAACGTGGTTAGTGATCTACAGCCAGAAAGAAATGTGAACCGGGGGCAATTGACATTGCACCGCAATGAGATTGAATGTCGATGGCACTAATCCGCCAGTTATAAAGTTTCATTTTGGGCATGAGGCCATTTGTGTATGAAATAATTCTAATCGATGTACACTTAAGCCATATAACGAGCTAATAAAATGTAAATTCAAATGTTGCACAAAGTGCATAATGTCAATGCTTGCTTGCTTTGACATACACACGCACACAGACACATTCACACAAATAGATGTACAGGGCCAATGAATATGGATGGGTGCTCCATCATGTGGCACACCATTAGTCCGATGGATCCTCCATTAGAAGTTGGCCAATGTACTATGCAATGGACAACACGGCCCGGGACTGTTACAATCTACCAAATCTAAACCCATAGTGTATCACATGCAGATTAATGTTGCCATTGCAAATGCATCACAACTGAGTGCAATACTGAGATAAGGTTTCGTTTCACTGGATCGAATGTCAATTCCAGTGGGTGTACTGAAAAAAAAACAGTGTCGTATGCGATGACGCAAGGAGACAATTGACAATACCAATTGTGTGTGTGTGTGGTCGTTCTAACAGAGCAGTGAAATGGAGTAGATTGTCCAAGATTGATAAGTTTTGTAGGCACAAGCAAATGAAGAACATAACCTTGTCGAGTGTGACAATGCGCCACAGTTTATAAACATGGCCTATGGACTACTTTCTGTTTGTAGGCAACTAGGCGCAGAGTTCAATTAAGCAAGTTCAATTACTCACAGAGTGAGGTGGTAGAGCACTGCTTTACCACGTGGCCGTTCCAGAAAGTTATTAACATAGAATTGGTATTTGCGAAGACGGGCGTCGTACGCGGAACGGTGTCGCCCTACACAGTTGGCCAACAGAAAAGGACGGCCGATTGCCTCAGTGCTTGCAGTCAACGAGTGGCTTCTATCAAGGTCAGAACTGGCCGCAACGGTGTCTGTCCGCAAATGACCAATAGTACCAATTCGTCTTGCGGCAGTCAACTGTGAGCAAGTGGACACAAATCGACGACTCAATTCAACCTGCTCCTTGCGTTTGTTTGAACTAAAATTAGAGGAGGTCGATTGATGGTGATTGGAAATGTCGATGGTGTAATGGAGAGGATGATCGGTGATGGTTGGTGATTGAGCAGTTCGTTTAGGAACAAACGAAGGCAATGAGGAGGACAGAGGCGAAGAAGAGTGATATTGTGTTCTCCTATCAATAAAGCCACTACTTTCACAGTCTCGCTCTCGGTACGTTTGGCGCACTTCATTTTGGAATCGAATTCGACTTGAGTGAAGCCTATTAGGCGATTTGGTGTAGTGCGACATAACGAATGGTGCACGAGAGTTTGCAGGTTTATTGGTGGTAGCGCTATTAAGGCAGGTGTCGGTGGTTGAAGGCAACTTGGCACTTGTTTCGATTGGCACTTCATCATCAATTGGGAAGTGAAACTTGTTCGCTTGTTGATTAACCACCTTCAACTCAAGATTCATACGATTCGTTGAGTGAGGTGAGTTTGAGAGTGATGGAAACCGTTTTGTTGTGTTTTGGTTTGTCGATTGTTGCTGCCCATGGCCGTCTGTTGGTGATGGCTCAATTTCAATCTGGCTGCACTGGTTTTCGGGCATTTGCATGCCATTATGCTCACTGGTGTCAGCAGTGCCAGACTGATAATGACGAAGGCACGTTGGCGATAACGAATGACCGACCGACTCATTAACATACGAGTCAGGCAAAGCAGGGCATTTTGACTGATTGCCACTGACCACGTTGCTGCTACCACAACCAGAGTCACAACTGTCCGGCTCCTTGTCCGACAGCCTCGGTCGTTGTCCACTCATTGACTGGCACTGGACTAACGAGTCGTGACCAATCTGCAGAAACAATTCGGATGCCATTGATGGTGCTAAGCTGTCAAGCGCAAATGGCCGTTGATTATCATTGCGGGAATGGCACTGACTGGTGGCGGTAGCAAAGGCTTCTCGGGGCTTGTTTGCGATGAGGTGGTCGCTTGAGCAAATAGAGGCAAGTTCGAAAGGCTTATTACGGGATTGCCACTTTGATTTTGGCACACTTGACGTATCGCTGGAAACCTTTGCCACACGTACCAAGAGGTAATCGAGCCTGAAGCGCGCCAACCAACTGGGCAACCACGCTGCAACCGAACGCGAACTCGCACCCAAATTAGCTTCTTCCATAGTCTGGTCACTGAGTTTGCAGTTCGGTGACTGGCCCAGTGGTTTTGATTTCTTCTCGTTGTTGTACAGGTGTTTGAGTGGTTCGGCATTGTCGCTCTTGTTGTGGCTATCGTGCCTTCGAACTGGCTGCATTGCATTACTGGGCGCAATGCTAAAAACGTGGCCATAATTTGGGACGGGATTGCAATGATTCTTCTTGGAAGACTCAAACGAGCTTTCCATACAGACACACACGCACCACAATGCTGAGCGGAAGAGATCACCGATCGAACTGAGGCGAGACACAACAATTTGCTTTGCCGTTAATCATTTGTGATAGCTCCGATAATTGTGATGCAATGCTCTGGATCGAAGGATGCGAGGAGAAATAGGCAGCGAATTGTGCCGCACTCGGAACACGGAGGCAAAATGAGAGGCAACTTGAAGAGGAATGACTGGTGCATCTGGTCGAGCCAAGGGTTCCATTGCGAATGTATTCAACACGAACAGAGCGAGCAGACTGCAAACAGCAAACAGCAAACAAGTGCATCGAGTGGAGAGTTCGCCGAGACTGTCTGCCAACTTGTGAGCAGCACATTAGATCGTGCACCACAGCCTACCACTCAGTCACTCGTCTCTGGTGAGGCAAAGTGCCGATGGTCTGGCACAGGCTTTTCCATGCAGATCACTCACTACTAGTCACCAGAATGACCAGTGTGCATTGAGAACACCACTCAAATCGAACCATTGCCCAGATTGATCACTCGGCTAGCACTCTCGCATGCGCCCTTTAACGATAACGTAATGAATAATTCGCAAAGATAAGATACAGAATGCAAGCGTGACACCATGTCGAGACAAATCTAGCTGCCTGCACGGTCTCAATGGTCACATTCGTCACCACCATGCTCCAATGGCACAATCGAGTCATATACATGCCCCAGTGGAGGCGTACTTGGAACTTGTTTGCGGCAAAAATTCAAGGGAAAAAGGTAAATTGGCATTTAAGTGACATTCAGGGGGACCAAATGTTTTTCTCTGACACCGTGAAAATGTGACAGGCGAGATAATAAACCGAGCGAGAAGGTGCAAGAGGACAAGTGCAATTGGCTGAAGAGAGTGCAATGCATCGGGCTGCAGAGACTATCGGTCTAATGATAGCCCTATGAATGCATCAATTATTCATCGACAAGCAACGACTACAAGATTAGTCAAAGGCAAATATTGCCGTTCCACACAATTGGCACAGTCTGTCCCCGCGCGCTGCTCATACCTGTCCAGTGGTCGATCAATTATTAATTCAATTTGCCAACGAACACCATTTCAATTAGAGCCAAAGCAAGTGCGATTGTGCCTTACAAACAGACCGGCAAGGCTAATTATAGTTAACGAGGTTCCGGGTTGACACTGCACCACTAGCCAACACTGTCCACACACGATATCACACGATGCATTCACCAAACTAGCCAGTCCGATTGATGGTGCTTGTTGGCCCAGTGAGTGAGGCCATTCGTGTGACACTGGCTTGTGAGCGTGATTAAAGCTAGGAACACTGCCTGCAAACCTAACAAGTGATTGACATGCTCGACAATGTAAATTCGACTTGATCGGACACAGGACACCACGACACCACATCCATGCAATGGATTGAGAAGCCATTGTAGTACTCGAGTTACACCAAAACAACAACTACATGCTTGTAGACTGATTAGGTTCAGTGCGGGCAGAGTGCTTAGGGTCGTAGAATATTAAGAAGGCATACATGGTGGTGGTCACTAGACAGTAGCAATGGTTGCGGGGTCAGTGCAATCGTGAGCATAATGGTAATTAATAACACGACATACATACGCATCAATAATTGATGCCCACTGCAAATCCATTAGTGCAGTGCTGCATTGGAATGTATGTCGCACACGGTAATGGACAGACCAAAGCCTAGGCCAGCATGTGTTTGTCCCATTGCATAACCTAATTGGCCCAATGCATTTGAATATATGCACGTTCCAGTGTAGTGCACAAATGTTGTACAGACAAGCACAAATTGGACAATCTTTCGAATTAATATCGCTGATTGTTAGCCTAATCGAGCACTGAATCGACCTTAATTGTGGTTATCTTTCGCCATCATGTGGTCAAGTGTGACTGCAGCCAATTCGGTCGACTAATGTGCTTCATTTGCATACAAAACGGTGACACTTGTCGGCCGAGCCCCGTTGAGACTCCACACCGCATACCTAACCAGCGAACATGCATGCTGGTGGAACATGCTTGCAAGCCATGGTGGTCTGGTTGCAGCCCGCCATTAAGTGACTGGCCGAGGTTGCCATTTGCAAGTGTCAAGCGGACAATTGCCACTGCACAGTGCACACATACACAAATTAATATTTGACTGGCTAACCTATGAAGATAAGCAGAAAGGATAGTAAAGGATAGTGCTAGTCGGGTTGCATGACAACAATAGGCCAAAAACAACAAAACAACAACACAAACACTCAAACACAAACACTCCACATTCACACCAATGACAAGAACGACAAGCCGATTTGTCCAACTTGGTACACTCCATTGTTGTACTGCTGCTTATGCTACATATCGACATTCTTTCCGGAAAGGGAATGACACACAAACAGGAAAAGACAATTAAAATATCAAAACAATTGTGTCCACTCAGCTAATGTCCAGAATGAAAGCTGTCCAAGTGACTGCCGAGACAAATTGAATTTTCCCAATCGTTTATTTGTTAGCACCACTGGCGCCATCTAACGGTGAGAATTGTTACAACTCACATGATCACGTGGTAGGTCATCGCTTTCCAGCCTCGTGGTCTTTCGAGGAAGTTGTGCATGTCATTTTGGAACTGTCTGAAGTATGGGTTGACGTGTTTGGGTGGACGTACGTGGATTGGTCGACCGAGCAGACTAACACGATGCATTTGTGATCGCTTACAGGCCCGGAACGCATTTAGAGATGGCGAACGAGACCGGGCCGATCGAAGGAATCTAAGTAGGTCCGATTCGCGACGATTGCCATTGTGTTCGGAAAATTCACCAAACCCGGTCTCGTCCTCCTCATCCTCCTGTTCTTCATCTTCGCTTGGCTCTTCATCTTCTAGTTCGTTCTCTTCAGACCGTGACCGACTTCGAGACCGCCTACGCAGAATTCGACTTCTTCTTCTTGTTAGATCTGCAAACTCAACTCTCCGCCCGGACCTAGGCACAGTGCTGGAAGAAGCTCTAGTCGCTTTATGTGCCTCATCAAGCACTTCCTCAATGTAACTTTCGTCTGGTTGTCCTATGTGCGAGTAGCAGTAGAGATGGTGTTCCGAGTTGATGTAATCCTCCATCGCGGTCGGGTCAGTCGGTTGATAATAATACTGTTCGCAGTACGGCTCGTATGAGGTGCTAAACATCGATTGAGGGTCAACTGAAGACACCAGCAAGGTGTCCACCAGTTGTGACTGAACGACATCACCTCCATCACTTGTGCTGTAGAGAGGCACGATTGTGTAATTTGCAGCGGACATTTCAATGAAGACCGACTGGTCGTCCGCAGTGGTGGTCTGCAACAGAACCGAAGTGGACTCAAGCATGGGCTGTACTGTGGCCGAGGAGACATTTTGGGATGAGAGTGAACAAGTCGAGGATGAGGAAGAAGAACAAGACGAGTGGAAAGACATCGAGGATGAGTAGGACAGAATGGCTGCAGTAAGAGTGCCACAACTAGCTGGGTCATCATCGCTTGAGGATAGGGTGCTGCCCGACACTGTGACACTGCTACACGACGAGGATGTAGATGATGATGGCTCCGACTTAGGCGATTCACAAGTGCCAGATGAAGAGCTCATGACTTAGAAGCTCACTTAAGAATTGAGCCAGTTGGAAAGGCCATTGGATCACTCTGTGCCGAACAGACCATCGACTAATCGATTAGTGGACTGGTGTCAATGCAATGGCTAGCAGTGCCAACTAGTCCACTGTGCCATCCACCACGGTTTAATTAACTCATTAAGGAGTCGCCTTAGTGCCACTGCACTGGTTAGACACTATCATTGCCGATGCTTTCACTTTGTTCAGTCACTCCGAGGAGGAAGGATTGGCAAGGAAGCCCGAGTACAGAAAGTACAGCACAAGTACCAAGTGCAAATCACACCTGGTTCGACCTGGCACGAACTATTTGCGTGCCTCAATCTGGCAAACGTAATTACAGGTGAGGCGCGCACTACACTCGACACTCAATCAGATCGATTGGTGGTCGAGAGGCAGTAAGCGATCCACACCAAAAGATTAATTCCGCAATAAATCGAGTGTCGAGAGAAGTGCCAATGGAAAATTGCAAGGCCCAATATGTTTAAAATTAAATTTCCCTAGTAGCGCCTTGAGAAGAGAAGCCATAATGATGTCGAGATTAGGTTTACCTAATGGAGACGAGCTGGGAGGATTGCGTTGAGGGTTCAATCAAATTGATTAGAAACAAATGCCGACTGAGTGAATTGTGCAAGCTGAACCAATTGCCGGCCGGTAATGATGACATCAGAAAAGCAATTAGCTCCCGAGGACGACACCGACGTGCTCATTCGATCGGTTCAAATGAATCACACCCAATCTAGCCAGTTCGGTCGTTGCATGCAGGTTGATTCAATTAGGCCAATATATATTTCTATGTTCTAATCCTGTGTTTTAATTATGGTGACTAATTAGCTGCCAAGGCATACAACAGCAAATCGCCTGTTCGAGTTAGATCGAGTCAATTAAATTGCAATGCAATGCTCACTTAAAGTGATCCGTCAGTCGGAGGGATGGGTCAATTGTCAAGCGAATCAAACCAAACCAACCAACCAAGTGAACTGAGAGCAAACAAGCTGGTCACTCTATGGTTGCACCACACTTTTGGCACTTAGTGTTATCTCGTGCCACTAGTGCTGTTGTTGATCATTGATTATATTATTAGCCTGCCATTGATGCGAGCTAAAATCGTTTTTTTAGCTCGAGCAAAAAATTCTTCCTATGAGTTGGACACGATCAATAGATCAAAAGCCGACCTGACAAAGAACGAACTCAAGTTTGCGTTTGTGGCTCTAGAAGAGATGTCCAGTGCCGGCCCTGGTTGAATTAGCTACTGAGGCTGGCATATTCGAATAAAATCGAAGTACTTTGCAAGGCCAACACGAAGCCGTTCCGACTGAATAACCTCGGTGAAAATCTCGCTTGTTCTACGTCAATTCCGACAAGTGGAAACCTAGCAGACAAGGAAGCTCTCAAGGCACACTATGAGACCGATAAGAATGTGACGTCCGTGTGGAGCACAGACAGCCACACTACACTGATAGTCTATTAGGCACTAGAACCGTTTTCTAATCAAATTTCACCTCTGAACCAGCCAATCTCCGAAAAAGGTCTGTTTGTGACTGCAATGCAAATAATTTCGTCGATTTGATTCGCAACGCACTTGTGTTAGAATTTGTCTATGATTCCACATTCGGAGATAAACTCGAAATATGACAGCAAACTATAAACGACAAAGTCAAACAAACGATGCTCAAATCAGGTAAAGGCGAAAAGTCATCTGCTCTCTTGAAAAATTACAAGTAAAATGAACCAATCCCTAACATGGCACAGTGGACCCAGTACAACACCATTGTTGACACTGCTCAACTAGCTCAAATCTCTTACTGGCATGCATTAAATTGGTTGTCCCTTTGAAGGGTAGTTGTCTTGTTCCGATTGTCCCGCTGATCGACTTCATTGTGCGTCAACATTTCAGTGCACACCGAGCAAAGACAATTTGATTAACTAGCCTGCTGCTTGATTGGCGCCAATTAATCAACGATGGCTCGGCCAAATGGCCACAGATGCGACTTTGATTGAACGAAGGCTTAAGACTTGACATGACGCATTCCTAGCGTTATTGAAAAATTATTTCCTTTTCCGGAGTGCTGTGACACAATCTCTGGATACTGGGTAGTTCGATTGTAAGGTCGCGTTTTGGCACCAATTTGACAGATAATTGCTTCTCACTGGGACCAAAATTAAACTCGCACAAGGCAGTTGATCTGACCACTGGCCAGTTACCAAATTGCGATACACTGAGCTGACTGAGGCAAAGAACCCGCCAATTGCGGTCGTGATCGCTCACTTTGCCGCGGCGATGAGCAAAAAAAAGATGAGCTGTAGTTTGGCGAAGGCTAAATTAATAGCTTGGCTTCGGGATCACCATACAACGAGGAGGCATCGACTTGGGAAGCAACTTGGCACTAAAGCAAAACACACTGATGACATCGACACTTTGACACTTCACACCCGAATGTAGACTCAGTTAATGAGACTGCTTGCACAAATCAGCACAAACTCTGGACCGGCCAGTTGGTCGCAAAACTACTTGCCACTACTCGATTTGAACCAAAAGTCACACAGTCTTCCAATAGTGGACTATAGTCACTAATTTGTTGTCTTGCTCAGTTTGCTTAATTGATGGTCATCACAAAGCGATGATTTATGCTTGCACAATTAGATGGATTTAATTTTTGCTATTGCCAAATGACACAAATAAATCAACGTGACGTGCCACTTGATATGATTGCCACTGCAGAGATTGCAGTGTGCAAAGCACTAATTGACAGACGAGCAGTCGTGCGAGATGACACCGAGACGGCAATTTGCGGGTTGACAAAATTGAGAGGAGCGAGTGACAAGCCACGGGAGTGACCAGGACCATCACTCACACGACTCAATGGACTCTGACCAGGTCGCGCTCGATGAATGGTCAGGCCGATCGATGAATTATTGATGCACTCGATACACACACTCACACACCATTGAACAGAACAATTAACACGGAGTGTAATGTAGTCGAACTGGTCACTGAGGCATCGGCACTGGAATTAACCCGTTTGTGGTGTTTGGCTTGGCACCGATTGTGGTGTTGCAGTTTGCACCTTGGGCGCCAAATAATCCACAAATAAGAGACATTCCGGTAGAGTGGCAAGTGACGGCAAGCTGCCTTAACTATCGCTACTGGCACACCGGCAAACGAACATGCCCAGCCGATCATACGGCCCGATGCGGTGCATGCGCGCACCACCGCATGGCGGGGATATAGACAATTGGGACACACTTCAAAGTGGCAACACCGCCACTGGGGGCAAACTGGATCGGGTCTTATTGCCTCGGATGAACCAGGCTGAGCTGATCAAATGACAAAGACAAAGTGGCCAACTATGATCAAGCCAAGACAAATGCATATGCAAATGCAAAGGCAATCGAACAAATGGAGTGGCACAAGTTGAACTGTGCAATTCTAAAATTAAACGCTTTGATTCGGTTGCAATGATGATCGGATTAGGTTCGACTGTGTGCTCAGTGCCAAAGCCAAAGATATGATCAGTTCAAACCGCACAGTAGCAAAACTTTGGTGGCAGACCTAACCCGAGCGCGTAAACTCGATACAATTGGCTGAACACTTGCGAGCCGTCAGACTGTAATATTAATAATGTGCAGAGCGAGACGTAATCACTGACACCTTACTTGCGATGAGCAATATGGCACCCAATGACGAGCCCAATTCGACAACCGGCAATGCACAAGGCGAAAGTTCAAAAATATCGTTCCCATTCAATGGCTTATACGTGCGATGTATGTTTGCAGACGGCACAGCGAGCAGCGACAGACAACCCGAGCCACTAAAGCCAAACCTTGCGAGAAGGCAGCAAGGAACCTCGCGACCAGGCAGACACATCGCCAGTGGTGTGCTTTCACCACGGAGCCATTAATTTATGATTGCACTGTGCACCAGTCTCATAACCAAGTGTGAGAGAATCTTTCTAACAGTGAATTTCGGTAGAATGTTCAAATGGCAATGGCATTGCTATCATCGCCATCCGTAACATCGCATCGCATCACCAACACCGATCATAAGAGAGATGTGATGAGAATGTGTGGCGCCAATGTACAAACAAAGCGATGGCCAGAAATAGCGCTCAACACAATGGAATTAAAAAGCAATCACAGCAACACATGGAATAAGCGATATATTCTCAAATTGTCTTCCGATTATGATGAGTGTGCCACCACCACCACGGCAAACAATGTGCGCTGCATTGCACGACGAGAGATTTGATCCAACCGTGATGTCTCGCAGAATTTTCACTCTGTCATCGTTCGCACCCGATTTGCCATGGAAATCGTTAATAGGCAATGTGTTCATTCATTGGAATACCGAATCTCGGGTATAGTGGCGGTCTAATTAAGTGGCACTTGTGTTTATAATTAAGTGGAACACATGTTTGCTTTATGTTGTCTTTTAGAACGTCGATCGCGTCGTCTACTGGATCGTACATTGTGTTCCGATCAGTGAGATTGGGATCACTCAGCGCACTGGCACCAGATCGTGGGTATCGAATGTCAGCTCGACTGCACTCGGCACCGTACACCAGTACAGTGTACAGACAGAGCAAACCGTTTAGAGCATAAATTAATTCCTCTAAGTAGCTCTTTAATTACAATGTATCAATCAATGGCCATTATTTTTTCATGTGGATCTGTGTGGCGAATCTCGAATTTGTGTGTGTGTATGCTATTAACTATCGTCATTACTGTTGCAAAGCAATGGTACAACACAACACATCGACGTCGATCGTGTACAGTGTACACATGCAGTAGAGCAATATTTATTCGATCACCGAGTGCATTACAAGAATGTGGTATAAGTGACTCTGTGCATCGAGTAGTGGCCAGGACAGCCATTCAGTGTTTGCACTTGTGATCGAACATCAAGTGATTGTGATTTTTTATATGTAAACATGCGGCAGCATAAATTATTGACATTCAGGCCCGACAGACCAACTCACTGACTGACTGGCTGATTGACTGGAGGATCACTTTTGGCGAAAAGACCAATCACTTGGCGTGTGAGCGTTCCATCAGCAATCGATGCAATTCACCGAGAATGGTGCCCGGTGACTGATCGAGGTTAATCGGAGTGTGTCGGTGCCAACTGGTGCACTCGGTGATTCACTGACTTCAGTGACTTACTCACTTGGTATCATAACTCAACACCACTGAACACAATCAAACACTTCTCACTTGCACATACACGCACGTGTGCTGCTTGTTCAGTCTGGGCAATAATATTCTCCTGGTCCGTCTTCTCCATTTGCTCATTCGTTCAGTACCGATTTAAAATTAATTACGAGCTATTCATAAATAATTCAGTGGCGAGTGGTGAGCAGAAAACAATTTGCCTGTGCTCAATTGCTCAGGCACTGAGTGGTGTGCAGTCAGTGGAGCACTGAATATTCAATTTGTGTACCATTTCGCCAGTTCCACCAATTCTGCCTCATATTGCTCGTTATTGGTTCGTTGCAACATTTCCTCCTGTAGTGTAGTGTGAGGTTGTGTGTCTTCTTCACTGGCCACACTGCCAGCACAATGATAACGTGCTCAATGAAACAATGGCCAAATTAAGCGAACAAACCAAAGCAAATTGCATTGGCCACTGATCGAGTAATTGTAATAGCTCATTCACTCACAACTTGTCTACGGCTGTAGTGGTAAGGTAATCATAACGAATGCATCCGACCATTCCATTCAATACCGCTCAATATCATCGAGTCCATCTATTCATTCACTCGGTACTTTACGGTGAATGCCTCACCGTCCACTCAGTGGACATCTGGACAATTGAAATTGTAATTCGAGATTAGCTCTCTCGCTCTCAATTGTTCAACCGTTTTCCCTCTCAACAATGAAGCAACATTAATTGTTCATAGATTAGCATAGATTAAACTAGGATAATATGGACACACACGATCAATACCAACAAATTGGCAGTAAAATGGGACAACCAACCATAAACAACAACAACAACAGCTTTAAGTGAATAGAGAATGTATGCAAAGTATTCGGCAAGCAACAGACAATATGACCGAGTTGATGATCTGCACAGAGACAAACAAAAAGCCAATGCATGTGGCTATTATGAATAAATGAAGGCCAAATGAGAGCAATACACATTGATTACAGCCATCAGAGTGCCATCACTGGCGAACATTATGAACGATGCCCATTGCTCATCGCCAATGTACCACTGAAGACATTACCGCGAGTGAGTGGTCTTTACATAACCAAACAGACCAACCACAAGCAAATAAACAAACAGTCACACAAACCATCTAAACCGACTGAATGAGTCAATGAGCGAATGCCAACTGGACAGAGTGCAACATTTAGATGATGAAACCCGATATTAGAGATGGCCACACACAAAACACAAAGGAAATCGGTAATTTATTTCGGTTTGGGCTCAGTGCTCTGATGGAGTTTCGATGTATCGTCGCTTCGAACCGTAATAAATTTGTTCGCTTTCCAGGCACGGGGCGAGACCACTTCCCTTAGTGCTACTTGCCCCCAACAAGACACCATCGAGCAAACAAACATGCACTCGATGCAAAGTCAAATTGACATTTGGCTCTTCCTCCTGGGCCACCAACCAACTAGCAGACCACGCGGCACTAGTTCCACTCACGGCATGGACCCAAACCGAAAGACTCCGAAACCGATCAGCTGAATCAATGCCACCGCACAGACAGAATGAAGCCTTAATGGAAAAGTTGTCTTCGAGTGAAAGTATACTATACACAGACACATATGTGAGTGTGTGTTGCAGCAGTGAGTGGCACGAGTGAGCAAAGCAACATTTGATTGATGGCAATCATTTATTAGCCTATCATTAGGGCTATTATCATTTGGTTAATATGCAAACTCAACACACAGCACACACACATACACACGCATTCGCGCATTGATTTGCAAGTCGAGTCAAACCAAAAAGTCGAATCGATTGCATTTCTCTAGATTATGTACAGAAAACATTGTGGATCACAACAGCACGACAATATAACGATAATGGACAGATGTGTGGAACATGCCTCGAGCAAGTCTTACCTCAAGTCTTGTATGTATCTATGTATGTGTGTATGTGTGTGTGCATGACTTTATCTCGAACAGGCAATCGGATCACTATTAATAATATTTGCCTGGTGCGCGCCATAAAGGCACATTGACACCTTAAGCTGAAACACCGTCGAATGGCGGCAGGGTGAGACAGCAGATTTATCAAATGGTCAATTAACGGTCGGTGAAATTGAAACTAACCAAACCATTGTAATGATCGAGTGCGGCACGGTTGGCCAACTTGACCGAGCCACAAACCTTGACGTGTCACGCGGTTATACGCGCACTTCTCTGGTGGTGGCCATTACCAGAGACATTGAGTACTTGCTACTCAGTCCTGGACACATTAATGGATGCCAGGCAATAGGCATTACGTTAGTGGGCAATCAAGTGCCACTGTGAGGCCAGTGAAGTAAAGTAAAGCTCTCCAAACTGTTTCAAATTGCACCAGAATGAGCAATGCTAAATTATTTATCCAAATTGAGTGAGCCATTTGGCGCAGAGTTATGAATTGAGAGTGAGAATGCATCGAGAAAAATCATGGATGCATACAGAATGGGCAATGAAGAATGTGTGCCAGACATGTTGGGCATCAAAATGAGAAGTGCAATTCAAATCGATTCAAAGGCATTCCCACACAATGGTCATGAACTGTTCAATGTTCATTGTTCGCTGCCGCCGGTAGTACAGGTGCGGTTGTACATTTACTGCCGGTGCACTGCACTGCACAACATTCCCCGATCAAACAACCATTGCACAATTGGCTTGTCACCAGCAGGGTCCTATCACTACAACTATACTGTGCTGCTTGTGGACAATTGACGCCCGAGGAGGTCGAGCCTCAACCAAATTGATCCGCAACAAAACAGATGGCTCAATTGTACGAGATCGAAGGAATGCATTACGAAATGCACAACCAATTACAACATCGGCCAAAACATGTGCACAGACACACATATTCAGACATTCCGAAAAGTTGACTCGCACACACATACACACACTCAGACACAGAAAGACATAAATTAACTGTTCAAGGATCTCAAGCAAAAGCGAACAACATCGACAAATCAAAGATTAGCTACACGATAATATATTCATTGGAAATGATCGCGAAATCATATAAACACAAACACACATTCACTGTATTACAGAGCCAATATTCGAGCAGTCTAGTGGTTTGTGCGTGAGTGGCGTGATTTGAATTGCGCCAGTATCGATTTCGTCCCACAGATGCCGCTCATTTATCTGAAGGTTACAATCTCGAGTAAATATGGTCAAATTAGTGTACGAGCATTTTAAAATTCTCCTGGTGCCTCTCTCCACTCGAACACTGAATTTCATGCACTTGAATGCCGAAATCTGTAGTCAAGAGAAGTAATACTCGTAGTGAATAATTTATTGCCAAACAAAGTTGAAGTTGGCCAGAGCAAAGAAGTTTTACCAGGAAGAAAGCGAAAGATCGCACTTAATCGGAATGTACGACCAAGGGTGTGTGTATGTGTGTTGTGTGTGGCAAACAAGGATAAATCAAACTTTGCCGATTAAAGTTTAATTCGAAGTTGGAGAATGATCGTTTAAAGCAAGGTGCAATGTCTCCACGGTCTTGTGTGCCTGTGTATTTGCTTGTGGTGCTGTTGGGCATTAGGCAGAATTGTCTTGCAACACAGTCGAACCGAACGCGCCAATCGCAAACATCAACAAATGAATTAATGATGAACATACGACAGAACAGATGCAATCTGGGGCCATGTCTTGTCTTGGTCGAGGTCGTTGTGCATGTTGTGTCCTGTGCACTATCAACATTCAAAATGTTTTAAAAATAATTCATGAACTAGACTAGTCTAACAAGTGTAAATGTGTACTACTAATGTGTAACAGTGTAAACAGACCAGACAGGACAAATTAATATATTAGACCACACCACAGACAAAGTCATGCAAAATTAATTTGGGTGCACTGCTTGTGCTAATTTAAATGTCACACAAATTGGCCACACTTGTCGGTGCACATCCTCCGTGCAATATGAGCAATGATCAACGTGTCTGTGTGTGTGTGTGTAAAACTATATTTGTCAACGTAACACAAGCCAAAGTGCATCGCGCCAGGACAAACAAGGAAACACAATTAGACTTGCAAGACAAAAGCCAATGGCATTGTGTCACAAAGTGAAAGGCAATGTCTCTCCCGTGCAACCTTAGAATGGAATTTTAATTTGGACTGAGCACTTTATCATATATTGCATTTTTGTAGTGCTCAAATGCCTTACGGCCAATTGATATAACAATAATATAATACAGTAAGAACATGAAAGAAAAAGCTTTAAAATTCATTGGTGTGGTGTAATTAAATTTACTTTCTTTTCTAGTCAATTGTCTCACGAGTCATGACGCACTACTATACTCTACTGTACTACGCAACAACAACAACAAAGAATGAGCCCTGACAATGCACTGGAAAGAACCGTTTTGTGTGTGTCGTGTTTTGGTAAGGAATGGCGACTAGCTTTATGGCGTTCTCACGCTAGACTAATTAGCTCAATTTGTAGCAGTGCTAAGTATTATGTGAGTGGCACACATCATAAAAATGTCGTAAATATTCAATTTGATTCGATTTCACTTTATTTGCCATTATAAATTCTTATCTGCCTCTGTGCAGGTTGCAATAATACACATCTCTCGCTCTGACCAAAAGCAAAGTGCCGAAATGGACATTTTGGTCATTAGCTCGCGCCGTGAACATGAACTTGTCTGAACACTGCAAGGCACGACACTAGACAACACACACACAAACTAACAACAAACTAACCGGATAAAACATTTGGGTTATTAAAAAAACGATTTTCTTCTAAAATAAAGCAGAAAAGACGAAAGGTAGAGAACACTGGCAGTTATGAATTATTACTGTGCGCATTACGACACTCTCACTGTCTGGACACATTGTCCAACGTGTGATGCTGTGTGTGAGTGAGTAAGTAGTGCATGGTGTTCGGTCAGTGAAGCGAGTGGCAACAATAATCGATTGGGTGACAATGCTCGAGCTGTGTAATGATTGGCGACAGTGCACAATCGTTCATATATTTCAAGTGGACACGGTGGTCAGTGAATGAGCACTTTCCTGCTTACAGCCATAGCCAATCGAGACAAGCACTGTCACTGTGTGTCCTCACTCCTTAGTTGTGAGTGTCGTGAACCAAAACCAAATCTTGGACAGCAATCTTATCGCATTGTTTGACTAGTGTGAGCAGAACAACAAAAGGAGAATAACTGAGACAGACGGACAAACGGTAAAAAAAATCGATGCCATCAATGTATGTGCTTCCTGGAAATTGACAACTCGTAAATTGTGAATTCTTCAATCAGTGTGAATATTACAATTTACATGTACTGTAAATGTCTACAGTTGGAGGATAACATACAAAGGATTAGTGCATGCATCAATGAAAGATGCCAACAATTCTATGAAAAGTTCATATTATTATGGAGCTTTAGAAAAGACAATATATTCATTATTGGCCGAAAGTGAAGCAAATGAACTAAATTTGAGAATCGCTGTGGATTAATCACAGAATTTTGGAATAAAACAAAAAGTGATTAAGTGGCAAATGGTTTTTAATTTAATGAATGAACATTCGACTGATCCTGTGCCAAACGATTGCCTGGCATTCCATGTATTCCACTAGTATGCATTATTGTAATTAAAATCAAATGCCATAGTCTGCAGCTATAAATTTTCTTATAGCCCTTTTTGAGTGATGAAATTATTTGAAAATATCACAGTGGCAAGCGTACAGTGGAGTAAACAATTTAATTGCTATTAATGCGCCAGTGCCACTGTTCGACACTGACAAAGTGATGATGCCAGTTAGTGATGATGCAAACTGACAAACTGCCAGATCAGAGCGAGTGTTGCTGCGAGGACGTCTACACAATTGAATCGTAAATACACAGACAGTGCAGACAGTTTTGCTTCATTAGGCAAATGAACATGCCAAGACGAATATGTATGATCAAGCACTGAGTGACATCCAGTTAGAGCACACACACACGCTTCACAGATCATTGCCAACAGTCATTAATCCGATTGACCAGTTTGCATGCAATCGAGCACATAAATCAGCAGAGAGGCAATGTCACACTCGCAATGTGCTAATTGTGTCCGACTGATTCCACTTTCCTTCTGTCTTTAGCAGTTGCGTTGCTCAAATTGTTTGGCTTCGGTTTATAATTATAATTGCACTCAATTGTGTTTGTTTGTTCATGTGTAGGTGTCCTAGACCAAGTATTGGTAGATGCCAATGTACCTGTCAGTGCAATTCTGGATCCATTGTGTTAGGATCGAGTAAGATTTCATGTGAGTATAAAGGGAACAACAGAATCAGTTGTTGCAATGGCAACATTGTTTCAAAGCGGACAAAGAAGAAGGCAAAGACAAAGAGTCACTTACATGAAGAAATGGTAGAAGAAAGCCCTCCATCCTCGAGGCCTTTCCAGGAAGTTGTATATATCTGACTGTGACTTGCGATACCGTGGATCCCGGTGTCTGTACGGACCAGTCTTGAGCGGTCGTCCGAGAAGGCTGGTCCGCGAAACCTCGGACGATGGCCGCGGTGTGCAGCCAAAAGGACCGTGGGACCGGGCATAGCGCTCCCCGGCCTCGAGCTGGCGAAGTTCCAACAGGTCGGCTTCCGGGTTGCAGTAGTCAAATGAAGGCAGCTTGACTCGAGGTCAGAGGGCCGAAGGTGCAAATACAGAGAGGCTGAGTTGGGCCGTGGTGAGTGCGATGTTGAGCACGTGCGTACAATACACCAAGTGAGCAAAAAGACAAGGGGGACGAGTGGACGAGATGGTGTTGAGCCGGCGGAACGATGAGAAGACACTCGTGCTTGTGACAAGGGCACCACTCACACCAATGACCCACATCTACTTGATTACACCACCAAGTGGCAAGGCACGATCAGCTGTTGAGAAAGCAAAACAAACATTAGTCACTCATATATGATCAATATTGAGTAAGGGCCGAGATAAACAAAACAATGCCACAGGGAGTAATTGGAGAAAGCCATTGACAAACAAAAACATTTTTGGTTAAACATGCGTGCAATACACAGACACCAGACAGGACAGGTATGCCTAATGCATAAGGTTGGCCATTGACCAACATCAAATTGCTCAACCCGTGCGCACCGACAAGATACCAGACTGAACAGAACACGTCAGACAAACTGCCGAACTACCAAATATCGATCAACGAGGTGGACAGATGAACAGTGCGAAATAGCTGGTGTCGGTAAATGGTTGACTGGCCTGCATGGTTGAACTATGTGCATGGGAACTGCGAGGCACTAGTTCGGTTCGCGCGCCAATTCTTGCCAGGTTTGCTTCCGTGCCGTCGAGCCAGGTGCCGCACTTAAGACGTGACCACACCTGTGCGGCTGAGGCAATTAAACTAATAACGCACTTAGTTCGCGACAAACCGAGCTCAGCACACTGCAATATGGCACCAAGACACACACATACACAGACCAATGGCACGATCGAACCAGGAATCGGTCAAAGGCAAGTTGTCTCACAGTTGTTTGTCTGTCTAATTGAGACCGTAGTGCAAGTTATGATTAATGCCACCATTACCAAGTGACTGAGCGATGGCCCTGCAAAGCTATTAATAGAACAAATGAAAGATTGCAATAAAATTAAATTTAAACTTTCTTGTACCGAAATAGAATGATATCGAGTGATATATGATTGCTCACCATTGTACAGTGCGGCACAGAAAGTGTGTACAAGAACTTTGTTCACCGATTGTACTGCCGCAGAGGGCAATGGGCTTGGTAACGTGCAACTACACAATGCAGACGATACCAATTCATTAGTGTGCGTGTGACTTACGTAATGACATTTGCCTAACGTGTTATTTGCCAAGTGCAATGTGCGGAAAATTTTAAAGTCAAAGAATACTGAACTTGATGACGACACTAGACAAAGGGAACTAAACTAAACTAGGTTACAATCACACTGGTCCAACATGAGACAATGTGAGTCGGATTAGGCTCGCACATACTCACACACACTCACACACACTCGGCACAGATCATTAGGTGCGATTGCACAAGACATAACACAAGACGGTGTGCTCAATCCTATTAACGGAATACGGCACGAATTAAGTGCTGAGCAACGTTTCAATTTGTTTAGTGCCATTAATTAAGACTTAGATTGGCAGCTTTACGAGCCACTGTTGTGTTGTTATTGCAACGCCGAGGACGACGCAATTTTGCTCAAACCAATGGCCATTGAGGTAGTCAGGCTACAAAACAAACAGATGCAACCGAATTGGCCAATTCTACTTCGATAATGAATGTTCAGAGTTGGTGATGAGAAATTCGGATAATGAGATAAGAGACAGGGAAGCAGAGAGAAGAAAGTCAACTATGGACAAGCTAATGGCAAGTGGCCAGTCGGAGAGCAATGCAATTGGCGAAAGTCGATTCGAGTCGATGGCCGTTTCAATTAAAGTTGAATTCCACCCAAAGAGTAATTGGCTGAACACTGTTCAGTGAACAGTCCAAACTACCAGACAACTGGACAACTGCATCACCAAATTCGAGCAAAGTGGAAATATACAATAGTGCCGAGGTAAAGGTTTGAGTAAACAAGACGCAAATGAATGTTCCAAGTTGTAACGAAAAGTACCCGGCGAGCAACATTGTCTGTGACAGGCAAAGCCAATGAGAAAAAGTCGTTTCGATTTCTAACAAAATTTGCCACCGGCACCATGACCAAAATCGTGGTGGGGGTATAAATAGAATGCACCAATTAATTAATTGCTTCTAATTAATGAGCCATCGATTGATAAGAGATACTAAAAAGACTGGGCAATGTGTTTGCCACACCAAACAATATTGTCCATGTCACAGGCACAAATGGAATAGTTCACTTGACATCTTAATCTTAAATTGACCATACAAACAAACAAAATGTAAGAGATGAAACACAACACAAATAATTAGAATAATTGAAAAGGTGAGATGCACAAATGAGTCATTAACATGACCGGAGAGATGAAACAGACTGGTTTAGACAGGTAAAACAAACAGAGCACGGATAAATCCCACCTGGCCTGGATGGCATGGACCGATCAGGTAGACACAGGAATTCGACACTCACAGGTAGAGTGGAGTGGAGAGGCGACTAAATCACGAAGGCCTACAAAGTTGTACAGAACAAAGCAGTGGATTTTGCGCAATATCACATACACACACAAGACAAATAGCAAGGTAAGCGAAGGTGACTTCCGTTGATGATGTGTTGACGATGCGACAAAGAGCTTCTTTTGGACTAAAGCGACAAAAGATTAACCGTGCACAGGCAGACACCAGACACCAGAGAGACAAATGAAAGGATGTCAGCTGTAATAAACACCGAAGTGAGTGCCGCCAAATGGCACAGTCAGCAGTCATTGGCACACGCCACTCTGACGAAGCACTCGTTAATGGCATTGAATCGATGCGGTAATTGGACTGAACCAACCAATCAGAGTAGGGTTATCCTTGCCACTGGGCATTGTTGCCTAATGCAGCCAATGACACTCACATGGCGAGTTGTACAATTTACACCAAGGATGTTCTTCCATTCGCACTCGAACACACCTGAATACGGACAATCAAAAATGTAAAGCACTTTGATTAAATTAATTAAATTTGGTTCGAATTCGATAATGATCGCGAATGGTAGTTTGGTAGGGAATTAAACTAATTCAATTAAAAAGGCACTGACGTTAATTGGCAATTAATTTACAGGCTGACACACTGCACTGCATTGCATTGAAATGCAATGCGCTCACTGGTAGTTATACTATACCATGGTAGTACCAAATCACTGGTGAACATTGAGAACACACATTGTCAGTGGCACTGTCGAATGGCGAATGCAAATTAGCTGGATTGGCTTGGATGGTGTTGAGTGCTGGCCGAGAGTCACACTTTAGTGTGGACAGATTGGTCGGCCATTGTACTGTGGTGCACAGATTCTACTAATGCAAATCACAAATTCCATAGTCAATCGAACACGTCACACAAAAAGTCCAACTTGTGTGCACGTTTGGAATGGTGCCAAAACGATGAATAAGCAGTGCAGGTTGGCAATACTAATCGACTTGCACCAAACTGCAGACTGGTTCAATAGTTCAATAGACTTGACACGCCATGTCTTGAGCAATTGCAATGACTGGCACGAAAATAACTGACTCATGTCCCAGATGTCTTTCGGTGTGTTTCGCACCAACTGGACTATGCCACTGTCCAAATGGACAAAGAACATTCTCAAGCTCAGTTCTGCATTGGATGGCTGTGCTGACAGCATCTTTGAATAAATGGTTTGTTGTGTCCAACTAGTGGACACATTGCCACTGTAAGCCTGATGGGACTTGGCGCGTAATGTCCCACCACCGACCCAATGTCAACGACAATAATGGCATGAACCAGTGAAGCGGTCCAATGTGAAAAGCGGCATTGGCCACAACCGAGGAGAAGGTAAAGGCAAAAACAGGCAACCAAAGAGCAAAGTCAAGTCGAGTTTACTCAAGCAAGTCCGTCCAGGCTCGTATAGAATGACTGATTAATTAAATGGGCCAACATGTTCAAATTAAATTGCGCGCGTTAATGTTGCAGTGCGCGCCGTCTTAGTGGCCAATTTGATCCAACCAAAATACAACAAGACCAACAAAAGTATATATTTCCATCAAGTTGGTCCCTTCACTAGTAGTGATGTTTTGGAGGGGAATGCTGATGTCAGTGATCACTTTATAATTGAAGCCAAAGTGGCCAAATGCAGATTGAACAGTATTGTGACAAGTGCACACAATCGATACACGATTCATCAAGTCGGCCAAAATAAATTATTATTTTCAATTAAAGAGGACTAATGATAATAAATGGCACCGGTAAGTGGTAAATAAGACTTGTAACACTTGTGTCCCACAGGAACACAAGTCAATGGGGCAATGTGTTCAGTGCACTGTGTCGAGCACTTGTGAAGTGCCTTATTGCCTGCGCTACCATTAACACCACACTAATTAACGAACACAATTGTCTAATTAAAGTGTATTGCCAGGGCTGCTGCTGTAGACAACCAATTGGCTCGGTTACATCAGCCAAACATCGATCGGCCCAGGATCGACTCTAGAAAGATGGAAATGTCCGATCTGGGCATTGATTTCGCTCAATGCACTGAATAAAGGAGCACCACTGTGATCGTTTATGTGCGTGATTTAGCAAAATGCAATTTGGTTGGTTCAGTATGGCACCCTCTCGGCACCACCAAGGGAACACCTCAACTTGTCCATTAATGTTCAAATGGCAAATCAAATGGCACGATGTGTGTGCTATTGTGGCTGGCAATTTAATTTGATCTTATCGAAACACACACACACACACACACACAAGCCAGACTGAATAGATCACAGTGAAGTGAAGCCGATTGGCTGAGACAATTCAGTGCACAGATGTATGAGAAGACAGAGAGCAACAATATTACCTGGCAAGACATTATCAAAACTTTGCTAGAGAGGGTGAAGAGACAATCGGCTTGAACCCAACCCGAATGTTGCCAAATTAAATCAACAAGGCAGCAACACAAACAAATTAAAATAGTAAAATGGCACCAAAGTGGATGCAAACAAAACGCGAAACGATATTTAAATAAATTGTGTGCTCCGCATATTGGGCAAGACAAGCCACAATTGAGCCAATTCAACGAGTGCAACGTTGCATTATTTCTGATGTGCTTGATTTAGAGACAAACCAGCAGATGAGGCAGTGAGTGAGTGAAAGTGAGTGAGCCAATTGGTGAGGCAATAACGCAAAAGCAAACGAGCCTAGTGCATTGGCCACAGATCAAACAAAGCGCAATCCACTTTGCATTCACTCATCTCCCAGACGATATATCGATGACTGTCTCAATTTGCCAAGTGTGATTGCGGTGGCTGCCATTTGCATGACATTTGCTCAACTCTGGCCTGGTCGAGTGCCCAGAAAGATCACACACACTTTTTTGTCTGTGACCATATGGACAGAAAGGTGGCCTGTGCTGGCACAACAATCACGTCATAACGTGGGCAGACCGCACATGTTCGCATTGTAAAATTCAATTCTATAAATATTCTTCTTCTTCTTCATCTCATTCTTTGTGGCTTACGAGTCACTCGTTCCGCTGGGGGCTGTCTGTGTCAATATTGAAAGGAGAGAAATGCTAATCGCAAACAAGCAATTGAGCTAAGAACACAACTGAACTAAAGTGATAGCCCTAGGATTCCGTGCAATGAGCAAATTAGCACAACTCTAGAAGGTCAATTGGCAATTGTGAGTTAGTTGTGTGTGTGTGTAAAGGTACAAATTGTATTAGAGAGTCAAATGAACGTATGTGTTTGTGTGTGCCTAATTGATGGGCTTGTTCTTGGCTCACCGTTAGGAACTCGATCGGCCCACTTGTTTACTGTTTCGGTGGATCACTCTTTTGAATGGAACACGTGGATTGAGTGATAATTCAATTAGACAGCAAACATATGTTTTGGCCCAATGAAATTGTTACAACACAAAATCAGATAGGCCAGCATGACCGTGTCGGAGAGGTGCTTAATGGATATATAGCCTCGATTGTGTTTCCATTACAAATGTCAAGCAAAGTGGTGCATCAGCAAAGTCGCTGTGTGCACGTCTCATCACAATCTCAATTTAATTCCACCGAACTGCCAGAAACAATCAAGTGGCCAATCATAGTGCAAGTTGCAATTGAATTAATTCAATTAAACTGCCAATTTGGGCCTTTTGCTTGACTGTGCCCTATGGAAATGTCGATGTGTATGTGTGCTCTGCCGTGGCATGGCTCGTCCCAGTCCAAAATTCCCTTTTGGCTTCAAACCAAACAGAGCGCGAAAGGCTTAATAAGCAATGACAGCAGCAATGTGCTGGTCCAAGCGGACAATTCGATTACCACCGGGCTTGGGGACGAGATTTGGCGCCAGACTGAACACAGAGTGAGGCTAATCACGACTTGACGCCCGATCGTCCGTAGATTACACCGAACACACACTGGACAAACAAAGGCAAAGTGATCGATTAATCATAGAACCGATGGTGGGGGGTAATTAATGAGTTGCCGTGCCAGTGATGTCACCAATGTACAATGTGCATGCATAATGTTCGCCACATTAGCCATTGATGGCCCACTACTGGCCATGGCTGCTCCAATCATTGCTCCATCTCCCAAACATGACATTCGACATTGACAGGCAACATATTCTGCCTGTGTGACGGTGTTGCGGTGGCCAATATGAGCGAGGCTCCACTCAAAAAACCAAATACTCCAACTTCAAAGACGAACCGAATGAATGACCGAGCAAGATTAATGTGCCAGGGCACAATTAACCTAGGAGAAGATTCACATATCCTCAGTGCACACATTCCAGCGCACATTCATCGGTGACCTAACCTAATTGGAATTTTAAATGAAAGAATGTGAACTTTTCTTTGAACACTTCATTGACTGTGTACCAGCCCAAAGGTCTTTTCTGTTCGGATTTCAATTCATCCATTCATCGGACTGGTTTTTGTTGAGTGTTTATTAGATTTAGTACATTTAATAATAATAATTTCACATTTAATAAAGTCGGACAGAGCAGTGCACATTTACCTACAGTGCGAGTGACTTTCACTAATGGATAAGCAAACGGCAATTTGTGCACAGTGCAAACACACACAGACACAAAGTTTTAAAACAAATCAAATCGAATTAAACAAGTCTCCAAATGCAATTTGGTCTATGAAAGTGAAGGAAGCGGACCAAAAGGCAGAACAAGCCCAGAGAGAAAGTTTTACCTAAACTCTTAAACTCGGACCAGTAATTAGGTGGCACTCGAGTCTTAAGTGTTGGCACTGCCAAATGGCACTTTGTCCAATGAGCAATGAACTAACTCAAGCAAACAGTCTCACTTGCTCAAGTCGATCGGGCACAAAATGAATAAATTCAATTTGTGCCCATAATCCCAATAATATAAAATGTTTCGACTCTCACGAATGGTAAATGGTCCGAGATAATTTCATTTGCCAGAAACCTCCTAACGAGAAGAATATGAAATAAGAAAAATATGAAAATTACGAATTCATACAAAGCTAAATGAATGAGGAAAAAAACGAAGGCAAACACGGAACAAAGTCCACCGAGGCACTGAGGAATCGATTTAATTGAATCAGCACGAGCACCTTCAATAACTTCAATAAGTCGGCGCCGGGACAAGTGGCGACTGGTGAGTGAGTCAAGTTGTGCGCATCAATCACTTTGCCGCCAATGTGCATAATTGAGAACTTAATCAAGTGCGCCACTGTCACACACACCAGCAAGCCAAATTCTTTTTGCCAATCGATTATTAAAATTCATTTCTCTCTATTTGCATATTACGTCCAATAATGAACGATAATTCAATCCAAGTATTGACTGAAGTACTTCGCGAAGGCACTTACTTCTTCTGACTCCTAACAAGCCAGCTCACTGTGACACTCCGCCAGTTCACCGAAGACCGAATTATATTCAGATACCAAAAACCCTGTCCTATCCTTTGATTGGCTTAATTACTTGGTTTATTTAAGATGTCTTCTCCAGAAAATGATCCAATGAGATTTTAATTACTATCTAAGGCACAAAGCAGAAATAATTGAAATCTAGAAGTATTATATAAAATATATAAAATAAATATGTATACAGACAAGTGTGATTGGTTTACTTGCCGGTGTGATAGCTCACTTATGATTAATTTGCACTAATTAATATTTAATATTCAAATAGATCAATTTGAATTAATTTGCTGAATTGTTTTAATTGTTGCGTGCGTGTGTGTGAGCGAGCACAAATCGTTGTGCCATTAGATTTCCGTAGTGCCTGGGCATGTTTGTGGGATCGAATCACATGAGCAGCAATCCATCATCGTTTGTGTGGTTATTCGATACGGCTGTACAGTAATAGTAACACTGCAGACAGACATTGAAACATTGAAAGGCACCCTTTGATTGGCGTCTGGTGTGATGGTTAGGTTACGGTTGGGCCAATGTCGACATTTTGCGGTGGTCCACTGAGTGATGCCACCAAGCACACAAACAACTAGAGCACTAAACCCGTAATTACATAAGCGAACACACTCCCCGACCACAGTGGGACTCAATCGCTCACAATATGGTGGTCAACGCGAAGTTTACAACACAGTAAGTCATGCATTACTCGACCAGACACACAGACTACATTATGTCGCAACGCATTGCGGCGAGAGACAGTTTACATTGCACAGTGCGAGCAAACATAGTTCATACATTTCAATTATTTGGTGCACGGAATATTTGTTGGAAATATTGCCAAGACAAGTTATTAATTGCATTTTGAGTTGTGTGCATGCCAGAGTTGTGGGATTCGGCTTCAATTAATGAAAACATTTACTATCTGGGGGTACACACAGCAATAAATGTATCGTGTCTAATGTAGCCCAAACAGACAAATTCCAGATTGGTCGGCAGGTTAATTATGATGTGTCCATAAGATGTTACTCAATAAGACCAATGAGCAGGTCTAGTAGGAGTTCAATGTTGTCCGATCAGCTGACCTTGTGATCAATATTGAGTGCAAAACTTCGATTTACCGTGTATGGCAACACTGCTGACGGTGATGGTATCCAATGGCGATTGGTCCAATCAGTGCTATTCAATGCTTGTTTGTGTCTTTTTGTGTTATATTGGCAGTGAGCATTTCCATATCGGCAGACCGGAAAACATTCCATTCGATCAATAACTCGTGTGGAGCAACTCTCCACCAAAGGCATCCTGCATCCGGCTTGAATAGAGAATTGAGTGAAATGAATGTTTAATACTAACTACCAACAAACAAGTGCAACTACTACAGTTACATTTTAAATCGAACCACTCGATGTGCAAAACACGATCAAAGCTAGTGAACGGTGTCAACAGGCCACTCCGAATAGCAATTAGCGAACGTGGCCAGTGCAGTTCTGTGCAGTGCACCCAATGCTTTGTGATCAAAGCAGCCTAATGAGAGACAACAAGTCCGTTATTGTCTCATCAGACAGCTGCTAATAAGTCCTAACTGTCCATTACTGTCGCTATTCATCGGACTCCCGTGCTAAACTCATCACTTGGGCTGCATCACACACTCGTTAGCGTGCAATTATGAACGTAAATCATCGTCATCACCGTCAATTTTAGCAAACAAAGGAGCTGCACTTTGTAAAGTGACAAAATTTGCAATTTTAGCCAACAGTGGAAATATAAATGTAAGTCAATTTGAATGATTCGTTATCTTTTTTTGTCAGAGCAAACAAACAATCGGACAAAACAACGACGACAAAAACACATCCAAACAGATACAACACCGAGGACGACAAGCGACACGACAGAACAATTCGCTTTGTACAAAGTTTTTAAACCTCACTCGCCGAAATAAATCAAACAAACGCGCCTGGTCGAACACAATAATTACAAGCTGTACATCTATTCGGTTCCGATTGCTTTGGCTCATTGCAAACTGTGCCCCAACTGTGCCAATAGCAACAATCAAACACAACTCAAACACACACGATGACAATTTACTTGAGGCAGTGTCCGATCAGGCAAAGTTAGGTGAGACTATCGGATAGACTCGATGCCAGTTGGACAATTGCTTGCCATCTCATTAGACTAGAGTAAAAAAAGGCATGACACTCCACAGGCCAACACACTCACTAGAGTGCAGACAACGTCTGAAGGAGCATCGATTGCCACTTAGGCGAGACAAGTGGTCACCACTGGTGAGTTGCCCTTTTGTCCATTTGAGGTCGTCCGAATCAGTGGTAATCGAATCGGTGTTGGATCGATTGTCTGTGGCACCATTCGCACACCACCATGTGTCGCCATACGTTAATGAATTAATCATTGGCTGAACAGTGCATTGCACAGACGGACAAGTGCAACACAATCGAATAAACAGCAGCAAAATTGGAATTTTTTGGCCTCACACTTGTCGGGGGGTGTTGAGTGTAGTATGCCAGCCTGGCCAGTGAACGTAAGCAAACAGAGCAAAGGACAAAAATAAGACACACGACTTATATACATTGAGGCAATACATGGACGGCAAAGGGAATGGCCCATTAGAATGAGAATGGAACACATTAGCAAGGAGCGACCAAAGTGCGTGCCACAGTTGACAGACACCGCACAAATGGAGCCATATGCAAGTGTCAATAGACCGTAGGCCGTCAGCAGAGCAGACCAGACCAGTCACTTGCTCGCCAGATCGCACACAGGCAATCTCTACGAGGTGATTGTGATAACGTCCTCAGCGTTACTCGGTACCGTTGGACGGTTGGTTGGTCGGTAATGCCGCCCTCCTCTAATGGCCATCAAATATGGCTCGATTGATGCAAACGGGGTCATATTTCTGAGGCGCCACTGGGGAAAGACACAACACACACGGACACAATCTAATTTGGCCAAGTGACAGTCTAATCATGACAGCCTAGGTGAGCCCGGGAAATGTTAATGGTAATAGATGAACTTTAAATTCGATGCTAACAAAATTGCAATTGTGTCGCCGCTTTGGACGAACACGCAGACAACACCGAAATGGAAACTAATTGAACCAACAAAGAATGGACCAGCCAAGACTGGCAAGGTTCATGCACATTGGGACATGCTATGCCATACTGGGACCAACTTGAAAACCTGTCACAGTGCTAATCTTGCTTTGATTTAGGCAAATGTCGTGCAGGCAACAGACATTAATTACTGTCACTCGCCGGTATAGCACGGCACTTGGGGGTACAATTGCAGACTGACTTGGTCATCAATTACTGCTACCGATACAGGCGACAGTGGAGAGAGGCACACCGAAGTGAGCCAGTGGATGCACTTTAATGCTATGAATGTTTTGCATGGGTACTAGGCCAGGGTGACGCACTCATTATTAATCGAGCAAGTGAACAAAATGGAAATGGTCACTGGTGCACATGTTGTCCCTGCGAGACAATCGACCTCTACATAAACACAACAAAAATCGAGTGGTGGTAATTAATGTGGACACAATCTGGTTCAGTGGAAAGTTTCTATCAACGAGACCAGTGTGTGTTGAATGTTGTCGATCGTTTGTCGGAATGTTCATTACAACGGCCAATTGAGTCGCTTATTTATTGACACACACACGCACAAGCCCACATCCATTCACAACTGGTGGCTAATGGAGGGGAACCGATGACGGCGAGTGCCGAGGTGCAAATTACGTACCGTCTGACTGAATGGTTGGGTGGGATATATCCGATTGGGAGATGAGCCGAGTAGAAAGAGTGAGTGAAGTGTGGTCCAACTAATCCGACTAATGGTCAGGGTGGCCAGAGGCACGAGGTCACACCTTGGTGGAGAGCACACTATTGCACAAGTGGAGTTGCCTCGTCAACACGTGTTGAGCATCATCAAGCAGGGTGAAGGGCCGAACAGAGAGAAAGCAGCCAACGAGGAACACCGGCACTAGACAAAGCACACATGTTCGCTCTCCTGGTAGATCATTGGACTAGAGCTGGCGCTAGAGCGTTGGCCGCATACATCAACTAATGATGATGATGCACCAGTGGAACTGAGTAAGTCGATTCCGGGAGTGAGAGAGCACTGCGGTATGACAAATGAGCGATGCAACCGAACGACAATCAATCGGTCTTGTTGATGCACGGGTAGTACTGCAGTAATACGACAACCATCGAGGACATAATAACCAGCGTGGATCGGTGTGGTCGGTGGCAGGTACCGAGACTATATGCACTGAGTGACATTCGGTGGTCTGTGCCTGTGTGCTTGTTTGCCGCCGTGCTGGGAAATATGTTCGAACCATGCAAACCAAACGTGAAGCCAAAGAACGCGCGAACTCGGCGCGGATCTATTAGTTTGGGACTACACGTTTGATTTGGCGCCGACACAACACACCACACGGCACACCACACTGCCGGCAATGAGACCAGCCAACACTAGACTCGATCGTTTAGCAGTACTTCTGCCTCAATTCTGTGTTGCTCACTGCCAGCAACTTCTACCTCTGGATCAGGTCTTCTCCGGTGTTCTCTCTCCACACACACCAATCGGCAAAAGTTGTCCCGGCGCCTGTTGTTGTCGGTTACCTTTGCGAACTTATTGGCACCACACGCTACGAGTCGATGAAGGAAGATGAAGATGTTTAGACATTGAGATGTCGAGACGACTTGTGTGCAAACATCACACACATCAAATACATACCAACACATAAACACATAAACACATAAACACGCAGTTGAACTTTCACTGGGCGGCAATCAAATCAAAGTATCGAAATGACTCACTCACTGTGTGTGTGTGCCTTCTATCCGACTTGTGAGAAAGACCGAATGTCTTCTCCTACGCCCAGTGCTCGAGTGGTAATAATCCGTCGGGCGCACCAGTTAATTAGTCACTTGAAGCAGTCTGAGTGCTGTGTGTATGGCACTAATTAAGAATAGATCGAACGAGAGTACGCCGAGCGGGTTAACGACGATGCCCTTCTCGACCGAAACTCGGTCTCGGTGCGAGACACGCCACTTGGAGACAGTCCGCCAGTGTTTTTGCTGTGTTGATTGTTCCCACATCGAAGTGAGCCAAATAAATCAACAAACCGGCAAACAAAATTCCGGGTGATGCTAATTCCGAGATTGCCTTTTGCAGTCTCGTGGCCCATTTTACAGCAAAGTACTTTCTGCCTTGGTTCTTTTCTCTGTTTGTTTCTCTATCTTTAACGGCCAGACCTCAATTAAAGCAATCATTCGAGATGGTCTTGGCTGTACATCTTTACATGCACACACGCACATAGTCTCAAAAGGTTTGCTTTGTCGTTATCGAAAGTAATTATAATTAGAGCTAGGATGAACACTGTATTTACTATTCGCATCTGACACAATACACTCGAATATGACGCCAATTTGTGAAAGTCTCTATGTGGATGAACGAATCGGCACTGGCTCACTCGCGGTAATAACTTGGATTTGGCATTGTTATCGTGCGCCATTATTAATTCGATCATCACACCAGACTGGTGCAGCTCCGTTGCATCGAGCCACGTTGAATGAATGACTCAGACAAGCACACAAAAGCACACACCGTATCTAGTGTCGAGTGCCACCAATTGCAAACAGTCGCCTCGACTCCACTGATCCCACCGAAAGACACTAAACGCTGTTGCACACAGTGTACAATGTAGAGTGTGCCACTTGCCATTTATTAGAGAATGTTGATGTAATTACTACTTGCTTCCTATTTAGTGTTGTTGTGATAGTGCAGCACTAGTGCCATCCACAACAAATACCGACAAAGAGGCGAGAGGCAAAGACAACAGAGAGCAGACTACTTCTGGTCCCGATCATATCGATGCCACCGTTGCAATGTGCTCAAATGTGCGTGTCAATACATTCTGCACTCGGCACGGCAGCAGACCAGAATATTCATTTTCGCCGGTTTGGTTTGCCTGTAATGACAAGCTCGGCCGAAAATTATTGCGGTACTGCGGAGCACATTTGCATGGATGACTCGCAAATGGCGCGACATGTCCGGAGAGGAAGTGAGAGTGGAGCGCTCACCGGCCGGTGACACAGTGTCCAATGGAGTCAATCAATAGACAATCAATCAATCAAGGCAATGTTATCGATTGGCACAGCGAGTGCAATCATGTGCACATTGCAATACTCACCCACCAACACCCAATTGGCATAAATCTTTAATACTTGTAAAATGCATACTCTCGGCATATACTCCCAACCGATCTGTCCAGTAAGTGCACTTTGCCACTCACCTTGCCACAATAGGACACCACCAAATTGGCCTTGTTTGCCCAATGGCTCTCAATTGCTGTGAGCACATCCAAACATGCACTACTCGGACAACATTCAGCGCAACACTAGAAACAGTTCACCAATCGGTGCGAGCATTTGTACTGACTCGACTGGCAGTGTAAATATTGAATGTTAACTTCAAGATGCAAAACACGCCAGTCACTCGATCCGGGTAAATCGTGCACCCAGGCCCACAAACCAGCCATAATTGGCGTGATGAGATACGAATCTGTTCGTATTGGAATGTAAATTTGCTCTGTGTGAATCGACAAAGAAAGGTAACGATCGACATGTGCAAAACACTAAAGTCAGTGACATAAGCAATGAATAAGGCGAATGGGTGTGAGAGCTATGAGCTACTGAGTGATGAGGAAAGCGATCTGTGATGTGCCGCACTAGCAGACACGACCGCGAGAGCATCGGTACAATATGTCAGTAGTGTCAATCAGAACATTGCCATATGGCACGAGTCAGGCGTCGGGCACACAATAAACGAACAGATGGGTTGCCATAGTGTGGACCGAGATGAATCCCTTTTGGTGAGGTGATGGCAAATGCGAGCGGCCACTGAGAAACAAGTAACTAGCGAAAATCAGTGAACACCAACCAATAGACAACTGTCTGCACACGGCCTAATAATAACCAAATGAACAACAGGCAATAGGCAAATGAGCCAAAGCAAAACAAACTATGACTACGGCCAATACACAATACTGGTAATCACATTAACTGTAAATAGAGTGACGTCAACGCAAAGGCCACAGTGAGCCACAGTTCGGCCACACTTCACTGGCACTATGCACTCGACGATAACGAGAGGACATAATGAGACACCGGCAATACAGGCAATAATGCTCACTTGAGATGTACAATGTAACAACACAATACATAAATCCTCTTGGAAAGAAGGCGCCGGGCGGAAATAAGATAATTTCGAATTTTAAAGCTGGCATAATGAGTCAAGTGGCAATACGAATGGCATTTGGAAGTGGTGTAGAACAAGCAAAGTTAATTTAGTGAATATGTAATTAATGCTGATTTAATTGGATGATTTAATCAAACCACACCAAATCAAGTAACACTAATTCGATGCTCGTTTTAGCCGAAAGCTTGAGTATGAGCTCAAAAGTACATTAAGCCCCTTTGGTCGAGTTTGCCTGCAGTGCATTATTACACTGACCATGCTGGTCATGGCTGCCTGACAGGCAATTCAAATGCCACCGACAACAATGGAAAAGAGCAATATTATTATTACCGTGCGAGACCAAAAGGTTTGTTAATAATTAACGATATGCACAAGTACATGCAAATGTGATACAACGATGAAATTTTCACTCATTCGACAGGCATAGCATCATTGGCTCGAAACTAGACAATGCAACAAGAACGACCCGAACAACATTATTTGAGATAATAAAATGAGCTATACCAGACACATTACACACAAAGTTAGACAAACACGGACACAAGCACCACTAAACCATCCACTCAATTTGGTCTATTAATAGATTGACTTTAGTTATCAAGCCAAATGAGCACATGGCCAACACAACACAACCGTGGCTGCACTGAACAGTTGTTGTCTTGTGGCCGTCACTCGATGCTCATCCCGATAAGATCATTCTTACATTTGATGCAAATAGTTTTACTCTGAACTAACGTGATCTGATCAGCACAAATGATTCCTAAGTGCAACAGCAGCAACAATAACAACAAATACTGCACATGGTTGAGATGCGTTTGTGACTGTACCTTTATTGAATGCAAAGTGTGCTCGGCTAATTGATTGGCTGTTTGGTGAGATTATGATTGATTTCCAGTTGGAGAGACAATTAGGCTGTCAGGCAGAAATGCTAAATGGTGGCCCGATAAATAATAATAATGATGATAATAATAATAATATAGCAATTTGCACTATATTGAGCGAATGCATTTCCACATCGCCATCGAGAGCATCGCAAATACCTGCTTGTAATGATCGGCAATGGCTGTGTCAGTTTCACATGCATTCGCCGGTGATTGAGCAGTGCGGTGAAGTGTCACTAGAGCCCGTCTATATACATTGAATGTGAGGTGAGTGATGCAACGAGCCACTTGTCTTCGATTCCAATTGGCTTCAATCGAGACGCACGCACACACGAACACGTCTCAGGGGAAAGAGGCAAAATTAATAAACTACAAATTGCAAGTTTGTCTTCAATGCAGAGACTCAATTGAGTACAAAAAAATCAGAATTGTATTTTTATTCAATCGAATTCTCCTAATTCGAACAAACAAAACGGTCGAAGTCACAATGGAATAGTTTCCACAATGGTCTGTATCAATTCGGGCAGTGGATAATGCTAATTGCAATTTGCAAATGGCCACTATAACCAAACAAATAAAACTACACTACCTTGTCACTAAACGGACCGTCCAAATTGGCAATAAACGTTACAGTTCTTCGCAAAGTATTGTTAGCCAAACTAAATTGAGCCAGCAATGAGCGTCACTGTTTGTAATTTGTCCTACAATTAGTTGCTATTAAAGATTAACACAAGACATGATTAATCTATTTTTTTTAATGAAATCTCTTTCCAAGAAAAAGATACAAAATTTTGAATTGAGATGCAATCATTGATCATTGGGTGGAAAAATCTACAAAATGTTGGGCTTGGTAGTTGTCTTCTAATCTAATCGACAATAGTGCAGTCCAGTGCGATCGAGTGCGTAGGCAAGTGAGTCACATTCAAATAGACCAGAAACGAGTAGGACTAATTGGGCCACTAGTGTCGGGACAAGATAATATAACCGAAATACAATGTACCGTCTATAAATACTTGAGTGCATGCATGCACTTGTGAAGCAGCAACCGGCCACAATACAAATTCACCAGTGGATCAAGAAGAGAGTGACAACACCGGGAGAGAGAGAGTGGCCACCTTTGTGGTTTGAGTGTTTGAGGCTGTGTATGAGACAAGCAAATCTAAAAATGGCTAATGGAAATTTTAGCTCACAAAGTTAAAGAAGAAAACGCGAGACATGACTGATAATTGATCTAATATAAAATTGCTACTTGACACGCGATTCAATCACTCGCGGATGGTCGCATTAGCTTGGTAGCTTATGAGACCTAGCGAAAGCAGTATGGCTAATCAAGCCAACAAGCAATAGAGCACGAACAAGTGACACGCGGTGACTTGAAGCTCTTGTGCCATTATAATACAAACCGTTCCAGCTGTGTTATATTATACCAGGGTGTGTATATACACTGTACAGTAGCTGTACAATCGAGTCTGTGCTCCTGGTGGTGGCCACAAAGGAGTGTCTCCGCACTAGCCAGTGGTGATCATGCAGGACTCGCTGATCAAGGGCTTGTGGTGTCTGCTTCTTGGTGGTGGTGTTAATGAGAATGTGCTATTAGTGGTATGTTGACAGTGCAGATCCAACAAATATTTGCATGTGCCACACAAGCAGAATGTGCGCTGAGAAATCGATCCACTTAGTGGATGTGACCGTTGTCGTGCATCGACAGACTGACCGACACTGTCCAATTATGTCCAACGAGGTGACTTGTCCGGCGAATGAGTGTGTGTGTGTGTGTGCGTCACCGCCAATTAGTGAATTAATTATTGATAGTGCCTCTTTCGGGTAGGAAAACAACACAACATTAATGTCGAACACATGTCCTAAGAAGTGCTTTGATTTGATTTGGAGCACGTAAACAAGTAATTTGTTAAGTGGCTGTTGAGAGAGTGGAGGCCAACTGGCGGCAAGTGTGATGACCGATCAATGAGACAGCCGACCAGACAGACAAGAGACCGTGAATGCCAAGTGCAACCCCGGAAGAGAGGAGGCAAGTAACCAGTGGACTGGTGAATGCACCATGACTGCACTGGGTCACTCGCAACCGTGGCCAAGCTTTGTCGTAATTAAAAGTTTGCTCAACGTCGTTCACCTTCACCATTCATTGGTCTATTAATTATTGAAAGTGCCAATAAGGTTAATGTTAGAGTACGAGTGCCACACACCGCGCTACTGCCAATGGCCGATAAATTGTCGATTGACTTATGCGGACATCGATCTGTTCGCCATTCTCTCAGTCAGTCATTCACTTCCTAACGGACCGGTCCGTGTGTGTGTGTGTGTGTGTGTGTGTGTGTGTGTGTGTGTGTGGGTGCAGCTGTAAACAGAAAGCGAGTGATCATCCTGGAAACAGTGGTCGGACAGGTAACCAACCGAGAGTACAACAAACACGATCATAATAGCATTACCGAGTGCATCACCAGGCAATATCGATGCCATTCTGCATTGTACGAGCAAATGTCGCACCAAAGCAAACCAACCGAACCAATTGCTCGAGACCAAGAGCAGGATTAGTATTGTTGTTGTTGTTGTTGGGGTTTGTTGTGTTGTGCATTGCCAATTGCCACTTGCTGAGTGACAACCAGGCCCGAGTGTTAACAAGACTGATTTATCGATCGATTGGCCACGGCAGTCAAATTGCAATCGATTGCCCGAGATCGAACATATTGACTCAATGTGTGTATGCTTTATATGGCTTTGGTGCGCACTAGTGCGGCATCGATTAGTGCATCACAGTAGACAGCACACTATCAAATGACGATCACTGATGGTGAGGTGCATCCCCACAAAGGCGACAACACTAATCGGTGTCGGGAAGAAAGGACAATCAATCTTGAGAGGTAATTATTTTTCACTTGCTCACCGTACAAATACGAACAATTTTAAGTGAACGTCAACACACAAACAGAATACAGCAGAATACGTCGGAATTAATTGAATTTGTTGTGTGAGTGCAGCACCTCGAGCAGTACTAAATATAAATGCACACAAACGAAAGGTGAGATAAAAATAGTGTCATATACACTCAAATAGATGATGATTTATTGTCATTCAGCACGGGCAGAAACCGATTGCTCTATCACTGATCGGTCTGCTCGCTAACCCATAAACGAAGTTCACCTGTAGGACATTACACAAACAGACAGACAGACTATGGTCCGGTAGATAGACTCAATAGATGCATTCGCTCGGGTGCTCTCTTCACTACGTCGTGTACTACTGTCATCCAATGATATTGACGCACACGTTGCACACACCGATCACACCACTGACAAGCCAATGGCAGAGTGTTCGCTCAATTGACACCCGGTTATGAATTATTCAATCGGTCCAAATACCAAATACGACATCGAGTGCGATCGATTCTAATTGTGGCACCGTTTTTTGTGCTGGTTTGGTTCGCACTACTCACCAAAGCACTCAAATGTCACTGCACACGGTCACCAAATTCGGCATCGCTCGCCAATCGATCAACACAATGATTTGCTTTGATTGCATGTGCACACACCAACACAGTCGTCAAAAGCCAAATTCAAACTCCACTGAGCAAGTTCAATGATAGTGCAATGCAAAACGACAATGAACTCAAAGGCGCCAACCGATAGCACGACCAAAAAAGGGCAATGTGGCTAATATTATTAATCTGATTAATCTGATTGCTAGTGCAAACAGCACCAAAAAGTTTCCACAAAAGGGGAAAACGCGATCGAACTAGAATGAGGAACTATATGCACACAGACACACAGGTTCATTAATCAATAGACATCCAATTAAGACTCGATTGTTGGAGAGATGAAATTACGCAATTTGGTGAGTGGTGAACTGCGAGATAATTGCTGTCGTGTCAGGGCATTGTTTCGGGTTGAATTGTGCAAGGCTTACTGCACACTACAGTCTAAACCAGCCATGGTTTCGGCTAGGGCGAAACTCATTTGCAAGATTGTGCGCTTGTCTTTTGCAGGCCAAATTGAAATGTAAATTGCACTCACTTGGCCTGTTCAATAAAGCGTCCTCTTTAAATTTTCATCTTAACTAAAAGCCATTCATGGGGTAGCTGGTGATTACCCTTTTAGTGGTGTGCCAACACGTAAAGCTGGACCTAATGAGTGTCTGTATATGTGTGAGCAAAAGACTTGTGTCCATTATTGGACCGCTAATGGGCCTACAGAGACATTAATGTGTTAATTTGTACTAAGATTTGAGTCAATCAATTATTCATCACTTCATTTATGCCACCAATAACCGACCAACACAGACCGCCAACAACAACAACACATTGTGTCAGTCTGCCCGTCTGCATTGAATAATTCATTCTTAATGGACGGACATTATTGGCGAGTTAGGCCAAATAGTGTTAATTGTCATCATAACGCAATACAGACAGTGCATACCCACACACACACACACACCAACAAATTACTCTGTCAATGGTGTTGATCAACATATTTTGACTCATATTAGGCCAGTGGTGGCAATGGGCTCTGTAGTAATGGGGCATTAATGGGTTTGGCAGCTCATTGCCATTGCCACCGAATTGACGTCTGAATTCACTAAACAAACAGAATTAATGGCCGTTCGCAATAGATTTGATAGTAAGCATTGCACTAAGAGTTCGCGTAAAGGCAATTGCATCGATGAAATGCATTCGTTCGCCTCAAGTTCAAAACACGCGCACGTGTAATATTATTCAAATGAAGAAATATCGGAAAAAGATGTAGATGCAGTCATATTGTGTATTGCAACATGCGCTTTGAATTTCAGGGACGTCTGCAAGATAAATTGCGTTTAAATATAGTTCACGAGTTCAAGTAGCTTACCTCTAGTGTACTGTAGAGAGCTCCATTTTTTTCTTTGATTCATTGCCACGTGCAATTCTTATAAGAAATCTTTTCAGTTCGCATTGATGCAAAACAGTGAAAGTCTCCCACATGGCGAGTTGACCATTTTCAGCAGCGACATCTAGTGAGAGGACATTTAGTTGTTTGAGTATTGATCGTTTATTTCAAAAATTCCTGTATACAAAACAAACAAATCAATATTAAGAATAATTCTTAAAAGAGAATTTATATTTAGAAAACTGTCAATGAAGAACGAAAAAATCGTCCCAATAATTGAACTTCAATTGTGTACATGTCAGTCAATTCAATTTCTTGAGAAAACAATACGAATTTTTGAATTGCCAAACTTTTCAAGAACGAACTCAAAAGCCAATCACTACAGTGGAATCGATGGCTACCAAGTGAACCAGTCACTCAAGATTTCATTCTTGTGCAACCATTTGTGCTTGTGAGAGATGGCATTATTGAAAGAGACTGAAAGAGTGGTACTGAGTGGTCAACAGTCAAGTCGATTTACACTTTTGATTGATATTTCGTGTGCATTAGGTAATTCGAGTCTATAATTGGTGTGTGGTGGTGGTCAGCACATTGGCCCACTGGCGCACTGTGCGTTAGTGTCATTTGTCAAATTAGCTGCAAACTAAACTGCAAATTCCTTGTACTGCCTTCTTAGCACGCAAACACCCGATAGGCGCTAATTATGGGACATGTGGTATACATTGGAGAGAGGTGCCTTAGTGACATTCTCCTCGCTGGTCATCATTGGACAATGGACTTTGGCAGTGTGTAAGGCTTACTCTGTAAGCAAACACTGAATCACTTTGTTTGGCTCGGGTACAGGCAAAGTTGCCATCCATTAGGCGACACTGACCGGTCACCGCGTATAGTTATCATCAATGGCCCAATGACTAGCAAGTTCGGCTAGCAAGTGAACACCGAGCCAAGTCACTCATTCAGTCAGTGCAGAACAACGCACAACTCGAGCCATCATTCAAGTATCGAATGGCCTCGATTATCTGTGCAGAATTATCGCTCACCGTTTAGCAAATGAACGATAGTTGACAATTAGGAGTGATATGCCACTAAAGGAAGATAAGCATAGGGATAGTGGTCATATGCGGGACAGAACAAAATGAACACTATCAATGTAGTACACAGGCACTCAAATCAATGAAAATGTCCACAGGGAGGCTGTGAGAGGAGGCACTTGTGAAGGCTAAATATTTGTAAATAAATAAATCACTCATTGATCGATCAGGCGATTGATTAACTAAAAGTGAAGATTCAATTGCTCAATGGAGTGCGCAACAACTAGAGTCAGATGACGACTCATCGATTCAAAGTGATTCCCGAAAACGTCACACTCAATTGCCATGTGACTTCCTTTCAAGTGTTCATCTGATTTGTTCTAGAGTGATTCATTGCCTTTTGCTATACAAAAAAAACGCTTGTTGTCGTGACCAAATACAGCTCTCTTCAAACAAATGCCATCTCGATAAGACAAGCAAGCAAACAAGTGTCCACAGTGCAATTTGTTGCTATCACAATATTTGGTAGCTTTCATCATTTTTGCCTCAATCTTTTTTATTTGATATATCTCGAACGTTGATCAATGATTTAGTAGAGTGTAGTTGGCCATTCACATTCACATGCTCCACGAGTGGATTGGAAACAATCAAGATTATTGTTTGTTACAGTGCAGATAACACTCACCATTTTGCTTCTGTGAACTCCATTGAACTGTCGGTGCACTGTTTGGTGTCGTCATTTTGGACCAAATTCGTTAGCAGTGTAGCACTGCTGATAAGACAATCGTTATAAGGTCATCACAGTAATCTTTCTTTTGTCACACCACTTTGTCAGCATCTTTCGTCGGTTTGGTTCGATTGTAGACAATTTTGCCGATTTGGGAAGATAGTCAATTGGCGAAATGGCGTCGCAGTGGTGCCTCTCCTGGACGTTGGTCCTTCTCCTTCTGACCGGCAGCAATATTCTGGTGGAAAGCAGCTCAATAGTGAATCGTACATCTGTAACAGCCATCTCAACCCAAGCGAACTTTTCAGCCACAGCAAGCAATCACAATCACACCCTCGTGAGCACTGAATTGAACAATGTCAAAAGTCCTGAAGCCGAAAAGACCGAAAGCAGTTTTTTCAATCTTATTCACCTGGTGCAATACCTCAATCCGACTGCTCTGAGTCGGGTAAGTTTCCTTTTAGTAAAGTTTCGCCCTCCAAACCTCACCTTGTACCAATAAGATTGGTCTAATTAGCTTTGTTTCGCTCTATAGCAATTGCACAATGCCTTGCGTGGTAAGGCCTCATGGTTGACATGTGAACTGTGCTCTACTGCTGTAGCCTTAATTCGACTTTATCCAAGCGTGTACACAACTCAAACCGTCTTCGTGGAAATGTGCTCCTCATTGGGTTACCAAGAAAAGAAGGTCTGTTCGGGAGTTGCCGACCTTTATGGAGACGAATTTGTGTACATTTTGTCGCACTCGAACCTGACCCATTCAGAAATATGTGGCCTGGTGATTAGTCCCAGTTGCAGTGCACTGGAGGACTATCCTCACGGTCGTAAGTGGACAATGCCGCTAATGCCAATGAACTCAACACTCGAAAGGCATTTAACCAGTCGAGGCAGCATTGACCGAATGATCTCAACACGCTCGGCCCCTTCAACAAATGTTTCCACCATTCTGCATCTGTCCGACATCCACCTTGACCTTTACTACCAGGTGAACGCCAATGCTGCCTGCAATGAACCACTTTGTTGTAGAGCTGGTAGCAGTCATTCGACGAAGAGTTTCCCTGCTGGTTATTGGGGCAGTTTTGGCAACTGTGACTCAACCTTGCGCACAATTCAAAGTCTCATTAGCACCATCGCCCAGGACTATTCAGACCAATACAAGTATTTACTGTTCACTGGTGACTATATCGCTCACGATGTGTGGAACACTACAAAGGCAGAGATCACTGCAACCACTCGACAACTGAACACCTTGTTCCGACAGAACATTCCCAAGGGCAAAATTGTGATTCCCGTCATTGGCAACCATGAGGGATACCCGGTCAATCAGTGAGTGTGCACTGCCACAATCTATTTATTCAATCTAACGGTTCATTGACAGGTTCTGCCCACCTCAATTGGGAGTTCAAAAATTTTCTGCCCAATGGCTTTACGAAGAATTGTTAGACCAATGGAAGGATTGGGTGCCCACCGAATATCAACAAACTTTTCGTGAGAACGGATATTACGCCGTATCCGACGGTAATGTGCGATTCATAGTGCTCAATATGAATTATTGTGCACGGCTCAACTTTTGGATTGCATACGACTACCTTGATTTGGGAGGAATGCTTAAATGGATGCAGACAGAGTTGCAGACTGCATTGGCCAAGCATCAACATGTCTACATTGCTGGTCACTTGGTGCCCGACTCTGAGGAGTGTGCTACGCATTGGGTACAAACATACAACGACATCATCGAAAAGTACAAAGACATCATCAAGGGACAATTCTTTGGCCACACTCACATGGACGAAGTTCGTCTATATTACTCAGCAAAGAATAGTACCCAAGCAGTGGGAGTTGCTTATGTTACACCAAGTGTTACCACTTATTGTGATGTAAACCCTGCATTCCGTCTGTACAACACCGAACCAAACACAGGCACCATTGTCGATCACCGAACCTTTTACATGAACCTAACCGAGTCAAACCACGAGTACATGTTGGCCAGTCCTTTCTTCACACCCGAAGCCAAATGGCACTTTGAATACTCAGCTCGTGCTGCCTATAACATGAGTTCACTAATGCCTGAAGAGTGGCATAATGTCATGAACAACATCAACGAGAACAAGTCTAACCTGCACCAGTACTATCGTTACTACGGCAGATACAACCAGTCCATGGTGGACAAGAAGGGCGATGCCGCAATGTTGGCCCTAGTTAGGGACAAAGTGTTTGTGCGCTTTTGATCGACAACAAAAATAGAGAATCTAAAGCTGTAGCAAATGTTTATTTAATATTTCTGATATTATGCTCAGTGGCGACATCTATGGTACAATAAATCAATTAGAAATTCAATGAATATAAATTTTTCGTATTAAAGTTAATAAGTTCTTCTTTGTCAGTGTCATTTTGAATTTTAAACTGATTTTATTCTTATTTGGCCCTCTTTTGACACTCGTTTCTTTCTCACTCTCCACTTTCACCCACATTCGATCGATCACTACTGAATTCCTCGTCCGTTTTACCTTTCATTATTTCAGATATCTTTTAACTTCGTAAAAATTTTCTTATTGTTGCTAATTATTTTTAGATGCCGAAATCTAATTAAGAAGTACACAATCGCTGCTCTAGTGAGTGTACAGGTTCAAGTCGACTGTTTTGCCAGTAAGCGCAACCTTTCACCATTTACACGTTTGACTGTGATGTCATCTTCATCGCTGCTAATTGGATTGTCATAAGCAATCTACAAGATCGGTGGTTATTCGCACCAAATATAATAAATCTTTTTCTGATCTTATTATGTAGACGAGTTTAATTTTAATTAATTAATTAATGTTGTAATAAAAACAATTTATTGTCAATATTGATGACTCATCAATATTTAGTCACTAAGGTTAAACAACCTAAGTTGACCATCAAATACCAAATACCAAAGCTAATCTTTTGATTTGATCTTCAAATTGAAGGTGGAAGGCTGTGATTATAGAGTAAGAATTGCGTCCAACGCGAACTACGACCATTGTCGTTGGATATCACTGAAAACACATTAGTATGACAAAATTTTAAACACAAGGCTCATCTTAATTTTGAGGAACCGATAGGACTTATTGGTTAGGTCTAGTCTAGTCGAGTCATGCTGGCCTGGTTTTGTCCTCCAGGAATATTCCAATATTGGCCATGATTCTGATCTTCACTAGAATCCTTGTCCAAGCCCAGTTCAAAACAATTTGCGCTTCAATTGTGGATTTTTACCAGGTCCATCTAAAACTTTACAAAAGATTGAACACAAACTAATGAGGAGAATATTCGATGATATATTTCAATGTTAAACAGATCAATTGAAAATACACAATCGGTAAGATATGTGAAGAAATGTACAAGAATGAGATGACTGAAAGTAATAACAGGTGACGAATATGTGCACTTCACTGGGTAACAACTTCAACAACGTATGATTGGACTATATTCACACTAAAGGTGACTATGATTGCGATTAGAATGAGACAGTGTCCTGGAGCGATTGCAACGAGTGAATTGTATAAAATAAGGTGTAAAATCATATGTATAATCTAACGGTGTAAATCAATTGATCATTAAAAGTAATGACCAATTACTAATAGGCAAATAAAATGAAAAATAAAATATTGCAATAGAGGTAAAGGTGAAATAATTAGAACAAATAAAATATGATAAAGGGAGAGGTCAATTAGGTGTGCTATTGTGGACGTAGCGATTGGACTGGGTCAGTTCATTGATTGATTTGGCACCGGTTTGGTGGCGACTGTGCACACATTGCTACATCACCATCGGCGATTGACTGTTTACCACCGAAAGTGAAGATGCCAGCGAGTTCAGTAACGATGACGGTCCATTGGGACGAAGGTGCTGTTGAGGTGAGGCCTGATTGGGCGTTTGTTGTTGAAGGATGTGTTGCGCATCTCGGTGGCGTCTCAGGTCGACCTTGCGTTGGAATGCCCGTGGACAAAGGTCACACACGAAGGGCTTGTAGCCTGTGTGCTTGCGAGCGTGAGTGATTAAATTAGAGGACTGAGAAAATGCCTTTCCACAAACGTTGCACTTGTGTGGCTTTTCACCTGTGTGGATATATGTGTGCTTCTTCATGTCAGATTTTTGATGGAATCGTTTACCTAAACAAACAAAAATAAAATTAGTTGAATGCATAAAACAAACCAATCATTTACTTACCGCAGTAAACACATGGAAAAGGTCGAGTGTCCGAATGTATGAGCATGTGAGTGGACAGAGTTGAGGACCGTTTAAATTGTTTGCCGCATTGTTTGCACTCAAAGGTCCGTTCGCTGCCACCAGATGTCGACCCGTTGCTCGATCCGCTCATCAGTTTTGCCTTGTTATAACTGTCACCATTGAGGCCATTTGAGCCATTTCGTGGACTACCCAGTGAGGAGAGGACTTCACTACGGAACAATCGCAACAAGGTATCGTCATTGATGAGACTAGAACTGCCTAAGTATGGAGATGGATGTGATGGAGGTGCGCTTGGTTGGCATTGATTGTCGGATATGTGGGAGAGAAAGAACGAACGAGCACGGTATAGTTGCTCCAGGTCGGTGAAAGAGGCCGCCGCCGCAAGGCCATTGGTAAGGTTGTCTTTCAGGTCCTTGTTGGCCAGCAAAGGATTGGTAATATCGGCAGAAAGGTCTTTGTTGAACCGAGACCCAAACGAGGCAAAGTTGGCCTGAGAGTAAGCCAACGAGTTCGGGTAAAAGGTGGGAGAGTTGGGCGGCGTGATGAGACTATTGTTGTACAAATGCTGGTACAATTGGTGCTGTTGATGCTCGCTGGGCAGTCGAGCCAGTGAAGGCACTTCGCCTTGATTGGTGGACAAGTTGATCGGCTTTTCATCGTCTTCAACAACGTCGATCAATTCGTCCGTACTGTCCTCTTCTTTAATGCCATTCGAATAGCGTCTTTTCCAGTTGGACTCAGCTGCATCGGACACACTGCTCACCGAGGTCTCGTTCATAGGCAAAGAGAAAGAACTCATCGAAGACGATTCGTAATCATCGAGGTCTCCATTAAAGGGTTTTCCTTTTTTATTATTTCTTGACTTTTTTGAAAGGATTGAATTAATCGAATAATCAGATACTTTCTTTTTCTTGGACGATTCGTTTGAATTAGAAGAATTTGGCTTACTACGTTTATATTTGCTTTCCTCAACGAGGGGCAAATTCAAATTGCCATTGGATAATTCATGATTCGAATTTGCACTTGGTGGGGTTTTCGGACTAAGTAAAGAAGGTGACAGGGCCGAAAGATTTCCGTTGACAAAGGAAGGCGTCAAAAGAGAACCATATGCCGCTGCCGCCGCCATAGAGGTAATTGCTGACATTGGGTTGAGGTTGGCTGAATTTAGATGAGGATATGAGTTGCCCAAAGAGTAGGAAGCTAACAGACTAGGCATGTCCACCTTGAGACGCGAACCGAGTAAAAATTGCTGAATTGAGAGATCAGGAAATGACTGAGATGGAGTAGGTGACAAAAAAGCGGACGAGGCAGACGGGACCGAATTTGGAGGATGGACCGACTTGGCTGCCGGCGAGCCCTGTGAGGTTGATGACAGCGTCATTGAGGAATGAGGCGACTTGAGGGATGCTGAAACCGAATTGAGAGAGTTAATCGCTGCCAGACCGACCGAACCAAGGTGAAGATCGGAGATGGCTGTGAGAAAAAACAAACAGTCAAATCAAGTGAAACTTTGTGAGCATCAATAGAAGGAGAAACATTGCGGAGAAAGACAACGATAGTGCAGGTGAGTGAGGATCAACGCGGAGAGGGTCGGCCGAGAGAGCGGAGATGATCACATTGAGACACTCAAGATGGGTGCTAATCGAGGGAAATCACTCCAATCAGTGGTCGACCGATGTAGCACCAGACGAGCCATTAGGTGCGCTACAGATACGAGATGAACTGGCAAGAGAGCATGATTGCCAATTGATCTCTACTGCTGCAATGGCCAAACATACACAAAAGTAGCACCAGTAGCTGTCGATAAGTGATCGCCCGTGTGCTGCAACAGACAGCTGAGAATGTGATCCACAAAGGAAAAGTACAAACAGACACAGACACTACAAAACTCACACGAGAGATGCTCAATGCAGCTGGTCTGCCTGAGTGAGTCCATTGAGCCAAACGGAGTGGGACTGATCACTTCGGGACAGTCACTGGCCTGACCAGTCCTCTCTGTCACATCGATCATTATCCTCTGGTGCCGGAATCGAATCGGAATGAGACACTGCACTCAATGATCGAGTCAGGTGTTCAAACAGACAGGTCGCATCACTGCTCAGATCGAATAGCTTTGCACTCAAACAGACACTTGCACCGATCCCTTCCCCTTCCTGAGCCGAACAAACATGACATTTGAATTTAATTAGTGCGACTTTGGTGAAAACACTCAAGCAAGTCAATGCACTTTGGGTGAATGTAAATGTGCTTCTGTGTGCGTGCTGGTCGATGTAGATTGAAACCGATTGATTGCGATGAGTCAATCCGCGATTGAAATGGCATAGTTCATAAATCATACCGATGGCCACACATCTGTCACTGACAACTGTCTCTCGGTGTTTGTGTGTGTGTGCCTCTCTCCGTAATTAGCTGCCAAGTGAGGGTGCACAAGTGAGCAGTAGGCATAACGGGACAAAATTGAGCTAGGCACATTAATTCCTAGGAGAAATATCACTGAGATGGCAGACTAAGCACAGGAGGACGATTAGCTAATCGGGACAAATTGACAGTCCCGAGTGGAGTGACACACCTGTGCCAGAGAGGGTCATGCTTGAGAGCATGCCGAGGGAGGCAGACAAACAGGTGAGGGCCAGCGCATGCAGACATATGGCAGACTAACGGAGGGTCAGTGGTCATGTCTCGAGATGGGAGATGCTCATGACTCCTCGAGAATGACTCACCTTGCACGAATGCAAACTGGGGATACAGTTGAGGGGAAGACAATACAAATGCAAATTCAATCCAATGTCGATTGCGACAGAACGCCAGTCGATAATTCAAATTGAACATTTTAAAATTGAAATCGTAACTGGACACTGTCCTGGTTGCAAGCCAAACATGTTTAGGACAGAATCAAATTCACTTCTAATCTGCGGATTGAATTTCGCCTCGAACGCAAATATTTGTAATATTTCAATAAAGAGCATTTTGTTGTCCTTTCTCCTGGCAGAATCAAACATTGAGCCAAATGTCGATTGAATCGAGGGATCTCACTCTAATTAGGTCATAACTGAATGGTCAACTGTCACACTGTCAACCTCGAATGCACCACCTGAGCCTCGAATGGATTGCCAGCAAAGAGCACCAGTGCGCACCAAAATAGCCAAAATGTTTGCTTTGTTGATTATTGGGTGAGGTATTGACAAGTGGAGAGCTATTTTGGGAATTAGTGATTATTCGAGGTTTGAGGGTTCGGTGGCGAGTATGGCGGATGTGCGTGTGTCTGTTCAAACAGACTCATCCACACAACTGGTAACTAACAATAGCCAAAGCAAACTAGATCGGGACTAGATTGTCCATATATGCCTGAGAATTGAGCCAAATTGGCCGTTTGGGCAAACAGTGGTTGTCTGCTTGTTGAAAGGCGAGCTAATAATCGGTCTGCTGATTAAGGAGCTAATTAAAGTTAAATTGGCTATTTATAGAAGGTGAGCACGTTCACAGGCCTATTGCATTGTCATCACCGGATAGCGGGTCTGCAAAGGTACACTCGCCTTCGAGTGGACTTATTTATAGCGCAATCAGGCCACCGATTAGTCAATATGCTCAATGGTTCACTACACCTGCACACAAGGTGATACGGATGCGTTCGGGAATCATGTGATCACACTCTCAGGGCTCACTGGTGGTCAAAAGAAATGATCACCAGGCATGGCAGCAGCAGAATCTGCCAATGTGGCAACACTGGCCACTGTGTTGCCACTGGAGCCAATCACTGTGTAGTAGAACACACACAAATCAATCAAATCCACATTTTCTGGCATAGCTCCTCGACTTTGCCAATCACTCCACACTATCGGAGCAATCAAATCAAATCACAATTACGACTTACAAGATTCGATAAGGAACGCGACACAAGGAGACAAGTATCACTTAAGGCTCTCGCTCTTCTCAAAACAAACCATACACTTAGACTGTGGCGCCCTAAAACAAAGACACGTCTCGGCGCCAACAACACTCAATGGATTTCTCCGTACAGAAAAGACAAAACGAGAGCAAATTGAGATGAGCAGAGCTGCAAAGAGGGCACCAGTTCACAGATGGCCAATAGTGGTGTGATCGATTCGATTGCAAACGACATGACATCGCCAAATATACATCGATGCACATTAGTGCCAGTCAAGATTGCACACAAGATCCGCTAATTAGCCAACGATTAGCTTATCGCCCACCAATTGGTCTGATTCGAGGCCTATTAATAGTGTGTCGAACCTAGGGATTTCCTAAGTAAACAAAGCCACAAAGGTACATATGCGATAAGATGTGGGCTCTGATAGGACTGAGGTGGCTTCGGTGCTGCGATGAGCTGATGCGGCAACAGAGGCACACACACACACACACCAATTGTTCTGCTCTTATCGAAGCGACTGTCTCCGCTACTGGTGTGCGCCAATGCCAATTGGTTCACTCGATCACTAGCAAAACAAACAACGGGACACCTGTCCATAGGCTACCGATCAGATTAGGTACACCTAAGATTGCTGACACAAGACTACTGGCGAGTGCTACTGTGTCAGCCAACTGTCCACTGGTGGCTTGTGGCAAGCACACGCATCACATCCTGAGCCACACTGGCCATAGCAAAAGACGACTTTGGTGACTCGAGAGGCCACTTGTCGATGTGCCCACAGCAGCTACGCAAACATGAAACTTGCTTGAATGGACCTTACGGATGGTGATAAATGGCACCGAGTCAAAATGCAATCGAGACAAACAAAAGTTGACAGTCGACGACAGCATTAAACATCGATTCACAAGAAAGCGCTCGTGTGAGTCATTTTCTGAGAATTCCTCAATTGGATCATTGGGCACCGAACACCACACTAATCCTATTTATGACCTAATACACCAAAATGCGCGCACACACACACACACACACACACACAAAACAGACCCGACCTCATATCGGCATTCCCTTGAACTGGCTCGTTACATAAGCAAACAAGCAATCCTAGGGCCATAAATGAGCGGAAGGGATCAACAAACACATTCACACACAAATGGTCATTATGAGCAATAAATTAGCAACTACTACCGGCTGAAGATAAAGATGTGGGTACAACAGAATCGAAGAAAACGAACGGACGGACAGACAGACAACAGAGCGCCATGCTGTCTGGCAAAGAGCGCGAACAAAGTGAGTGTGCTATGTTCGGCGCCTTCAAACGCCGTTCAACACACTCATTCAATATCAGTGCACTCAGTGTATCAGTGCGTGCTGTGTGTGCTACATAGTGCGGGCGCTTGAGTGCTACTTGTTGCCGGGAGGAGTTGAAAGCGCAATTGATTGTCACGCGCTAGGTGTGAATGGCTCAACTCGAGAATGACTGCTTATCAAAGAATTGCAACAATGAAATTATACTGATAATGATTCACATTGATTAATCAAGCGAAAATCAGACAAACGAAGCTAAGCGATTTCTCTCAGTCACAGTAAAAGGAAATAGAAACTACGGGAACTAGAAAGCTTACCGTTAGGAAGTTGACGAGGCACAGGTGACGATTTTGAATTTGTACAAGTGGCAAACATCTTCGAGTGACCAGTGGTTGGTAGGTTAGTTGGGGCTCGGAGATTGTGAGCCAGAGTGCAACATCGAAAATGGCACAAGTCAATTGAGAACCGAACAGAAAAGTGGCAAAGTGTTGATTGTGGTGGCCAAGGGAATGAACTGATGACTGCTCGAGTGCTGCAAGCAAAGTGAGCCAACGATGAAGCAGTGCGAGTTGGCGTTGGTGTGGACCGGTGTTTGCTTGGATGGGACAATCTGACTTGCGTCACTTTTTGCCTTCAATAAGAGTCGAGAGTGTCTTGAGTGAACCGAACGGTGTAGAGTTTGGTGAGAATTCGAGACTGGTGGCTGCTCGGTCCGAAGCGAAGAGCGCGCATGCAGACAATTGAATTGAAGAAGCGAGATTCGAGACAGCGTGGCGACACACTCGAAGTGTGGCCAGAGAGGGTAGAGGTGAGTGCGCCGATAGACACCAACAAATATGAACGGTCTCCACTGGCTGACACCGAGAGTACGAGTGAGACTGGCGCGATGCTGGTGCCGATTGTGGCTGCAGTGCATGCTGGACTGTGGCACCCGCAGAATATAGCCATTCCGAGGAGTGGCTTATGACACTGCTGGGCAGGCTCATCGTTCGCCGTTACTGATCGCTACAGTGTGGCGCGTGCCTCACTACGCTCCATCACGAACCCAACTGTGGCTGTCGGACTAGCGCGTGCACTCCGCCAAGCACGTTCACCACTATTCAAACAGGGTCGGCCACCAAGTGACCCAGTCCCGGGCCCTTCTAGTGTCACTGAGCCAGTGAAGTCGTGTTCAATTTAGCAGCTCAACTGGCACTTCACTGCACTCGACCGTGTCTGTCTGTGTCTTCCCTCGGAGGTAGTCTGGGCGGCACAGCAATCTCGGCTAATTGATGCCGTTTGATTGGCTAAGGCGGTGAATGTAGATGCATGTGCCAGCACGCCATCCAATGCTTGCGTACTGGCCAGTGGCCAACACTCCGCTCGAAACCCATCTGGACCAAGTCTGGGCCCGAAGTTGTCCAAACTGAAACTGAAGCGAGGCCCATTCGAGGTGTGTCGCACCTCCAAACTCCATCATGCACTGCTGGCCACTTTCTTAGTAGTCATGTCTGCGGCCAGTGGCCTTTGACCCCAGGTCTTGACCTAGAGAAACATTTCAATTAACTCGTGGCCCGAAAGACAAAGCACCCAGACTGACCTCGATTAACTTGCTGGGCCACCAGTCAAAGTGACTCTCGTTACGATTCGATTGGTCTTAATTTAGTTTTGCATCACACAAATGATTGATTGCGATCTGGCAGGCTGGCCCAGTGGAGTGCCTCCACACGAGTTGACATCTGTCCGTACGGCCCAGAAAGGATTATCTCTAGGTAGATAGTCTGTCTAGTCAGTGGCACAAGTCGACTCGGTCCAGTGAACAGAGCAAGACCGCAAGTGCGCGGCGTGTCGGGTCGGTCGCGTGCCATTGACACGCTTGGTAGAGCGAGCATGAATTAGCGGTCTGCTTGTGTGGACCACGTGGATGGCGATGGTCGGAGGCTCGAGGCTCGAACGGTGATGAGTTATGCAACTGTTGGACAGCATATGGCTAGCAGGACAGTGACGATGCATTCAAGCCACAGGGTGAGTCTCTCTCGAAGCCAATCTAGGCCCGTTACAGACAAATCACAAATAAATCCTTTTACGATTGCCCGTGCACTCACTCATCAACCAGTCCAGGCCCGACTGGTGCCATCTTCGGTGCTCATCACCACCGCGCACACGAATGCCAGCTGGCGCGTGTTGCTCAGAATGGAACAAAGGCAAAGAATACCAACTAAGGTGACCTTTCACCTTGCGGTGGCCAAACATGAAAGTGAATGGCCAGTCATGCAAGTGATTCATTAGCTAATTAAGCCACTAAACACTAAACTCGAGCCCCCCGAGTGAATATCTGAATAGTGAAGGTTAAGTTGTGGCCAATGAAGTTGCGAGATTAACTCAATAGTTGAGACTCAATCGCAGTGCATCAGAGTCCAACAGACAGAGTGACTAATGCGGCACTAATCACTCTCCACGATTAGGTGTCAATTAGCGCAATCCACAATACAAAGGTTAGTGCGCGCGTAATTGTATTAAACTAAATTTGCATGAAAAAGAACGAAAACGCCAAACAGAGAGAAAGCATTAACCGCGAAGACGTCAAGGCAAGACAAACAAACAAAGTAAGAAAAGGAAAGCAAGGCGACAGTGATCGGAGGCAGGCGCCTTCTGGACGGACGGTGGACTGCTACTGGTCTCCTATAAATCAATCACTAATCCAATCTGCTGGTTGCGACCACTGACGAGCATTGGTCGACTGGCTTAGCATCCGACGACAATGTCCGACCAGTGTGGCACATTGCAAATCAAATTATACTGCTCGACGACGACTTGGTGGCGTCTCTGCAGAGAGCAGTCTGGACCAGACTACTGCAAAACCGACGCCGAACTGAGAGTCAGTGCAATCAGCACATACTGGCACCAACACTCACAGGCGCCATCCAGTCATTTGGTGTTAATTAATGACCTACTGGCTAATCTCAAGACAATTCCAATGCAAATGAGCCAATGGATGCAAAGTGGCAATCCAATTAGACTGCTATGGTTCGATTAACGAACGCAGTCGAGTCAAGTAGGCTAAGGATGGCATAGCAGCATTCGAAATCTGGTGCATAGAGAAAAACAATTAGAGTCGATTAATTAGAACGAGGTCTCCAAAGACGACTCGGCTTGGGATTAAGGCCAAGAGCTTTCGGTCCTAAGGAGAATTGACTTAGCAGACTTGGCAGACAGTGAAGCCATTCTATAATTGGCCTAGGCCAGTGGCCTATTGCGCTGGGAATATTCACAGATGAGACCACTGTGTGCAAAGTACTGGTAATGTCCACGAGCGATGCAGACCGCTCACATGGTGGGCCATATTGCCATTCTGACAATTGCCAGTCGGCAGTGACAGGCACAACAACATTAGCACGTCAATGGTGGCTAATTGAGTCGGGATTGCATTCGGCGGCACCGTTTCACTGCACCCCAGAATTGTTACTTTAGCCAACAAGGAATCGAGTCGTCGAGATTGTGAGAATTGTGAGACTGGCGACGACTGATGAGATGGACTCGCCACTCATCGATTCAGTGAGTTCATTCATCAATCGGGTGCAGATCGATTTCAGTCATGGCTGCACTGTGCACTGCACTGCAAATTAAATTAGGCAAAGGCAAATCAAAACAAAAGACAAGCGAGAGACAAGTGCAAATTGTCCCAAGCACTGTAGTATTACTGCCACCCACTATTGACTGGCCAAACAGCACACACTTGACCATGCAAACGCCATGTGACGCAATCGATACAGCACAAGTGGGCTTGATTGGATTTAATCGAAGCTCGATTAATTGATTCCACTAAAGAACCAAACAAACAAAATGCCAAACTAAGCAGACAAGACAAATCTCACGAAACAACGACAGCAGCACAAAACCGAGCCAAGTTAGTCGAGCCATTTGACTGAGTTGAGTTAGGCCAATAGAAACTTTGCTTGCCATCAATCAATTTAGCCACACTCGCCAAACAAGTGACTCGAGACCACTGTTGATTAATTCGAACGAAGAGAACAAAGTGGAGAATAGACGATACACAGCAAAAGTAAAGCACAAATCAATTATAATTAAAGTCAATGGCAATTAGATTGAGAAGAACAACACAAGAGAAAGCCATGCGAAGTGATGTGTAATCAAACAAAGTACTGCCAAACAATTCGAGACAACGAATCGAGAAATGTGCAAGTATCGAGTTTGCCAACTTTGTTGTATCACTTGGAACAGGGCAAACACTCTCAAGCTTTGCCTACTTCCCTGCAGAGAAAATGAATATTGCCCTAATGACTCGTATGGAATTTGCCAGTTAACAAATTGTCCTCGGTTGTATGACAAATCTCAATAAAATGCAACAAAAAGTAACAAAACAAAACTCGGGATCAACTGTCATCAAGTTCAATCGATTTGTGTTCGCTCACTGATTGGCCAAACTCGAATCGATATGGCAAATCGAATCTCGAACAATCCAATCGATGAATCTATTTTGATTTGTGGCCACGAAGTGCACACCGGCCGGCAATAGTTTTTCTCGGTATATATCTGCACCAATGCAAATCTGTGCCCAATTTTGTTTGGTTGGGCACAAGTCTCGATCTGGAAATATCTCTCCCTGTGAGTGCGTGATTGGGTTCGATTGATTGTGTGCGGTGTGCCATTAAGCAAATCCATTTATTATTGGCACCAATTAACCACAAGACGGTCAAATCTTAGTTGGTAAGCAATAAATAACGACAATAACCATTAATGGGCCCGATCGATGGACGAGTGCTGTGAGCGGTGAGTGTGTCGGTGGCAATCGGAATCGAATCTCAGGTGTGTGTGCGTGTGCTTCGATTCGCTTCGATCCGATTCTGATTTGCCTGTGCCACTGCACCCGGCACAACAGCTGACTCTGATTCCGTCCGAAGAATCAAAGCAATGACTGAGCTCTGGTGCAATACAGTCACACATACACAAACAATGCAACACTCTACCGGCAAGCGATCGTGCCAAGCAGAACAATTAAGCACTGCCACCCAAGGGAATAGACAATCGATTAATTAATTGGCCAATCTAATCTTATACCATCGGCAAGTGCACTAATGAATGAGCGTGAGCGCGAGCTGCCCAGTGAGTGAGATTCAATTCGTCAAAGCAGAATACAAACTGAGCCACAGAGTGAACGTTTGACAAGTCAGACGAAAGGCGCCATTGAATCAAATGGCGCCAAGTGCTACTGGCAAACTTTCCGTTCAAAGCTGCCACATTCTACAGTGTAGTGCACAAACAGTGCCGAACCGGTGAGTGAGTGAGTTGGCGGTCTGTTTACTCAATCTATCGGTGTGACAGAGAGTAAACTGTCAAAAGCGATATGACCACAAATATAGTTGAGTGAGTGCGTGGAGACAAATCAAACGATAAGAATAGCAAATTAAATCATAATTAGAGTTAGATTGTTAAATCAATTTCGGTGCACGCCACAGTCGGTGCTGTATGGTGCTGTACAGCTGGTTGAGCCTGGCCGTGTTCGCTCGTTCCTGGTTTGGCTCGCTCAGTAAGTAAATGGACGCAAATTAGCCAACAGCACAAACAAACACTGCCAATCAGACTGCCGGCAAAGTATCAACCGAGAGAAGCAAAGACGAGATGAACGGTGAAGCAAAAGCAAAGGTGCTCGGCTCGATCGATGCCTCCGCACACAATCAGCCAGAGCGTGCCGAGTGCCTGTGAACGAGTTAACTCTTTCCATTCGTACCTGCTTGCACTTGTCAATGGATCACCTTGCCAAAGTTGTCAGTTTGGCACACACAATGTCGACACTTTTTCCGTGCCAGCACAAATCACAATCCAATCTAGAGGGATATCACCAGGCTCACTCACGAGTGCAATCAAACAAGCCCAGTCCTGCCAAGCATGTTAGCAACCAAATATGGAATATTCATTTGTCAATTATTGTCAATTACTGTCTCTCTGTTCGCGATCATTAACCCGACGACCAAATCAAAAAGACAATTCCATTGCATTCGATTCTAACATTATTACCGATCCATTAGCGATTGTTTGATGATTGGTGATTGGCGCAAATCGAAATTAGAATCAAAATTGACTTCTTTTAAAATTGAACCAACAAAGTGGTTGCCCAATCGATCACTCACAAGCCCCCGGTCGGGCCGAGTTGGATCGAGTTTCCAATTGGAAATTGAATCTCACATGCACCGCTCAATACAACCAAAGTGGTTGGTAGATAAATTTTTAATAAACTTAAAGAGAGGAGAATGATTGCTGCAACCAAAATGGCAGCACAAGGAGACAAAGATGACAAATTAATCTTGAGTGCATCATTGTTGAGGCGCCAATTGACTGCAACACGAGATTTGACAATTTGGTCCAATCGACGAGAGTCCAGGCAGGTTGGCACCAGTCCAGGCAATTAACTTGCTTGATGTCGATTGACTTGGTGATTGTGCGCTGGTTCGCTCGGTGCACAGACCAATTGGAATATATCGTGCCTCAATGGAACACGGTGCAAACATTGCAACCGGTCCAGACACAGACACAACAAACAAGCCCAACTAGAATCGATCCAATCGAGAATGTACTTGCCAGCTACATAGCTCCGGCTTGCTGAGTGGCCCTCGAGCCAAAGTGGCCGTGAAGACGTTAGCTTTCCGACTGAGAGTCTCAGCCATGATATGACATTGAGAAGTGTGTCAGAACACTCTTTACAGGGTCAAAAGATTAGCCCTGGTGGAAATTTAGTGAATGTTCAGTTAATTACCGAGAATTGTGCAAGCAACACTCACCACTCTCGATTGGCATAATGACTGCGTGACCAAACGTCTTCATTCACAGCAATCGCGTGCATCGCCACTGTGCACTGTTCTCCTCACTCTGCCTCTCACATTCGCCACATCAACGCTCAAACAGTATGATCATAATAGTGGGGTCACCTTTGACCTTTGACAAAGTCATAAAAGTGTGCGTATGTGTTTGTGATTGTGTGTGTGTGTGTGTATATTGGCGTTGACATTCGAATGACAAAACATGAAATAAATTACATCGAGTGCTCGAGCAAAGTGATGCGAGTCGTAAGTGTGCAATATAGAGAGTGTGACCGTGGCGAGTGAATTGTCACTTCAGTGTAAGTCACTTTACTAGCTACTGGCTCTTTGGGTGGTAGAGACAGTGCCGTAGTTTAGTAGCTACTGAGAGATGGTGGCGGCGGAAAATTATGCGTGCGGAGGTGATAAGCTCGACTTGATGCACTTTGTCGGACACACATACACCGCCACTTTGTGGCAAACGAGTGAGTAAGCATGTGTGTATCGGTAATCCATTGGCAAATAGACACACTCACACACAAAGACATTGCGATATTATGCAAATCATAAATCAATTAGGTGAACGATATATCGCACAGTGACAAACAACAGAACAAGCACACAAGCCGAGACATAAAGCAGAGACAGGCAGACGGACGGAGTGGACATTGTGTGACTGACTGCACATTGCGTGGGGACAACAACACCAATACCACGGGACAAATCATAATTGCCATACATCGCGCCACACATTAATCCTCATTTATGCTCGGTGGATTAGTGTTGAACAAAACTAGAACTGTCGGTGGACAGAAGTGCTGGACAATGCGACTACAACGACGAACAAACCAAACACGCAAATGTCCACTCCCACACCGAGGCAGATTCAAACTGAGATCAGCCAGACCAACTAATCAAGTGAACGAGCCCAAGTGAGGCCACATGATCCTGAAGCTCAGTGGATGTGTTTAGTGTTCATGCAAGTAAGACAAAGCCAAGACAGATTCCACCTAGTGACCGACCAAAGGCCAGATTGGCAGACTGCAGTGAATTAATCTGCCTCATCTCAACTTGCGACACATGATCGTCATACAGCTGCAGTATAATTGCAGGTAAGTGTTGCGTAAGATGGTCTGATGACTCCATTGACAATTGACTCATTTACACAGCGACACAATGGAGACAAATTGACACAATCGAGGCAGAGCAAAGCAAAATTAATTTACAAATACACACAAATGCAACTCTCAATTGATTGCGAACTTTTTTTTTGCGAAAGTTGAAACAAAGTGAACATTGAACAAGCTAACAAATATTACGAATTGATTGTGACATGAGAGAGGCAATCGATTCGGTGAGCGAACACATGAGTGCACCGAGCAGTGACAAATGCAGTGAATGCATTGCAGTGAACAAACACTGGCACTGACAACGAACAAATGGCCAACCGCTGCTATTAGAGTGCTAGCACCAGTCCAGGCGGACCAGGCCACAAACTAATCCGATTGTGAATTGGATATGTAAAGATGTCCTTTTGGACGTGCAATCGTAATAATACTGACAGACAATGAATGAATCGATGTGGTTGCTAATAAGACTCGATAGTGCTTTGTTGGCACTAAACGATAGCCTTGCCGTGCACAAAGCAAATCCGAAACAAATCTGCTTGGGCACAAATCATTGGTCAAAGCAAAACCGAATCTGAATGTGTTTGTGTGTGTGTATCGAGAATAGTTTGGAGCACACGTCAAGAATCAAATTACAAATCCTGGTCTTGCCACAAGACAGGCCACTAATGCCATGCCAAATGAGCACACTAATAAATTGACCCTAAATGGCGATAATCAATTGCAGATAGAGCACACCACGCACACAAAGCAACCATCCCATTTTAAACGCCCGTTACAACTAAATTAATGGCCAAATGAGGCCAACAAGAAGAAGCAACAACAACAACGAGATTGGTCAGGCGGGCGGCAAGTGAAAGCAAAGCCATCTCAAAAGTACATTAATCACCAGACGATTGCAGACTGAAGCAATTGTCATAGATTGGATCGGAAAAAGCGAAATGAGCGCCAAACTCAAATCACTACACCGAGTGCCAGTGCCACGCTAATATGAGTGTGAGTGCCTAATTCGAATGGTATTTCCGAGTGAGGCGTCTAGTGGTGGTTGAGGCACGTAAACAAGGCGTGTAAATGAGTTACGCCCACCGAGTGTGATCATTAGCACGCCGGCAGCACTTTGCGTGTGTGCGGCAAGTGGCCCGCCAAGGTGCAAAGTGCGAGATTGGATTGCACTGGGTCGCCTTTGGTGATTCAATTAGTCCGCCATGTTGTTGTGCTGTCCACTCGGCAAGATTTATTTCATCACACGGGAATGATTTGTCCACTGTGGAGCACATTAATTTCGCAAAACTTTTTAATCCACAGGAGCGGCCAGTGGAGCCAGCCAAATCAGAACGAATTCATAAATAATGAAGCAATGCATGCACTGGCGGAGGCACTGTGCCGTACTGTGCTGGACCGAGACCGTAAATGTCCACTTGCAAGTGCAAATTATCGCCCGAAAGGACAACGAGACAAAGTGAAGTGTGCGCTGACAAGAAGTGGAAGATTGAATGATGTGATGGCCACTGGAGAATAGAGGACAGTGAGAGTGAGGCTGCTGCTTAATTGCTAGGATTACTCGGCAACGGGAATTAACAGATCACAGTGGCCCAAATGACACACACACACACACACACGGACATGTCACCGCACAAATGGACAGTGTGGCCAGAGCTAGATCATGGCCTACTTGGCAGATTGCATTGCTCTAATCCACTCGGACATGATGCACCGTGTGCTGTCGTGGTCGCCGATGACTGGTGCAGATTGCCATCCACGGGCCAATCATAACCTAATCCTATTAGTGTCCATTACCATCGGTAATGTTCATGTTCGATCGTATCGAGTCAATGCTCTATACATCTATTGGTCTGTTCGAGCACATGTAATTACAATTCAAAGAACACACAAATCAATCGATCCACACTAGCATTGACTGCACTTCACCCCTCCTTGGGCCAAATTAGCTCGTCTCTGGTAAATTTAGTGAGCGAGACAATTGATAGTTTAAAGCCAATCCATCTCGATGTTGTCAATGTATCAAAACGAAAGCAGACGGCAATAAATTAACAAGCAAAACGGCCAAATGACAACAAATCGATACAAATCTATAGAAGATTGTCAAAAGTGTGTGCTTGCAGAACTCGATTCAATCGGATTTGTCCGAATGTGATCGGAATCAAATGTTCGCTTTACTTGTGTCGAGTGTGTTTGTGTGTGTGTGTGTGGCAAATAGTGCACCATCACATTTGGCTGGAGGCGCATCACTTGCAAGATTGCAGTGTGTGGTGTACAGTGTGATCGGTGGCCCAATTGGGCACACTCAATTATGCACCATCACCCGACCAGATCAGATCAGTTCAGGCCCCAGCCGAGTGTGTGTCTGTTTGTGTTTGGTGCACACTGCACAGTGTGCCTGTCACAGTCCACTGGATTGACCTCACTCCAGTGCACCAGAGCACCGACCGCCTGTGGCCACAATCGGGTTCAGCGTTATTTAATTTAAATCATCGACCACACGGTGATGGTGACGAGAGCAAAAGCGCACACCGAGATAGCACCAAGCAAACCAAACCAAAATACCGAATAGAAACCTGAGAAAAGAGCAAGTGCTCGTTGACAATCGACAAGCATCAGACAGACAAAGCAGCCTCGCTCACATTCCTACAAATGCCTACGGCTAGAATGTCTACCCAAATTAGGCACTCAAAAAAAGACATGGTAAAAATAAAGCAAAATAAGCACAATTCCGCACAGACAGATAGTGCATACACATGACTATCTATTGCTGGAGTCTAAAACGCGAACAGAAAAAGGCAATTAAAGCAAAACTGGATCTGTTCGTTAATCGAAACAAGTAAACTGAACCCAAATCGATATATTCAAATGAGACACTGACGGCTGCATTCGAACACATACCACAAAGTGTGAATCGTGACAGGTGCCTTTCTGCTGACTAGTCAGTGTAAAGTGAGTGTCGAGTATGACTAACGCACTAATTGCTCTCATTAGACCAGTGCACTACAAACTCAGCATTGGCCAAATTAATTCCACGGTAAGAACGCATTTGAAATGACAGGAGACGTAAGATACGCAATGAGGTGAGATATGCTTTGTGAGACCGGAGACAAGATATACTGCTTAATTCAATTAGACAAATGCGAGGAGATATATCGTGTTAATTATACGGTTCGGTGTGTGTGTGTCACTAAAGAATAGCACTGCCCCAAATGTCAAGTGAATATATTCTCGATTCTTTATTTTGCGCAATTCCAATTAATTCGTGGCAGTGGTCGAATCGAAATTCATAATGCAAATGTATGCAAATATGAATGAATTGGCGTGCACTGGGAACACGAAGAAAGGCTAGTTGCACTTAAGACAATGACACACACGATGACAGTCGCTTTAATTATAAGGTATACTCAGTGGCAATAATCCCGATCATAACGAATATGTGCTCGACAGCTATAATCTCGTTTCGAGTGGAACACACTCGGTGTTCGGCGTGTCCCATCGAGAGGAACAGAATGACCCGAGTAGAGAGTGATGATGAGTGCTGGCAGTTGTGCCACAATTCCTCAAGCAGAACCAGCCAAACTGATAGACACAACCAGTGACACAAACCACAAGCTGGCCCAACTGGGGCAACAAGACCCAGGCAACCAATGCCACTCGATCATAAAGACAACTGGCACAACTGGACAAGAACCAATCAACAATCTGCAATCTTGCTCAGTGGGACTGCTGCTGCTGGCTCGATACAGATCGCAGATTTTGGATCGAGCAGAGTGGCAAGGCATTTGATTTGTTCCAGAAACTGTGGATAATTACAGTGTGGCCATCGATGACAGTCAGGGCCAGTAGAGCATGCAGAGAAGGGCTCGGGTAATGGTAATGATTATGGCTGGCCAGTAAAATACATGATCGCATTAGGTTGGGGGTAATTCAATTTAATTAAGTACCAACAACAGGCAAATTAGCACGACCAGAGTGGGGCCAATTTCGCATTAGCGTGACCTCGTCGGGTTAAAAGTCATCAGTGGTGGCAGTGAAAGTTGTCACCGAGGTAATCGAGTGCAGGCAATCGGACTAGGTGCAATTAGCTTGTGGAGTGTGGCACAGAGTGCACTACTGCAGAGTGTGTGCAGTGTTGACAAAACAGTTACGCACTAGATTAGAGGTAAATGTCGCTAAAAGGTAGGCCGTACTGGGTGACAGGTGAAGTGCGCCTACCTAATGACACAAGACATAAGGTCACGCAACTCGGGCACACGCATTCCGCCGATAAAGCCAATCCACTAATTACGTTAAAGGTAAAGCCAACTGGCTTCTATTTTTTGCTTGTCATAACGGTAGTGCACTGCAGTCGGTGGTCAGCAGCGGTCACGGTGAAATCTATACTCCACGGGGTGATTAAATATAGATTAGACTCCGATCGAGTGCGGTAAAGCAAAGTCACTTTGAAGCAAGTCCATTTGAAGAGAATATTCTGGTAAAAAGAAGTGAACTAAATAGGCCAAATGGGGCGTTGCGATTTAGTGTGTATGTAGAAGAAAGCCAGAAGATGCCTGTGCAAGGGGCAATGGAGGGATAAATCGTGGAGAAGATGGCAAGTGAGTTAGTAGTATTGCATGCAGAGGCATCATTAAATACCAATCATGGAGTAATAATGGAGAGACGATAGACGATGGGTCAGTGGTGGTGAGCAGTGGCCAATGGCCATAATCGAATAAGCCAATGCACCAAGTGGCATTCAATTGGCCATTGTCGGTGGCCAGTGTCGACCAGTGGACCACAGTATTGCTCAACTATTAGTCATAGTGTCAGCACATTAGTGCGGTGCAGAATCCAGAGCCAGAATCATAAATAATAAGAGCGAATGAGCGAGCAAACAAAGTGAGTGAAGGACAAAGTAAACAGAATGCAAGACAGACAGACAGACGTAGAGAATGCATTCATTTCAATCACTCATTGGTCGGCATGGCCAAAGTCAACTGCATGCATGGGACACTAACGGGAGAACACAAACAAATTCTGCTTTATGTCAAGTGGGCACAGACACTGTCGCAGACAAATTGCGTCCCCAGGCCGGCATCAGAGGCTCGCAACACAGCGGCCAGTAGTGAGTCGTCTGATTGAATTATCAAATCAATAAAGCAGCAGTGGACAATGCCGACATGACAAGTCGCAATCGCCAATCTGTAACTGTGCCAAGTCAGCCAACAACACTGCACACAGTGCCCAGGCACGCAATGCCACTCGGTCAGTTTGTTTGCTCTGGCCAGTGAATGGCCATTCAATGCCCATCAGTTCGGTCCACAAGTCTCTTTGTGCCCTCCGATCAGCAAATTAACTCTGGAACAAAGTCGGACAATGGCAAATTAATTAATTATTGCTAAAATATTAATTCCACCTGTGATCGATGGCTACTGAGCCGAATGGGAGTTGCTGATAATGCGATCTCGACGGATCAAAGCAACACAACATGCACTCTTGCAGCAGCATTGCATCAAGAACGTATTGACCACCCAATTGTAAACTATTTGCAAATGAGTATATTGGAGCATATATTTTCCACTCGAACCAATAGCCATATGTTGGTAGTAATTGCAATTAGATTATAATGCAATTACATTGCTGCCAGCCAATAACCTAATTACGAACGAATATATATTTAAAAGCTAAAAGACAACACAGTTTACATTGACAATTTAGCACGCTAATTAGAGACACACGTGACCTCGTCAAGGTGCAACGAGGCCCATTGAGGCAAGTGTCAAGAGTCATAGGTCAGGCCGAAGTGGCCCACTCGGTCCAGATGGAACGGCACTGACATGCGGCAATGACACTCATTGGACACGACGCACGACTAAGGCAAGCACACGCGTGCCATTGTTTGGCGGTGTCTCGGCTCTCACCAAGTGGAGTGCACCTAACCTTCGACACGTGACCGCATCTTTTAGCGATAATTTGCCTTTCCGTTCAGTGCAAGCCGTGTCAATCCATTCTCATTCAGATGGGCATCGTAATCGAGGCTTGACTTTCCGAGACTGACCGAGAGTGTCATAAATCGAGTATTGCCTCGGCACACGCCCATATTTGCACTTGTCACCGGCCGCAACGACACTAGCCTAGCTGTGAGCTGTCAAATTGGGCCCGAGAGTTCATAAAGGCAATGAATTAATGTGGGAGCGAGTGCACCACCGAGAGAACCAACGAGCCACCAAGAAGGGACAAGTGTAATCAGCCACACACTCACTTCACTCGATGGCAAGTCTCAATTCTCATTAGACCGCGGACCATTTGCTTCGATTCCCAACGACAGTCACCGGGTGCGCGCGCGATCATTCGGACAAAATCCGACTCGCTTGTTGGCAAGTGGCAACACTAATTCGATGAGTCTCGATAGATTCATTGGTCTGTGGCGAATGAGAGCAAACCAATCAACTTGTATTGAACTAATGCATCCACTTGGCACCCAACACATGACCCAACACTGTTCGACGTCTTTTACTCCACACGAATGCATCAAGAATTAGAATTTTCGCAAATTAGACCAATCAAGCTCAGAAGGGCAAAACCGTGTGCTCGACACCGCAAAGCCCAACATACACACACACACACACAATCCAAAAATAACTAAATGAAAGTTAATCGACCAGATGATAAATTAGGAAATTAGTCAACCAAACAAAACATTAATCGGGTAATTGACAGTTTGGCCACAGAGAACGAGACGATGATCTCTGCTGTGAGCGCACAGAGAGACAGATCACTAGATGAAGCGAGTCAAGACGTGCGCGTCTTGTGTCACAAATTGAAGTGTCAATCCAGCGCGAGACGAGAGCACAAAGCAAAGACAAGTGTGACAAGTGTGCCACTCACGGCACACAAACTGACAACAGTATAATTAATTAACATCAACTTGGCCAGATGAGCTCACAATGATTGGGGCTGATCAGTTTGGAGCTCGTTTGCGAAAAGGCAATCTACATGTACTGTAAGAGTAAACTTCTCACAAACAGAACGACACCCTTACAATACCAGAGTGACCCTTTGCCCTTTTGGTACACTAAAAGAATTGAAAGAATTTGAATAACATTTTAGTAATTTGGTTCATTTGAAAGCAATTAAAAGTGGTATCGGATGTGCCCCTTGGCTCCCAGTCCTAATGGGTAATTAAATGCCAGTCCAATGCCTTGACCTAGTGTTTACCTTACCAGCTCGGAAAGCTCATTATTTGATCACTTGACTGAGCGACAATTTAAAGCGAAACGATTGTGAGTGAAACAAACAAGGCATATGATTTATTGACACAACACACGACTCACGATTCCATCAACAAGACATTAACCAGTCAGTAATGATTGAGGATTGTGTGTGTGTGTGGTGTGTCACTGGACAAACCAAACCAAACCGAACTATTAACTATCACATGGAGCGTCAACATGGAGTGTCAATTGGACCAAAAGAAATAATAAAATAAACTCAATCTAATCGAGACATGCAATCAGAAGATTATGATTGCAGCACTATGCATGCACTAGTACTGTTTGCCTGTTTGGTTTGCATGGTGCACAAGCACACACACACACACACACACACACACACAAACAGTAATGCGCCATTAATTATCACCAGCAAGCTGTAATACAATTCGGTGTGAGCGGCATTGAATGGCCAAATTGCACCGAGAGAGGACATGAATCACACTAGTGTGCCACGAGTCAATTGAGTGTCCTCACCTAAAGTTATGAGCACCAATATGAGATATTGATTTTGCACTAAAGGAGTGAGAACCTCAAACCAATTTGGCCAACACACATAAATCCACACAGACTTGGGCCGTGAATGAGCAATAAATTCTGCACACTCAGAGACACTTAGCCCACCAGGAAGGGGTTCGGGCCCGTCATCGAAGCGTCACACAATTTGTTTTGGGGCAAAAGTCAAATTATCGTCGTTTAAAGTTATGACGCCAGCGAGAGAGTAAAGGCCAGTAATGTCAGGTTTCGCTGGTTTCACTTTTCTTCTATTCTTGTCTGCTCGATCAGTGAGCGAGTTGCGATTAATACTTGAAGCGACCATTCAATGCAAGCAAAGGACTGTCGCAAAGTCAACAGTGCTTTCCACCCATTTGGTGAAGTAAAGAAGAAATCGAAAACGGCCATGATTAGTGACCTGTGTGGTGGAAGAGCTGCGGAGCAGGCCAAACTATAGATTCCGGTGGGGTATTGATCCAGCACGGTAAAGCTTAATTAAGTGATCATCATCGACCAGAAATAATGTCGATTGCGGAGTGAGTGGAGAGAGAGACTGAGTGCGACCGACCAACTACACCAGACATTAACTACCAAAGCTAATGGAACGTTAAATTTAATTTAGACCAGACCAAATTGTGGCAATGGGCAATGCAGCCAAGCGAGAGAATCTAGAGCGAGAAACATTGTAACTGGTGACAATCATTCATCATCGATGCACATTTCGACACAAACAACCGAACACAGACCGAACTGCTTGGGCCATCGAGATCGGGCCACAAATGATATCAACCAGCGAAAAAGACTCGGTTAATTAACGAGAGACAAAAAAGATAGATTGTATAAATTGTGCCACCAGAACACAACCAGCCAACACAGAACCATCGAATCGATCTTTGCGTCGAATTGTCAAACACAATTAAGACAAATCAAATTATTTGATTTAGTCAGTTCGAGTCACAAGCCGCGCGACGAGCAAGACGCGTTCGAAACGGTCGATCGTGTGCGCGCGCTGTACGTTGCAATGGTAAATTCTTAATAAAATGAAACTATTGCGTAATCGGACAAAACGTTAAATGATCAATTATGGCAGAGCATTGCATGTGCCAGCAGTATTAACCTTTCGGTTGTTGGACAAAACGATTTGTCACAGTGAAATCGACTTCCAAAACCGATTAGACCGAGTGAGTGCTGCTATTGCGGGCTCAATCATTTGCTAAATATTGCCTCAATTTGTTGGAACTCTCTTAATGGCAAAAGGACACTTTGTAGAGTGTCAATTGATCAAGCCAATTGAAACAATACCTCAACACACACTAAAGCACGAAACTATTTTGTAATTAAAAACTGTCCCAAAGCAAGCAAAGCAGTCAAGAGTCAGTCAGAGTTGGCCAGTGTCCAGTGAGTGTGTGTCCGTGTGTGTGGAATAAATGGAATAGATTAAAATTTTGGTCACATTCAACTCACATAAATCTAGTGTGTTGTTGGCAGTGAAGAATTTGGGAGGAAAGACATTTTGAGAGTGAGAGAGAAAATTTAATAAAACCTAAACGATTTAAAGTTTGCAAGTTGTGAGCTAACTGAGTCAATCGAGTGTGTGCGCCAGAGGACAACACTGGACAGAGTGATAAATAAATTATGACAATAGTTGATATCAATGGCCACACTGAATGCACTGCAAACAGTGAGTCAAGTCAGTGTGGAGAGAATTTAATTTAATATGCCGAGGTGCTGAATGGCGAGTGAGTGAGTGTGTGTCTGTACATGTGTGTATGCCAGTGACGAGGCATCAGTGTGGTGTACTGCACCGAATAGCAGTAAATAGTGCTGTGACAAATTGCCTAATCTAGCCCTTAATGATGCAGACCCATTGTCATCCCGTGTGTGTGTGTGTTTGTACCCAAGCCACTGAAAGGCACAACTGTGCGAGGGCACAATCTAGACCGAGTCGAACTTGATCTCGAGTTGGAGCCTTTAGCCATGCCAGTGCACTGTTCTCACTCCGAGACACCAATCATGGAGCAAATCATAGAGCAGCCAGCGAAATGATTTATAGTGTTGAAATCTTTAATTTAAACAAGCAAGCACAATCGAGCAGTGTGGCGCCAATGTACAGCACACACAATGTAAAACAATCGAACACACAGGGTAATGTGCCAATTATGATGCGATCACATTGAACCTATCGGACGGCGATATTAAACATTTAATAGATTAATGAGATCACACGAGCAGTCAAGCAGGCCATTTGAGTTTAGTTAAAATTGTCCAAATTGAGTCGAAAGGAATGCAATGCTCGTGTGCAGTGCCAGAGACAGAAAGGGACCAAATTGGTAGTATTTCTATAGAGCAGTATGCGATATGGTGCGATATATCGGACCGATATGGTGTGCCTGTCCCTGTGGCTGCGTGCCTCACTGATATGCCTCCGAAGTGATTATAAATCACCAAATTCCCAATTCTCTCATTAGCGAACGAGTTCGGCCATGGTCCGACACATAGACGGCGTAGGCCAACGACAAACACATTATATGAGAAAGAGACCAAGGGAGGCCGTGCAGAGGCAAATTAGATTAATTATCATTTTAATGCAATAGTTAATCAAAGAGAATTTATGCTCAAACCTAATTAATTTCCGCCAATGTGAGCAGACCCCTCGGCAAATCCAGTTGTGTCGAGTGTTGAGCTAGCGAGCTTGACCATGGTGGATTTGTGTTCGAATCTGACTGATAATAAAATTCTGTACATGCAAAGCAATGGACACCGACCAGTGTGTGGTGGACCATTTGGAATGCAAGACACACACGCCAAGAGTGAGACTACTCTGGCAGACACAAGCCAAGCTCGGCCACTTTATGAGCCCAATTATGATTGCGGCTGGTTTGGTTTGTGTGCCAGGAAAGGATTTAGCTGCCAGCACTTGCCAGTTTGTTCCACCGTCGACAACACACGCCACTCCAAATGAACACCAACTCAACTACTGAATGGTAAAAGTTAATCAATTCAGGATTCACAGCAGCAAGCAAAATAAATAGAGCAACCAATAGGAAAGAGTCCGTCTGACTTTGGTCTGGTCAAGTATCGAGCGTAATCACTATTTATTGCCTCTATTGGCGCTGTGCTGGACCAACTCTCTCACTCACACAGTCCGATAGTGGACGAGAGTACCTGATTTGCATAATTATCAAACATACGGACAGATTGGCCACAGACACTCTCTCATTTGCCATTTCCATTCCGTTTGGTGCATTGACCAGACAAAGTGTATAAAAAACTTTCCTAAATGCAATTGCAAATCTTCTTTGCCTGTCTTAAATTTCACAAGAAAATCTTTCGAGAGTCCAAACAGAATTGAGCTGTCGCGATTGAATATAATAATAAAATAAAGAGACGAACGAGGGAAAAAGGAATAAACGTTCAAAGTGAATTTGTTGTGGGGGTCGCGTCCGTGTAATCTAATTTGCAATGGCGACAGAGCAGAAAACAGTAAAAATATGCATTGAGATAATAGAATGTAATATGGAATAATGGAGCAGTAGTAATGACAGTCATTCGGATGCAAACCAGATCCAGTCGAGGGGTAATTAGGCCAAATGAAGCATTCGGACTTGGTCTAGTGGCTGAAAATGTTATTAGTCATAGTAATGGTTTGTAATACTGATCAAATGAGTGACGCAAAATGAACCGGCAAGAGAATGTAAATAGTTTTGACCGCATTGAACAAAAAATACAAATCAATGTCAATTCGGTTCGCATTATGTTGCTGATGAAACTATATCACTTGAGAAAGCCTCGACTCGAGAGACGGACGAGTCAATCAATTCAATTGCGCTAATCGATTTCATAGTATCGATAGAGTCGTTTCCTTTTCAAGCAGCCTGTTACTATATTACTGAGTTTTTATTTTGTTCTTGTCGACAATATTGTTCAACTGGAATGCATCATCACTCTCAATAAGCACATTCTTTCCAGGTTTGATGAATATTTTTCTGTGAAGTAGTAATTAGTTTTAATTTTATATATATTAGACTACGCCTACGTTTACAAACCAACTAATATTTTTTTATATAGATTAATAATACTATCATGTCTGCTATCAACAAAAATGCTGGTGATGGCGGCGGTACCAATGCTGAGGACGCTAAAAATATTTTTCAAGTGGAACGTATCATCAAAAGACGAATCCACAAAAAGAAGACTGAGTACTTTGTAAAGTGGGTAGGCTATGATGAAACACAAAACACGTGGGAACCTGAGTCAAATATTCTGGATCATACATTGTTGGAGGAATTCAAAAGCCAATTGAATTCAGAAAATTCAAACATTAATAATAAAGGTACTAAGCGAGGTTCATCTTCACTTTTGGGCACTTTGAAGAAAAAACGAAAATCAAAATCATCCAAAAAGCTTGGTGATTTTATTGTCCCGAAAGAAACTGAAACTAACGACCAAAACAATAATGATGCCACTACAGATTCGCTTGACACTTCACAGACAATTGTGGATTCGTCATCAGCTGAAGACAATTCGTCAACTATCGATTCTACTAAACAAAATGATATTCTCAAGATTTCAATCACTATTAATGGCAAATCTGTTAGTTTTACTCATCATTTAGACTCAAGCATTTTCAGCCCTCAATCGTAGACATAAATGTAACATTCTGTGTTTAATGACTTATTTTAATAAAAACCGTGTTTGGAATCTGTGAATTTAAATAGAATTTAGTGAGAAGCAAATTAGTTTAATCAAGCAGAGACTTGTCATAAAATCACCAATGTTTGTCATATCGAGTACATAAAATAACATAAAATAAACAACTGACCGAGAATGGGCCGCAAATTGGTCAACTAAGGCAGTGAGAAGTGTCCATCTCGATAATGGAAGTAATCGAGAAGTGTTGACAAGAGGAGTTGCCTGGACCACGCCAGAAAGTGCCACATGAGCAGTCACTCTCGCACGTCAGTATTGAGTTTAACTGTATTCGCAATCTAATTAGCAAGCACTACAAATAGTTGTACGCTCAGTGAAGCCTATCATTATATGAGTGGGGATCTGGATTTGGCGGTGGCAATTCACATTTGCAACCACAACAACCAGAATTGCTACGATTAGTGGCAATGAGTGAGTGAGTAAGAAAGACAAAAGCCAGTGCAATTGCCATTGATTGGTTTAATTGAACTAAATCGGTCGGTGAAGTGCGACACACAAGACACAAGTCGCAGCTGGCCAATGAAGGCAAGAAGAGGACGCAAGCATTTCCATTGAGCGACCACAAATGGACACAACGTTGTGACAAACTTGATTGGGTCTGTGATCAATTGAGATAATTTGCATAAATTGATGTTCACACACCAGCAAGATGCCACCGAACATGACCATTTGTCAATAATTTATGGATGGCCTCTAATTGAACGCCAATTGAACACTTCCTGAGTGATGCAGAATGGCTGTGGCAATCCCTAAGTGCATGGCACCAAAAAGAACAGACAACAAAGTCATTTCCAGACAGCGAACAGAATGTTGCTTGATTCGTTGCATGTGTCATAAATCATGAGCCAATTCGAATTGCTCACATTTACCAGATAGGTCAGTAGAGATAATTATAGAATGAGTGCTCTCCAGAAGAGGTATTTTGGTTTTTCTAAATGTGAATGTGGTGCACATTGGATTCGTGTGGGCGATTGATAGAGCAAATTGTGTGATTCATTGCCAACAACATTTAATCTCGTTGTCTCGGGCTCACCGTGCCAAATCCAACAAGGAAAGGTTTGCTTCCTATTGTCAAGAGTTAAATTTAAAAGGCAAACACAACAGCCACAAGCCAGGAAGGACCAGGACAATGATCATGTGTGTGCTGGGACATTTGCCACAAAGTGAGCAATTAGAGTGCAGTAAATATTTGCTTTTTCCATTAGCTGGCCGCGGAGAAAGCCAGAAAGTCCGATTGGCACCGGAAGGGTCCCTATCAGGCAATGGGAACCGTTCAGGCAGAAAGTCAAGATAAATAAGTGCCGAATTATAAAACAATAAAATTTAAATTCAATTTGGCCGATTGGCGCAGTGGTCCCGGCCCAGTCGGAATGGGCAAACAGTGGCACAAGCAGAATTAAATCTAAATTAGATTTACATGCCTCTGTGGCAGTAGAGCAAGTGAACACTGTCTCTCTCACTGTGTGTGCAGTACTCAATCCAACAGGATCGTAACCAAAGAGAAACCAGAAGGCAAACAAACCGAGACGAGAGGATAGCAGCAGCAATGGATGAATGGACCAGAACACAATCGATTACAACAAATGGCCGTGGCACAAGACAAGCGGGCGCAAATGAGCCAAATCGACAAGAAGACATTGCCGCATTGAACATATGCTGACCGCAAACAAACTGATTATGACAGATGGCCCACCAAGGATCATCGAGAGAGATGACAGATTCCTGGATCGAGGGCTACTACTGCTGTTCCAATTGCCCTGCAATGCAAATAATTAGCACAGACAATCATGTGAGCAGAGTTGTCATTCGATGAGATGCGATCGGAACGGCGCGGTGGACGCGGCTTTGTCCACAATGCGGCTCAATCAGACAAACCAATCGAGAGCAAGCATCTCTACAATGATATGTCCGATATGTTCACTCGGGTCGATCAATCAAAGTGGGCCATAATCTTCGGATGAGATAATGTTTTCTTAGTGCTCAATTGATCAACAAACATGTGCAAATAGAAATATAGAGTAAAGCTAAACTCGAGTGGAAATAGAGTCAAGTGATATTGGCCGCCACAACAGTGAAGGAATCTCGAATCGATTAGAGTGCAATCATCAGGAGAATTCTGTCTGCTGGAGAACAGAATTCTGTCAGAATTGGAAAATTAAAAGGCAACAACACCAGCAACAGCAGCACGACATGACGAGATTCGTGCCGACAAAATAAACGAAATCAAGCAATGAAGCAAACTGAGCACAGACAAAGTCTAGCCACTAACGGACCGAATAATTAAATTGTATGCAAATATTTGCCCGTTCTGTGCATGTCCAAAGTGTCTAATAGTAATGCAATTGTGTCCGGACTTGGTTGGTGGCTTGCTTGCTCGCTTCTTCACCAGTCGATGCCGAACTGATCGAATTGGTGTGAGCTTCGAGTTGAGTGCACAGAGACACCAAGCCACCAACCGACACACAAGGAGATGGCCAAAACGTCAATGCGTATGCAAACAAGTGCATCGAATAGTGCGAATCGATACTGATCGCGCCGAGCAACTTATAAATAACGACAGTGCAAGTGCAAACAAGCCAACACACAAAGTGATCTGATCCGATGGCAGCCATTATGTCGAGCCAAATTGAATTACCCCATTGCGATATGTTTGCAGCAGTGCACTGTGCACAATTGTAAAATATATCCGGCACATATTGGTTTAATTAATTATAAAATAATTAAATTACACCTAAGTGTGCGTCCTGTGCCATCACACTTGCTCATTACTGGCAATTGTTAGTGTGTTTGCTCGATGTAGAGTGGTGGAACATGGTCACGGGCACAATGAATGAATGTGCCATAATTGAATGCCAATTTGCAATAGACACGAAGGGGACCAGTGTGTGAGAGCGAGCCAGACCGAGCGTCAGTCAGGATTTTTTTGATTAGCTGCCCTTCACAATCGGATGTTTGGCTTGTTTACTTTCTCTCAGTGGCGCGCGTTGTTTCGCTGGCCAAATACACTTAGCTTAATTAAATGTGTATGTGCTTTCGCTTTCAATTAATCGAAATAGATTACAACAAGCGAGGAGTCACTTTATTAATGAGACCAACGGCACAAATTAGAAGTTTGCAGCCAATCAAGCAGGCAAACAAATAACATAGCACAACAACAACAACAGCAGCAACAGACAGAGCAGCACAGAATGCCGGGTCGTCCTCAATGAACTCGAACGGTAATGGGCCAATGGTATCTGAGTGACTGTGTGTCAGTAATGATCATCAATGTTGGTCTTCTTCGACAAAATCGCATATGGCACACAGAGTCATCAAATTTTAAATTCAAATTCCCGACAAATCGAAATCGAATCCAATAACGAATAATAATCGAATAGACGGCAATTTGTAATCGTTTTGATGGATTGTCATTACGGTAGGTGTTGCGCGCTGCTGCAGTGAGACACACCGAGACCGTCCAATTGGCGATTATCACACACAGTGGCACCAATTTATAAATAAAGAATATGTCGAGGCCAAATGATGTGCCCGGCTTGCAGGCACAGTAGCCCGGTAATGTCCGACCAAATGGCGAGGGAAAAAGCCGAGCTTGCAATGAAAGCTCTAAACCATCATAATCATAAACGTAATGATGCAAGTGATCAATAGCTAATGGGCCCGATCACGATTAGGCACGATAGTGACGGCATTAGGGGACCTCTCATTAGGCAAGTGATTACACCCAATGAAGAGGGGACTTATCACTGGACTATCAGTAGAATTGGCAATCGAGCCAAATCAATAGAAACACAGCGAGAGACACACTGGCACACCACTTTAAAGTGGAATCCATTTGGCCATTTGGTTCGCCAATTTGCGAATGTGTGAGCGAGCAATCATTATTAAACTTTAAATGGCTAAACAATGTTGGCGAATACATAAACAAGTACAAATGAGCTCACAGAACTGTGCCGTGTCAATTGATGGCAAGAGCAAAGTCAATTGATAGACAGGAAATGGCCACCACAGTATTGCACATGCAGTACGATAACGGAAATACTTGTGAGCTCGACCTATAGTGAATACATTGAGTGGTAATGAATCGGACTAATTTGTCCATTCCGTATACGAGAAGTATGGCAGAAGAGGCGGTCTGAATTGGCTGCCGAGTAAGCCAAGAAGGCGTACTCCCATTTGTGCCGCAATCTCAGCTTTTAATTCGAGAGATGAACAACACATACACGCACCCGCACACAACTGGCCCAACAGATGCAATAGAATCGACACACAGCACGGAGTACTGCACATTGAAGTGAGTACAGTCGACACTCTCGTGCAGTCAGTGCACTCGCGCCATGCCTCTGCTTGCATTCAATTGGCACTGTGTGTAGTAATAATACATGCTTAGGAACCAATGGCAGAATGAGGCCAAGAATATAAAAAACAACACAAGTAACCTTTCCTCAGACGAACAATGTTTTGGCTATATTTAGTGACGCATTGACGTGTTGCCATAAATATACAAGGCGCATTCTATATTGGATAATCACAGGAGGACACAGGCAAATTAACACATACGACTTGAAAGAGAAACGATTGGACAACTTTTATGGCCTTTTTGGTTGTATTCATTCGCTAGCTCGAAACAAAGCAGATTTGACAAAGTAAATTAAGCCAGCCAGACAATAAGGCAATAAGGTTAACGCACGCAAGTAAAAGACTGGCCACACAAAAACAACGACAACTAAGAAGAATCTGTAACAATCAAAGTGGACCGATCGAGGGTAAACATGCCCAAAAACATTAGACCACCAGTGAAACAATGTGCACATTACAGTCACTGCTCAACTGCACTGAACTAAACACAAAAGATAATTCACTCAGGCTTGCAACCACGGAACACTATGGAGTTGCAACAAATTAAACTTTTGGGTCACTTTTATGGAGCCAACAGGAACACAAGACAAACAAAAGCAAACGAGCACAGAGATCGAATGTTTGGTTTGTTGAATGTTGTGAATGTGCGAACCAGTTAGTGATTGGCACGCAGACGGCAGCCAGACGGGACGAACCAGGCAGACACAATCTGTCTGTCAGAAGAAACAATTAGAATCTCAATTTATTGCCTCAATAAAACAATAAACACATGCATCGATTGATGGAGCATTGAGTTGTGTCCAAGAGTGCACGGTCAGACAAACAGGCCAATTAGGTGGCGAACCGAGGGGCAGCGGCAATCGAACAATCAACACCGAATCGGGCCGAATCTGTCGAAGCAAATCAAATTTCAACCAAGTCACCGGACCGAGTGAGCCTCTCGGTCTCTTAATTAAAAGTGTGGCCATTTGTATCGAGTTGCAGAAGTCTCTCTTTGTGTGTGTGTGCTAATCAATGGCCAATGATCGTGTTGCATTACAATAGCCCTGTACTGCATTAGTCTAGCAGTGTGTCATGGCCTAGAGCGAGTTAGGTTCACACAATGTTTGCTCTGCAGTCCGAGTCCGAACACAAAAAGTGCACATCTCTCTGGCAGGGCACAAGGCACAGGAATACTGTGTTTGCTGTTAATTTGGATCAAGTGTGTCTATGTGGCACACACTAAAACCACCGGGCAAATAGAGGCAAACTGAGGCAATGTGTAGCAAATAGTTTTAAAAAAGTAACATCCAACAACCAGAAAAATTAAGTCAAATCACGTAATTCGAGAAGTGAACCAATGGATTCGGTCCGTGCACTAAACACTCGATGATTAACGATTCTTGATTGAATATATTCAACTGTCAGATGGTGAGTGGTCCGTGTATGTGTGTGTGTGTGAGTTGTTGGCAATGTGTGGGGCACAAGTTGTAGCCATTGGAAATAGATATTAAATTAAATAGAGACCAAAGTGAAACCATGCAACTGTCGAGCTTGCCAACTGTGCACCGAGTGACGTGAATGCCACCAGTCAGTGGTGATTGTGAGGTCCCAAGCCGGAACCGATGTGACCAAACTGAGAATCTTTCCAAAAGTGCAGATCAATCGTAACACCACTCTGTACAAATCAGAATTTTCCATAGCAATTGCACGGTTCTGCTTCTAGAATCATAGATTTTTGCTTGCATGCATCTTCACACAGGCAGAATAGGCACAGTCGAGTGCAATGTCAACCTACGCAAGAGAAGAATCGAGTAATCTCATTGCTTTGGTAATCAAAAGTGAGGTCCAAAGAGAATTGACCAAAAAGAAGATGCCCGAGTCAAGATTCTGCTTGCATCTTCATGAGAGGATTTAAGTAAAGTAAAGCAAAATGCTTAAAGCAACTCACGTTCGACTAACTTCATCCATCAAACATCACCGGTTGGCACTGTTTGCAATTACTCTTCGATGGAAGGCATGCCAGTCAGTCACGAAAGTGCAAGTGCAACTAATAACGTTCGTTTTGGTCAAACTGTGAACTGTGAGTTGTGACCAAAATGCAAACTAACACTATCAATTTATTGGAAGGCACATTTGACTGTACATTTCATTTACAGTTAATCTCAGAAAAGAGTTGCTAAATCAAATTAAATTCACCCGGACTACAAATCGTAGATCTCGACTGTAAAAGACAGACAAACGGCAAATGGCTAATTGATTGTCAGTTCAAGCGGGAAGCACACTTGGTCAAATTGCATGTCTCGACAAGTGGTCTCAATTTACTGGTGCGCACTACCGATACTGATAATGTTACAGGCAAACTAAGTCACTGCCGGCAAGTGTAAATAAAGTGAGCAGCGTCAATTGGACCATAGTTGTCGGACAAGAGGACCAGTTGTGTGGAGGCTAGTTTGTCGGGTCTCGCGAGGATAGTCTCTCGTGGCATGCTTGACAAAGGACTGCACACGCGATTATCGCCACTGAACGGCAGAATGGTCTTGGTCCGGTAATGATATTAGTAGTCGGCGGCGGCGGTAAATCTTGGTGAGTGCACACTAGTGCACCACACACAGCATCAAATGACCAAGTTAAAGAGCAGACAAATTATCAATTATTGCCGGCTAATTCTGCTATACTCAAAATGGGTTCACTCGGCTTCGATCATGATTCATGCCAGCCACTTTGGCAAACCAATAGAGAATTGGATTCAACTTGTGCCAATCAAGAACTTGTAATTTGAGATGTTTGTCCGAGTGCTCGAGTCAAGATCGACCAGTGCCAAATCATGGTGCAAATCAATGGTGGCCAATTGGCAGCTTAAATAGTTACTGACAAGCCAGTGTGTCGATGACAGTAACTCAATTAGTGTTCACACACGGCAGCTGCTCCACTTGTGAGGCCCAATGTGGTCCATTGTCGAAGCCATTGTAGTGACAAATCAAAACAGTCACTACGCCAAGAAGTGATCGTTTGTCTCTGCTCATTTGTCGAATGCAATCTCACAGTAAAGCGCACGAGAACAGAGTTGTAATTGATTGCATTCAAACGATACTTGTGAATGAGTCACCTATTTGACATTTCAAGTGGCGTGCATTGTCTTGTGTGTGTGCATCGATTATGATGCAAATTAACACTTTGCTTGAGTAATCGATAGCAACACAAACAGAACAAGCAAGACAAATTGAACATGTCACCAACTGCAGCAACTGGTCACACTGAATGTAAGCACTCTTTTGTAGTGCAGTTCAATGGAGTGGCCTTTGTCAATCGGGACCATTGCAAGAGTGAGTCAAAAAAGTCACAAAGCAACACGAAAGAGGCAAACGTCCGTGCTGTGTCCACACAAAGTGGCAAAACCGAGTATAATCAAATTAGCAGCAAAATGGTCGGTAACCAAGAGGCCCTAGAGAGGTGTAGTATGGGCCACGAGAGAGATTGAGCAGTGCAGGACAAAAGAGGAGCAATGCGCGGCACCGCGCAATGAGGCCAAATTGAGACGTAAAGGGCGAGTGCATTGAAATGCAAATGCAGTGACGCGAGCATTTACTATTACGAGAGCTATTAGTAGTGCTGCCACTGCCAACATATTGCCATCAATAAAATGGTCCATTGAACCAGTGGAGCCGCATAGACACCGCACTGAGCTGCTGTGCGGCACAAGCTGCTAATGTTTGCTGGGTTCAATTGAGGAGAAATCAAATTGGGAAAGTATCCAATGACAGGACACAGATGAACTCAATCAAATGCACAACCACTGACTAGTCAACTAAAGTGCACTGAATAATTAACACTACAATGAACTCAATCATTGACTGGCAACATTGAGAACATTTCGAAATATGGATTCAATCAATGTTGCTAATAACGAATCTGTAAATAAGAAATATAGATTCGCTAAAATAATAAATATAAAAATCAAATAAGACATCGCCAATTAGACTACAAACTTGAAAGCACCTCAAACTTAGCGCCAAAGGTGTAAATGGAATTAGAAAAGCACACACACAATTAGGGTGCACTGCGAGTGAGTGAGTGAGTGTTCGATTGAATCCATTCACGGGCAAACAATCAAATTACGGTGTGCACTTGGACTGAAAGTATAATCTTTTGTGGCTTAGATTCGGTGTGCACCGAGAACAAACCAGACCAGAGAGATACTTTTCGGTATGTCTGTCTGGTGTGTGTGTGTGTGTGTGTCGTTTGGTACTCTAATTATGACCACAAGCAGACCAAAGTGGAGTGGTGAGCAGATCAAATAACAAGCCGACCAAAGAGAAACCGCGAGATACTCGCAAAATGGTGTGCGGTGAGTGAGACCAAGTGGTGCATGTGGCCCGAGACTGATTCCACCATTCGGACTGGGCGAAATATGGAAAGTTTGCAATGCAAGAAGATTTGAGCGAGAGAGCAATGAAAGGCACTAATCTGCTTAAGAGATTGACTGGCTCCGCTCGGCAATATGATAGCCTGAGTGGGAGAGAAGACCAGCAAGTACAAACCAGACACACTCAACTCTGAGCCAAACCAAAACGAACCAACAAGCTAATTGTATGTCCCACTCTAAGTACTGACAAAGTACGCACTGGACAGATAGATAGAAGCAAAATTAAAAAATAATAAAACTCACAAACCATGATTTGACTCAAAACTTATTTTGGTTGGATGAAGTCTTGGGAAAGTTTGCCAGGAAACGAATCGATCCATCTAGATTAGATGCATTGATGCAATGAGATCACAGGCACATTCAACAACTCGTGTTTGTCCATATGATTTGTCCCTAATGGACATATAATAGTTCAGTGCAAACAAATATGCCCGGAACGTGTTCATATATTTTAGGTGAGCAGCCAACTAAAGTGACACGAGAAAAGTCAATATTTCCCATTTGGCTTACATACAATTAAGAGCGAATTTATGAAATATTCATTAATATTGCCCAAAGTGAGAGTGAGAGCATAATGAAGATGTCAAAATATTTAAATATTGCACAACCAATGAAGAGTGACTCCATTGGAGACCGAATCCGAGACACACGTTCCCAGCTGAGTGATGTGAAGTGGTCCGCAGTAGGCCCATGTGTATTGACTCTACACGCGTTCAGCCAAACCAATGGACAAGTTATTGGCAGTGAGGGAAAGAGAGGAGTCAAGTGCAACCGAGAAAGTGCCACTAGAGCAACGTGGTGTGCTTGACTTTGGCACCGAATTGAGACTCAAAGTGTGGGAAATAGTCAAGCACTTATGTGGACATTGGCCATCGATGACAATGAACTGGCAAAATTTTGCCAGTGGGAAATTTAAATGCGTTGAGCAATTCAATTGTGAGCACATAACAGTTTCTATGTGTGACCCCCTTGATTTATTATTCATTAAAAGAGTTCGAAACACCGAATTGACAAGTTAACCAATTGATAATAAGCCTTTGGTTGTATTTTGTAGTGCAAACTTTACGCATTCAATTGACTAGTGCACAAGATTGGACTTGGTCAGATGAGTGACCAAACGTCGAAACAACCCACGGAGGGTCAAAGTGCCGCCCAGAAGAGCTCAAGTGTTCCAAGTGGTAGTGCGGACGAGTCGAGATCACTTCAGCCAGACAATCAAACAAGTAAGCCACAACCAGAAGCGCCAACTGGAGCCTCGTTAAAGATAGAGACTAAAGTAAATAAGCAAAAACAAGATGATTCCTTGGACAACATTCCACCCTCGGCCATGACCAACGAGGAGAGACTCAAAGTGTATGCCAAAAAATTGTTTGCAAATCGTGATGTTGGCTTTTTGATTTACAGAAATGCACCTCCTTCAGATGCAAACAAACAGAATTCGTCAAAAAGTGCACAAAGTGGCAATACAGAGAAGGCTCCTCAAAAAGGTGCACAATCTAAGAATACAAGCAAAAATAAGTCGAATCCAACGGTCAACCCGGTGGCATCTACAATGGGCAGTAAAATCTTTGGCAGACCTGACTTTACTAATTTGGAAGTAGATTCGTGTAAGTAGCCCATTTAATAAAAACAATAATAATTACCCTTAGTTATTTTGTTGGCAGCATTGCAATTGTCACCTTCAAGCTCGAAAACACCGACCGAGCCAATAAACCAACCTAGCGACACCAGTTCACAATGTTCAATTGCCACAAGCAGCAAAGTGCAAGTGGACAGTGATGGAGGCACGTACAGCACCACTAGATTGCCATCAGATTATCCCATCCAGCAAAATGTCTCCACACTCAAAGTGCAACCATCCAATTCACAGCAAGTGACCAACACCGACACGGACAAGTCAAACAGCAAAAGTAGCTCCAAGACGAACAAGCAAAAATCATACACTGGTTCATGTACCGAGTAGTTTCAATTAGCAAAATATGTGATTGAGTCTAATATGACAATAATAAATGAAATTGAACAATGCTGGACAGACGAGTGAGCAGTGAACAATAGTCATCGGGAACAATACTCAAACAAGTCTTGGTTAAACATCAAAGTGTTTAGTTTGTGTACGTTTGTTAACACTGTCATTAGCGATAGACGACGAGAGGAACAAATGATTATGGCCAGTGGAGTGAATACTCTCGGGAGGGTGGAGAATGGCGACTGTGCAAATTGGACTAAGATTCGAAGACCAAAAATGATAGAGTCGGTGGACAGACTGGCCAGATTGGGACACTCACTCGCACACACAATCTTATTACACTCGGCCTGAGAGGGAAGCCAAGCTAAGCTTGGCATTTAATTGCATTAGTCAGTGTAGAGAGAGAGGGAGAGGGAGAGAGAGAGAGAGAGAGAGAGAGAGAGAGAGAGAGAGAGAGAGAGAGAGAGAGAGAGAGAGAGAGAGAGAGAGAGAGAGAGAGAGAGAGAGAGATGGCGAGTAGTCTGTAAACTAGGTACAAATGGACAATTGGCCAATTCGCCTAGCGAAACATTGGTTGGCACAAATCTATTAGCAGTGGATCGTTAAGGAGAGAAGCAAATAGATAAATGGCCGCCAGAGTACAACACAGGCGACAATCACTGGTGCAGCCAGTGCAATCAAAGACTGACTGGCGAGCTAATCAGCCAAATGGAAAATGGTTGGACACTCGGTCGGGCTAATTATCGATTGCAATTACAACTTTTCCCAATCAAAAGAACGACTGCATAAACACTTGCAAGCAGAACAATGAGTGAATGAGCAATGAGCACACAGTGACAGTGCGCCACCAGTGACAGGTCCCCCATTGGGAACGATCCACGCACACACACACTCGGAACGGATGGACAAATGGAGCAATCAAGCAGCAAATCAAGTGTCGAATTAAATCAATCGATCCATTATGCCCGTCGATTAATCAATCAAACCACGACAAGGTCCACCGCGAGCATAACGAACAAACCCAAACATTTGCCCGTGGCAATCATCATTTGGCCCAAACATCAAAACACTAATTCCACAAAATTGTCCAACCGGTGTTGTGCCATATTGCGTCACCATCAAGAGTGGCACGCACCGAGTGACGAGCCATGCAATTGCAATTACATTACCAGTGTGTGAGCACTTAAAGGAATGACTCTGCCTGCACTGCGTCTGAGAGTTGGTTGGAACATTCAGTGCCTTACCAAATCGCCATTAGCATAGTACTTAATGGATCGAGTAATCAGAAGACGATCACTCATTCTGCACTGTGAGTGTAAACTTGCAAATGATGCACTTCAAAAGAAAAGTATTAAGAAATGGCAAACAAATATCGTGATTGTGAATGTCCGTGTTGTACCGAGTGCGGAGAGAAAGGGCACGAGTAGGAGAAGAGTTGCGTCAAGCAGAATCGTAGCAAACTATGAATAGATCGATGCACCAGTGCGTGTGGCACTGACACGAGAGACAAGAAATATGCAGACTTCAATTATGTATGAGCATAGAGTGCAGTGTTTGGTGGAGAGTGGCGCCCAAGTTGGTTTCGGTGTGAGCCAGTTGGCGCGCACAAAAGCAAAACAAAATCTGCATCGGCCAAGAGAGTAGGCAGTGTGGTGTAGTATTATGGTCCACTGTGCTCTCACTTTCGCCTGTCTGCCGAGGCCAGATTCGGCACAGATATGGAAAACACCGAAAGGATGCCTTTATAGGGCGCATAGTGGTCCAGCGCCAGTGAAGCCATAGTGAAGTGACTTCAACCGCTGTGTTTGTGTGTTGTTGTGCAGATCTCATCACATCCTATTAGTGCGCTCATTAACTACATGATATATGACGCGGCGCTGGTTTGTTAGGCCAAGTGCTAGTCGTGTATGTGTGTGCCAGTTGAATGGTCGAGTTTAAATGAAAATTTACATGCAAATTACTGCTCCACTAATGACACGGCAATACGCACACATACACTCATGGTACAAGTGATTCCAATTGACGGTCTCAGGTCTAATCAATTATTAATAATTCAATTTGGACAAAAGCATCCAATGGCACAAACGATTAGACTCGAACGCACACACAGCAAAGCAAGCAGGGAAAGCAATGCCAAACCAGAGAGGAGTGGTGAGTGCACAGAAATCGTTCCAAATAATATCAATTTCAATTGAGCACCTCACTCGACAGATAGGAAGTATCGCAAGGAAACCATATCGGACATGTATCAAGTTGTTCGACACACACACAAAACAACAATACAACCGAAACGAGATACTGAATAAATAATAAAGTTACAACCAAGACGAGGAGAGAGAGGTGGAAAGCTCAGAGAGAATCTCGGAGGATCATGACAGAGCCGCTCTGGTTGAGGTAATGGCCAGTGAGGAGTAATGCATGTACGGCTCTATTATGGCTGATTAAATCCGACTCAAACAATCCACACACACACTCCGACCGCCATAAACATTGCATTGACTCAACGTGGCACTCAAAATGAGACGATGCGCGCTGAGAAAGTGCACACTTGACACCAACACCAGACTGGTGGTAATTGACACGTTGAGTAATCTGTGAGAGCCGAATTCGTTCTGGCCTAACCAACAATGAATCCGCGATTTGATGTGTGCACAGGCAGGAAAGTATTGCGAAACAGATAATTGATTGATTCTCACACAGAGAAAGAGATAAGATTGAGCGAGAGACAAAGATGGCAAAGTGGATCAGTGCGGTGTGCCAAACGATATTGACAGGCCGAAACAAAGCTGTTTTGTTCGAGTGATCGATTTGAAAGTATTATCAAAACCGATCTCAGTGCAAATCTGAGTTTAATTGCACAGACAAGCTCACACACAAACAAATATACAAAGTAAAAGTGCATTTGATTAATAAATTAATTACGCGAAAGGAGATGAGATCTCAGATGACTTATCAATGAACGACATTTTCCAGAATGACGATCATTCGCACATTTACAAGTGAATCAAATTGACATGTGTACTAAATGAGATAACGTGGAGAAGAGAGTGTTTACAAATTAAATTAGAGGTGAATGCTAATTGAGTGGTAATAGACTATTACAAGGCATTACAAATGAAATCTTAATGCAATTGCAATCGTGCGATGACCCTAATTAGTCGAGTTCAAATGTGAAATGCGCATTTTAAATTGCAATTAATTTGTCTGACTTGCCTCGGACTGCAGCTAATTAGATCAAAGTGCAATCAAGCGAGAAAAAGGAAAAGAGCAAAAATAAAAGAAAGTCAATCAAGGGATTGATTACTCAAAAGGATTGCAATGCAAATTGAGAATAATAAAGAGACAAGAGAATCGATACAACACTGCCATTGAAATAATTACGACTGCCAATTGCATGCGGAAGTTAGACTAATTGCAACAAAAATAAGTACAACGTGGGACAGTCGTGCGCTGTGAGCGAATTGTAAAGAATTAGTCAAATGACAACACTTGTGCGCCCGTGTCTGCACAAAGTCAAAGTTGATAAAAGTCATGATTGACAAGGTAATGTCAAGACTATGAAAAGACGAGCAGGCACGCGAGGCACGATCGCGAGGTGAAAGTGCAAGATCAAGCTCGGGAATGTCACCTGAGAGTGATCGAGTTGTATTCGGTCTCACTGAACAGCAACGAAAGCCGACAATTCATTTAAGTGAAGAAGACAACACAAAGTAGAACGCTTTTTATGCGCAATCCATGTTGGCCATTGCTCTGAGTGTTATTCATTCAGTTGAGAACGATAAGAGGGGCGAAATTTGTATTGACCATAAACAGGCGAATCCGTCCACAAGTGATCGTAACCACAGGGTTAAGTGGCACGGGGAAAAACTAAAACATAACAGGCGTCAATAACCGTAATCATACTTCAGTCCAGTCACTACACAGTAAGTACAGTCCACCACTTGACCGGTCTGTGTGTGTGTGTGAGTATGGCGTCGGCGATGACAATCGAAAAAATCGATAATTAAAAGCAGCAGATTCACGTGCTCTACATATTACATATTAAGTGGTGCACGCACGCACTCACAAACAGGTAGATTGCACGGTGAGGCAATAAATTCAGTTCGAGTGTCCAGCAGCACACAGACGAATGTTTACCGCCGGGAGCAAAGTGAGAACTCGTCCGGGGCAGAGTACTTCGTGGTGGCGGCGGTGGTCAAGAGATTGGTGGGAGCAACAGAGACAGACACAAGCCTGGCCACAAACCTGGTCAATCGTCTCTCGTTAGTTTCGTCGTTTCGCACAAGATCACCATTTCCTTGCTCAATCCAATTAGAGAAGATCAAGAGTCGAGTGTCAGAGACAATGAAAAAGTCTATCGCGCCAAACTGAAACACTCGAAAAAAGGAAACAAAACACGATCAGTAGAGCAAATTTGGCGATAGCTACAGAGTAGTCTTCCATATAAAAGTGACTGTCCATCGGATGACTTGTCAAATTAACCAATCGTCATCGAACAGACACAAACAGTTGGCCAACGAGACAGTAACCAGGTAAGCAATGACCACAGCACACCTGCACGCAACGTTCTTTCACAACTCAGCACTTGATAATCTATAATTTTTTCTTCTAGTTGTTCCACTCGATCATGTCCGCACTCCGAGTCGGCCTTGGACTGTTTGTCCTGGCCCTTGCATATCGAACAGTACATTGTTTCTTCGGCCACCAACATCATGAGCCAATGCACATCAACGAACACTCCTACTATCCAGTGCATATGTACAATAAAGTCAAGATTCCAGTACCGTACAAAGTGCCTGTCATCATAAAGCCAATCATCAAAACAATAAGAGTGCCAGTCAAAGTACCAGTAAAAGTTCCCTATCCAGTCAAAGTGAAACAACCGTACCCAGTGAAGGTGCCTTATCCAGTAAAGATCCCATATCCATTTCCAGTGAAAATCCCAATTTACCATAAGGAACGAGTGCCTGTTCCAGTGCCGGTGCCATACAAAGTGCCAGTCGTAGTGAAGGAGCCATATCCCGTGAAACATATTGTTCCAATCAGGATCAAGGAACCTTATGTGATCAGAGTGAAAGACTATTCACACTACGATTACGAGAAGAAGCCAGCCTATGAGACCGTCTCATACAAAGAGCCTGAATACCACAATACATACGAAAGCGCTCCAAATTATGGTGCTGCGTCTTCCTATGGACCGGCACAAACGTACAATGCCCCTGCCACCTATGGCGAAGCTGCAACTCATAGTGCGCCTGCAGATGCACAGGCCACCTATGCTCAAGATGTGAGCAACATCCAATACAAAGAGGAGAAAACTCCTCAGGCCCCAGTGTATGCCAGCGAGAACAACCAACAGTTCTACCAGGAGAATGGTTACACTCCAGTGCAATCAGCGCAACCCAATTATGAACAGCAACAGTCGGACGAGTACGAAATATCGGGCCAGGTGTATGGAGCTGCCAGCACGGTTGAGCAAGAGCAAAAACCTGCCGTCGAACAAACGTACACTTATCCGAGGAGTTACGTCACCGAGACCGACTACAGGACCGGGCAGGTGTACGCAAAGCCGGCTAACTATGTTCAAGAAGGCGTACAGGTTCAAAGCACTTCCAACAATTACGAAGATAAAGAGTACAAATCCAAAAAGTAAATAGTCAATAATTCTAAAAGCCATTTATTTTTACATTACACATTTAAATATTGTTACGCCAGTGGCGACATCTTATGAACGAGAAACAATGTACTTGATTGATTCAATGTGTTGATCACATTTTTTTCATAATAAATCGTCTATTTTTTCGTCCATTATTAATCGATTACATTATTTTCACATCATTTAATCGTAATTGCACAAAACAATTTGCCTAATGCAAATGAGCGATAAATGGCCAAGTGTTGGACTTTTCACTTGAAGCAATACAAGTGTATGCAAATGTATGCTTAACAACAAATAATAAAATTGAAAAGGTGGGTGCAATCAAAATAAAAGCAGACCAACAAGTAGCACACAAGTAGTGATTCCCAGTACTTACATACACAACAGATGTGAGAAAGAGGATGTGTCGCGGTAAATGAAATCAATTGATTGACGATTAGTGGCAAAGGAAATATATTAAATTGACCATCTAAGGAAAAATAAAAAGATCATTAGAAAAAGTTGAAAGCAATCAAAAGTGTTGCATTGATGTGCACCCGACAAAGAGTGCACACATAGGTTGGGTCGATTACAAACGGAAGAAGGTCTATGAGCACGCTAGCACAATCATAGCCAATAGTTCAAAGACAGGTCAATCGAAATGTGAAACAGTAGTTGAGCCAATCGAATGTAAGGTATGTATTGTTTCCAGCCCGGCAAAAACAATGATTCAGACAAAATAATCTATCTTTAGATCGGCGATATGCGTGCAAAATATTGTCAAAAATCTGAAATATTCAACAAATAATAATAATAAATTATTCAAACAGAAATACTCACAGGTAATAGTAATAATAATAGTATCACAAATCCCAAAAATAGATGTAAATCTATACTACCGGGAGGTTATTAAAGACAAATAAAGATGAAATGGAGAGTGAATCTGATTGTGACTTCCAATAATAGTTTCCACAATATACAAACACAAATGTTCAAGGAAATGTATGTTTCGTTTTTGGAAAACGGTAACATTGACCAACTAGATGAAATGTGAAAATGAAGATAAACCGATGAGATCTAGTTGAGCTAGGGAGTTAATGAAAATAAAAGAAGTAGTTAATACAAACAAAATTAGTAGTAACTGTTCTGATGTATACCTTGTATCTTTGATATTTTTCAAAACAAAACAAAAGCCACACATATGAATTTAATTTGATAAATCGAAATCGTCACTGTCCTGATGTCTTCACAAACGATTCTTACAACTATGAGGCAACTATGAAATACTATCGATAGTTACATCAAAGTATCGTACTGCTTACTAACATTTGATCAAACCTTGATCATCAAAGCCACACAATCGTGTTAATCCCTAATTCAATAGAAATTTATTTCCTTATTGCTAAGTTTTTTTCTAACCGAAATTGAAATTGAAATTATTTATTTATTATAGACAGATTCAGCTCAATCTAAGAATTTCAATTACTAAGGTAAGTGACAACAATAGCTTTCCTTTTTCATCACTGTAATCAAATCTGTTTTATCATAGTTAATCTATCCTAAGTGGTAGTTTTCCTTGTATCCATAGTGTCATTTTAAAGTTGCAAACAAGACACTCCTTGTTCGTTAATGTAATATGTATTCTCTCGTACAATTGGCATTGTCAAATGGCCTTTGGCTACATTTTATTGAATGGAATGGACAACAAAACTACACTTATTATATTAGTCACAAAAGTACAAATGGAGCAAGTGGTTGTGGTGTTGTAGTTTTTGAATTTAAATTCAATTCAAATGTAAATTGGAAACAAATGCAAACACCACCAAGTACAAAAGCATTAGTGTTCGTGTGTGGCACCGACCCAACCCGCTCAATATCGTCTCCTGGCATCGTGTTCGCATCAATGGCGGCATGATCGAAAGGGCTGAAAATCAAAGTGACCACACGCGTCTAATGATCGCCATCATTAAAAAGAAATTACCCAAGCTCGCGCGCGCGTTATCATCATCTTTTGGCGATGCGTTCCACACCATTAGGCATCTAAATCTGCCAACTGCAACACTCTCCGCCAGTCAGTGTCTGCACTCAAGTCGACACTGAACAATTTGCATTTATAATTAATTGCGGTCTTTCACACTTGTGTCGCGCCAAAGTCGAATTGGCCCACGAATTACCTCACCACCGACATTGCAGACATCATTTGGGAGATGACCAACGCGCTCCAACCGGTGTGATGTAACCATTAGCATGATGTTTGATGAGGCTTGATTGCAATCCAACAAAACTAAATTTTGTCTCTAATTATCTAATTAGTTGGCCATGTCTCCACATTCGCCACACCACGATGACGACAAATGGACTTTATTTGCTAATCAAACTGGTCAAGTGTGTGTGCACAATGCACATGTGTATGTGTCGTCTTATTAAATTCCATGACCATAAACGAGACGAGTCGATTGTAATTATCCACGTCAAATTGAGACAACAACAACAACTAGATTCGTATTATTTTATTATTATTGGTAGGGCTAGATTAAATAAATGTTCCACGCTCGTTTTGGCCTTCACTGGGGCAAAAGTGTGAGCAAACACACGCGCGCACTCGCTGACATAGTCAAAAACAAATCACAAACGATCTAATATACACGATTGGCACTAAACTCATCGAATGGTGTGCTCATCCATCCGTCTGCTCTCTGATCAGGCCATCGATTAGTGCACTTTTAGCCTAAATATCGTTTGTTCTGTCGGTCGTTTTACTTACTTTTCTGTCGATATTAATCATTACAATTCATTACAATCCTATTATACATTAGAACACGTGTAGTACAGATTCATCGATGGACGTTGTCGAGGTGATTTGATCGATACAATACAGTTCTGCACGGAACTGATGACTCAAGACAGGCAGCACATTCGCCCAGTGGAACTAGATCAAAAGAAAGAAAAGAAAACAGATGAGTTACTACAACAAACTAAAAGAAAACACTTACTGGAAGCATTCCAGCCGAGTGGTGCACTGACTCACCTCATTAGGTCATTAATTGAAATCGATTTACATGCATTACGAACTACTTTGACGTGAAGAGGTGTAATATAGCCGGCACTGATGATGCATGCTGCTCCATACTGTGCGGGGCGCCTCATGATCGCATAATTGCACTCATCATGAACGAATAACGTTAATAACGATGTTCAATCGAAGGGGAGGACAAGGGTGACCTTACCGCAGTGGTCAATGGCGATTACGGGGTGAACAAAGTTGAGACATAAAACAAGAGCATTGATCGATGCGAAGTGAAAGACCTCTCAGTGAGGCACTCACTCACTCCCACCACTGTAAAGGGCACAAAACAAACACACCAGTCTGCGAGTGCAATAAATAATTCATATCCCAAGTGCACTCTTCAAGCACACAATAGATAGGGCATGCATTGACACAAAGTAGCACAATTGTCGCCTAACTCGCCATTAGCAATGCAAACCTAATCCAATTAACGCTTCCTTAGTCTTATTATTAGTGCATTAGCATCTCAAATGAACGATCGATTTGTCGATTGACCATTGTGTGTGCGAGAAGTGATTGAGATCTCCAGTGGGCAACAGTTGAGCAAAGGTTATCTCACTTCAAGAGACAGCTTCATTTCAATTAGTGCACTCCACACTACTGTTCGAAATGAAATTGAAAAATGATTAAAAAAAAGTCCGGAAGTATATAACAAATTCTTGATCGTATCGAGATTTAGGTGTACACAAGTGTTCCCGCTCGGAATTAATAGTTTTGCCAACAAAAAAAATGAATCTCAGTGAAAAGGAGGAAAAGAGAAAGGACCACAACAAGCGTGATAGAAGTTGAAGTGCAAGGTGCCTGTGCGATGACAGCTATCGGACACACTACTCAAATGTCCGATGAATGTCACTCAACAAATAAGGCAGTGTGCACAGTTCAGTTCAATCTCGTGCGCAGTATCAATCAGATCAGAATCAAATCAAATGACCCTTTCCTTTCCAGTGGCCACAAATCCTTTCCCCCTTGCCGATCCCAAACTCGATCAGATTAGATGCAACTCGCGAGCGCGAGCGCACACACACACACGTTATTAGCCCAAATGGCAGCATGCTGCAGCACCCAGCTAGGAAAGCCGTTTAGATTGCAATTAAATCCCATCTGTCTGTAATCGAGAGATCGACTTTGCACTTATTATTGTGTGGTGGCCATTACATTGATCGCACTCCACAGCAGCACAGCTATCGGCAATCAAGTGGCAGTGAGCAGCTACAGCTAGCGTAACTGGCCATCGTTAGCACTGATCGCGCCACAGTCGGTCGTAGTTCATGGCAATGGCGGAACTGTCACGCGAATGACTCAGTGCAGTGCACCGAAATCAAAACAACAACCACCTTATCTCTCAGTCATCTTTCGTTTGCTTGATTGCTCTCAATATTATCTTTTTGTTTCTTTAATGTACATTTGTTTACGCATACCTTTTTCATTATGCGAACGTGTGCACACATTAATGTCAATGAGCAATAGTAAGTGAAAGTGAACTCTAAAATCGTTCACTGAATGTGCAAATTAGGGATGTGCCTTGGCAGATGTCATTTGAAGTTCATTATGACGACACCTTGACGTGTGTGTGTGGATACTTGTGGTGTAGTGCTGTGTGTGCTCAATGCACATGGCCCGTTGATTATCGGGTCGGCGGAGGTGGCAGTGACACACAATCCCGAGTGCGCTCAATGCCAATTAGCAAAATATGATGTGTCGCCTCGCCTAGATGATGAACGAATATGATATAATGAGATAATCTATTTTAAAATTGAGCTCAAATTGCCACTCTCGCCAGTTGAGCTTTGTTATCTGCTTGACACTGGGTCCAACATATCATCATTCCATTGTCAAATGTACATATCGACTTTTGTCGGCTCTCTCAAATGTAGTAATATTGCTCAATGGCCGATGTATGTATTTTTGTTGTTCTTCGATACAAATATCAATCATTCAGTCTGGCTACAGGTTGGCGCTCACTGGTAATTGACATCGATAATGACAATCTGCCAATAGATGACAGACTGGTCGGAACAGTTTCGGTCACTGATTGTCACTCTACACTGGCTAATGGTCACTCATTACTAGGTATATTGTGTCTTTGCTCTCAGGTCAATATTATTGACTCAATAGTGTCCTGATCCAAGGAGAGAATTAAACGATACTTTCATTTCCAAGTGCATCTTGATAAAAACGTGACAATCGACCAAAAGTGAGACACAAAAATCAAATAACGCAAATCTAATTTGCGACAATTCTTTCCGCCGAATAAACTAAATAATTTAAATTTCCGTGAGTCTATACATTGCATAAAGCAAGCTGCGAGTATGGCTTAGGGCCAAATTGGCGTTTGTTTATCGATTGTTTGGAAACTACAACAGTAGCAAAATGCGATTAAGTTAAATGTGCTGTGTGTCAATTGCAAAACACGTTACGTGCAAGTTCTCAGGAACAACTCGCGTGGTAACACTTCGAATGGATTTAGTCAATTGGTACAATCTAATTGAATCTCAGTTAGTGAACAGTAGCAGTAGACCTTTGTCTTAGCGCGATGGTCTATCGCAATTCTCTGTACTTTCTCATTGCATTCCGCAATGATCATCATCATCATTGGTCACTTATCAATCTAAATTTGCACAACAAAGACGAGCGAACGAAAGGAAAACATGTTTCCCTTTCAGAAGTGATCACTCGCACCATCGTCATCAAAGGCGAGTTGGATGACTTTGTTGACCACTGAGTGAGAGGACACTCTCACTCCCTTGGCGCTCGCACTTCGGGCGACTCTCTCACATGTCGCTCTTCATTTTTGAAACATTCTTCTTTTCTAAATAAGAAAGTAATTCGGATAACTGACCAAATGAAGGTGAAAAGCTCCTTACCTCTTGCTGCTTCAGTGGAGAGTTTACAGTTAGGCGAACTTTTCTTCAGTCCACTGTGCCAGACTTGGAGTAATAAAAGGCCACTCGATCCATAGAGGAGCAAGTCATTTGGCTTGAAGCTTTCACCGAGCCACATCTTCTCATTTGATAGTGATCCTTTCTTGTTGTGTTCCATTACTGAGCGTTCATCAAATCAATCAGTTATCTGAAAGCAAGTCACAATGGTCAAACCACCATGTCTGGCCCAAGTGGCCATGTATACCGTGGTGGCGCTTTTCACCTTCCATTGCGTCAGCGCCATCTTCTTCGACAAAAAGGAGCCAGTTCACATCGTGCAAAAAGTGCCATATCCAATCCATGTGGTGAACAGAATTCCAATCAAAGTTCCAATCCCAATCCCAGTCCATGTTAAGCCCATCATCAAAACCATCAAAGTGCCAGTGAAGGTACCAATCAAGGTGCCAGTCAAAGTGGCCATCAAGGTCCCATATCCAGTGAAGGTGCCATATCCAGTGAAGGTGCCATACCCAATCAAGGTACCAATTTACATTGAGAAGGGAGGTTATGGCGGTGGAGGATATGGTGGTGGTGGTGGTGGCGGCGGCGGTGGATACGGCGGTGGCGGATACGGCGGTGGCGGTGGAGGTGGATATGGTGGTGGTTTGGGAGGCGGTTATGGTGGCGGACTCGGCGGTGGCGGAGGTGGATATGGTGGTGGATTGGGAGGTGGTTATGGTGGCGGACTCGGCGGCGGTGGTGGCGGATATGGTGGCGGCGGTGGTGGCGGATATGGTGGCGGTGATGATGGTGGATACGGTGGAGGTATCGGAGGTGGCGATGGTGGTTATGGCGGCGGCGGCGGCGGCGGTGGATATGGCGGTGGTCTAGGTGGTGGTTATGGTGGAGATGACGGTGGTTATGGTGGCGGACTCGGCGGCGGTGGTGGCGGATATGGTGGTGGCGATGATGGTGGATATGGTGGAGGAGGTTACGGAGGCGATGATGGCGGATATGGAGGTGGTGATGGAGGTTATGGAGGTGGAGATGGTGGTTATGGCGGCGGCGGAGGTGGAGGCGGAGGATATGGCGGAGATGACGGCGGATATGGTGGTGGTGATGGGTAAGTGAACTATCTCATAAATATTGAACAATCCTTAATAACCGTTTCCATTGGTGCAGATACAAGAAGAAGTAAACTGGTCATAATTGCTCAACTAGCAAACAAGCAAGCAGCACTATCCTCATTCCTCGCCTCATCACACATTCCATTTGTCCTCACTCTCACCCTCATCGCAAGCCGACTTTATTTATTACCCATCAACATGTTCATACACAAATTCATTCACTCATCTTTTATGGTCCTAATGGCAAGAATCGCTCCAAATGGTTCCTTCAGCAGTGATCGAACAAGGTTAGAGCATTGTTACCACAACCCAACCCTCCCGACACATTCATATGAATGAACTGACTAATCTGGTCAAGCTTGGTCACTTCCTAAAGAACACGTATCGAGATCAAGCCAGCTTTGATTAATGAATGTGTTCATTTATATTTTGCTTTCTGTACAAATAAATAAAGTTATCTCTCAATCATTTGAACAATATTGTTGTTGTTATTCAGTTTACTTAGATGGTAAGAAATATTGGCTTGTGAAAGGCCATAAATCGTATAACTATCTAACCACGAAGATAATCCGAGATGCGTGTGTCAAGTGACAATGGCTAATTAAGTATTTAAGTTCCTTCATCCAGGGCTATATATAGCAAGGGCAATAGCAAAACAGTCACCAGCTTGACCGTATTTCACATATATTACAAAGTCTTTATCATTTTGTGCCTTTCACTGTAAAAAGTGGCTATTCTGCATTCACTAATTGATTAATGACATGAAGATTCAAATGCACGAAAAATATAAACAAATAAAGTAAATACGCATTACCATGAAAGTAGAGGTAACGCCACTGCATATTTATGGTGGTCATCGATGTACTAACTGCAGTCATGATTGAACCTGACCAAAGCCAATGGATAGGAAGCATACAGATAATAGTTTGCCGAAGTCGATTGACAAGAATTGGACAGTCACAAGACAGTCTGCCCAATGGATACCATTGTTGACCACAAAAAGTTAAACTCGATTGAGTCTGAGTGGAAGAAGTGGAGAATGATGTGTAATGTATGCAACACACACAAATCTGCATTAGAGATCAAATGCATATGCTAAATGCGACGAATGATTCAATCAGTCGCGCGCAACAGGTAAGGCAGGTACATTGTGCAATGCATTTCCACTGCAGTGAAACCCAACGACAGCACTATGACAATGTTTCAATGCAAGATAAAGCGCGACAAAACAAATAAACTAATAAAACAAATTGTACTTGTTTTAACCCATCAAAACATGAACAAGCGAGAGTGGCACATTTAACGCCTCATCGAGGGCATGTGATATGTCAGATTTGCAATACGCCGCTTATAATCTACCACTTTTCTGCATATGTATTCTATCCATTGACAAGCCTTTTGGCTTCAACATGAAAATTTGCTTTGTTTAAGCATCACTTTATACTAATAATCGAATGGATACAAATAGTGACTCAATAGAAGATGCTAGAAATAAGCTACACAGCAAATTCACAAATTCAGTGGAGGCCTCTGGTTCTTCAAGTACAACGAATAATGAAAGCAATTACCTGAGCAAGTCGTCAAAAGCAAAAATATACTTCTACACCGGACTCATTTTCTTCTCGTACACAGTCTATGTAAAGTATAATTTAATTATTAAAACAATATATAATAATGAAACATACCTTTGTAAAGGGAATTGCGTACAACATTTGGGGACCAACATGGATAGACTTGATCAATCTGTTGCACAGCTCACAAGATCAGCTTGCATATGGCAATTCACTTTTCGCCATTGGATACATATTTGGATCGTTCACAAGTAAATATTAACAATAAATGTCAACATGACAACAATGGTGACAATTCCATTCGATTCAACAGGTGCTTTTCTCTTTGATTATTTTGGTCGGCAAATATTCATCGGGTTGTATCTTCTTTTAATGGCATGTTCCATTTGTCTGACGCCACTTCTCGGCAACTATTACCTCTTCTTGGGCTTGGCATTGCTTTTCGGAATTGGAGAAGGAGGTAAGCGAACAAACAATTCAGAATTACTTAGCCATCAGTTGAAGTCTTGAAGAACTTGAAGATTTTTTAAAATTAGCTTTTCTGCTGAATCTACCTTAGTGACATTTCATGGCTATTTTAACAAAACAACATATTCATTATTTTGATTGAATCTGATTTACTAAATAAACAAATTTTGTCTTTCAGGATTTGACACTGGAATCAATGCATGGATTCTCGGTAAGTTACAGATAGTTTTAACCTTGCATAAGTTCTGATAAAAATTCTTTATTCAGAAATGTGGCTAGATGACAATGGACCAGTGATGCAATCGATGTATTTCTTCTACGGCCTTGGCACATTTCTTTCTCCTTTGATTTGTTTGAATTTTTTGAGCGATGACAATTTTGTCGATGGAAGCTCTCTGGCAGTATCGTTGTTACACAATAGAAGTATTGCAGACTTTGGTTCTATCGAAGCAAACTTGATGTCCAATATTACACGAATGGGCCAAACAGGGCCGCATCATCATAACTTTATTTTTCCTTTGCTTAAACGCCAATTTGTACTCGGTGACTCAATTCAATCGACAATCGAAATTCCTTATTTGATCATCAGTGCTTTACTATTGTCCGCATCGATAATACTCATTTTAAGTCACTTCTTCATTCGATATCATCCTGACGAGGCAGCTACCATTATGAGACTAAAGAATCCAAATGATGTGCTGGTGGCTGAGCCTACCGAAAAGACAAGCTGTCTCAATGACGAGTCTCAGTGCAACAAGTATGGCACTATTCATTCTGAACCTGATGAAATCGATAATTCTCGGCGCAAAATAATAATACTGGTCTTCATTGGCTCTGTGATGTCATGTTTCTATGATGGAATGGAAAATATTAGCTTCGAATATATGACTTCGTTTTTAGTGAATAGTCCACTTTCGATATCCGAAGCAGAAGCTGCCAAATTAGTATCGGTCATGTCTGCTTCGTATACTTTGGCTCGCGGTTTGGGAATTTTAGTCATTATGAAGGTATGTCGTTTGAAACAATCTATTTATAATTTATTCATAATGTATTTATTCACACTTAATAGGTTCCTCCAAAATTTCTACTTGTGATAGATTTTATCCTCATTTTCATGGGTCTAAATTTACTTTACTATAATATGAACAGTAGCGAAACGGGACTTTTTGCCGGTCTAGTGATGCTTGGCCTTGGAACAGCCACTTTTATGCCATGTATGTTTTCCTACTTTGAAGAGCACATTCGTTTGACAAATTCTTTGTGTGCCATTCTGTCATTGTCATGTGCACTTGTATCTACCATCGACCCAATTATTGTTGGCCACTTAATCAGCAATTTGCCTGCCATTGTTCTTTATATAAACTACGCCAGTCTTGTTGTTGTGGCAATTGCTTTCACTTTGTTTGAACTTGTTTCAATGTGTGATGTGTGATAATTTTATTGACACAAAATAAACTGATAAATAATGACCAGTGACCAAATGTCTTATTTCGTTAACTAGTCATTAAAAAAAACAGTAATGTTAATACCAAATCTAAACTGAGTTAACTACTAATTACTAAAGCAGCTTTATATTATAACGTTTATAAAAGCTCATGGCGCCACCTTTTGAGGGAGAAATTAATTTGCTTCTAAAAGTTCTTAAAGTTATAAAACTGCAATGATTATTTGTTCATTGCCACTTGTTGGTTGTTTCGCCTGTTTACTCTACTTCATCTAACTTTGTTTAATTTTACAGCCATGGAAAGCTCTCAACTAACTGAGAAGATTGCCCGCATGGATCAGAGATTAAAGGCCTTGGAACTTGAAGTCAATGAAGCCAAGAACAAATCGCAAATCGAGTGTAACCAAGTCTCTAATTTTCCACCTATTGAGTTGCCGCGAAATCTTGAATCTTTGTCAAACAATACTATTGACTATTACATCGACTTGTTGTATCAGGATGCTATTGGCACATTGACAACTAATTCTCTCTTAAAATGCTTCAGCGATGACTCTGCTCTTGACACTACAAAAAATTCTTCAGTTGCCGTTGCTAAGAAAGAAAAGAAAGAACCGATCAGACCTAAAACCAAATCCATTCCTAAAGAAAAAGTAATTTCTGCTCCTTCATCTTCTAGAGTGTTACGAAAGTCAACCAGACCAGTAGCAACACCTGCTTCTAACAAGAAAAGGAAATTGAAGAAACAAGTGGCCAAACCAAATGACAAGAAAATTAATAACAAAGAAGAGGATGAAAAGTGTGAAACGGAGAATAAGAAGTTCAAGGCAGTGCCAGACTCGTCCAGTGATGTCCCAACTGAACCAGCCAAGCCTTTACAGAAGCGATTTTCCCAAATAATCAAGGACAAAATATTTGGTTCATCCGATCCACAGTCTCAACCAGCCAATTCGAATAACAACAAGATAGTTGAGAAAGACAAGAACAACAATGGACAGGCGAACAAGTGGAACATTTCTACAAATGTGCTCAAAAAAAGTGACATTAACGTGAAAGGCGAAGCAAAAGTGGCCACCGCAAAGTTGAGCACATTTAAAGCTTCTACAAAGTTAGCAAATGTTAATGGCAAGGAAAATTCTGTCATTCATGATCGAATTATTGTTTCTCCATTGGACGACGAATTGGCTCCTGTTAACCATGTCAACAAAACACCTGAAGGTTTGTCTTTTGCCCTTAGGCGAAATATGTGGGAACGACGCTCACTTGGACCAGGCTTCAAGTTCCAACGTTAAGAGATATATTCTTTGTCAATTATTCAGTTGATTTTATACTTTTATACTTGAGTAATTAACGGATTTTATTAATCATGTGCAATCACATTCCAATTGTATACTTGTCTTTGCTACCTTGTTGCTTATGATTTTATCTACATTTGTCAGAGAGAGAAACACTTTATTAATAAAACAAGTGGGACTGTCCACATAGAGTGGGATGCCAAAGAGCACAGCGTACATGTCAATCCGTAAGGACAATTGCAGGTTAAACAAATAGATTCATCTAGGTTCAACAATATCACTCATGTGAAGTATAACAAATAATAAAGATTATGAATGAGTATGTATATAGAGTATATGGAGTATCAAATATATGAATATGTAAATGACTTTATTGTAAGTTTGATGATGAGTTAGTTTCTTTGTGGTCGTAGTGGAAGTGGTGAGTAGATATGGTTATGTACTAGTTGTAATGATGAGATCAGTACATAATTGGCTATACCTGGTAAGGCTTTCTGGTCGAGACCAAAGCGATCGAAAAAGTCAATCACTTGTTGGCTGATGGATCCACGAGAGCCAAACCATAAACCGATAACCTCATATTCTCGGATACCAAATGTGGGTGAGTATCTCTCCTGGAGGCTTGGAACACATGCTTCATATTTGTTTTTGTCGATGGTGACTTGTGCTGCCACATCATCGTTTGACTCGTACCTGATGGTCGGGTCGATCACGTATGCTTTGTTCGTGCCAGGCTCAAACGCCAGGATATCGACGAATCTCTCTCCGCCTCTATCATCGATGCAAGATGCCTCATCGATGCATGTGTAGCCTTTTTCGGTCAACAAGCGGTTCAGTTCATGCTTCACGACATGGTGTCTAGCGTTTCGCAGTTTCTCTCCAAATTTGCATTTGCCAATTACATGGGGGAGTTTTTCTATCTCTTTGCGTTCTGTGGGACAGTAACGACAAAGGCGTTGGCAATGTTCATTTGTAGTTGAGTTGCGAAGTGAGCCAGTCACTCCTGCCAGATTAGCGTAGTTCATATTGAGCTTGATGGCCGCGGTCCACTCCGAGCAGGAGAGTGAACCTTTGTTACAGACGAATTGGTTTGTTTTTGTATAATCCTTGAAGTGTTTGACTCCGTATCCATGCACGGGTTGTGCACACCAAGCATCAAACGTTTGCTCACGTAGGGTGATTCGAATGTTCCGGGATGTTTCTCCCTCGGGTACACCGAGTTCTTGCTTGCAGATGTCCATTTCCCGCTGACAGTCGTGGACTTCGTGAAACAATTGATCAGGTACTTCGGCGAGGCGCTTTTCCATTGCGTAGTGCTGTAAGTAGATCTCCCATTTACAGTTCAATGCTCCCAGGCCTCTGTACTTCCTTGGTGCGTAGATCATTTCGTTTGTAGCCCCATCGGGGAGCCCGATTATGCCTCTCACGGTGGCACGGATGTTTTCATCAATCACTTTGATGGCCGAATTTGGAATTTTCCTAATCGGTGCTGCCTGAAGCGGGTAGGTCAGCATAGGAAGGATGTATTGGTTCAGGATGTTCAATTTCTGGTAATTCTTCAGATATGGTGTTTTCGAGAGTTTATTCATCTTTTCGGTGATCGTTTGCGGAATAGTATCGTCGAATACAAGTTCGCTGTTGAAGCTGCATCCGAGATATCTGATTCTTTCGTCTGGTTCGATGCATTTGATCTTGCTCTCGTCATTCAAGATCAATTCGCCCGTCACCAGTTTGCCCTCAATGATGTTGATTGCGGTGCTCTTTCTGGGGTTTAGTTCGAGTCCAATCTTCTGGAATTGGTTCTTAGTCACTTCGACTATTCTTTGTACTCCCTCGATAGAACTCGAAGTGGCTGCTTGGTCGTCTGCAAAGCCGGAAAGAGTCAGGGCGTTGTAGTTGTCAGATAGTTTGTAGCCATTGAGATTCGCGAATCCGGACTCACACACGTCGTCGTAGACGAAATCTATCGACAAGTTGAATAGAATCGGTGATAGCGGTCCTCCCTGTGGCACTGATCGATTAATCCTGATCGGGTTTGTTCTTGCAAAGCCGGTGTCGACCCGAAACACGCTGTTGTGCAGCAGTGACATGATCAGTTTCCTGAGGTTGGGCGACACCCCACGAGAGACAAGAGTCTTCTCGATATGTTGGTGTCCGATGTTGTCGAAAGCCTTGGACAGGTCAAGAAGTGCAACGCAACAGTCCGACTGCTTTTCCTTTGCATCCAAAAGACAAGCGTTTATCAGGTTGGCGTTGACGTGACATCCCGGTATGTTGACAAAGCCCCTCTGGTTCATGTTCAGTACGACCTGGCTTCGAAGGTGCTTCTCCAAGACCTTCTCAATTACACGTCTGATGACCGAATAGATGGTAACCGGTCTCCAGTTTCTGATGTCTCTACGATCGCCACCTTTGTAGTTGAGCCTGGTTCTGCCCTCAGCAAGTACCGGTGGGATCCATCCGGTGGCCAACATGATGTCGATGATGTTTTTGATGATGGGGCCCGCTTTGAGTCTCCGAACTGCTCTCATCAGCACTCTGTCATATCCTGGAGCAGTGTCCAGTTTCGTTCGCATGATTGCTCGGTTGACATCTTCCACCGACACCGTGATGTCTTCCAGTGCAGCCATTACTGGGTACTTGCTGAGTTCGAGTTCGTTTGGGTTCTCAACTGTTCAGATGATCCAGCCACCGCCGGTTGCACCAGCGGCGGCTGAGCGGCAGGCTGCTGCACGGTAGTGTTTACATCCGAAGACATCACTGAAGTGCGACAGATGGCGTGCCGCTCAAACTGAGCATGCGCTCAATAGTCAAAACAGACAAAGGAAAGGTGCCCAATCACCAACTTCTGATCAGATTAATTGGAGATAGATCAGGTGTTGCAACCAGTTGGAAAAAGGTCTGGTGAGGTTCGGTATGATGTATTTGGTGTCGGATGTTGATGACACTTGGCGAGAGTAGGTGAATTCGGTGATCGCCGCTGGTGAGGTGGAGAAACGATCGTTGAGATTGATTCTTCGTTCTTATCTTATTCGGCGTCTCGCAGAATCAGATAATATCGCACCACCGGTTGCATGGAGTTTAGATACGTCGATTGGTGCCAGACAATCGTGGTATACCAAACTTTTGCCACCAAAAACACGAAATTACTCGGGAGCAAAATACAATGCGTGTGTACTGCTCGAGAGCCAACAGCCAACCTCTCAAAAAAATGCATTTCACCACTCGGCTTGAGCGTCATTGACCGACTGTTCAAATGTTACAGGACTCTTATTTGGGAGAGACTTATTCTGAACAAGGTTCTAACTGAATTGGCCACTGAACAGTCCTCCAATGATCAATCGATCACTGCATCACATGATTCTTTGCTGAAATTTTTATCGGTTGGCAGTCAAGCAATTACTGACCCGACTGAGTACATTAGCTTAACTCTAAAGGTATGTCTGGCACTGGCTAATTCTTCTGAGATTATAACTTTTTGTTTGTTGTAGAAAGTACTGAACTGCCTGACCAAATTGTGGAATGTTGAAATGCCTCGACAATTTCGAAATGAAACTTTCAGTCGTTTGCTTAATGTGATCTCAAATGTGTTCAAAAGCTCCGGTTACGTGGCTAAAAAGGTCCAAGTTCGGTGCTTTCTGTTTGATTTGGATATGCTGGCAATGAACATTCAGAATGCAGCTCTGAGCCTTCTCGAGCAAAGCCCTTCCATCGTGTGTGAATTGGCTCGATTGCTTTGTACAATATCCCAGCACAATGCACCCCTTGGCATTGGTGGATTTTGTAAGACTTGAATGGCCTTCATCATATCTACGGCCATTTGCCTTACATGCTATCGCAGTCTGCCTTGATATCTGCTGAATTGGAATGAAGCAATCGAAGTGCAGCGAGTCTATTGGTATCATTGGTGAGAAAGTGAAGTGAAAATGAGACTATGGTGATGTGACCAGTGATTAACCTGATGGGTGATTTGGTGAACATGGCCCAATAGATAAGCGAATACGCAAATGTGCTAGCGATGTCCAGATCGACTGACAGATGGAAGAATGGCGTTATATTTATCAATTCAACATCATCCAATCATCACTTCAACGCGTGTGATGATCATTGTCAATGTAGTATATATTGTAATTGATTTGCCAGACAGTTTCGAACACATCAGTGTAGCGAAACTGGTTCTTGGCGACTGTTCTTGAGACTTTGAATAAATCTATACATTGTGCCGGACGATCTCTCTCTACTTTCAATCAATTGCGTACAACTGTCTCAACATTGCGTATTCCTAGTCTGATCAACTAGCGAATCAACTCACATTGGTGTTCGAACTCAATCCAAGAATGCAGGTCCGTGTTCCACCAGCATTACAATTTATTCGTGGATTGATAGATGTGGTGACCAAAAATGCCACTTCTATTGTGAACTTGGCCCAAGTTGTGCCAAACGATGACAAAGAGTGTTGAAATAGATGATTAGGTGTATTGGTAGTGGCTCCCTCTATGCACTGCTGGTCAATGGTTCTGCTTAGTCATTGTGAAGTCGAACATCAACCAGTCACTTGACGTCAACATAGTCAAACATCGAACCAGATCGAACAGTGACCTTGCACTATTGCCTCCCTCACTATAAAAGACCTGCAGGATGGAGCCTCCGATTATCGAATGCCGAGTACGTGCATCTGACCAGTTACCTCTCCTGTTTCTCCCAGCTAACCCGTCCCTGCTATCTTCCAGGTCGTCTACCTGAAGTCCTGACAAGCTCTCACTTCCTGTCTACAAGAGCAAGCCTTGGTACTACCGTTGGTGGCTCATCCCGATTCGAAGTACCCTTGGTGACCTGCAGTCCCAAGTCCCTCTTCCTGTCTTAGCTTCTTTATTAAGTCAAATAAAGTGCTTTTATCCAACAAAGAGAAGATCAAACTGTGGGCCTCGAATCCAGAGACGACCAAACTGGCCAATCAAGTGCACTTGTTAGCAGTGCTCTCCGCAGAAATGCCATTTGCTTGTGCAAAGGAGATGCGTTCGGTCAAGAAATGTCATCTTATGCCCAAACTGTACAGTCTGCTTTAGTTAACCGTTCAATTGGTGTCAATGGCTGGTGACTCAATGACATTGATGCCCCAGTGGCTTTGTCCTCTCATTCTACTAATCGAACAAAACGAGAAGAACGCCATTGCATACAGCCAACGCCAACAGGTGATGAAACAGTGCTCAAAGCAAGCTTGGAAACTGTACGATGGGTATCGCATGACAATCCCACTAAGATTCGATGGTGATGAATATAACCAATTTGTCATTCTTATTATAATGCTTATCATATTGATAAGCATTATTTGTATAAGAATTATTTGGTACACTTTGACAGCTCCGAGCAGAAGCCATCTACTTAATGCCATCTTGGAAGGCCAATCGGCCCTCCAATTTTTAGTATTTTATTATTAAATTAAAAGTTTAAAACACTTGAACTTGAAACTTGACTTTGATTCAAGGTAGTTGATTGTTTAATTAGGCGAATTTGATTTGTCACATGATGTGACCAGTAAGTGTCCAATAAAGCCAAGTGCCGTGCCGTGGTTGTCTCAAAGCTCGCTTCGTAGAACAACCATATGGTAATAGTTCACTATTTCTTCATGAGCTCGCTCGCTTAAGTTTCGCTAAACAGCGAAAAAGCGTTCCTCGAATGGCCACTCTTTAGTTGAGTTTTATCTTATGACATGATTCTATTCCGAACTGATTAGATCAATGGTTAAATTGGACATTTTAGTGCGTTCAATATCGTACGATGCGTCTTTCGAGACATCAAGCATAATTCGAAGTAAGTCTTGTTTCTTTCTTTCTCAATCGTAGATTTATTGGCGCGTGAACTCACTTTGAGATAACTATGAATGCCAAATGTCCAAGAGCTTCTTTGTAAATCTGAATAGCTCATCTGAGAGGATACACAGAAAAACGTTCAATTCTGGACAGCAAGTGGAAAGCAAATTGTCAAACCATCGAAATTCACGCCTGGTCTAAAACTCCTAATCGAGAATGACTAGTGAGAGTTAGGTAAAACCCGAGGAAAAAGCTTGAGTCTATATATTTGAGAGGAGACAATCGCCATCTTTGAATGACTCAGCAAAAGTGATCACTCAATCGATTGACTAGGTTTGCTCCCCGGGTCGTCATGCCATCACAAGTCCTCTAATGTCCTTGGCCAATGGCCATGGCGCCAGTGCACTTAATGAATTCTTGGGGTATGGATGTTCTTCATGAAGAGCCCAAAGTGGCACTTCAAAGGTAAGATATAATTCGAATAAAAGTCACCCAAACTAAACTAATTTGAACAATTTGATGTTTTTAACTTAATTTGAAGTAGTTGTGATCATTTCTAGTCTAAAAGAAATTTTTAAAAAACCAAAAAAATCTTCCGTCACCGGGAGTCGAACCTGGACTTTAACGCGATGGAACCTCTGTGAGCTCTGAACAAACTGTGTGATTGGAATTAGAGTATAGAAAGTTCTGAAAAATGACTGCCCCTACCCCAACTCACCCCACCCTAAGGTTGGGGCGAGTTGGGGAGGTTGAGGGCGCCCCAACTGTTGGGGGTGAGTTGGGGTACCCCAACTGTATTTGACTCAATATTGGAAACAGATTCAAGTGGTACGTACCAGAGCAAGAGCAGCAATTACCGGGCCAACATTTCTCAAACTGGTTGACCAGTGCAGTCACTGCCAGCAGCGCATTTAAATTGACAAGCCTCAGCGCCACCACACCTTACGGGGCTTTGAGACAACTTTGTCGTACTCGAAAAACGTTTCTCACCAGGTGGCTACCAGTTTCGCTAATGCCTAATAATTGCTTTAGTGTTGTGGCAGCCCCAAGCGCAAAAATTCCGGCGGTTATCGTCATTTTTGAATTGAATTCGGTGAAAATACAAATTGTTTATATGTTCGTCCACTCTCACTGTAGTAGACAAGCAAGCACGTTGCACCCCAGTAGGGTGGCAAAGTTGTCCGTGCAAGCTGGCCGGGGTCCAACTGTTCACTGTAGTGACGTCACAATGGTAATAAACATTTGCACTGTTTGTGATACGCGCAGTAGAAGTTTGCGTATTCAGAAAATCCGTCCTTTCGCTAAAAGGCCATTTCAAAAGTCTCACCAATAGTACTTGCAACCGAAAATTGCGTTTTTGGAAATTTCGGATTTCGGGTTAAGTGAAGCCGAAACGAAACCGATATTTCCACATAAGTTTAAAGTTATTTCAGACACTTTCTTTTCAAATGAAACACATTTGGTTTCTACAGGATTCTACCCCACAATTGGTTGTCCGGGAATTGTCCCAAATGATTTGTTGGGTTCTATATCCAACATGGAGGTCCAGGAAACTTCCCAATTGGGTAATTGGATCTTATCCACCAATTGGGGTTCCGGGAAGATTCTCCAATTGGGTAATTGAGTAATTGGACTTTATCCACCAATTGGGGGTTCCGGGAAGATTCTCCAATTGGGTAATTGAGTAATTGGACTTTATCCACCAATTGGGGTTCCGGGAAGATTCCACAATTGGGGTTCTGGGAAGATTCCCCAATTGGGTAATTGGGTAATTGGATCTTATCCACCAATTGGGTAATTGGACTTTATCCACCAATTGGGGTTCTGGGAAGATTCCCCAATTGGGTAATTGGATCTTATCCATTAATTTCTGTTCCGGGAAACACTTCCCATATTGGTTGTTGAGGTATTTGTACCTTGAAATTGTGGTTTGAGGATTCTGTGTTGTTAGGATCGTTAGGATGTTGGACCATTGTTGGTTCCAAGACTCTTGGTGGGCCGAGAAAATTTCACATTGAGACTTAGGATATCATCCCACAATTGGTTTCTCCTGTTGTTGGACCACAAATTGGGAGTAAGATCCAACTACCCAATTGGGGTACCTTTCCTGAGAACCAATTGGTGTATAAATGTGAAAAAGTGAAAAATTTCACCAAGAACCAAAGCAAAAATAAGCAGAAATAGGAAACGAGCAAAAAGTGTTGTGAAACAAATGAAACACTGCTCGTAGGCCCGATTCCGTGCAGTGGCTCGCTCGCTCAACAGCAACACCAACCAGTCTGTAACATAAACAGTGGTAGCGTTAATTACCCTCGTGACGTCAGTACAGCGAACAGTTGGACTCCGGCCAACTTGCACGGACAACTTTGCTACCCTACACCCCAGTCAGCTGACATGAACTAAACCGCTTGTCGCCACTATAGTTGGTGCGTCTTCAATTTGGCAAATTGGGCAAATAACGAAAACGCCACTGCAAATTTAAGGAACATGCTTAACGTGTCTATAGAGTAACATTCTCTGTGAATAATCCTAAAATGACATTTATGGGTAGCAGTACCCAATATCCTCTGAATACGTTGTGAATGCAACACGTGAATGGAGTGTTAAGCAGGCCGCCACCGCGTGCTCATTCTCATTTCCTTTTCTCCTTTTGTGGAGTTCGGTTCGTGATTGTCTGCAGAATTTTTTGTTTTGTAAGTTTTGCCTTTGCACTTAAATCCTTTAGATTCTTTTTGATATTTCTTTATTAGTATTATTAGAGTAATGTCTATTTAGCAATAGTCTTTTCGTTAGGATTATAATAAATTATAGCAAATTCTCGATTTTTTTAATCTTTTTATTTTTTTCTAGATTTTTATTATCAAACTTGTGATTCTGGGAGCTTCCCTGACTTTCTCCCCTCTTGATTTCATTGCACCCCGCTAACTTGATTCTTTGGTTCTCGAAGTGTCTGGTAAGTTTGTAATTTTCTTGAACCTTAAATATAAATTTTATTTTTTATGTTAAGGTTTATTATTAAACCTTCGATTCTGGTGGCCCGATCGCTTGTAAAAGATTCGTGGTACAGATGCGATTCGTTGAATGTATTGTGGTGAGTTTCCTTTTGTTTTATTTTCTAATTTGTATACTCTCCGATTTTCCCTCTAACCTCTAACCTCTATATTCCCTATCTCGCTCTTATGCAGATTTTTATTTTATTAAACGTTTTCCTAATAATTTTATTATCCTAGATATCGCCACTTTCATTTTGACAGTTCTCGAATGGTCTCAGTGTGATGCAATCTTACCATGGGTCTCGACTTTGGCAAACGAATACAACGACGACCTTCATTAGTTTTGGTGTTTTACTCTCCCGTCACCAACCAACCGACACGCCCATGACCTCTCTTCCCCTTTCTTCTCAAATGTAAAATAGGACCCAGCACACCTCTCCTGTGTCTGGGTCCTATTGTTAATTTATTAATATGGTAACTGCAACGTCTAACTTGCAGTTGCGTATGGGCCTGACCCGCCTTAGTCCCTTCCCATCCCCTCCCCCGTTGGGTCAGGCCCGATTCTTTTGATTTTATAAAGCAAGGCCCAGTACTGGAACTCTGGAATATTCTCTACAGAGGGAAAGACTGGGCCTTGCTGTCGACATAAGCAACCGACATAAACAAGCAAGCTCAACAGAGTTTAGGTTCGAATGTTCTGGAAAATCGGCTAATACCCTCAAAGCTCGTCTAATCAATGAAGACGACGAGGCAGGCAGGCAGACGACAAGGAGTTGTGATTGTAATGAAAGCACTTTCTATCCATACACCCTCAATTGTCAAATATTGTATGCAAGGATTTTTTTATTTGCCCATGCATACAAAGAATGTATCCTTCCATGCAAAGATACTATCCTTGTATATGTCAGGTTAATATTTATTTCCCTGTTCAAATAAATTGTGATTTATTTAATATTTTATTTTTATAAAATATGATTTAATAATTTCTAAAATGGAATTAATTAAATTATTATTATTTTCATATCTTGTGTTTGATAATATTAGGTTTAATCTTATCATTTCTCATCATTTCATTAAATATTAAATAATATTTAATATCTTAGATTTATTTTAATTAATTACTATTATAACAAACTTGTCCAATGTCCATGCCAAGTTGGGTATTACGTAACCAACCGATTTTATCTGATAAGAGTGCATTGCAAATTAGTTGTGTACAATTGTAAATTACATAAATTGAATAAAATTCATGTATTTTAAACAAAATAATATAATATAATAAATATTTAAATCAATTTAGTGTCTAAACTTTAAACTGGACGAGAGCTTCCATTTGATAATCTCCTTACATTGAAATTGTTGTGTTCGCGATAAAAACGTGAATCATCAATAATAATATTATTATAATTTGCACTGAACGATGTCTCTGTCCTTGGGTGAGTAACAATATTGTGCCAATATTGCCACTACATGACAGTGTAAAGTGCAAAAAATCAATCGCAAATCAGTGATGACTAATCTCTGATCAGTTCGAGTGTCGAACTTGTAGAGAGATAAAAACTAATGAAATGCGCGTGCTCAGCCAATAGTCAATAACTTTATGTAGTGACCACTGTCTTATAGTCTAGAGTAGTTTTACGCTGTAACTAGTTGCCTTCAATCAGCTCCCACTTCCTTCAAGATGAGTCAATTTGATGAAATACTTCGATGTTTGACACGACTCGAGACCAAAGTTGACAATCTCGAGTCTAAGGTGGACAATCTTGAGGTGCGGTTAAACGAAGCAACTGCACAACATGAAAATCGTCATCCAGTTGAAAAGTCAAGAGTGAACAAAATTGATCAATGCATTGACTTGCTTTACCAGAATGCAACTGCCACACTTACTGACGATGCCATTGACAAGCTGATGTGTAAATTGAAACGAGGAGTGAGCAATCAAAATGTTACGAATGTGCAGCCAAATTCAGCATGGCCAAGTGCAAGCAAAGAGAGCGAAGTATTTCAAATTCCGTCTGCAGTCCAGAGTGGCAGTTCTGTCGACAATTCTTCCGCAAATGTCAATCGAAAAAGAAAAGCTAACTCGAACGAGTCGACAGTTGTCACATTTAATCACTCTGGAGCCAATGGAATGACCGACGAAGACAAGTCATCTAATAAACCTCGCAAAAATGAGGCAGCATTGACATCTGGCAAGAGTACCGCCAAACCACTTGTTCTAAGCTCCTTTAAAGCTTCCAGTCGCTCAAATGTCAACAGTACTATGCCAAACTCAAGTTCACAACATTTTGAAAAGGACCAAATTAAAGAAATTCAATTCCGACGATCAGCGCGTAATATTTCCAAACCAGTGCCAATTTACAGAGCAAATTCAAAATTAAGCAAGTCCAAGAAGGTTAAGACCACCGAATTGATTGAGGAATCGTCTCGAAAAAAGTTGGAAAACTTGCCCAACCAAAAGCAAACTTTAGAAGAATTCGAAAAGTCGCACCAATCAACTGGTGGTGACGATAAACCACAAAGCAAGGCCGCTTGCACTCAGACGAGCCCAGCAATTTTGATAAACAGTAATGTTCCTCGGCAAAATAGTCACATTGGTCAGAATAATGTTTACATGAGTCGAAGTGGATCTAACCTTACTAGTCAATCGGTCAGCACTCGAAAGCTGTTGCCCTTGCAACGAGACCAGAACGGGCAGTCGAATTCCGTCATCTTTCGTCATGGCATGATGGAAACTCCTCGAAATGAGGACCGTAATGTCGCCAAAATTGACACTCCTGAAAAACTATCTTTCAGTTGTCGACGCAACTTGTGGGAACAGAAGACTCAAGATTCAATTAAAAACAATCATTAGAAAATACTGATATTGACATTTATTACAATTCGAGTTGAATTATTCTTTCATCTGACAAGCATTTTATTGCCTAGTATCTTATATTTATTCTTCAATGACCAATATTGATTTAATATTGTTAACAATTTTTATAATCTAAATAAATGCCGTTTTAACTAATAAATTATTGTACATTATCTATTATTTTGGCTACAGCGACTAACGAGAAAAAGTATAGTTATCAAATGAATCAAGTTTGATAAGTCTAAGAATACATTGGCTCAAACCTGAGCTCAAATGAAATGATCGATAATTTTGGTAGTTGAAAAGGTGGGGGAATAAACCAGAATCGTTAAACAATAATTGCAGGTTTGATATTTCAAAACTCTACCTATATAAATAATAGTGAGATTAGTTTTGTTTGTTTAAAAAAGAATAATAAACCAAACCCGATAACCTTTTGCTTCGATAATCACGAAACACAAAATTCTGTTAGTTGACGTTATAGTTGGCTTCAAGATATTGTTTCAACTTGTATTTGACATTACACATTTGCTGCTAGTTAAAATTTAACTGTTAAATTGCCTTTTGGTAATAACTGAATTTTATCGTGCGAGAATCTATTTCGACTACATGTCGAATTGATATTATGGAAACTATTCCCACACAAGTTGCATTTTTGCTTGAAATTAATGTTTTTACGTTCTGAAACTAACTTTTTCATTTTATCAATCCAAAGGTATTTTTGTATTTACGTCAACATTTATATTTGCGTACATTAACCATTTACACCTTAATAGAGCATGTTTTTTTAAATACCTTGGCTGAATGATGCAATAATAGAGTGAACAATATTGTAATGCTCTTCTCAAAATTGCAAACCCGCGCCAAGCCACATTTGTCCTTGCACCATTCTATCTGGCAACAATCTACCTCATGACCATAGGCACGAGCCACCGAATGGACGAAGACACGAGCAGCACGATGGCATTGGCAATTATGGATATTTTCCTGGTGGCACATCGTCACTCTATTTATTCATCATTATTTCCTCCTGGCCAAAGCAAGTACAATACGCCAGAGCCCACCTCCACCAGACGATAATGTCCTCTCTATCTGTGTCCATCTCAACAGGCCAAATGTAATTGACATTCTCTCTTTTGCGTTCATCATTTCACTTTCGGAACTTTCCACGTACTCAGTCGTGTTTTGTCATGATAGTGCTAAAATGTTTCCCTAGTTCAGATTTAATCTCGACTGACGATTTCATTTTCGTTCGCCACTAAAGGACTTTTTTTTAATTGTTTTCTAACAAAATGCGCATCTCTACCAGTTTTCAAGACGAAACTGTGACACTCGATTGCTACTGAATGACACTGAACTAATTTGGCTCAATTGCAAGTCCAGTCAATGCAATTTACAATGACATTGCAAATCCATTTTTGATCAACATTTATTTTCTTCAGAAGCCGTTCACTAGCACAAACCAAGCTTTGAAATGTATCACTGTCTGAGTAATCTGGTGCTCACCTAATTTTTTACCTGGATTAAGCAACCAATTGTGCCCACACATTAGACCACCACCATGTTGGATCTATTTTCAGACGTCAAATCTGCCATTTTGCGGCGTCGAACTGTCTATATTGACAATGCCATATTTCGCCTCCATTGGATGGTCACTCCGACCTTATTGATATCGTTTGCAATAATTCTCACGGCTCGTCAATACGGTAAGCAATTAATTTTAGTTTCATTTTTCACTGGTCATTTATATTTTCAGTTGGTCAACCGATAGATTGTCTTATTGAGACCAATATAATTCCAAGTTCAATGATTAATACGTAAGTTTTGCTAAATTTATGCTACAAAACTAATATCGCTTAATTAACGCAGATATTGTTGGATATCGCAAACTTTTTTGATTCCTTCTGCCTTTACACAGAAGGTAGGCTCAGAAGTGCCTCATCCAGGTGTTGATAACTCCTATTACCGACCATTCTCGCCCACTGCCAATTCAAAACCAAATCAACAAGTTGACCCAATTGTTTTAGGGAATGGAGCTGTTGAGGCAAACAGTCCCGAACGCAAATTCTATCCCTACTACCAATGGATTTGCTTTGTACTATTTATTCAGGCAATCATATTTTATCTGCCTCATTACATGTGGAAAATTTCCGAAGGGAATCTAATGCAACATCTCGCGATGGGTACGTTTCAAATGTTGTATATTCGCGAAATATTTATTTAAAATATACTTTTAGATTTACAGGTGGCCATCATTAGCGATGAAGAACGCGCGGTCAGGAAGAAACTATTGTCAGATTACCTGTTTCAGCACTTTCAAATGTTCAACAGTTATGCGTACAAATATTTCTTCTGTGAGTTTTTATGTTTGCTCAACATTCTTACTCAAACCTTGTTCACGGACGCATTTCTTGATGGTCAATTTATTTCCTACGGATTCAAGGTTCTTAAGCATACACAATTCTTCAAGACGTACTTTAAAATTGCATCTACAAACAATCAATCGGCCGAAGTGAATCCATTCACATACGTATTTCCTCGAATGACCAAGTGCACTTTTCACTTTTTTGGTGCTTCTGGCGATGTACAGCGTAAAGATGCTCTATGTCTATTGCCACTGAATGTGTTTCACGAAAAGATTTATTTGTTCATTTGGTTTTGGTTTGCTTTTCTTTTGTGTCTTTCAATATTGCTTTTTATGATTCGTGTTTTCATGCTATTGGCCACCAAAATGCGTGCTCCAATTCTCAAGACTCGTTGCAAATTTTGTTCGTTAAAACATCTAAGGGTGATCTGCCGAAAGGGAAATCTTGGCGACTTTTTTGTGTTCTACCAACTTGGCAAAAATATCGACCCGATTGTAATGCAAGAAATTGTATATGACGTGGGTAAACGATTGGTCCGGCAGGAAAATTATTTTGCGTTCAACGCACCTCCTCCACGCAAAGGAACAAGTAAGTCTCTGTTACACTGTGTGTGTATTTGATGACTTCATCTATTTTGTTCACTAATTCAGATTCGTTAGATCCGGTCCGAGGCAGTAAGAAGTATCACCAGATATGAGAGTGCAGACTTGCAAATGAGCCAATAAATTAGCATTGCCGTGCGTGTGTTCCTCTAAATTGAATCGATTGTTTGCATTTGCCACCAAACGATTGCTATAAATATTATGCACTTGTGTCCCATGTACTTGTTGACATGTCTTCATTGCACGTCATTTTTACTGTATTTCTTTCCTCGCAGTGATTAACTTGTTAGAGCCTACCAAACTGACAGTATACTGTGAGACAAGGAATGCATCGAGAGACGATAATTAATGAAGCCTACTCTGAAGAGTAAATTGCACCGTTTTGCGATTATCTCTCTGCCAAATTGTTGCCACAATTAGTGGCTAATTGCTTTGCGTTGGAAATGTTCAAACGTTGCAGAATATTCCTCGGAAAGAGTTGTACAGACACAATCAATCTGTCAGGAGAATTTATGTTGATGGGCATTATACTGTGCGGCAAGCAACACCTGGCATTACTTGGGTGTTTGGTCTGACTGGTGATTTATTCCGAGGCAATCGTCGAGAGTCTGCAGTAATTAATCTCGATTAAAGCTCATCGAGAAGCGCGATTCTTTTGCAAGAAAGTCGCGAATTAATTTCTCAACTCGACAAAATGTGAGAAACCTCATTCGCAATGACAAATACGTGCCCGACTAGGTCGGCAGGCAGTGTGTGACTAGTGTGACGGCTCAAGTTTCTATTGCACAAATGGCCAAGTCAGCTCTGTTGCGAAATGGAATCGTTTTTGAAAAGTCGTGTGCCGCATCACCGTTGGTTCGGTGACTTGTGCGTTTGAGTGGCGTCAAGTGATGTGCCAACGACAGTCGACTACTGTACTCGACTGCCTGTCGATGTCTCCGCTCTTTGAGCCACCACTCAAAGGTTTTTGCCTTTCTCACTTTGTCTGTCTGTCTGTCTGCTTCAGTCGAGGTTCGTTTGCATTTGCCATCATGGTGTTGTGTTGTGCATTGGTTTGTACTTTTCAATTTACTTCCTTTTGCCCGTTGCCACCAAGCACCCGGCCAGAATGGTATCACACACTCTGCAGATGCACAGAGTGAAGTAACTCTAGCCGCGTGTCTGTGCCTCTCAATTGGCTATAATTAAATCTTTGGGAATATTTGGTGATTCTGTCAGACAGATGCTCAGTGAGAGAGTGAGAGGCACCAGCAGCAAGCAGTCTCTTCGAAGATCACATAACGGTACTGTGCTATACTGTAGTGGAAAGGCAAAAGGGCAACTCACTATGTGCACCGATCAGAGCAACAAACAGTGACTGAGAGGAATAAGATGCAACAAGCACAGTACTTGCAGCCATTAAGCTAAGAATACGGGAAAGAGAAAATCAGTTGGTTGTACACTCAAATCAGTACACTCACACCGCCTCAGGAATATTCCCGCAATGATGATGATGATGATGATGAATGCTGAGTAGTGAAGACCGTTTAGACCGTGCCGAGGAGTGAGTCGAGTAGTGTTGCAGTGGGCAAATCAATTTTCGTCTGCCTCATCAGCCTAATAGTCCCGTAATCGAAGGCACTGATTGAAGTGGCCCACTTGCAGTGATCATCCATCGCACAACGTGTCTCTGCCTGAATCAATTCTTCAGTGCTCCTGCCAATGTGAGCCCAATAGGAGCACTCTGGTGAACTGTGAGCCAACCAGGCAAACACTCCAGCAAAAGTATCCACTGGTGGCACAATCACTGCACTGATCAGTGGCGAAACTGCATTAATTGCACTCCAGACAGCCTGTTGGACAATGTCACTGCTCGACAGAGGTGTTTGCTCAGCATCACCACTGAACTTCCTTGGTTCCGGCATTGTACTCATCGCGAACGGCACCATCGCCATCGATTGCTACCACAACAGCAACCTTGCAATTGCCATATCTCAACGATGAATCGACCTAATTCTGCATTGGAGCAATTCGATCACATCACTTCACTGAGACTCGTTACAGATTTAACTAGTGATCGTGTTTGCTTTCAAGTTCTCGACCGAGTCATTTTGTATTTATAGAATTACTTTTAGTTCGTGGCCACATTGACTCATTCAGTGAGCCTGGTGTCTGGTCCTGTTGGTAACCCGTTCGTGGTTTGGAAGCGCGATTGTAATCCTCACCGGCGTTCGTCTTGCTCATCATCCGCGGTCTGTTGCATCTCAGTTATCTGGTTCGACCATGCGAACGTGATGATCGTTTCACAATGTGCCTGTGCAATCCATCAATGGTAAAACAAACTGATTCGATTGTTCACTGCCAATCTTGATAAAGTGCACTCGAACAAAGACATTCGTGGTGTGTGTTGCTGGTTGGGCCTGGTCTGACTAAAACATATGCCGACAAAGTGAGCCACAGTCGACTCATCCGCGCGACTCATCCGACTGATCACACCGAGTGCACAGTCACACTCATCCGTTATGATTATTGGCAATATTTATGTTTGGCCTAGTGTCGGTGTCGGTGGCACTACTCACCACAAATGGCACCATTTAACTGTGCCATCATTTGCAATTTATTATTACTTGAGCCGAGCCAAAGTCAATCCGGAAAATTAAATCAGTGCAAAGCACAAAGCGTTGCCACTCATTTCGCGGTAATTGCTATGGCATTGCAGCATTCAAATTGAATTCAATTCCGTTCAATCAAGTGAAAGTGTCAAGCCTGGTGGGAGGGCCAGAGGAAGTATGCCCGACCGAGACAATGTCTTCGCCACGCTAAATTGACAATCGACATCGAACCAAAGCGGAATCGATTCGAGTGTCGCCCAAGATGGCTCATCATCATGGCGGCCATCATTATTGCGGAATCAATCACACCATCGAGGGCAACAGAATTGACAGTGGCACAGACGTCACTTTGTGAGGCTCGATGTCACTGGTGTGAGTGATAGGTGCCGTGGTGCAGTTGACTATGAACGTTACCAGAACGTGTGCACCAACTCGGAACCAAACATGCACAAACAATCAGTGAATGTCGTCAATGTGTATTGTTCCCACCGATTCGATTGCCTCATTCATTTGCAGCAAGATGTACTTCACCACTGTTCGGGTGCCAATGCCAATTCGCAATTTGCCTCCTTGGACTTGTCTTTTCGCACTCTTCCCAAATGAAGTTGATAATTTAGTGTGCCCTTTATTATTATTATCATTACTCGATTCATCAGCCAAGTCACTTAGGCCAAGTGCGAGCGAACACTCCACTAACAGATCAGATTAATTCAGAGTGCCATCGTCAGTGCCTTGTGTGGTGCCTGGCTGCAGTTGGTCCCACTTGTGTTGCCACCATATCCTCGATAACTTCACGAATAATGCTCGACGTGTTCCGTAGCCTGAAGACGCTGCTCAAGACCAGCCGCATTCAGATCGATAACAACGTCTTCAAGCTGCACTACTCGATTACAGTCATCCTGTTGCTTGCCTTCTGTATTATCATCACAACCAAACAATATGTCGGCGATCCAATCGATTGTGTCCGCAGCGATGCGGTGCCCCAGTCGGTCATCAACACCTACTGCTGGTAAGTGGCCATAATGGAGTAATGGTAACATTACCATCTTGTTCTTTGCCTTTCATCCTAGGATCCACACTACCTACACCCTGCCGAAGAGTTACTACAAGAAGGTGGGCGTCGAAGTGCCCTACCCGGGCGTCGACTTCGAGGCGAACCCGTCTGAGTTTCGGTACCATCGGTACTACCAATGGGTCAGCTTTGTGCTATTCTTCCAATCGACCCTATTTTACATTCCGCGCTGGCTCTGGAAGATGTGGGAAGGCGGCAAGATACAGGCGCTTATGATGGACCTCGATGTGGGCGTCTGCTCCAAGTCTGAGAAGGACCAGAAAAAGAAGCTGCTGGTCGACTACCTGTTCACCAGTAGAGGCCATCACAACTGGTATGCAGGTAGATACTTCTTCTGTGAAGTGCTCGCACTGGTCAACGTCATCTTCCAAATGTATGCACTCGACAAGTTCTTCGATGGAGAGTTTCTCACCTATGGAATGCAGGTGATTGAGTTCTCCCAAATGGACCAAGGTTGGTGGGCTCATTGATTTGCTTTGTTTGTTTTAGTTTTGCTCATTTCCTACTTGACTCATTTACCGTTTACCGTTTGGCATTTGAGCCATTGATTGACATGACATTGCTCGAATTCCTGTTCCCCATCAAAGGGTTATTTGTTAGTGATTAGTCAGTCTGCAGTTGAGACTGCATTTAAGACAGACAGTTGTTGCATTTCAATTTGCACTTCTGCCTGTGCTCGTAAACGGCAATTCCATTGGCATTCGAAAGTGCATCCGAGAGTAATCCAAGCAGCAGCAGCAGCTCTCGGTTGAAGCCAAGCAAAACAAACTTTAAACTTTTGTCACTTTGGTTGTTGCACTATTTTAGGCAGATGCAAATGCATTACGTAATGTAACAATCACCAGGATTAGTCCCTCGTGTTGACCTAGTCACAGGCGCGACAAACAAGTCCGCATAGTTTGGCGCGCGATAAACAAAGCCACTCATACAGAGACACATTAACCATGGTAATTAATTGACGCTAATAAAATACTGCCAAAGAGCTGACTCAGTGTCGAATTCTGTTGTGATGGCTTCAAAAGACGCAATTTTTGGACAGATTCTAACTTGTTTGAGTCTTTTCAAGTCTATAAATGTCGACCGAGCGTGACAACAAGTAGAGCTAATTTAAATTGCTCAACTCAATGAACATTTTATTCGTATTTATGCTAATTGCCACTGAAATAAGCAATGTGGGACACATGCAAGACTGGGACATATTACTAAATTAGGCAATCAACCAGTGCAACAGTAAGAACGCACAAATTGGTCAATTGAATTGTCGTTTTTTATTCTTCTGATAAAGCGCTCGATGGAAAGGACTGTATTGTCCACTTGGACAGTTTCTCGAGTTGATTAATAAAACAAACATTTGCACACATCATCCAGCTATTCTTAGAAAATGGCCAACCAAAATGGAGACGTTGAGTGTAAACATCACAAAGCTGAACATTGTGTGGCTAGATGAGTCATTCAAGAGGCGATGACTCGATTGGTGGCTAATGTTTGGTGTTTATGTTGGCTCGTACCAATCCATTGTGACTCGTTGTTCCCGGTCGGTTTGATCTACTGCTGAGCACTACCGAGCCACTAACTTCCCTAAGGTGCTATTTTTGATGTACTGCTCAATGCACACATTCACATCCACTGGCAGTTCATTAGATTTTATCTAAATGGACATACACATAGTGTTCTCAATATGCAGTAGTGTGTGCAATGAGCCATCAGGGCGCCATTGCGTAATCAATAAACACAGAGATCGTTTACCTCGGGAGCCAGCGAGTGATGGCTATACACACTATACTCATGCTGAACCCACTTGGCCAAATAAACACAAAGGTCAAAGTTGAGTCAATTAATCAATAGACCGTTTTGTGGTCGATTGGATCGATTCGAATCGGCACAAGTGAGTGAGTCTGTGATACATCTGTGTGTCATGCAACTTTGTACTAAGTTTGTAGCAAAGCACACTAAGAATGTTCTTTATGTTCGGATGATGCCTTTCCTGTTGCGGAACAGTGATTTAGTAGTGAACTAGTGAGACCGATTATTTATAAACAATTCGGCCAAGACACAGAATGCAAACTAATTGCCGGGCGCTCACTTGGTTTGGTTCGAATTTAAAAAGGTTCGTCACTTGATATGGCGAGTCTTGCCTCGCACACCACTGCACTACTCGATGGCTCTGGTTCTTTCCGTTCCCGATGTGCCATTTGACTGCCATGCAATGTCTATAAATAATTTACCCAGGCACCATTGAAACTAAATCGGCCATTCAAAATGGTTAGCCTCTCGTGTCTGCCACGCTGAGCGTAAATAAGCAGTAGTGCAGTGCACTTGGCCAAAGTTAATTAAATCAACTCGAATTAATTCCCCTTCTGTCCCTTTTCATTTCCCACAGAAGAACGAATCGACCCAATGATTCGCATATTTCCGCGTGTGACCAAGTGCCGCTTCTACAAGTATGGTCCATCGGCTAACCTCGAGACCATCGACGCCCTCTGTCTACTGCCGCTCAACATTGTCAACGAGAAAATCTACATCTTTCTATGGTTTTGGTTCATTGGACTGACCATACTAACCGCAGCTGTCATCCTCTTCCGATTGATCATCATTGCCTGTCCACCAGTTCGAGTGTACATGCTCAGTCTTCGATTCAAGCTGGGCTCTCTGGACCACTTGCACACCATCGTTAGGCGAATGTCTATTGGCGATTGGTTCTTAGGTAATTAGTTGCTTGCTTTGCATGATCGTGTCCTGTCTGGTGCCATTGAACCGTTAATTAGTTTGCGCCACTCATCAGTAATTAGCTCCGATTTTGTGCTCAATTAATTAAGCGGATTGCGTTCGACTCGATTGACTCTAATCGATAGCGGCACGCATTGAACACACATGATTTACTCGCAATTCCGGAGAGTGAGTGAGGTCTTGTGTGTGTGTGTTTTGTTGCCATTGCAGTAGTGCTCTGACAGGCAGACTACCAGCACTGACTGACTGAAAATGCCACTCGAAAGGCAGAGTGGTGAACACTGAAAAAGTAATGGCGATTGATTGATTCGTGTATAAACACTCACAGAAGCGAGATGTCTGGCTGAGTGAGTGGCCAGTGAGTGGCTTTAGTATAATGGCAATTCAATTGTGCACTTGTCAATTGAGTGGCATTAATCACCATGTGCCACCGATGCCTACCAGATCGAACCAACCAGACAAGCGCCATTCATTCGATACACTTGTTGTGTTGTGTTATTGTGTTTTATGTGTACTAACTCGACTTTACTTGTTGCAGTGTACATGTTGGGCCAGAACATCGACAGCGTCATTTATCAAGAGTTGATTCAAGATCTCGCCCAGAAAACTGATCGCGATACGAAGAAGGACATGGCAAGCGGTTATTGATGATTGTGATGATAATTAAGTTCACTTGTCAATTGTGCTCAGTGCAATTAACACATTCACACTCACCAACCAATGTTCCTGCCAAAGCACCATTGTGCACTATTTATAAATTAACTGTCAAATTGAGTGTCCATTCTAGTCAATCAGGATTCGACAACATACGGAAAACTATTAGGTGCCCACACTAACCATGTAAATAACACCTTGGTCAGGCAAGACATTTTCTTTGGTGGCCAAATCAAACCCTACAAATATCACTCAATGTTCAAAACACACCATTTCCTGTGTTCATCTAGCCTATCTACCACAAATTACAATACAAATCGTTGAGTTTTGTCTAGTCAATATTAAATGTTCAGCTAAGTATTCAATTCTAGCTCGAATGTAAAATAAACAAAATGTAAATACGCAATTGTTGAAATTCACTTTTTTTGGCAAAAACATTGTACACAATAACAAGCACAATTAAATTATTGTTATTATTATACAGTTTGGTCCATTTGTTCGTGGCATTGGATATACAAACATCAGTGGGAAAAACGAGGTGAGTATTGACAAGCAAAATAAACATAGGGAATTATCACATTTGAGCATGAATCAATACAAAATGAGCATTGGAAGACCAACAATGAGTTTGTACAAGGAGAATGACTAGTTTTTGATTGAATCTCTCAATGAGAAAAAATTGTATTTGTTCTTGTTGTAGGTGTGGTCCGTCAGTGGTTGTTACTGACGTCCACCTGATGTCACTTCACTCGCCCACTGGACGTCCTGAGTCGGGAAAGTTGACCAGTGGAAGTGGAAGTGTCTGTGGCAGCTCGCCCAATTTTCTTCAGCTCCTCTCGTTTCTTCCAATTATCCAATCGTTTTCTGAAAATTCCAGTGAGGTATCCGTTCCAATTGTCAGGTAGCAGCACTGCTGCGAATCCTGCCAGAATTAACAGAACACCTGCAAGTTTCATATCACGGAAAATCACCGAATTGAAGTAAATGTCGATCACTGTGCATAAATAGAAAAGATTAGATTAGCTAGTGTCAACTAGACAACATTGACTAGTGTCTTACCAGCTGAGATTGGAATTGCAAAGAATAATCCGAGAGTGAGAAATGCTTCATATGTACAAATCACACCAAAGGAAGCAATTATGTTTGCCAGAAAACAACAAGCAGCGGCAATGGTCAAGTAGCCCCAGGGAATTTCAGACCAAATGATGGTCTCAACACCCGTAACATAGAGCAGAAGCGCAATTGGCCATGCGAGTAGGGCGTTGAGAATGCCCACGATAGTGTGAAAAAGTGCCATTTGAGAAAATGTGGTATAACCAATCATTCGCCGCATAAACACCTGGACATTAAAATTTGTAGTTAAGTGGTATTGATACACGACGACATTCATTATTGATTGAATAATGATTATTCTACGTACTCTGTACACTCCAAACACAATGGCAGAGCCAAAGGCAATCATTACAGTGGCCAGCGTTCGGTGTTGTACTCCATCCATGTAGACCAACAAGGCAATTCCAGTGTCGGTAATTATTATAGCCACAATCTAAAACGAATTGAATACAAAGCATATAAATTGTCGTTTTACTATGCAAAATCGTTAATATATAGTACATACCCTAACGCCGACAAATTGTTGATGCAATACAACCCACGAAAGGAGATATACAATGGAGACGGTGCACGAGAATAATGACATCACTACGGTGGCATCCAAAATGCGCAATGAAAAGATGAGCATGTAATTGGCCAATGTGCACAGGGCACAAAAGAAAGCACATCGAGATAGGAACTGAACCGTAGTGAAACCTTTGTCCATTAAGCCTTGTACGCTTTCCCTAAAAAAGTGTTACGAATAGATATGTTAATAAAGAACGTAATTAAAACAATTTGAGCAAACTTACGCAAAAACCTTCTTGATAGAAGTGGTACTACCCTCGTCGGTTTGTGAGTTCTCCTTGATGGAGTCATTTTTGTTGGTAGATGTGTTACTGCCAAATGCGCCATTATTGCTCACTGAACTGTTGTTGACACTGGCACTGTTCGATTCTGCAGTTATAGCCGTTCTCAAAAAGCAATGATGAATAATTAAGTATATCGGCAGATATAGTATATTCCATAGACAGCAGTACCACGTGACAAAATATGGAGCGTCAAATCTTGACTTAGGGTAATCGTTCATGTGCTTTAAGGATTTGTTCAGTGCCAAGCTTGGATCGACAAACTAATGACAGGTAAATTTAAATTTAGATTAACAATTTGATAAAGATTAAGCAAATCATAAGATAACTTACTGGTTTGTTCGTTGTGGCTAGAATGATGTTTTCATGAGTTGGCACAAAATTTGCCAAATGGGCACTGGTTTCGTTAGGAAACAACGTTTGGCGAACATTTCTGGCTCGATTTGGCAGAGATAAGTTACCCGCAATGGGTGAAATTGCCAACAGTACTCGTTCTTTGTGAAAACTCATTCGAAGCAGATGGATCGTGGTGACCCAGCACATGGCAATGATAATCATTAAGAAGAATCCTCGCAATATCTTGCGTGACCTCTTGGCAAAGCGTCCATCTGAGTCGGGACCAACACCACCAAGTTCAGCCTCTGAAGGATCATGAATTCCCAATGGATCGCCTTTGTAGTAATCGGATTGGAAAGACATCTCGATTAGTTGGATGCAAGGGAAGACGAGCAAACAGTGCAACTGAGGTGACACAAGTGGAAGCAAGTGGACACACTCGACAACACAACACCGAGCAGATGAGACATTGTGGGCAAGCATACACATCGATGGCTATCACCTCACGCAAACTAGACAAACAGACACTAGGCGAGGGCTATTCGGCCAGGCAAGCAATGGGAGCAATAAGCGCGTTCGGTGTGTCCTCAAATAGCCTAATTGACGCCCTAAGTTGTCATTTGCGAGTGTATCCTAGGCATCGTGTCACTATGCTATAGTGAAATCAACATACACACTGACACACACTCACACTCACACAAACAGAAGCTCGTTGATGATCGCGGTACTAATTAAATTGAAACGACCACAGCATACTACGATTGAATTATGAATTAGGCACAATATGCTACCGAGTAGTGGAGTGCGGACTTAAGAGTGAAGAATGAAAGTAAGAACAAACGTAAAGTGTAACACACACAAAGTCTAAGGAAGCGAATCCAAAAAGGAAGAAGTGATAAAAACAACGACAACTAGTCCGTGGTGGTGGTCACACCAGTCACGGATGTATATCGATCCAGGTATGATCATTGATCAACCTCAGTGTGCACGCATGCATGCGGTCAGGTAATGAACACAAACTGGGAGTGTGTCAAACTACTAGTCTACATGAATAATAGAACACTACCAGTGGTGCAGTAATGGTCACTACGTGCAGTCATATAACCACCGCCAAATTAGAAGGTAATCTACACTGCACCAAACACACTAATCACAAGCAATATACGAGCAAATAGTGGTGAAAACGAAAATGGCATCCATCTAAAGTGATTCGAATAAGAGAAGAAGCAATAACCCGAACCTAAATAGTACTGCAATTGTCCGTAATTGTCCAAGTCTAAAGAATGTTCTTTAAATGATTAGATGAAGAAAAAGATGAAGTAAGCAAGAGAAATTAGTGTGCAATTATTGAAGACTATTACCGTGGTTATTAATCGAAGATATCGAAATGTTCGAGTCCATGAACATGATCGGGCCGAGTTGTGTGTTAGGGAAGAGACAAAAGTTGACAAATGCGTGGGTGTGAAGATGTTTGCAGTTGATGCAGATAGACAATAGTGGAAGAGATAAAAGAAGGGCAAAGGTGAATCACTGTGGTGATGTGACACCAGACAGAGAGAAAGGTTTCGTGGTGGAGGGTCAGACTGGTGACCGAGACCGAGATAGGTGACACAATCGAGTGCAGTCAATTTGACAGAGATAGCACTGCCAAAAGTGAACAGTCTCCACTGCAGCACAACAAAACAAACCATTGCACAGAGTGCACTACTCGTCTCGTAGCATCCTTCGATGGTGCGCGCTCCGAGTGAATGAATGCGCCATAAAGGAGAATGCCATATAGCGATCGAGATATAGACACCGACAGACGGATTGCAATTGCAGTAGTGCTCACTCATCAGGAGAGGGTGATGCTGCCTGTACAGACAGAACATTCCTCACTACACGCGATGCTATCATGCACACAACATGACACTGTCTCCTGTGCTTTGCAACAGCACATAAACACCAAATTGAATCCAATTAACCAACAAGACCACCTTATTAGCACCTAACAAAGACAATCTACATTGACAGTGAGTGAAGCTCAATCCAGCGGAAAACACAGCACAGCACACACCAACCGGATATTAATAAATTAATTAAATTCAATCTACAACAAACACAGGTGTACCTAGACACAAATCCAATTACGGGCAACACTCACTGCACCCGGCGAAAGTGTACACGGGTGTTTGTGTACGTGTGTGTGCATTTAATTTACTTTAATTTACTTTACGCACAATTCGCCACTTTCCACTAGTTTAATTAGCACCAACAAATAAGCATCCAAAATAGAACAACAAATAACAACAAGAAATACTACACCCGACCAACATATACAAAAGAACACACAAATGCGGAATATTCCTAAATACTTTAACGAACGAGCGCTAGATGGAGACAGTGAAGCAATTCTTCGGGAATTATTCCTACTGTACAATAAAATGAAAATATATTCTGACGGCGGAGGTGTACAAACAGTAGAATGGAACGCGAAAGGCGAAAAGAGTTTAGGTTGCACATATTGGAAATGGCCAAAATGATGTGCCATCTGATGTGATTGTGACACTTTGATGAGTGCAGTGGCCATAGTGTGTGTGTGTGTGTGTGTGTGTGTGCAGGAATGCAAATCGATTCTGTCAATAGTGCAAGTGATGCCCGTTGACATTGGGCACTGGGTAATGTGATTGCACTCATGCTGACAACAGCACACAATCAAATCAAATTGCCTTCATTTCTGCAAGTTGGTCCTGCAAAAGTGCGACAAACCAAAATTCCAGGAAAGGCAAAGAATTGTGTCTGTGTGCGTGTATGTGATTGAGACGTGCAAAAGTGTAGCAATTCGCGACAGACTCGAATTGCTTGAGATGGCACAATTTGAATAATTCAAACCGAATTAGTCAATGCAACCTCACTCGCTTGGGCACACACATTCACTTTTTGGGGGCTTCGAGCTTAATTTACTTTTTGCACTGCACTCAAAATCAACCAAATCAAACAACCAAACAATATCGTGCAAACACAAAGCCACAAAAGCAAAACAAATTAAAGATTTGCCAATTTTGGTTAGATACTCTTCAGAAAGAAAAAAAAGAAGAACCAACAACAACAAAAGCAATTTGCATGCCAAAGTTATTTACTCAGCGCGCCACAAGACGGTCAAAGATGCACATGCATGGAATGCACACAGTGCAAACAGACAGGCAGACTAAATCAAATTAAACAATTTTAAATAATTTACCAATTGAAATTGAAACGTATACAACAAGGAACATTCAAGATGCAACTCAATTCAATTTGCTTTATGTCGCGCTCAAGGGACAACGAAGCCGAGGTTATGAAAGGACCCTTCAATGTTTGCTTCCCTGTAAGCATTTTCGCAAGCGAGCTTCGCTGTAGTCTGTTCATTCACTGTCAAACCAATGAAGTCACTCGTAATAGCAACCTTAACTCGCCATTCACCACAAAAGTACAAATCTATTCAGTGTTCTCCATACCACAAGGAAAACATGCGACAAGACGAAAAAGAATAAAAAGCAAAGGAAACAATTTAATTTGGCCGAACGTCGTCTACACGTCAATTCTATGCCTTCTGTACCTAATCTCACGGGCGTTTTCTCATTGAATTGGCAAATATTTTACCAACAAAAATAGTTTCGATTGCCAATAGTACTGCAAAAAATGAATCTTCTACTTAGGCAGCGTAAAAAGAGGCATAAAATCTCACAAAAGTTTTCATTCTTCCCAACTTTGAAAATTTCTTCGACAATTTGGCGAAACATATTTATCACTAAACTATATAAATTGCACCAAGGGAATTTTCGTTAAAGCGATGCAGCCAATAGCCTTAAATATATTAATTCACACAGATCCCCAAGAAAGTACACCATACTGGATCGGTGGCATAAGAGGAAATAATCTTTCAATTATAGATTCGCCGACAGAATGACGAAATCTACCAACAAGGAACCATAGAACTGAGTAATGCCATTGCTGTGAAGTGAACAGACACAGAGGCGAAAGGACGAGAGGTTTCACTGGAATTCGGCTTGATTTAAAATTATAATTAACACAGGGAGCGAAAGTAGTGACTGAAAGATGGCCCAGACCTAGCCAAATGATATCAATTCACTGATCGGTCCAATAGCCAGATGGGATGCGTGGAATTCAAACAAACAAATTGACAACGACAAGGAGAGTGCATTGTGTGTTCTGATTGGATTGTCCATGGCCATTGTCCGCCAACACACACACACTCGGACAACACTCGGAAAGCACTAACGCTGATGAGTTAAATGAGTTAAATCTGGAGGCTAATATATTTAAAGGCATTATACCAAGTAATGAATTATCACTGAGCAAAATGAAATAGTCGGGGGAATGTGACTGGACCCAACATGTGGAAGAGTCAAAACTCAATTGAGCCCACATCTATAATTCATTAAACACGAATTACCTGACGGCTCATTTTGGGCGCATCAGTCTATTTCGGTCGGGCACTGGCTGTACAGCCAAAAATGATTGTGCACAATTGTGGTAATTGAATTAATCGCCCTGCAATATGTCTGTATGACACCAGTTGTGGCCACTTAAGACAGTAGTGCCCGAGTAGTGTTCCTCATGTTCGTTCCATTAGTTGGCATCATGTTCGGCAAATTGGAATTTGTCAAAACAGCACAAATCGGTTGTTGTTGTTGTCGGTGTAGTGTTGCCTCGCAGCATCTCTCCCCAGTTTAGCATCGCACTCACTAATAACATTGGTGTCGGTGTAATTCTCAATTAGGTTGCTCATTGCCTTACGTAATAATAAATTATCTTGTCATGTGAAGTCTATTACCAATTGATTATTAAATTATTATTACAGTACACTGCAGCACAGACAGGCAGACACAAATCTGTCCGCCGATAATATGGATCGGTTCGGGTGCATTGATTGAGCTCTACTGCACTGCACTGTGGTGCAGCACATTGACTATAATTAATCACGACGGCATTGATCAGACTAGATCGACAGATAGTTTCCGTGTGTGTGTGTATGAACAAACAAACACGCCTATCGTTAATAATTAGCTAATTAATTAATTAAAGTCGCAAAGTCAGACTAAAGGAGACTGACTTTGCTTGTTGACTGCATGTGGGTGAGAGAGTGCTGGATGAGGCAATCCAGTCCTTGTCACTGTATTTCCACCGAAGACAAGTGAACAAGGCAAGGACAACTCGATAACGACTCGGTCTCGGTTGCAATGGCGATGATTAGCATAAATAATGAGCAGATCGCGCCTTGTTGCCAATTGGCCCTTCACTGGTGCCAGTGACAGATGCCACCGAGCGCAGTGTCCCTGTACATTGTACAACACACCGAGTGCCAATTGGCCACTCGGAATAGTTCCACACAATGTAATCAACTGCCGAGTGGCTAATTCAATTTGACCTTACAATTGACGCCCAGACCGAGTGCAAATTGGTGGTGATGCCGACGGTCGACAGTAGCCGTGATGGAAAGCAACACTTGCCCTTTTCCAGTGGTCATTAGCAAGGCAAATGAATAAAATGAACGAACTGAAAGCGGACTGAACAGGCACGTTGGTGCAGTGTCACTCAACGTGTCAGTGCAGAGAGGAACAGACAGACAAAGCGACAAGCGGACAACAACAACAAGCAAAGTTCGCAAATAAATGTCCTAGTACCATACATACCATAAATGGCGTGAGCAGTTTGTGAGTCTATCGAGGGTCTTGCCGATGCTGACCGGGAAAATGACATCACATCGCCATAGGATGAACGAGCGGGCGAAGGACATCGAGCTAGTCCTCCGTTGAGCAAATACTGGTCGGTCAAGAGGTGGTTGCCGTGGCCAACCGAAGTGCCTGGTCCTGAGGCCACCGGATGAATCGAGGCTGTGTGAGCCACGTGTTCGTGAACTTCATCCTTGATTGGTCCCGAGGTGAAAAGCCTTTGCTTGGTCATAGCCAAAACGCCCGAGATTGACGATATCCGTGGACGGAAGTAACTTCGCTGAGCCGGTGGCTCGGGGTCGGCATCTGCTCCAAATCCTCGCCACATTTTGTCGAGTGCTTCGTTGAGAATGAAAGGACAATTGATGAGACTTGGCGCAGATGACGACTTGAGAGACGAGAGAGATGCAACAAGAGAACTTTAAGCGACTTATTAAACGATTCCACTGTAGATGAATTGGCTGCAATGCAAACAGAGAGAACGAAAAAGAGAGCATATTAGAAAACAGTTGAAATGATGAACACAGGCTGAGAATGCATTCGTCTAATTGGATGCATCGACAGGGCAGAATAAAGAATAAAGGCAATAACAATAAAGTTTGCCATTTCAAATTTCAATTAGTAACCAATTTAGCCAACACGCATTTGGAATATAAATTTGAATAATGCTGATTGGCCAAATAAGCAGTGCGAGGCAGTGCATCCAATTCATTCACAGAAATGATGGCTTCGGCCCGGTCGATGATAATAATTGAAAATTAAAACGAACACAAATTGCAGGAAATGCCATTAGTGTGGTAGATAGAGCATGCAGATATAACAAACGACAATATTTAGGCCTAGTAAAAGACCTCTCTAGGCACTGGACGGACGCGGATAGTGGCAGTTGCAATTGAGAATGCATTGGTGGATGTGTGGAATAAACCTTCAGTCAGCCAAATTACTCTACTAACGAGTGCTTCGAAATCATAAATAATCTGTCCGATTAATAATTCAATGGACAGTAGTAAGGCAGTTCACTCAAAAATATGTTTCGATTCACTGTAAAATGGACAAAAAATGGAAATGTGCCAAATGGTTGGCGAGAGAGAAGTTGCTTAGCAAATGACACACAAACAGGCCCAAATCTCACAGAGACAAACAGATTTAACTGATTCGAACACATAAACAGCACGATAAACACTGACAGCCATCCATAACGGACTAAGTCCAAAAGTATGAAAGTACCTTTGAGGAGTGCCTCAATGTGACCAACTGGTAGTGCCAATGGAATGACTTGTAAATTGAGATCATTCTTCTCTATACTCGGAAGAGTTGTGCTGCTTTGGTTGTGGTGCAGTGCTGCCATTACAGTTATTAATTATCGCTCCATTGACCAAGTGGCTTTATCGCACAGGTAGCACACAGCTATTTCTGGTTTGTTCGTTGCCATGGTCGGTCAGTCGGTAGTGATGGTCATTACTGGGCTAATTGGTGCCTTCCATTGCGGACCACCAGCACTCGGTCACCTTCATGCCACTGCACACTGTAAAGTGAATATGTCTGAATGGCCATTTATAGTTCTGTATTACTGCAGAGCAGCACTGCACTAATTGCTAATTGTCGCACAGAGCCGAAGTTGCCGAACACAATCGAAGTCGAGCTGTGTTTGTGTGCTGTGCAGCAGAGATAGCATCGATTGTGGCAATTAGATTGTAGCCAGTTGAGGCAATCAATTGGCTCGTTGTGTGTTTGAATGGATCGTCCTTTGTGTGCTTTAGCGTGCTCCATTGGACTTCAAATTAGAATAATACAAACCGAATTGGACGAATTGGGCAAACACATACACGACAATCTCAATTAAATTTCACTAAATGTGGACCAATCGGCCGAAGAGGAAAAGAATGACAGAGTCAGTCATAAATTACCCGAATGGAGCGATGTGCCAAGCAACAATGGCCAGAGAAGAAAAAGAACTAAAAAATGCCTTCACTAAGCCGTCTTGGGCATTGGCATCCATTTGGTCTGATGTGCAACACACAGTACGGCAGTACTGCCGAAGACATTTGAATAAAGGCGGTAATTAAACATTGATAGTGCCACAATTAGTCAGTCTAATCTATTGGAGTGAACTTTAATTTGGATAATGCGAACAGCACTTGGCTATTATAGTATTGGGCACTCTGTCCCGAGCATACAATCAATTGTCTTTGTGTGTTCTCGGCAAATTGCAAAAGCAAATTGAAACACACTCTTGGTGCTCTTTAGCAAACTCGCCATCCAACTTGTCAATTCGCAAGTGAATTCAACGGAAGCCACTGCGGGCCAAATCGAATGCAAACACAACCGTAGAATCACGTAAACGGTGAGTGGCAGTGGCGATGTGCCAATGAATGAATGACTAAATGAATGAATGGACAAACGAGTGCGGCCAACCTTAGTTCTGCTAATGGCAGTTCGAGGCAAATGAGAGAGTTCATCTTGCACAAATACACAAATCCGAAAAGGAAGTAACGAGTACACACACACACACTCACACACGTTAGATACAAATTAGAACAATAGACCACCACCGCACAGTGGACTGAGAGTAGAGAACAAACTTTCTAATTTGCAGTGAGCTATTTATTCGTCTGTATAAATAAATGATAACCGGCCTGAGTGGCACATTAGGGCTAGTACTGTCACAGTGCTGTTCTACTGTTGCTGTCTCTTCTCATTATCGGCATCGAGCATCGGTGATGATGACGCTCAAAATAGAGAATGAGACGAATGTTCCGCAAAAAATGGAGATAATTAGACTCGATATAATCAACACCGTACAGATAAGACGGCGGAATGGCTTTGCAAAGCGTATACAAACCACGGCACAATAAAGAATACTATACATCTTGAATCATTGATGTGTGCCTGTGTGTGTGTGCGTGTGTTACGGAATTCAAATTCTCAACATGTCCCATAAATAGATAGAGTGTGAATATAGTGAGTATGGTCAGTAATGGACTTGCCATGTGAGCCAAATTACAATTACGACAATCATAATAGTCACTGTGTGTGAGTGTATGTGCCATTTGCAATTTGAGATCGCAAATATATCTGAGAATGTAATTGCGAGCAGAGCAGCAAACTAATCGAGTGTAACATGCTACTGTCAACTGTGTCGCAAAGCCAAATCCGGACAAGAATGTAAGTGTGGATGAATGCATTAGCATCAGCAGTGCATACACACACACACAAACGACCATCTCAACTAAATGATGCTAATACATTCAGTGCAAATGGACATAAATAAACTGGACACCAATAAGAGCAGATTTAATTGCACAAGAACTGCATCACCTAGCACTGGGCCACTACTGTTCCACTGTGTGGGCAAGGACACTAATTTCCATTCCCAAATGGTGATTCACTGGGCCAATGAATAAAATGAATTGAAGTGATGATGTGCGGGCTCGAGAATGATGATTTGTCATTGCGGCATAAAATTAATGACCCTTACTGCAAAGTAATGAATGTGTGTAATAATACAAATGCAGCACATGAATAGTGCAATTAATAATAAAACCCAGACAAGAAGTGGAAAAAATGAAGTGAGGACAAGACAACCTAGGGGAATGATTCAAACACGCACCTCCACAAGTGACGATGGAATATATTTGAATGTGGTTGTGTGAAATGCAAATGCAATGACAATTCAGCCAAACAGAATTATTAATATTGATAATTGCCATGTGCACAGGAGGACCAGTGGAGTGAGACTGGTGATGGTGACCTGCTCGGGTGAGACCACTGATTGCGTCATAGCGAGGTGGTGCTGCTGATGAAGGAATGAGCAAGTGGGAGAATGTAAGGATTGAGACTGAAGTAATCTGAATGTGTCAGGCAGACGTGTGACGATTGTTGTTCATTGTTGTTGCTGTACTTGTACTATGAGTTGGCGGGATGAATCATTTATCACGTATCACTTGAGTTGTGTCAAGTGGAAATTCGCATGAATTGAACAAATACACAAACTCACGAGTGGCACACAATTTTAAATTGAAAGCAAACACAAATAAATGGCTAATTTGTTCACAATCGATTGGCACACACGATTCGATCAGGCCATCTCCAGGCTTAATTGCACGAATGCACTTGAAAACATTTGGTCAGACAACACATTAACATTAATAACCATTCGGCTTTATGGTTGTCGTCGGGCGGAGGAATGCGAAAAAATGATGTTGCGGTGATGATGGTGATGATGGAGAAGATGTTAGTGTAGAAAGGCAACAAATTGAAGATGCCAATTCGGTTAGTGAGTGTGAACTGGAATAGTCAGACAGAGAGGCAGATGTACAGACGATGACGACGACTTGTTCACTTGTTCACGGTCAACAGAGTGCAATTGTAAGGCAAAGCGAGACAGAGAGAATGCCGGCTTGTGAACAGATTTGAGCCGTTCGAAACAGAGAATGTTCATTGAGTCGGCTGATGGCACCGGTGCATGTCCCTTAACAGTTGAGAACACTTTGGCCGCGACAGTCACTCACACCGACGGTATAACTCTTCTCACAAGTGCACTGCAAGCAGCCCAACTGGGAAGTGGTTGGCCCAGCAGAGCACAATATTGTGCCAATGACGTGCCGCTATTCGGCCAATCACACTGCCACCGAACCTGTGGTCTGGACCAGAGAGAAAGTGACGAACTGGGTGCTAGTGGCACATTTACAAGTGGACACACACTACACCAGTGGACCACTTCACAGCAACACGCGGATTCCAGAGCACAGAATTGAATCGACCAAATCGAATAAATGGCGCCAAAACAGCAGTCAACTGCTGTCGCGACATCGAAGCCTAACAAGTGCACTGTCAACTCGTCGTCGTTGGTGCAACGAATCTGAGAATCACAAAAATGCACCGCCGAACCTATTGCTCCACTTTTGGTCACACAACAAATGAGCCTTATGGGCACATTTATTTAAATTTATGCAAATCACTTGCGCACTTGCCCAAAACTATTGAGCAACCAATTTGGAAGTAAATTAAATGGAAACTATTGACTGTTGGCTGGACAATGAGGTGAGATGGGGGCAGAGTCAATATGTTGCCATGCAAACAAATATTTCCAGCAAAGCAGCACAAAACAATTCCGCATGTCACATCAAATATCGATGCTAAAGTTTGCCTCCTCCAATGTGCAATGCAAATTCATAAATAGTGCACAGTAATTAAAATGGAACAGCTCATTCTGTGTGCATCTTTCTAAATAGAAACAAATCGATATTGGTGTGTTATGATTGATCAGTGAGAAAGAGTAAGGCCAAAGTAATTAAACCATGGGAGGATCAGTTGTGCTTGAGGCTGTGAACATGTCAATTGCATGCCCGTAAAAATGTCCGTTCAGCATAGTCGATTATTAGATTACCGTGTGGTGAGCCATTAAATGGAAATTAGCTGCACTGCTCAACACCGTCAACTGGTACATCATTACATCGCTCCATACAGGCAATCGATGTCCGCTGTACGGTGGTGCATATGTGCCGGTGTGTATCGTTTGAGGCAATTTGAATAAATCAACACACCATAACCGAGAAGGCCAGAACGGCAATTTGGCGACACACAAGTGGCGCTCTATAAGTCAATGTGAGTGCACTTTAGAGAGCGCGGAGAGTGCAATTATGATTCAAGAGACGACACTCGATAATAGTCGATAGTGTCGAGTCAGTGTGCATGCATGCAATAACCGATCAAGTGGCCGATCAAAAGCCAAACATCGCGCTACAGACTCAGCCAGACCCGAGCACAGACTAAGCCCACGTCGAGACGGTAATTTAATTGAAGACAAACACAAACAAATTAAGCCATTGCGAGATCGAATCGGTGAGATCAAAGTTTTAAATTAGGTTCATTTCTTGCCAAGGCTGCAGCCACAAGTAATACGATCAAGCCAACTAACAAGTGAGCCAATCTGACACATTAGAGGAATTAATTAGCTTGAGACAAAACCTTTCGAAGTTAAAGTGCCGAACATGCCGTGAATGAGTGAAATATCTCGAGTTGGAGCTGTTGTGAGTGAACAGTGCGATCCGAGTGCAAGGTATAAATAGATTGAACAGACTAAATCGGGTTGCATGTTCGGTTGTGGTTATGGCGGGGGCACTTTTGACAGGCACAAGACCACAAGAGTTTACGTCAACTTGGCTATGTGTTGTTTGTGTGTGCCACCCAATTGGCAGTGATGTGAAAGAACTTCACACACACACACACTTGGCCAAAGTTTGTCGGCTTTTGGTGGGTTTGCAACTTTGTACGTTACCCACCGTGGGTAATGAGACACAATTTGCCTAATTCAATGTATGTCGCATACTGTTCCATATTTAGGTCTGTTGTGTCTGACCGGTCACACTAGTCACTGAGTGATTTGTGGGCCACAAAGTGCGTGGACCAGTGAGACTGGCAGGCAGCCAATACACCGAGTGTGTAATGATAATCATAATCGGCGAGCCCGCGTCATAACCTCAAACGTGAATTGCATAGCACACCGAACCCACCGAACTAGCGAAGGAACCTACATACGGTGAAACGCGCGACCACCGAAATGGTCAATCAATTCAGGGTGGGGATTGAGTGCCACAACGAACGGGTAAAGAGTGAAGGCACATATGCATGCATAAGCAATGGAATGTGCTCCAATGGACCACCGAACCAAAGGGCGACACACCAAACACTCGGCATATGGCGAGCCAATTGGTGGCCAACTTGTGCCCATTGTGTGTCTCTGTGTTGGCTGTCTGACCAAAGCAAACTTGCAGTGATCAGTTGGAAGCCTGCACCGAGCCACAGACACAGACCGGGACACATATCTGTCAGTGAGCGAGTCCGGTTGGGGCACTGGGCCAGTGTCACTGCTGCTGGACTAATCATTCAGCTCTCACTGGGCGATTATTTTGATTTACGACCACCGGGGTGGTTCACTGTGACAATCACAATCGCGCCGACCGGACAGTGCAAACACTGAATGTCAAATGTCACTGGGCGCCACTCGTCCCAGTCGAAGTGTACTCAATTTATTGGTCGAATAAGTTTAAATTGACAACTCCTGCACCAACACGACTCTGGTCACTCATCTCACCCGAATGGATCAACTCGATAGATCGATCGATAGGGACAGAGAGTGATATTGTCCATTTGCACTGTCATTGTGCCATCGACCTTGATTGAACGAGACAAGACTCATTGCGAGTTAGTGTGCGAGAGAAGAGCAGCAAGATTTGCGCCGCTGTGATTACCTGCAAAAAGGAAGGAAATGGCCAAATTGGCTCGGCACTAATGCGAAAACAAAGCCAAATAAGTGTACACACACACACAAAAGTGTCAACTCAATTTGACTCGTTAGTGGCCGAGAATTCGAGAATCGAGAATTATGGCCGAATGAACTTAAATTGGCTGATGTTGCAACTAGAAAGTGCACACAGAGTTCAATGAGTTTATACCACTAAAGTGTTGCTCAATATAAACAACACTCGAATCTATTTATTTAATAAATAACTTTTTAATTAATCTTGAATTGAATTAAAAAGACCAGCACGCTTGGTCGCTCACATGTAATCACTAACTGCTAATTGCCATACTAGCCATACAGAAAATAGAACTCGGAAATTGGCTTAAATTCATCAAGTTTTAAGAAAATCGATAACAAAATAAAGTGCACAAATCGCTTGTCTTGGTCATCTTAACCAGCTTTGTCACACAGATAGCATACGGCTTTACTAGGAATGATCAATCAATAAGTTTGTCAAACTTTCTTTGTATAACAAGATTGGTGTACTGCCGAATTTAAAGTTCTATATATGAACTGTATCCGGGAATTTAATGTAATCACTCTCTGCCCCTCCTCCCCCTCTAAACGAATGTCACCTCGAACGTCATCAGGACAGTATGGGAATATGACCAGATTATCCTGTCGGCTTTCTCATGATGAGCCATCACCAACCATTATGCTGTTCATGAATCTCACTCATCAATCATCATCACCATATACGCAACACACACATGTGCACTGCACAAAACTAAAAACGAAATATCTATCCGTTAAAATGTGCGATAAAACAATCGATATGGAAATAATTAGATGAAGTCTATGCTGATGTGAGATTAATGGACTGCCATCAGTGTGTTGAACATTGAACGAGTTCGGTGTTTGTGTGTGTGTGCAATGCACTGCATGGCCATATATTGAGAATGATCACTCGATTGTGTGTTCATTACAATTCAATGACTGCAGTCGGTGATCATAAGCCACACTTGATGGAGGGCAATGTGGCCATCAAGCCATCTATTCCACCACAACAACAGGCAACCCCGATCTCTGTATGCATAGGAAAATTCTTAGTGTCAAGCGGCGATAAAGTGCATTGGGTTAGTGTGCTGTTCGGCTAGATGGGGTAAAATTCCGGCTATGCTCGGCAGGACGGACCAAATTGAAACGATACGGGCCAGATTGGTTCGAGTAGATTGTGTGTGATTGCTACGTACGTAATGAGTGCAAGTGCACCAGAGATTAGACCAAACTGTCGATTATGTTTGTACCACAATGTATGGATAAGCAAATAACAAGTGAAACAGTAGCTCCCATTTGGTCCATCTTCAATGTATGGTAATTGCTCTTGTTGTCTCGTGTGTGTGTGTGCATGTGTATTTGAATAAGCACTCGCAAACAGCACAAAAAGAATCTTCCATTTGTCTAATTAAATCGCATTGATTGCTTACCAAAATAGTCAGATAATTGAAATGTCTCGATTATTGCCCCATTGGCCATTTATCTGACAATCTAGTGGTGGGTAGAGAAGAATGCGTTGAGAGACAATAAAGCCACAACAGTGCTGATTGGCCATTGTAATGAAACAGAAATTAGGTTCGATGTGAGACAGTCCAGTGGAATTGGTTGTGAGAAGTGTGATGTGGCAAATTAGACAAACCAACGGAGACAAAGTGATAAACAATGAGAATGGATGACAGTCATCGAACAATCGATTACCGATCGAGACAATGAGCATACTGAAAAGACTGACTGAGTAATTAAAAGTGCTCCGATTAGGACACATTAGACACATTGTAGCTGACCGAACAATGGCAACAATGTGCGTGAGCCACACATAAATCAACATCAAATTGAAAATGTGCTTTGAACAGCACTTGGAGACGGTTCTGTCGTAAAAGCGGATTAGGTAAAAGTGCAACCAATTGGAGCTCGAATCTTCGATAGTGCAACATTGATTGGCCAATAAACGAGTGCAGTTGAAGCAGCAGTGTGCTACTGCAACGCTATGCGCTTATGAACGTCGAAACAATTGCCAATGCACCGCACACCGTCATAAAACGTGCACCCATTTGTGCTCTATTAATTTGCTTGCCATTTGCATCACTCTCTTTGCACTTGTATTTAAAGTGAAATTCAAATTTTGCCCAAAACACAAATCGAGTCCTCGGAGTGGTGCTGGGGGACAGATGGTGTGTCTTTGGAGAATTTGCAATCAGAAAAGATGTTTTCCATTGCAATTAGCCACCAATGCATAAGGTTTATATAGACTTGAATGAATCAGCTTCAAAGAACGATCAAACAAACCATCAGAGACTTGCAATTGCACTTCCCTCCGAACTGTTACTCCTCACACTGGCCCTACTCGACACTTTACCCTGCTGCTGCTGCTGCTGCATAGGATGGCAATTTAATTCGACAAAATAATAATGAAGCAGTCAGGGTGAGTGTGTGCTTATATTCATAAGCAAGTACTAAATAAGACACAAGAGAATATCGAAGAGCAGACTGAAAGCATGGCCCAACACACAAAACGGCAAGTTCCTTTATCTATTAGCCTCCGAAGACCAACAAACTAAATTGACAAATTAAAATTCAAATTTCAACTAAGCACCAAGTGAAGGGTAAAGTGAGTCACGATGGAATGCCAAATGTCGTTCGTTAGCGCAGTGACGCGCAGTGCATACTTGACTGGGCAAAGACATTTCAGCCAGGTGAGCTAATGCATCGAACGCTTTTCCCTAGTGTGATTTATCACCTTGAGCAAATATTTGATAAGCCAAACTGAGCATAACAAGCCATGTGAAGTGAAGAGTGGCTGTGCCTCTCAACTCGGTAAGCAAAGACCACTGATTCGATGATGACCATTAGCCGAGCAATGAGCAATTGGTGGTGTTTGGCTACTGTTAGGCTTTTTTATTTGGCGTGTCTTTGTGCGTTAGTGAGCGCGCAATTGCTCGTTTCATTCTCTCGGTACACTTGGCAGTAAATTGAATTAGCACACACACACACACACACTCATACACACAGTGGAGAGCATGCAAAAGTCATCGAAACCAATTTGGGTGAGTCGAAGCATCACTAGGGCATAGAGCACCATCGACACACCATCATCATCATCACCATCACGCCACCACAAGCGAATTGGTCCAATTGGACGAGCCACGGTACTGTTGGCAACAACAGCAACAGCAGTACATTCTCATTAAGTTCGGTTGAGAGACAGCCGGGACAAGTCGAGTTGAAATTGAAACAAAGTAAGTGCCACCGAGGCCAAACAAACACTACTCACACACACACACTCACTCTGCCACGCTATTCCCCAGATAAGACGAGTAAGAGTGCAAACAGTGCTACTAATGGCACACAATGACAGACTGATGGGCCACCACCAGACTGACCAGTGAACGGTGGCCACTTACCGTTCGGACCTCCTTTAAATCCGAAAATAATTAATGCCCGATGAAGAGCAGACTCGAAGACTGTGCTCTGCTGAGGGAAGCGAAATTATTTATGTCCAATCAGACGGCACTCGGTCAATGTTGAGTGTGTGAGTAGACATTCGACATATCAACTCAAAAGGAGAGGGAATTAGCACAGACACAAACAAAGCAGATTTGGTCCGAAGACAAAATAGATAACGAAACAGGCAAAAAGCTTAATTAGCACAGACGGCACTACAAGACAAAGTCTTTGTACATTGGCCATTGGGTTCATCAATTCGGTCGGTGAAGGGTCCGCGCGCAAATGGACATTAATAATGCATACTATTATAAATTGCAATATTAACGCTAATATAACATTCAAATCCCGGGACTACCTAGAATAGTTCCAATGTGCACTTCCCTGCACTGAATTACATCACGGACAAATCGCACTACACACAAAGAGAATGTAAAACAATTTTAAAATATATGAACTTAACGTTAATTTAATTTAATTTGTTCACTCTTGCAGTGTTGTCTCAACTTCGAGTTCGAGACTTACAAGGACCTACTTTAAGGTGCTGTTTAATATTTTATTGACTTTGCCAGCGTCGCGCCAGGCTCGTTTTCACTCACTCGTTCTTGTGCGACCAGTTGGCCTTGCGTTTGTGGATGAACGAGTCGATTCCTTCTTTGCCGTCTTTCAACTTTAAATTGTCCACCATGGTACAGCCACCTTGGCTGTGTATTGCGTTGATAAAACAAATAAAATCAATTAGCACTCTCAAGTATGGTCGTTATAATTGTGAAACTAGTGTGTCATTACCTATAAGCAGTGGGCAAGTCGAGTTCGATCTGTTTGTAGAAAAAGTTTTTACCCAAAGCAATCACCGAACGACTTTTAGACAGAATCGACTCTAGGATGGCTTCAGTCTAATGGAAGGGTAATTTAGTGGAAGGGACAGTGACAGTGGTAGACACACATACTTCACTTTCGAGTTGAGCTTCGTTGACCACACGGGTGATCAAGCCTGATGCCAGTGCCTCTGAACAAAGAACAATTCCAAGCAAGATAAGCAAGTGAACTAATCAGACAAAACAAACAGTTACCTTGTGCGGAAATGGTACGACCAGTGAGCACCATGTAAGCAGCCATCTTCAGATTCGCAGACCGAGACACCGCGATTCCTGGCGTAGAGCAAAACAGACCAACATCTGCACCAGGAGTAGAGAAAGAACTTCGTTCAGTGGCAAGCACGATATCACAAGAGGCGACAAGTTGACAACCAGCTGCAGCCGCCAAACCTAATCAAATCAGTAAGGAATGAGAAGAGATGAATGAGAGAGACAAAAGGACTGTAATTAGGTGGGCAATTAGGTGGGCGGGTGGTTGTTAGAGTTGTGCAAGAAAAAGAACATTTCTGGAAAAGTACCGTCAACTTGACAAATCACAGGCACTGCTGAGTTGCGAATCGATAGCATCATATCGCTGCACCGTTGAAATAGATTCGATGACTCGCTTGGACTGAGGGTTGCCTTCAAGAGAAAATGAAACCAAAGAAAAAGATCAAAGTAAGCAAGTATAGTGCAAATGGCAAAGGTAAGCACAATTGTACTCCAAGTGCGACTCGAGTCATGCACGAGTAACACAATAACACAAGTGGGGCCATTACGGAACAATGGAGAGGACATGGCGAGAGATTGTCCGACACTACAAATTTAAATCGTTTTGCTTTGTACTAAACAAATCGAGTGAGTAAACAAGCTGCCGAGCAACTGCATGGAAACGTGTGACAATGCACTGGGCCCAGTCCGACACAAACACACACAGGCAGTAATCCGCATATCATTTGGGCAGTATGGACTCGGTTGGGGAAAAACCATTGAGCGATCATAACATACAAGACACAAGACATTGCCAGAATGGTCCAAAATGAAATGAGAATAGATGGACTCTGAAAAAAGTCAGATCGACTCGAAATGTGCTTCACAACTTGTGTGACATACACAAAGGAACGATTAAAATTTAATTGCCAACCAACATCGCACACAAAAGGCATCACAAAGTGAATGAGTGAGAGATTGTTGGCACATTTGAAGAGAATCTAATGTGACCATTAAGTTCATAATTAATAAGTTGATTGAGGGCCAGTGAGTGTGGCCATCAGTGGCCAACCGAGTTACCATCGAAAGGCAGTGGAGTCCTTGGCACAAGAACTGCTGGTCGAGTTTCTGGTGGAATGCCTCCATTTGTTGTGGGTTCATGCACACATTTTGGTAATTCACTCTAAACTGCTAAAGTTTTCGGTGTACCACAGCCAGTGAGCTATTCAGTAAAAAGTTGCATTACAAGTTTTGTGTGTGTGTGTGCAGAAATTTTAATTTAATTTAAATCTTTCCATTGGCAATTAGATTCGGTAATGGGATTCGTGGGGCGGGACAGTAAATTATTATTAAATGGAAATGGCTGAATTTACATAGACACACAGTGACATATGTCAAGACTGGCATCGACAGTGTGCTGCAGGAGTGAAAGAAGCATTTGCAGCGTGACTTGGCTGCAGCCGCCAATAGCTAACACTGGCTAATTCGATTATACCATCAAGTCTGCAGGATCGAGATCGAAGCAGCACTGTGAGTCGCCCTTGTGAGCACTAATTAAATCGACAAAACACAAGACCAGAGAAACCAGAGAAATGGCACAATAATTGAGTTTGCAACAAATTGAAATCTGCCTTGCAACTGTTCAGTGCATTGAGTCACAACTTCTGGCCAAACCAACTCTACACAAACACAACTACTGACACACAAACTTTATGGAACAGTTCAATTGTCGCAACGATATTAAATTACGACCAGTCTATTATCACAAAGCGGGCCAGTAAGGGCCACACTAACCAAAAAGAGCCAATAATGTCCATGTCCCGCTATGTTGCATTGGCACAGGCACAACTCCATCTTGGCCCATTCTGGTGTTATCATACATTCACTAGGGCTCATCACCATTCGAGCGTGAACACATAGCACCTCATAAATTATAATTTGGATTTAAACTTGCTCCCAATGATAAAGGTAATAATAATAGACAAGCCAGACAGACACACACACACAAATAGTAGAATTGGTATGCTTTACCAATACGAAAGAAGCTCGAGTTCGATCAAATCTGCAACAAGAAGAGGCTAGAATCCAAGTAAAAGAAATACAAAAAGATAAAAAGAGAATAAATAAATACAACAAACACAAATTCGATAAATAAATTCAATTCCCATAGACCAACAGAGAAATAGTAGTAGTCTGTTGCCTAGGCAAGAGGAAAAGTACAATTTAGAATAGTGTCAAATCTTTGGTGCAAATTCCAACAGAAAGTGTAGAAGCAACACAAACACACAAACACACACAAGTCTGCAGACAATGATCGTGTGCCTAGATGGCAATAAATAATAATTTATAGAGCAGAGTGAGAGAACAACCATGGAGAGGAATATATAAATAAACATCAATCGAAACGAAAATGTGTGCATGAAAGTCAAGTGCAAGAGCCAATCGAGAGGTTATGCACACATAAAAAACACAAATGCGGCACATGTACACACTCGAATCAAACGTCCGTTTCGAGTCATATATTTTACATTTGGTAAATAATATATTCCGACCAGAAGTGTTATTCGATTGCAATAGATATTCTCACGAACTCTACAAAAGTAAAGAGAGATGTGCCGCGTTCAGTTTGGCCCGGTGCCGGAAATTTCCACTGTGAACCAATTGGAAAACGATCGAGAGAGTGAACGAGTGAGAGCACAAATTACTGTTACTCCTACAGTATTGGCACTACTACTGTGTGTGTGTTCGATTGCAATTGACCTGCTAATGCGTGCCCGCCGAGATATCGAAACTGTCAAATTGAAGAATAAAAAAGAACAGATATGATGATCAATCGAGATTAAATTTATAAAATATCAATTCAAATCGAATTACTTACACACGAAAGAACACTCGCGAAGATACGAATCATTCGCGGGTAAATGTCAGTTCCAATTCGAAATTGAGAGGCAATCGAACTGTCACAATCGTCATTATTAATATGTCAATTCGTCATATTCGAAAGCAATCATATCGTTAATTAAGTGACTAATTGCACTGACTGTTCCATACTGCCAGTGCTGATACTGACAAGATCGCACATACATTCACAAACATATAGATTGCACTCACCAACTCCTTGAGGTCGTGTCCAGAGGAGAAGACCTTTCCTCCGTTGGCGTTGATCACGATTGCACGAAGCTTCCCTTCCGGATCTCTTAGGTGCTGATTTAACTGTTCAATCATGGACAGTGATAGGGCATTTCTGTGAGTGAGGCAGAGAGGAATAAGGAAAGCATATCAAAATAGATTAGATTGCGCGCACCAATGCAGAATGTATTAATGTAGCAATAAAGGAGCAAAGTAAAAGAAATGGCCATCCAGTGATGATGCCGTAATAAATTATTGATCCCTACTGCTCATATCCATCATCGTAATCTCATATTATAATCTCGAAATAAAGAATATTCTCTCCATTTGGCATGTAATCATAAATGTGAGTGTGCATTACTAGACATAAGAAACTGCCAACAGAGCACAAAATGAACTTGAAAGTGATTCCATGAAAACTAGCACTCCTAAACATAGCACACGTCAATATCATCTGTATTCAAAAATGTATCTTTACACATGCAAGTGGTTAAAATTTAAAGATTTACAAAAGTGTGACTAATATATAATAAATAAGTAAATTGTACATCTCAAATCTCACTCAGTGTCAGTGACACAAACATACCAAATGCAGTGAGGACCTATAATTTGCAGACAAATACATTAGGTTTAGCAACAAAAAATAATGTATAATCATGAGGATGATAAATACATGCGACATTATAAATCAATTGGAACAAGCAAGCGGCAAACAAGAAATGAGATTCTCATACTTGGATCGAGTTAGTGGTGTTAGCCGCTAACACTACTAGCTAACAGTTAGCGCACATAATCACACTGAGACAAATTACAGAATTAAATTTGGTGCTAATAATATAGGGAGACATATATTTGGTAAATAAGCCAAATATTAGATAGAAACAAATTACAGTTGCAGACAAGAGGCAACGAGAGACAACGAGAGGTAATACGAAAAATCGAAAGCCTATCGTGCTTTATCTGCATAATTTCATTCGATCGGAAAATATAATAATAATAATATTGATGATGATCAATATAAAACGCTAAATAAATACAAAGTCATTATTACTAAAGCCAGCAACAGTGTAGAGAAAGAGGATCGATTAATAATGAATATAATCACTACTTATGGAGGCAAACATCGCGGGCCAAACGAATAAAAAGAGATAAATAAATACACTTTGCAGGAGATGCTTTAGTTTAGCTTCGGTTCTAATTAGCTAAAAGCTTTCGATGAATATTACCAAGCTCATCATCATCATCGTCATTGAGTATATGCAAAGTACTCGGCATTAATATTATTTTCCACACACATACAATACAATGATTGTCAGAATGGGAATACATAATTAACCCCACACGAGAATTCGGTGCACCGTAAAACATTAGCCAAACCAAAAGCAAACAAAAAGTGTACTAAAAATGACAAAAAGAAAATGCTTGAATGAATAAAAAGGATTTGTTTACCTTTTCTTTGGATTGTTTAGAGTTACCCAGCGAACAGCCGTAACTTTGTCTTCGTTGACCAGCACAATAGGCTCCGAACCATGATGATGATGAGATGATTGAGAGAAATGTGATTTACTCAAATAATATTGATGCTGTTGCACTTGACGGACACTGATTCGATTCTTTTTGGCAGAAAACAATCGATTTAGATGCTGATGAACACATCGAACTTGTGTTTGTTGTTGACGGCCAATAAATTGAAGCTAGAGAATGAAATGATGCAAACGTAAATTGACAGTGTGCGGATATTGAAAGAGAAAGAATACATTTACATGTGTTGGCTTGATTGAGGCAAGTAATTTGGACATTTTGCAAATTGATTCTAAGTAAATTGTTCTATTTGGAGGTGATGAGCGAATGGCAAAGAAATTTGTTAAGCAGACAATCTCAACGGAGAGCACAGTCAAATGTACTCACAGCAAAGACGATCATGTCATGCCGTGCGGCTCGCACCACAACAACAAAACATAATCACGTGAATTGGCATCAGGCAAAAATATGCTCCGAAACTATTCTCCCGCCAAATTTAATGCATTTAAGAGAAATTTTCCCAAACTAGATAACACAAATTAAATATAAAATTGAGGTTTATACTAGTCATTAATTCATTGGATTCATTAAATATTTAGAAATCAAATTAATGCAAAATTCACCATTGCCTCGAGAGATTTACTACTACTCTAATGGAGAATCGATGCTGGGCTAATGATAAGAAATATAATTTAATAATGAAATAATATTGGCTATATTATAATATAATAATATAGCAATGGTACTTTTTGTTGGACAACGGAAACGCCAATAATATAAGAAATATAATCAAATACAATTGTAAAACGAGTACATTTCAATAACAAACGAATGTTTAAAATTGATAAAATCAACAAGGATATAGGTAAAGTGTAAGATCGATTTCGCTTTGATTGATTCAATCACATATCACTACGAATAGTTGGGTCAGATCGGTTCAGTGCAGCTCGCCAACGGGCGCATTGTCCAGCCAGAGTTTGTGCATGTACAGATACAGGTTGTCGGTGACTGACACTTTGTATGGAGTGGCGTTCAGCAGACGTTTGATGTCGGGACGAATTTGGCTCAGTGACTTCTTCACTCGAGCCCTAATTTCAGGCAATGTAGGAATGTCTTTTTGCAACTGTAAACAAATTGGTAAAAAAACATTCGGCATTCTTTCGAGACATACCTTTCCATCTGCCCACCAGACCTCAAGCAACTTTTCCACTTTGGTCGGTGTGGCATAACACCTCTTTGATTCTTGAAAAGGATGACGACACAATATTTTCTGGCCAACTTTTGGTGCCTCCTCGTCACTGTTGGTCATTAGATCAACCAGAGCAAAGCCTTCCCGGCCGTACAAACGATAAACATTTTTACGCGATGGAATGGTCACTTTCTCAACGTCTTGACTCAGTTTAATACAAGCATTCCGATCTACTTCAACCAACTGAAAAAAATAATAACAGTAGAGTGAGCAAACAACGAGAAACATGACAAAATAGAAAGTCACCTTGTAGACACAACCCAGAGCCGGTTGTTTTTGGCATGTCACCAGATGTGTGCCAATCCCGAGTGCGTTAATTCGATGCTTTTGTTCGTTCAACGAGATGATAGTCTCTTCATTTATATCGTTACTGACAATAATCATCAGCGAAGGAAACCAGTCCAATTTGAAAGCTTTAGCAACCTTGGTAAAGATCTCAAAGGCAACAATGGATTGATAAGCCAGATCGCCACTGTCGATTCGAATGCCCACAGGACGGTAACCAAGTTGATCAAGAGCTAAAGCAACGGCACAAAAGTTGAGAATTCCAGACCTAGTAAACAAAACAAATAAAACCAAAATTAGTTTCAAATTATCAAATTAATTTCAATTGAAATATGTTCCTAACGAGTCACTAAGTCAGGATTAATCATTGAGTAAGAAACAAGTAAAGTGGTTAGTAAATGGCACTTTGTGCATAAAGCATTGCAAGTCTAAACTATAGTAGTAAAAGTGGTATACTTTGTACATTGTACAACCCAGCTTGGTGAGATACATACAAAAGTTTGGTTCTATCGTTAGAGCTATCAAGTATTGCAGGCAATGGTTTGGGCAAATGGTCAGCAGCATGATTGAATAGTACTGGACTGGCATGATGCTTGCTGAACGATTTGGTAGAGATTGATTGTTTGGCAATTGTTGAGAGCGATTGCAAGAGTTATCAGTTTGGGGAATCAGTGGAAAGTGGATAATAAAAAAGGAGAGAAAACAAATAGAGAGAAAATTGTTAAAATTGCAAATATTCAAAAGCTATTATACAATAATAAATGTTAGAAAGTCTGCGTTATTTGAAGCTATAAGTCAAAGAGTAGATAGTAGTCTACAAGAGAGTTTAAACAACAACAAAAAACAATTCGCATACTTTATCATATCGTATGTATCGACGAGGGCCATAAATGCGTTTGGAAATGCGACTGCATATGCGATAAATGCTATCTGTACAGAAAGAAGATATACAAAAGTTATTGCCACCGCACTCGACCAGTCAATGTTCACACAAATGTACTTACAAATTCGCTTGAACTAGATTCGGACGATAGCACGTTAAGTAGTTTGGACAGTTTGGTTTTAAACTCAAGTGCAACTTGATAAAAGTCGACCGTATCACCAGTTTCCTTGGTCCTTAACATATACTGCAAACCATAAAATGTCAATTAAATAAAATTAAATAAATTGAATATACTTACTTTGTTCGTTAAATTTTCCTCACTCATATGGTTATGTGACATAATGAACGAGTGTGCATGTGTTCCCTTCACTGGAATTCCGTACATTCGACCAGCTAATAGATTGCTAGTACCATCAAAGCCACCAATGTAAGCATATTTCGAGGCTAAACAACAACCGAAAAACAAATCAATCGAAATGTTCCATACAATAAAATAATAATCAATGATAACAATCAATACCTGATAGGCCGCCATCAGGTCCTTGCGCGCGTCGAAGTCCAAACTCATACAGTTGAATCTTTCGATCATCAATGGCAATGCAATATCGTGAGGCATTGGTGGCAATTAAGCTAAATCATAAATATAATGTTAATTACTACTACTAATAAATCTAAACTGAACAAACCTAGCATAGTTGACCAAGGTAAGAAGTGATGTCTCCAGCAGTTGACAAATTGCAAGTGGACCTTCAATCCTCATGAGCGGCTCTTTAGGAAAAACAACCGAACCCTCGGGTACTGAGTACAATTTGATATCTTTGGCAGTGACATTTGAAATGTAATCAAAAAATTCTTCATTCACTGGTCCAAGAATAGAACGAAAAAAGTCAATATCTGTAATAACAAAAAATAAAATAAAATGATACAATCGATATTTAAAGAAAGTATACCATCATCGCAATAGAAAAACCCTTGCAAATAGTTGAGACATTCCTCAAGACCAGCAAAAACGGTAAATTCGCCACCAAAAGGATTTTTGCGGAAAAAGATGTCAAATACCGCATGTTGATTGTGCATGCCGTTCCTCCAATAAGCATATGTCATCGTGATTTGATACATATCTATGGAATTATTATTAGTTCAAATTAAGTGCATTACTTATTTTCATAATTACCAGTTAGAAGTGGCATGTGGATCTGTCTGCAACATCTTGCATGTGAACTTTCACCATTTGTGAGGTGATTGGGAAAGTGATTTGGAACTTGCGACGAAGACATATTTTCGTTGCAAGTTATTTGACGCAGATAGATGGAAAATACTTGAGGCAAGGTTTGCCTCAGTCGGCGACTTAGAATCAAATGTGAGTGATGATAGATAAATTGATGATTGTCTTTTATTGAGTAGATGACTTAATGACGATCACATGAAGACTTGGGAACGGTCGAAGTGCGCGTGAAATGACTTGAGTGAATGAGGCAATAATACTATTTATTACTGTAAGACTGTAAAACATTCATTCTCTTTCGTTCTTAGACTTTGTTTCTTACTTTTCACCATTGGAAAGCAAAAAATAAGAGAAAAATTCACAAATCATTAGCCTTCAGACAATCAGAAAGCGAAGTCCGATTCGATTATCTCCAGGAAGGCACAAACTTGTATTGAATAGAGAAAGCGAATCATGCGAATTCAAAAGTGCAGTGTCTTTCCTTGTTCGGTGGCAAGCAACCACTAAATCAATAAAAAAAATCTGTTCAAAGGCCAGTTATCTAACGTAGTGGTTGCAACTTTGCCACTGGCACGCATCGAGTCATGTAGTTGTCGTCATGTCATTCGGGGGTTGTTCTTCTTGCTGCCACTCTGGTTATATTTATCTCGTGCCTATTGCACGTACATAAAGCGTGCGGCACAGTTTTATCAATTCGAATGGAGAGGAAACGTTTTTGTGGGCAATATTAAAATTTTCGTCCTGTTGTTAGATAACTTCTTCTGCCAAAACGAGGAAGCATGCTAAATATGTGTTTGTGCAATTCAGGAAAGTATGCACACACTCGTGAATTAGTTAGACTTGAAATGTAGACTGCCTTGCAGCAATCACGAGGAAATGTAGAGCAGAGAAAGTGTTCCAAAGCGAATCGAGGTCAGGTGAGAACTGCGAATGAACTGAAATACACTTTCACTTGCACCCCTCCAACTGTGTGTTGTTGACATTCACATCAAAGTCACGTGAAACGAGCATGCCCACAGAGGACGTTACGTAAAGAGAAAAACATCAAAACAAACAAAGTTGTGTCAATCGATTTAGTGCACATTCCTAGTGGTTTTTGCCCATTTGCCATTGACACAGTGTAGCAATGCACCATAACAACAAAAACACATGAATGGTTTCTCTCAACAAACTACATCATCTGATTACTTTATTAGTTTTATATGTCAATTACATCAAAATTGATCATGTGAGCCGTGTTTTAGGAGGGGAGAGCAAGGAAAACTGTTCAGTACGATTGGTCTTGCCATTGAAATAAACGACAAATGTGTTTTGCAATATTGAATATTCGCTTGATTGCATCTTAATGGAAATCTCGTATCGGTGGCAATCTGCTCGAACGTTGGCAATTTTTTCTTAATTGCTCAATTTAACCGTTCATTTATCATCTACGTATGGAGCCATCAACTCGGCGTTTTGTAAATTATTCTGTTGGAAGTATTGCAAAAACAAAAAAATCAATCAAAATTAACAAGAAATACATTTAAATACAAACCTTAAGCAAATCAGCCAACAAGTTATAATTGACTTTTGATGGTTGTGGATAGAAACGTTTTGCCTCATTAAAGGAACGACAATTCCTATGGTCAATCTGGCACATCATCTTTCGGCCCAAATAATATTGGCGACATTATCGTTTATGACGATTCACTTACGGAACGACAATTCTAAATTAAAATATAATTAATAATTAAATAAACGAATAAGCAAATTGAAGACACTTACCCTATGGTCAATCTGATGAGTGTTAACAAAGCCAAAAGAAAATAAGTCAATAAATTGAAAACATATTCCACAATTCAAATAATACCTGGCACATCTAGATAATGATAATCACAGATTAATTGAATAAATAATCATAATAATAATAGATCCGTTACCATCTAATTTTTGACGTCACAAAGAGGCATCGAGTTTGGAAAAACGAATTTATATAAACATAACAGTCAATGGAGTGTAATTATTACCTTTCGGCCCTAAAAAACGAATGAATTATTTTCAAATAAATCACTTCACATCTAAACTTACCAAATTTATCTAAAATGCCAAGTTGAGAAATTGAATTAAAATGATAAAACAAGCAGGTCAAAATGTTAGACAGCTTATCCCTCGTTTCCATTTGCCAATATCAGCGGCTGTTATCAGCTCCGCTGATTCTGGCTGTGTTTGTTGCGACGATTGAGCTTGTCCATTGCTGTTGGCTATAAATGGAGATAATATCAAATATTAGTTAGATTATACATTCCACCTTTATTAAATTTTAAAAAAATTAATACACTCAAAGAAATTTTACATCGGAAAACATCGTTCAATTCAGAGGCGTAAACGACGCCAATGACAGAAAGGAGTAAAACAAGCAAAACAGCGTTCGATTGCATTCTTGAAAGTTTACACTTTGATTTTGAGTATAAAAAATCCGAAAAGATGCAAATAAACTACACAAATGCAAAACGATAAAATCAGTGTTTCACACAAACAAAACGAGAAACTTAGAGCCAAATGTTCAAATGCAAACCAAAATGGCCTGACCTGATGCTTTTATAACAAACCAACCTAAGAACAAACGGACATGACGAACATTGTGCACATTATAATATATTACATCGATTTGCACTGGATTTAAATGTCATTTATATTAATAATTCTGCACATTTTTGGCCAAATCAAATCTCGAATGAACTTTTTATGCGAAGATCAAACAAATAAAGCACATCTTGCAAGATAATGCAAACTTATTAGCAATAAATACGTGATTTTAGGCAAATGCTATATACCTTTTTGATTATTGAAATATTCTACCGGGAAAACTCTGTTCATCGAGCTGTTGAGATCATTTGCATTTGGTGTACAATTAGTAAATTGAAGGTTGTCAATTAGCAGTGTCAATCGAGCGAATTATAATTGTAAACGGATCTACATTTTCCTACAACTCATTAGTTAAATTTATCGTCATTATTCAGTTATATTGGCAAAAATATCCTGTATAATTTAGATTTCTTAGCTCGGAAACAATTTCAACTTTGTATCCAACCACTGATGACCATTCACTGACCAAAAAAATATTATTGCCATTTTCAATGCCATGACCGATTCGTCCGATAATGGCCAAGCCGATAAAAAGTTCCAACATCCACAAAATCGAGACAATTCCTAAGCATGATTAATGAGGTCTTCGTGTTTAATAATAATATTGAGAGGAACCAAATCATAAGTAATGACACCAAAAAGACATCATTCGATAACCGAGAATAAAAATAAATTTAATAATGAAAAAATAAAAAATTTTATTAATACCGAGTTAACCGAAAACCAAAAGCCTGAACACATTCGAGTGCGTAAACAACATTAATACAAATACCGTTAGGATTGAGATTTTGTATTCATTTGACACAGGAAAATATCACGCTGAGTTTGTGTGACGATTGTGTGAATGTTAGAGAAATGCATTTCGGAAATGACCTCAAATGACCATTGGTCATACGAGCATTTTGCATTTCCAAAGCTGGTGACATTTGACTCGAGGATAAACAAACTTTGAGGAGTTGAAGAGCCGAATAGAAGCGGCAAGCCAACAATCGATGTCATTATTCGATATATCGATTGTATTTGCTTTCTCGCCGTGTGTTTGCAGACGAGGAGAGGGCAAACCAAACAGACTGCATTGGACTCTTTGCTGGAGCACGTAAGCTTCAACTGATATTATCCTCGTCCCGAATCAATTCTACTGACCATCTCCAAAATAAGGACATTTTGCCATAAAGACAGTCTTGATCATTGAACTCATCATTTCAGTACAAACCAACCACTGTCAATAGTTTCTAATTTTGAATTTAGTTATGAATTTTCTACAAGCGACACGACTTCTCAATCAATCTCTGCCGGCCAGTGTCCGATTCTGTCGACAGCTAATTTCGCCTATTTCTTCAACGCAATTCAACCAGAAGAAATGTACTTCAAGCCGAAACTTCTCATCCACAAGTCGGAAGAATGAAAAGGCAAACGTAAGTCTAGATATAAAGTGTCATTAGTGAGTTGTTTGTTAGCGTTCTATTTGAAACGAACCTAATAGTTTCGTATTCCTTTCGATAGCTTTCCAGTTATCAAATAATCGATCACGATTTTGATGCAGTCGTTGTCGGTGCTGGTGGTGCGGGTCTTCGTGCCGCTTTTGGTTTGGTCGAGAAAGGCTTCAACACGGCTGTGGTCACAAAGCTATTCCCCACTAGATCTCATACGGTAGCTGCCCAAGGTGGTATCAATGCCGCACTTGGCAATATGGAACCTGACGACTGGCGATGGCACATGTATGACACTGTCAAGGGTTCTGACTGGCTCGGTGACCAAGACGCTATCCACTATATGACCCGTGAGGCCCCTGAGACTATCATTGAGGTAAGCTTTCTTTACATCATCGAAAAAGTACATGTACATGTACAACTTACTAATGGGTTGTCTCGTGATATTTGTTTCTTCAGCTTGAGAACTACGGCATGCCTTTCAGTCGAACGCCAGAAGGAAAGATCTACCAACGTGCTTTCGGTGGACAATCGTACAATTTTGGCAAAGGTGGCCAGGCTCATCGATGTTGTGCAGTTGCTGACCGTACCGGTCATTCACTGTTGCACACTTTATACGGCCAATCTCTTCGATATGACTGCAAATACTTTGTCGAATATTTTGTTCTCGATCTGCTCATGGAAAATGGTGAATGTAGTGGTGTGCTTGCACTTTGTCTCGAGGATGGCACTCTTCATCGGTTCCGTGCAAAGAACACTGTACTTGCCACTGGGTAGGCATCACACATCTATATCCATTGTATCAATTTTGTTCTTGTTTATTCGCTTCCAGTGGCTTTGGCCGTGCTTACTTTTCATGCACTTCTGCCCACACTTGCACAGGTGACGGCACCGCAATGGTCAATAGAGCTGGCCTGCCAAGCTCTGATCTTGAGTTCATTCAATTTCACCCAACTGGAATTTATGGCGCCGGCTGCTTGATAACTGAAGGTTTGTCAGCGATGATTGAGTAATGACTTTGATCTAATTTTGTGAATGATTGAACATTGAACAGGTTGTCGTGGTGAGGGTGGCTTTTTGATCAACAGCGAAGGCGAACGATTTATGGAAAGATATGCTCCAAATGCTAAGGATCTCGCTTCCCGAGATGTCGTTTCCCGTGCAATGACCATTGAAATTCGTGAAGGCCGAGGCGTTGGTCCTGAGAAGGATCATGTTTTCTTGCAACTACATCACTTACCTGCTGAGCAACTTGCTCTCCGACTGCCTGGAATCTCTGAGACAGCTATGATTTTCGCCGGTGTTGATGTAACGCAAGACCCAATTCCAGTGCTGCCTACTGTTCACTACAACATGGGTGGAGTGCCTACTAACTACAAGGGCCAAGTGATAACTTACGTTAATGGCAAGGATGTCGTAGTGCCTGGCTTGTATGCCGCCGGTGAGACAGCTTGCGCTTCTGTTCACGGGGCCAATCGATTGGGCGCCAATTCCTTGTTGGACATTGTTGTGTTCGGTCGTGCCTGTGCGCACACCATTTCGGAGACAAGTAAACCAGGCGAAACTGGTCCTGCATTAAAGGGAAACTCCGGTGAGGCTTCAATTGCAAATTTGGACAAAATGCGAAACGCCAATGGCTCAATTCCCACTGCTGATCTCCGCTTGAAGATGCAAAAAGACATGCAAACATATGCTGCTGTTTTCCGAACTGGTGAATTACTTGAAGCTGGTTGCCAAAAGTTGGAAGAAGATTTTGCTCTGCTCAAGGACCTTAAGGTGAGTTGCCATTTGCCGCTCGCACACAGCAGACTGATTCTGCCATAGAGGCGATTTGAATTGGCATACAATGATCAATGCACAGGCCACTTGTGGTGGCAAAGGCAGACACAAAGCCACACTGCGTTTACGGCGCATTGATCACGTAACCGGCGCGACTTCTTTCACTTTGGCGGTGCACTCTGTATGTGATGTCTGGTGTCGTCTGCCACACAATGCACCGAGAGTTATCACACCTCATTCGCAAACACAGGTACACGACTAACCCTTTGAGGGGTGGATGATGCTTCACTGGGCACTGCTGCTTAGCTTTTGACTAGTTCGATTGAGAATCAAATCATAGTGCCTCACTCGTATCTTCCTCAAATGGAGCGTAATTTAGCACATTCACGCGGTGAGCGCGTTGTGATTGACACGCGGCTTGCTTGAGGAAAATGTGTGATGCTATGGATGGCAGTTAAATTTAGATTGGCTATGAGATAGTTTGAGCACAGGCGAATTAATGAATGTCTCCTTGATGGTCCACTTCTAATGAACCATCTGGCCACTGGCCACTAGTGATTGAGTTTCGGTGTCACTGAGAAATATTTCTCTCACGCGAACAGAGTCTATCTGCACTTTGGCTGGTGCACACGTTGCGCTAGACGGTTGAGTGTTTCGCCGAAGGCCAGTGAATCACGATCACAACGGATGCTTTTGTCTTGGCCATCACTGTCTATGACTATCGCAGTTGGTTGTCTCGCGCAATGACCAAACTTTGACACTTGTGCAAGACTACTTCGTCGTTTACGCTTTTCTCTAAAGTGGCCTTATCGTCTCACAGTCTTATTTGTTTCAGTGTATCATTTGGCCTCATTGTGTATAAGGCCAATCGTCATCATCAATACCCACGCCATTCGTGGCATTTTTGTGTCGAGCTTATCTGCTTGACACTGTGCGCACACTTTACAAACTATATGCCAATGCATTTCCTTGTTATTGGCAGGAAAGCAATCAATTGCTAATTGAATGTGATTGAGCCAGTCAATTAGCCATTTTGCATTAGGCATTAGACACGAGCCATTGAGTTGCTGTTGCTGTATTGGTGGCTAATCGATTCAAAGTTCAATACACCTCAATACCGAGTACACGATCCATGTGCGCCCAAGGGAGTAGTCACTCAGCAAACTGCTGATGACACCACGCAGTGTGCTGCCTGGCTTATTAGCTAATCGTCACTAACGACTCAATTCCAATCATACAACTGCTTTACATTCTCTCGATCATCAAAGCAAAACACTTGCCCGGGTGCACAAAACAGACAAAACAGTAAAGTGATGCGCGCTATGACGATCTGTCAGTGTAGAGCTTTCATATCTGGGCAGCACTAAATATAGCCAGTCTCGGTATGGTCCTGTGTTGTGTCTCGATTGACCGGGTAATTGGTGGCAATTACCAATGCTCGATCATGGCACTCATAACAGTCTCAATCGCGTCACTCAATTTGTTGCCTGGTCTTGTCACAATCGTGACATTAGTCGATCAAGTGGCCTCACTGTCCTGTCGATCTCATTCCAGCGCATTCCTCGCTCTATTCTGTGGCACAGATTGCCTCCGCGAGCAACAGGCCAAATGGCAATCGGAAGCCATCTAATCGAGTCACTTGTCATTTCGCCTCTCACTTCCTCTGTCTTGTCTCACTTGTTTGTCTATTCGGCGGCTCAGTGGCCTTTGTGTCTTTGTGCGAGTGCAGTGGTTAAATGGTCAGTGAGTGATCTGTGTTGAGTCTAATTCTAATTTTGTACGTCCATTTCCTCTGCACATGCCTCCATCACTGTCTTGTCTTATCCTTGTGTCCCGCAGTCATCTGAGTTAATTTCCATTTTCACTCTCGTCTTTGCAGTGCCACTGTGTGCTATCCATTACATCCATTACTGCAGTAGCCATTCTCGACATCTGCCATTCTCGGCACTGTCATCTGCGGCAGGAGGACATCTCCTTAACCGTGTTTCCTTTTAATTTGTGTTTTCCTTGTTAATGTTAGCCTCTAAACATGCCTTGAACAGTCGAGTTATGCTTCACACTCAGGGAATCTAGGTTCTGGGCTGTCTGTTATCGTAGACGTTATCACTGGAGAGGGCATTAGCAAAATTAGCATGTCTCTATTAAAGCGACTTAAAGGTCCCATTACTGGGCCGAACGCAACACATCGTGCCGTCACATCACTGGATGGTCAGATAGTGGTGTGGCACCTTTGTGTGTGTGCTCGGGCATGCAAGACCGATCGAGTCTTTCCACGTGCTGTGTGGCGCACTTTTGATGAATGAATCGATTGGTCCCACTATCGATGATTGATATGCCCTAATGCGTCTACTGTGCACGGCCTCTCTCACTCGGCCGATGTGATGACCTCGAACTCGTTCGGTGGCTTTGTCTTAATGCCGTTGGACGCGATGACTTCACTCTTCACCCATCCATCGAAATGATCAAGACAGGTCACACATGGCAGGCACACTCGAAGCCTTCGAGTCGAAGGATACCCGCTCAATCGAGAACGGTACTGACACAACCGTGATGGCAGATAATCGAGTGACCGACTTTGTAGGTACACACTCACACAATCGACACACTCACTAGTGCTTTGTTTTGCCCGAGCCAAGATGTTTTGATGGAAAGGCATGAGAATGAATGCAGTCCGTTGATAATTTATTGTATCACTCGATGATCGGACAGCGCCACTGTCGGTCGGTCGGACTCGATCCGCTGCGTGTCGAAATGTTTCCTTTTATTATTCTAATGCCACCTAATTGGCCCAATCATTTATATTTGCCATGTACGAGATCGCTATCTGCCGCTGACCTGATGTTTGTCTGCACGGAATGAATGAACTGACTGATCTGTTTACTCAACACCGTTGCTATATACTAATACTGTTACCATTGCATTCGTACAGGTGAGTGACCGAGGATTGGTCTGGAATTCGGACCTTGTAGAAACGCTGGAATTGCAAAACTTGATGGCCAACGCTTTGATGACGATCAATGGAGCTTCTGCAAGAAAGGAAAGTCGAGGAGCCCACGCACGAGAGGACTACAAGGACCGAATCGATGAGTTTGACTACAAGAAACCACTCGAGGGACAATCCAAGGTGCCAGTTGAGAAACACTGGCGCAAGCACACACTCGCCACTGTTGACCTGAATAATGGCAAAGTTAAGCTCTGGTACCGACCCGTCATTGACCAGACTCTCAACACCGAGTGTAAGACTGTGCCACCGGCGGTAAGAACATACTGAGATGGACCCAACTGCACCAGCCACAAACATCCTGGTCGTTTGTTGCCTTCTAGTGCTCATTCTGTTGCTTTTGATCAGCAGACAGTGGGAACACTTTTGGCCGCATTTGCTCAGTTATCAACATCGAATTCATGTAAAAAGTACTAAATTATTTAATAATGTAAAGCAAATAAACCATTTATTTAAATATTTAAATATGCTTGGTCGGTGATTTACAAAAATGTCAACAAACAAACAGTTATAAAAGGTCGAGGTCGCAATTAGTGGAAATAGATACACGTGCAACGGGCACTGAGGGAGAGGGCCATTGTACAAGGGAGGGAAAGGCTCAGTGGAGATAAATCACATTACGGTACATAACATTAGCGGGTTAGGTGCGAGACTGAGGTGTCGAGTGCAATGGCTTGTGGCCATTGGCGTGCGGGCACAGGTGTGGTCCGGCAGGACATTCACAAAGGCCACTGTCCACCGAGTGCCATTTAATTATGAAACACAACAAGTCGGCAATTAATGCTCTGGCGCACCGAGGTGAAGAGTAAACATGGAGGCGATTTAAATGCGACGATTGGAGGCCAATGAGACGCACACGATGAGGCCAATTAATAGTGCACTAATTGCCAGTGCATTGTTTTGCTTTGTGTAGATGGTCATGAGATGGGATGATGGCGATGTATGAGATGAGATTGACTGGAGGTGCGCGATGAGGACAGTTGACTTAGACTTGGAAGTAATTGACAAAACAAATATTACAAGGAAACTTGACTTGAAAGACTCGAAATACGGTTGCTTTGACTGTTCCCATTGGGCCACACATTGCAATCAATTAGTTGTGTATAGCTTTGCGCTTTCGGGCGGCCAACATCTCGTAAAAAGGGCTTCGACTTACGCTAGCTCGAATTCCCGCCACCCATGCATCTTTCTCCTCGGCTGTAGCAGAGGACAATCGATAGATTGAGTGGCGACCTTCAATCACACGGCCCTCGGTGTCGGTCTTGCAGGCCTTGATCACCTCACCAATGCTTGAATAGAGTTCAAAGCAGTTTTGTCTGCCGCCTCGATCACTGATTTCTCGAATGTCCACATTTTCCAGCGGAATGATACCTCGAGGTTCTTTGTCGGTGGTGTACTCAAAATAGTAAAGGCATTTGTCATTGAGAATGAACCATCGCCGTTTCCAACCCTTGTATCTGCCACCTTGTTTCCACAACCATCCTTCTCGATCTGGATTGAAAAATGTGTGCATCAAATCATTGCCATCGTCTTCGGGAATTTTAAATGGCTCTTGTCGGATACTATCATACAGCGAGATCAGCAATTGTTTGGGCAGGTCACCACCATTGTTAATTCCTCGGTTCATCACAATAAACTTGTCGGCGGTCATTTTGTCCTTCACATTTGGGTTGTGTAACGAGGTGTTGAGCATAATAATAGCGAAACTAAGCACGAAACAGGTGTCAGTATTGCTAAACACACCCGAGTTTTGTTGACAGTAACGGGCAGCAAACTTTTCCATCATTCGGTCGATCTTTTGGGCCTCACCAGGCAGTCTAAAAGACCATAGGAACTGACGTAGCGCTTGTACTAGAAGCAAATTCTTGAAATCGTGAAGCTCGATAAATGAATCCAACACTTTGAGATTGAAGTCGATTTTCTCTCCAAGATAGGTGCCAATGGCAGTTTTATTAAGACCTTCACCTTTGTACAAAAACTTTGCAATATCTTCGGGCGTGTTTTTGAGCAAATTATTGGTCAGCAAAAATTCAATGCCTTTCTTCGAGTCCATATTGAACTTTTTCTTGCCAATCGAAAACTGTTTTGCCCGTTGAGCGGAATTATCATCCTTGGACATGGACCCGTTATTGAGGCCATTATTGCCAGCAGCATCACTAGAAGCCTGGTCGAGACGGTTCATCTCTTTCTTTACGTTTGATATTTCCTCTTTGAGCTTTTCAATTTCATATGTCAGTTTGGACCGCTTAATGCGAATCTCTTCAAGCTTTTTCCGTTCCTCGGGCGTGAGACTGGAAACATTAGAGATATCACCGAGGACACTGCCACCAGGACTGACGCCGTTTGACTGAGTGAAGTTGACCGAGGAGAGATTAGCAATTTTCTGGTTCACAGCCTGTGTGGCCTGTGTGGTGGAAGAGCTTTCCAGTTCGTAATTCACCATATTGGCATCGGTAATGTTTGCAGTCTGAGAATAAGGCGAGGGGTGCACTTGTGCTGGCGCCTGATAACGATAATTATGAGTCTTGTTGCTTGTTGGGTGGCTGTTGTTGCCAGTGGTGCTGGGCGCGTTGGTCGATGATGCCTGCTGATGATGTTGATTGGTGTCCGTGTAGTTTTCGTTGGAAAAGTTACTGCTCAAATAGTATCCATTTGAGGCACCATTGATGGAGCCATTATTGCTGCTGCTGGTTGTGTTCTTGGTCGAATGGCTATTGTTACGCAATGTCATTGCGATCCTGTTAGGTGTCACCAAGTGATGATGTAGTGAGTGCACTGGTATTTACATGTGCATCACACACACATACACACACAGAATCGAGCCAACACGGATCAAGCCAGGATAAGACAAACAGAAACGATTAGAAGCAGAGATAGCAGTGGCTGGTTGATGGGTGGGCTGCTGGCTGGCTGGTGGCTGGGATGATGACGATGATTTGCACAAGTCAGTGTGAACACATCTATTGGACTGAGGTGATATCACCAATTGGCATTGCAAATGGACGATTATGATGGCTGAGTGATACTGGTGCGAATGTAAACTATAAACAAAGGTTCCGATGGAAACGGTTTGTTGTGGTTCGAGTGTGGCGAACAGATGTGTTGATGAAAAGTCAGATGCAAAGATGGTTCGGTTTTCTAATGTTTGCTTGTCCAAACCGAACCGAACCGAACAGCAAAGTTGCAGTGATCCTTTGAATGGAAGACGCACTCGACAAACACACATGCACTCAAGTGAGCAGATGACAGTGGACAGAGGCAAGACACTCGAGAGCAATAACAAACGGCCACTCCAGGAGAGAAGGTCGAGGTGTGTCTGTCCGTCCGTCCCACTAACGACGTCGCCAACGGATTGCTAGTAGGATGGCACAAGCTAGTTCATTTTATTAGCACCAGAAGGCACTATCATCTCCATAGACGTAAACAAACGGGATTTGTTCAAGTTGAATTATTATATGAGATAGGAAACTGACCAGTGGTCACTTTCGAGGTCATCATAACGATATATATCAATCAGATTGAGAGCCAGTCGGGTGGGGGTGAATCAAAGTAATACAAAATGATTGATTAACTGAGACATCAGAGATTTTATTGGCAAAACAATAAATAATATGTACATTGGCCAGACATCGATCAACTGTCACTTCACGTGGATCAATTCATGACATCTTCACAGTCTAGACGTCGATTATTCCGTGGGAAGATTGACTGTCGTTGGCATTGCCTGACTGGGTGGCATTCAATTGCTTTGTTGGGTCGGGCTGAGTGTCCATCAGCTGAGGGCAGTAAATATTGGTCCAAGGCACCCATTCCATCTTGTCTTCGTTGTGCAACTTCACCAAATATTCGACCATTCCGTTGTGATTTGTTCGACGGTCAAGTGCCTCTTCGATTGGAATCAATTTCTGATCAGCAAACTTGTTGGCCATGCTTTCGTAACAATACTACGGAATCAAACAGTCGTGTCAAAACATTATCCAGGACTATCTTAATACAACAAACCAGTTTGGTGTAAATAGTTCCTCTTCTCAGAACCGTAACGGTTCAACCGTACTTTTGACAATTCAAAATTATGTTTTTGCCGATAATTTTCTAGGTAAGTTGTTTATTTACTGAGACAGTGTTAACATTATTCTCTTCCAGGATTTACGAATTGTCAAATGATTTAAATTTTATTAATTCGTGGACTCGATTTCAAAATCTCGCCAAACCAGAAATTATTCGCTAACATTCGAAAAATTGTTGCCAGGTCAAGATAGTCCTTTTTAAAAGGCTTAATTTATATTCATATATATTGCTTTACTTTTAAATTGGTAACAAAGCAGTAATGTAGTCCTTTTTGCATTGAATAGAAATATGAGTAAATCTTAAATCGTTCAATCGATGATTACTGCTTTGATTTCTGTAAGTTTGAACTTAAAATATAGGAGTGATTTGTATTATTCAAATTGTGTCAATTAACAATAAATATCTGCACATAATAAAGAAGCAACATTCAAGCATTAACAAATAAGCATTGGACAAGTCGAAATTGACATAAATAGGTTTTGTTCTGGTTGTAATGTGTGGATCAATACTAAACCTACATTCAATGCAGGGAGTGTCAAGAGGGAATTTAAATGTGTTCAAATTGAACTGAAAGGCCATTTACCAGGCCTTCTTCTCTGGGCTACCCATGGGAGCACTAGCATGTGAAAATACATCGTTGTTCAATGGAGGATAGCCAGCAGTGGGAGGATAGCCCGGAGCACCATTTGAAGAGTAATTTGGCTGACCAGCAGGGTACGAAGGAGGAGCTGTTCCAGGATAACCAGGCTGAGATGGAGGATAGCCACTGGTGGGTGGATATCCTGACTGATTTGGAGGATAGCCATTAGCTGATGGGTACCCTGACTGAGGTGGAAAGCCACCAGTGACACTTGGCTGAAATCCTAATTGGGGCTGAGGATAAGCCGACGATGCTCCTGGATATCCGGGAGGCGAAGGATAACCGGATGCTCCAGTAGGAGGATAACCTGGCCCAGAAGCAGCATAACCTGGTGCTCCAGCGGGAGGATAACCTTGGGCTCCAGCGGGAGGATAACCTTGGGCTCCAGCGGGAGGATAACCTTGGGCTCCAGCGGGAGGATAACCTTGCGCTCCGGCAGGAGGGTAACCTGGTCCACCAGAAGGAGTAGGAGCGGGATATTGATTTGTTTGTGGTTGCTGAAAGCCTGCTTGTGGTTGTTGAGGTCCAAGACCAGGATATGGCGGAGGAGCTTCCGAAGTATAAATAAATCCAGCTGGTGGAGCTTGATTGAAGATGTCAGTAGGTAAAACAAAGCCACAATTATACGCCGGTTGATAAACGGTTGGAGGAGCCTAGTAAGATTAATTTATTTAGATATCACATATACTCGCACAAACAATGAAAAAAAAACACTTACCTGGTAATATTGCGAAGCCGAAGCAGTGTATGGTGGAGGAGGCTGAAAAGCGTTCTGCGCAGCCATAGAACGGGTCAATCTGGCGGCACTTTGCAAGGCCTGGCCATACTCAATAGCGCCACCACTATTGAATTTCAATTTAAAAGTAATTGCGTTGTTAGTGTTTGCATCGTTCACTTTTCCTTTGATGTAGTTAGCACCAAAAATGGGTTGTTCAAGGTTCAGATCATGCATTGAGTAGAATGGAGCTGAAAATGACTTCAAGCTACTTTTCATCGATTTGCTTGTGAACACCATTCGATGAGTGGTCAAGTAAAGTCGGCCAGTTTCCTAGGAATTAAATTACAAAATAAAATTACAAAATGCGCACAATTAAGGGTAAAACAAAAGGTATCATCAAATAATATCATTGGACTTACATTTTGACTGGTTTGGGGCAGAGTGAGATTGACATTATCGCAGAAAAGAAGGATCAATTCGCCACTGAAGAGAATGACACCGCCAGATTCGTGGTGAGCAGTGTTGAAAGTGGCCATTTTGGCAATTGGTGACCGAGAGAAGGCTGATTATGGCAAGTTATACGAGCAACACAACAAATGATGCTCGTGAGGTCACTGGTTTTATATGACTCGATGCGAGTGTCTTCTTTGCTTGCTCAATAGCAAGTTGCAATACAAATACCGAATGACTCACCGAACAACTGATTGCTTGACGTCAAAACACAAACAAGTCGCAACAGTGGGGAAACTATCGATGAGAGCAGCGACGAACGACTCTCACTGCCATCGATGGTTGAGCCAATGTTTTCACGTGGTCACATGTTTTGCGGCACTTCGCTTTTCTTGATGTTCATGTCAATTCTTGTTCTTGCCAGAATGTTCCTTTACTTGTGATTGAGCCTGTTCGTTTGTTATTAATTATCCTATATTATTATCATTATTATATAATTCAAAATGAAGGTCAAAGTTATAAGTCGTAGTTCAAATGACTACATTCGTGAAACGAAAAATGATATTCATAAAGGTAAGCAAATTGTTGAGTCTAATAATTTTTAAAATTCATATTTATTAGTATATCGAAACTATGATCCATCGTTGCATCCTTTTGCCCTCAATCGAGAATATAAACGAGCACTGAATGCGGTTAAATTGGACCGAGTCTTTTCCAAACCATTTATTGGTTCTCTTGATGGTCATTCTGATTCGGTTCAAAAACTGACAAAGCATCCTACAAAGTTGGGTGTTCTTTTTTCGGCCGCATGCAATGGCGAAATTAAGGCTTGGAATTTGACAAATCATCATTGTATACGTACAATCAAGGCTCACAACGGTATCGTAAGAAGTGTTTGCATTCCCGAACACGGCAAATATTTTTTCTCTGTTGACGATAATCAAAACATCAAACAGTGGGACTTGTCGTTTTTGGAAGAAAATGTTTTTGAAATGGATTCGGATATGCAAACTCGTTTGCAGTACACCGACGAGACACCAATGAACACTATCGTCACCAAAAATCCCGTCTATTATATGGACAACCATCGACAAAAACCATACTTGATTACCTGTGGCCAGGGGGTAGATTTGTGGGAAGAGAATCGTACCCAACCGCTAAAGTCATGGGAATGGGGCAATGATACTGTCAATCAAATTCGGTTCAATCCTATCGAGTGCGATATTGCTGTAGCTGCCGCCACTGATCGAAGCGTTATTCTGTACGACATTCGTAAGGCCGAACCAGTGCGTAAAGTGGTACTTGCTATGCGATCGAACGCAATTTGCTGGAATCCCATGGAAGCGTTTGTTTTTACTGTTGCCAATGAGGATTATCAGTACGTACTGTGATTTACTTTTGATTGCACAAACAAACAAAAACTAACCAAATACATTAACCCTTTTAGGCTGCACACATTTGATATGCGAAAATTGGGATTCCCACTGCAAGTACACAAGGATCACATCTCGGCGGTGATCTCAGTCGATTATTCTCCCACGGGACGTGAATTTGTGTCTGCCGGCTACGATAAGACCATTCGAATATTCCCTTCGTTGGGGCGAAGGAGCCGTGAAGTATATCACACCAAACGAATGCAACGCCTCACCGATATTGTGTGGTCGATGGACAGCAGATATATCATCAGCAGTTCCGATGAGATGGACATTCGCATATGGAAGGCTAATGCCTCGGAAAAGTTGGGCTTTGTAAGTGTGACGCGTATTGTGTTTGATATATCGCCAGTCTAGGGCCATCATTTGCAACTTTGGCTACATTTGCTTGCTATATACAACCCTCGACGCTGTTTGCAACATTTTACTAAATCATTTCGTTCTTTTCTTTTCTTTTGTTCATCTCCGCAGAAAGCGCCAAGAGAGGAAAACAATTTCCGCTATCAAGACAAACTGAAAGACAAGTTCTCACAGCATCCCGAAATTAAACGAATAGCCAAGTTTCGCCATGTGCCCAAGTATATCTTCAGTGGCCAGAAAGAATTGGAGACTATCAATGCGTCACAGAAGAGAAAGTATGTTTTGTCCATTATTATTACTATTACTGGTTAATGCAGTAGTCTCACTTTTTCTTTCTTTCTTTTTTGCGCTCATTTAGGGAGGCTAATCGTGTTTTGCACAGTAAGCCAGGAACTGAACACAAACGAGTGTTTGAAGTTAAAAAGCAAATTGTTCGTGAAGAATCATAATCGTCGCCGGCAAGAGTCCTTTGTGGGCAACAACAACACATTTTTCTATGCTCCTCTTGTTTGCATTGCTTTGTTGATGTGCTCGAGTTGGTCTTTTGTAAATAAACACATTATTGTTTGGTATTATTTCGCATATATTCATATAATGTAATTAGCAATAAGTCATTAAGACGTTGCATTATATATTTTGATATTTGAGTGATTAATTGTGATCTTAATCTTGTGGTGATTTATTCGGTTTCTTAGCAAGTCACTAAATTAAGATGTCGACTTGAAATATGCATTAATTACAAATGCCGAGGAAAGCACGTTTTCACATGTTTGTGTTTACATTGAAAATGTGTTTTGCCTATGGGAGATGATGCACTCTTGGTGAGCATTTCATAGACATTGTTAGTAGAGGGCCTACTAGAGACAATGAGAGTTGATAAGTTGGCAAGTGGGCCACAGTGCACCTAACGCGAATATTGTTCATCACAAGTTGATATGATTTTCTTCCTTGGCTCGTTGTCTGAACAAATCAATGATTGAAAATCATTTCAACCGAGCATTGTGTCACTGACCTTGATCTGTGTTTAGCTTATAGTTTAGTTTGTTGTTTCTGTTCATTATGTTACCTTTGCTACGATCGCACTTGCCAGTGTTGCAACATTCACTGGTCAAGTGTTATTTGTCTCGTTCGGTTGTTTATCTCGCCAGATCGTCTCGAACCAATTCAATTAACCACCACAACCGTCACAGATGGCTGCCAATGGCTTCAACAACAACGAATTCAACTACACCGGCACGACTTTATCACCGACACGGGAATCAATTTGTGCAACACCAAAACGGTAATAAATGCATACTCACATGCAGGGTGACACTAATTAGAAGTGACATTTTGGTTTGAATTATTGTTTTGTGATGATGTTGCTGATGTTGACCTGACTGGTGAATAGACCAGGTTAATGGTCGGACGATAGTAGTAATTAATGCAAAAACTGATGGATAGGACGTCCTCGGTTTGTGATTGCTTGCTATATCATGTTATATGAATTGCAACTAAAATGGACTAATATTGTAATGTAACCAATTGGCCACACTGGAATAAACCACTATAGTGATTGAATCACTCAAAATCAGTTTGGTCGGCGATGTTTGACCATTAACTAATATTTGTATGTTTATTGCCTAGGTACTCACATGGGCAAATTTAAAATCAGGTCAATTGATCAACATATGCTTGAGTGTCGTTGAAGCGAAATATATTCCTGCCTTAATGGACTTTTGATGGAGCTCATCCATTCAAAGTGGCCCTACTGACATTGTGTTGTGTTGTGACAGTCACTCCCACACTCGAATTTATAATTGAAATACACTCTTGCATTGGTACTTGGTCACTAATGAACTGTGTTCACAACGTGTTGTCACTGTTAGCCAATCTTATAATTTCGTTCATTTGCGGTTCGCCTAATTGTTTTGCCTCGCACACTAATACTGATAGCTAGTGTTATATCATCATCTCCGGACCGACCCCAAATGGCATTATTAGATGTCTAATTATGTCCATTTGGTCATTGGCCCATCGGCCTGGCCATGTTCCATCATCGTTGGGCCAACCACGAACTAACCGACGACCAACATAATTAAAGCTTAATGACAGCTGGGCGAGAATGTTTTGCGTGTGTATCTTTGTCTCATTTTGTGTGTGTGTGTGACAAATTGCAATTTCCGACTGCTCCATAGTGGCGGAACCATTTTTGGTTTTTCGAAATTATCGAGTATTAGTTTGCTTGTGTGGAATAATTCATGGAACACTACACCGATGAAATGTTTAATTAAGAATCGACTAATTGAAAGGCCGCGCGAAAGATGCTCAGTCAGTTTTGTTCGTGCTTTAGTGCGACTCTGTGTTTGCATGTCTCTGATTGTTACTATTGATCGATTCTGTTCACTTGCTTTTAGCAAGGTTCGATGTTCTCAGTAATTATGATTGTACCCAAAGTAGACCCAAAGTGTACATCGAGTACATGCATTGTGTGTTTTGTCTCGCTTTTTGCAATTACAGCAAACTACACTAATCACTAATTAGTGTTTAAGTTGACTTTGGATTAGTTTTACTACCAAATCATTGCTATTCAGTGAATACATTCAAATTAGCATTCGGCTCAGTAGCTCTCAAAGGACTTCTCCAATTGATTACTCTCTCAAAGTGTTCTATTCGTGTCTTCTCATGTTTGTATTCTTCTCCTTTTACCAAGGTCCTGTGTTGGTGTCACGTGAAGTGTTGGACGCCATCAGATCTCGGTCTCCCGTTGTGGCCTTGGAATCGACCATAATCACCCATGGCATGCCATATCCTCACAATTTGCAGTAAGTCTATCATTACTATCTCGATGTTTCTTGTACTTGGCACGACTACTTTTCCATCACCATCACCATCTCCGTGGACAACCATCATTCCTCACTAATTTTGTTTGCCTTTTTGTGTCTTCTCATCACCAACTGCACAACTCACTCAACACTCCCAGAACGGCACTACAAGTCGAGTCTATTATCCGTAACAATGGCTCAGTACCGGCTACAATCGGAATTATTGACGGAACCGTTTTTGTTGGCCTACAGCGACAACAGCTGGAACAATTGGCACTAAAAGGTACGCGCACTATGTTCTCTATTACCCTACCCTAGCTGTAGTATACTATGGCCTGGGCACTAGTCGAGTTCGAATCGACATTTGCATTTAATTCCTTCTTATACACTTTCTTTATACTTTTCTACATTGCCTTCTCCGAATGCTGCAGTCGGCACATTCGCTTTGATGCCCTTTGGAGATTTAATTCGAATTGAAATTTAATTTCCCCGCGCGCCACATACACACACACACGAGGAATTGTTTGTGCGAATAAATGGACTGAAATGCAAAGATAATAACAAGAGTGTAGAGAAGATATACTTGGAGGAAGAGAGAGAGAATTGAAATTCGACATTGATGCACAGTATTACATCTTGCTCAATCCGATCTTGTGATGATAGGGCCCAGTTCCGACCGGTGCTGTTCAGGATATTTGCCCACTGCAATTAATATTTCCATCATAGACAACAATTGTTTTAAAAGAAGTTTGAAACATATATTTGGAACAAGTGCACCACAATTGAAATTGACTTGCATTGTCAAATCACAGTGGTCATTGTCGAATCGAATTTCCGTACTTAAGTCTGTGCTCGATCTCAATTTCTAAATCAATGTCTTGTCCTTATCAGGGTGCACTTTGTATTGCGCCAATCTGGCCTCACCACTAATCAGATTAAACACACAATTCCTTTGTTAGGCATTGTTTCAACATTATTATTTTCGGTCTATTATGCGAACAATTACCAAATTGCGTTGCCATTGGCTTGTTTGCATATTATCGTAATGTCGAGTGAGGCATTTTTGTGTGTGTGTAATCTGTGGATGACAGCTCGATGCACTATGGCACACACAGACAATGCACTAATTATTTCGAGACATTATCGGCTGCGAAGTGATCATCACTACTGTACAGTAGTGATTGTACAACGTGTGCACTGTGTCCCATCGTACACCATGCACTGCCTCGCAATCGATTGCCTCACTTTAGTCCATTCATATTCATGAACTGTTGGGTGGTTCTCTGTTCGGTGGTTGCTGGTCGTCTGATTAAAGTTGAGCTGAGCTGACTGGTACAAATTAATTAATTTGCTGTCGACTCGACCACCACCAGCAGCATCACTTGCACTTCGGCCCGGGATGGTATCGATTTGAGTCCAATTATTACTGTGTTATCGCATCGCACCGTCATTATCATCATTATTATTATTGTTAATATTCTTCTCTTGACTCCATCGAGTGTATCGATTCGACAGTGGAATATTCTTTCACTCACTGAACGATCCTATTTGGGAATGGTTGCACTTGGTGAACTTTACTCTTTTTGCTGGGTCGGTACAGCATACACATCAAGTCAATCGAGACATCTCCAAGTGGCACTATTTTCCGACTATTAATTGCCGCTTACTCTAATGTGTTCAATTATGTGGTGTCATCATCGATTTATTATGATCTATCGTGTGTCTCGCCATGTAGACCACCTCTCTCTCTCTCTCTCACTAACCCCATTGACATTGGCCTGCTTTTCTAATCAATTCTCTCACCCCACTGCAGTTGGCCTGTGTTGAGCGTTTCGATTGGCAATTATGTTTGGAGGACACCAACCTGGCGTTGAGTCAATCAATCTTGCCTCCAATTGACATCTAAATTAAGATTTCCATTTATAGCACACTCTTCTTTACACTATTTGTCAAGTCAGCTTTTCGATCTATTAATTATTATTTACAATCTTTTTTTGTTTCACCCTTTAATTGCCTGTGAACTAACGAATCAATGCATCGTGTGTAGTTTTCACTTTCGAATGCAAAAAAAAACTTTGCACTGTTGTTTCAGTGTTAAATAGCTGAATTGGCATTCCATTTGGCCAATTATTCATTGTATTTTGTGGAGTTTAATTAAATTTGCACTTTAAATTTCATTTGGCCAGGCACTATTTTGTTTGTTTCGTTCACACGCTCGCTCGGGCACACACATTCTTTAATTTAATTAGCACAATGACGAATGATTTCATTTTGGCACTATTTTTGTATGATTCAAATTCTATTGCAAATTGCTCTCGTCTATCGGAGCTCGAAGCGAAGTTTGATTTGGTTTGTTCACTTATGCCTTCTTACTTCATTTTCTTCTTTTGGCGGTTAATCACGTCTTGGGCTTCTAATTTGCACTTTCCCACTCACTTTAGGTGTGATCCGTCATCGAATGGAATCTTTCCTTTGCTCGTCGTCGTCGTCATTTATTATGAATTATGAATTTTAATAACCGAACCGATCTTTACGGTTGACTTTCTTTCTGGTCTTTAAGATATATATTATATATTCTGCTTCGATCACACTGCTTGATTGATTATTTCTCCACCTGGAAATAATTTGCATAAATTGCTTTCTGTGGTTTGCAACGTACAGTGCCAATGGACTCACCATTCAGTGAATTCAGTGGAATCGCCTTTCAATAGTGGCATGGTCTCTCTCTGTGTGTTCGATTCACTTCTTTTGTGTTATTTGTCCTATTCCACTGGTCCACTGAGTTCATTTTCGTTCCCTCATTTGTCCATTATTCCAACTATTTAAGTGGCACAAGAGATTTTCCTCTTTTTTGCTTTATTTCCTATTGCCTTTTGCATTGATTAGTTTCAGTATTGTGGCGGTGGCAGCGTGTGCAAAACAATTCACTTGCATTCTGTCTCTCTTCTTTGGCAACCGAACCTGTGTGCTTAATTAATGCTCGAATTGTCAGTGAATACACTTTCGATTGTTCGATGGCTTAATTCCGGTCACTGTCTGCACCGCCAAAAGAAAAAAGAAACACTTGAATCGAACTATGTTTGGCACTAATTTGAGGTGTGTGCGCGCTTTGGTGGCAATTTGAAACTCGTCATTATGATTTGCACCAAAAAAGTCATTTGATTGGCTTTCTCTATGGTGACACATACTACTTTATGGAAAGGCTTTCTATAGTATGTTTACCACATTATTTGCGCCTTATCAAATTGCATGCAGATTTGATTGAAAATTGAAATTGTCTTGTGGGCATTTGTGAATAATAATTTTGATTAATGGACGTATTGACGAATGCTGAAATATGATTAGAATATATTGATTGAATGATTATTTTAGTTCAATTTTGGACTTTTCCATTGCAAATGGAATATATATGCACAAATACGTCATTTCATTTGAAATTGAATTGTGCTAGTGTCGTAGTGAATAGTGAAAGGCCCATTCACCCGTTTGCTACCGAAGAAGCCAAATGCCATCGATTAGTGGAACAGATCAAATGACTGACTTAGTGAGTGACCAGCGTGCACGGAGAGTACTTTTCCATGATCCCCTTTTGACATGGCAGTGTCATTTGATGGTGATGTTCACTTTCCATTGAAAGTGCCATTTTACATGCCTTTTGAACTTTCTCCACTGGTGGTCATTGTCACTGAATTGCTGCTCAATGCTTTTGCTCTGTCTGTAATGCAGTGACATTGTGTTCCCAGCCCGGCTATAACCACAACAAATGTTGTAGAGAACAAACGTTAGAGTATAATAATCTGTCGACTCACAAGTGCCAACATGACTTTAATTGCGATTGACATTTGATTAATTGAATTTGCAGAAAGCGATCATGCGATTATTGTAGCTTGAATGCATTGACTCCACTGCAGTGGATATAATTAGAATGCATTCAGTGAAGTGAGTGGAGTAGTGTGCACCAGTGTCGGGGCCTGTGTGCCTCGCCCTGTCAATAATCCTGCTCTAATTGAATATGTCCCAATGTGTTCATTCTAATTGGTCTGCCCCAAACACTTGTGTACCAAGTGCATGATTGACTCGCGCCTCTCAACCAATTGCCCCTGTGTTGTTGTTATCGAGTTTGACGCTACTAACACAGGGCAAATCCTCGTTCGATCTTAATCGTCCTAATCGCTCTATGCCAATTTGTCTTAGAATTGACTGGCAAAGTAGGATCGTTTTTGCTTAGTTGTACCAATTCTTACTTTATTCTCTGTTTCGTAATACCATTTTCAAAATTTTCTTTTTTGGTTTTTCTCTTCGCCTTAGACAGACTTTCTTTGAATTCAATTAAAGTCTGACCCAGTTTACAGTGTCTTTCGGATTTATCGTCGGCCAAATTTTTTTAAAGTTCAAAGGTGTGGGCTTTAGGCTTTGTGTGTTTGGCTTGTTTGTTTCGATCGACATATTTGCACCTAATGAGCCATTACCTCTGACAGGCTATTTACTTTTTGTTTCATATATTTATTTTCTTTTCCCTCTGTCCGTTCTCATCCCACTTTAGCTTCTGACAGACAAGGTCGAATGATGAAAGTGTCCCGAAGCGATTTGGCGATGGTGTGTGCGTTGGGCGAGTGTGGCGGCACAACCGTCAGTGCCACATCATATCTGGCCAATCTGATTGGAATCCGCGTCTTTGTGACCGGTGGCATTGGTGGCGTACACCGAGGCGCCGAGGTGACAATGGACATTAGTGCCGATCTTGCGGAATTGTCTCGCACCCCGATAACGGTGGTTTCGGCTGGCATCAAGTCAATACTCGACATTGGAAAAACCCTCGAAGTGCTCGAGACTAATGGTGTCTGTGTGGCGGTGTACAAGGCCGAGGTGGAGGATGCCACGACCGGACAGGTCACATTTCCTGCCTTCTTCACACCTGACAGTGGCATTTCCGTTAATTACAACCTGAAGACGGCTCAATCGGTGGCTCGACTCATCCAACAACGAGACGCACTTCAGTTGGACTCGGGCATACTGCTGGCCGTGCCAAATCACATCGAGGAAGGAAAGATTTATCATCAAAAAGTGGAACGAGCACTCGAACAGGCCGAACAAGAGATGAGGTAAGCGAGACACACACGTCAATTGTTGTGATTGCTCCAATTGCTCGATTGAATGCTCAACAGCGAACAGAGCACAGCTCACACTAATCTAGTCTCGTTACACTAAAGTGCTGTCAACTTGTCACACTTGCACCGTGACACGGGCTTTGCCTATCTGCCCACGAATTTTTGTTGCAATTGGTCACTGGGCAATGGAAGGGACAATTGATCGTTTGCAGTGCACACACACACTCGAGACATATTAATTAGTGAGGCGCATCGTTTGAGTGCGACTCACTTCCATAATCGGTTTATTAATGTTGACAATTGCAAATGTCACTCGAATGGGCCGCATTTGCATGTTGCACACAGTGTTTGGTCAATTCAGTGTGCACTGTGCAGTGCATAAATGTCAGAATGCTTTATTACTTGAGACTACATTATATCTCAATAATGTTTTGTCTCACACTCGTCCGATCACATTTGCCAATTAGTTTATGTTACATTTGCCAGTTGCGACACACTTGCGTCATTCAATTTCCATTATTTCGGCGTCTTTATTGTTTGCTCGTCCGTTTCATTCCTTTCTGGCCACTATTATATAAAGTTAATTTAAAATTTAATCTATTTCCAATTTATAGACATTTCTTCTTGTTGTCATCTTAGTTCGTCGTCCTTGTTGTTCGTTGTCTTATTGTTCTATAGTATCACACATGTCCGCCATTTGTGCGCTTGTTTGTGTGTTCATCATCAACATCATCAGCACAAGACAATTTATTGTTATTCTGTCTCGAATGTGTTGTTTGTGTTGTTGGGTTGAAAGTTTGCTAATGAAAGGTTTGCCAACTGTAATCGGACACTGTTGGTGACAGCTTGTTAGATAAATTAGTGTTATCGGATCTCGAAGTGGTCAAGTTTGACCTGTTTGCTCATCTATGACCGCGCTACTTTGGTGCGACTCAGTGTAGAATGACCAACTAGCAATTGGATATTTATATTTACTTTATGTTTTGTTATTATTTTCATTTCAATTTGCTCACTAAGTATTGCATTGATGTATCACACAGGGAGAAAGACATTCATGGCAAGGGCATCACTCCGTTTCTGTTGGCTCGAATCAGTGAGCTCACTGGTGGTGAATCACTGAAGCTCAATCAACAACTGATCGAACACAACGCACTGGTTGGGGCCGAAGTTGCGGTCGAGTACAGTCGATTGGTTCGTGAACAGCAGCAGCACTCGACATTACCGCCGAATCAATCATTCTCATATGCCAGTGGTGGAATTAACCAATCCACCAGTGGACAACAAGAATGTAGCCCTGCAAGCCAATCTAGCCAAAGTGATAATTCACCATCAAGTCAGCAATCGACTTCAGCACTCTCATCATCATCATCATCGATTCCTGTGAGTCAATAAAATGTTTAGTCCAAGTAAATAATAGCAGTACAAATTGGTAGGTGGTCATCGGCGGGTCCATTTACGACATCGTTACCAAGGCTGACTCGCGTTCCGTTCAGGTAAGTGAAGTGCGCTCACTTGTCTTTCTCTCCCACACTTGCCGCTGGTTGTTGTTCGATTGTTGGCTTTGCTGCATTGCATTTTGATGATTGCTCGCTTATATGAATGGCTTGCGCACTGACATCATCGGAGAGGGAGAGCAGTACAAACACACACACACACGGACACTACACTACTTATCCTCTCGGTCATCAATAATTGATTATCGACCAAACTTTTCGACACTTGTTTGGCCTCTGTCTCTGTGTGTTGTCTCACTTTGTCTTGCGCGCACTACTGCCTCCCTCGGAGTGCTCATCATTAGCTCGGCTAATGTGTGGCATGGGAAACAATCTGCACGACTTTAATTAGATTAGATGCGATTTCGAATTTACTTATTTATACTTCCACTTGGCCCTGTACACAGTGCTGCACAGTGCCGGCAATGAGACAAGTCAGAGCCAGTCAATGGACGACTCACTTGGTTGACGTTCTTAACGGTCCACGGTTTTGTACTTCACTCAAGGAAGTGGAAGACTTCAGTGTAGAAAATTTCCAGACTAGATTGAAAATTGTAATCAATTTGTGTGTGTGTGTGTGTGTGTTCCGAGTTTAAAACCTCGCGAGTCAATATTTGTCCCAGTGCCTGTCATTGACGGTTTGGCCTGTTTGATTGAATAATTACCAACTATTAGTGGAGTGAGTTGCTCATTGAACTGACGCGAAGTGAAGTCTTCCGCGTCTTGATGCTCGGCGTGTGAGTCGATTTATTCGATTTGCTACTTGTTTTTTTGTCTTGTCTTGGCTCAATCTGTTTGGCTTTATTTTTAAATCGAAATGCTTAATTTATTCCAGGCGCAGTCAGTCAATATTGACTCACTCACTCGGTGGCTCGGTGCCATTGAGAAGGACACACACACAACACACATTGAGGGCTTACCATGTGCGGTAGGGTATCTCCACTTGAGCCCATCGCGATAGTGTGATGTGTCGATGTGTATCTGGTGCTGGTGTGCATCACTCACTCCGGCTCGATGTATATCTTTTAGGCATATAAATGAGCACATTACATCAGACTTGTAATTACATTGGGCAAATTTGTTAATTCCCTGTGTACCTTCGCACAGTTCAACTTCAATCCTCAATAGTTCACGCACACACAAACACAAAGTTCGCATGTTTGTTTGTATATTGCAAAATTTAAATGTTTATTTAGACGTATTGCACACTGTAGTGGTATAGTTTGCCTTTCCACTGCCATTCAATGCACATTGCCCTCTGCACAAACCAATTCAATTCGTATTCAATTCAATTCATTCACCAATGCCAAGGCTGAGTTTGGTCTGAGATTCTGTTTACTTCTTAACTGGTTTGTCTGTCACCAACAGGAATTGATACCAAACAATCGGCAAACGACGCAACTCTGCAAACACATTGCGTAAAAAGATTGCTGAATGAAAATGTCTGTTTTGAAAAATAAAATTCAACACACACAGGTTCATTGAATTGCACTATATTATTTCTCGAGGCAATTTTACTTGAATTTACGAGATTTGCAGTGAACGTATACGTCGGAGTCGAGTAGAGATAGATATACATTGTCAAGCAACTAGATTGTGTGGACTTGTGTCCGTTGAGTATTAATTACGACACTACGGCAACGGCCATGTTATATGCTACTTTGTATACTCAGGTGAATGAGCTAATTAACCGGCCACACAAACCAATGAGCCGCTAGTCTATTTTCACTCATGTTGGCCTTATCTCTGTACACATTGCATTCTCACTTGTTATGTGCAAAGAGCTATTATCAGATTAGGCCGTTTCCTTCTCGTTCTGTCTTGTTGTTGTTTCTCAAGATGCTTAATGAAAATTTAATTTTCAACTCAACGACATATTCATTCCTTTTCATTTTTTTCTTCTTTGTCCCTTTCGGCATCTTTTGTCTGATTTGTCTGTCTAACTGCAGTCTGCAGTGCACACACACAGTTTGACACACTGCACGATGATGAATATTTCATACATGATTGGACTGGTCTGTTTACTTTGTCTCTGTGTAATGTTCTGCTGAGGAATCAGAACCAATTTATTGTTTGCAGTGTGGTGGTGTGTTGTGTGTGTGCCTGTGTGCGGCCATATTGTCATTACCAATACATTTGCATCGATGTCTTTCTTGTCTTCTCGGCCCTAATCGATTATAGATGACTGATCTATTTATTATTGTCGAGTTATCGATTATTTATTGCCTTATCAGCGGCGTATATTCATTAAATATTAATTTTAAATTTTGTTAAAAATTTGAAATTAATTTTACTCAGTCATATATTTTGATTGATTGGAAAGTTTAGTGTGAGCGTTATTTCCGAATTAATAATTCACTTTTAGCCTCGAAACCATCAGTGTCGAATGTGTGACACTGTGGTTGTGGTTGTGGTTGTGGTTGTGGCGAATTGCCTTTTTGCTTTCATTGCCTCATGCAAATTGCTTTTACGATTGGTGGTGCCTTTCATCGACATTATTCACTCGAAACAAAGTGTAGAGCAAAGCAGGCAAGCAAGTAAGCAAAAGCATTGGCCCAATTCAATTGGTGACGGTCATAAATGGCTGCGACCCATCAGATCAGAGAGGAATCAATTAAACGGTCGACCATCGACCATCCATCCTGTCCACTCGACGGTCACTTTGCGGTCGGTGGTGATGCTTTATGGCAGGTCTCGAGCCAGTGAGCTCCAGTCGAATGAGCCAATACAAATATAGAGCACTTTATTACAAATAGACTTTGCCATTACACTTGCAATAATAATGGTCTGTGGAGACAACGGTTCGGTGTACGGTGTATAGAGGAATTAAAAACCGCATATAAAAACACAAGTACAGCTGAAGTAATATCAACAGAGACAACAGAAAGTCCAGTGTGGTGTGTGTGGCAGAATGGCGCCCAACCTTTGCAACAGTGTCCATGTGTGTCCATGTTTGTGTGTGTCTGTCTATTACTGTACATTGTGTACGGCATGGCCCAATGAATCGAACCATTTAGTCGGCTGGACTTGTGCTTCACTGGCAATAGTATCACAACTGTTTCGTTTGGTTTGTGTTGATTTGTGTTGGTGTTTGTGTGCTCGGTGCCTTCAAGGATAATCACACACACACACACACTTGTGGTCAGTTGAGCTGTCCTGGCCAATGTGTCTCGCCCAATTGCATCGAACCTTGCCCTCACCCGCTCATTGATTCATCATTAGAGCCCGCATTCGATGGAAGCCAATTAGTCGATTGGTCACCTTGACTTTGTTGATTGCATCACTTACAGACTCGACTTGCTCTTTCGGTCTAATTGATTGCACTGGCCTAATTGAGTCGAACATCGATCTGGTGCTAGTGGACCGTTACGGCCATAACCAATTGGCTGCTCATTTTGGCTTGTTGCTGTTGATGGTGATTTTTTATGACGCCTTGCATTGGTTTGATGCAATCCTAATTGGCTCGATCGGCTGGGTGTTTGTTGGTGGCCACTCAGTCGCGGTATTGCCCGGCTCGACTAATTACACTGGCTGATTTGTGTTGCACTTTACGTGTTTCAGTCGGGGCCAGTGTTGGATTCAATTAGCATCAATCGGTCGATTGGCAGCACTCAGTCTGCTTATGGTTATGAATGTGCGACCAGTCGGCTGTCGAGGACCATTGGCCGGTGGCCTTGACTGTTCGTTTATTTATTAAGTTAATTTCCAACGACTAATTGCCATCCTATATAGGCACACACACACGTAATGAGCCTTGCCAGCGATGCTGTGACAAATACTGGCGAGGACCACTGAGTGAACACTTTTGGCGTAACGGTCATCTTGGGATGCAATGGGCCAGTCGGTTCTGTGTTTCTGTTCTGTGCATTTGTCCTTCTTTATTGGCGCGTTGCATTTATTCTCCTGGGCTCGGCCATTTCGTTTCGGGTTTATCTGTTTGTGTTCTCATGCCATGTCTCTCACTGCTGACCAGTGTCACTCACGAACACCGTGATCGATGTGGTGGACTGTGAGGTAAGGCCAGTGGCCAGTGCATGCTTGGCCTCTTGCAACAGCTCCAGTTCGAGTCATCCATTTGGCAAGGTGGTTGCACTAGACCAGACTGTGTTTCTTCGATTGGCAACCAGACAGGTTGGCGGTGGATGTGCTCAGGATCATCCTTGAGCCGGACAGGGTGCTGGTCAGGTTGGTCATTACCCCGAGCCGGCAATGGCACTTTTCGGTGATGGCGTTGCTTGTACGCAGAACTTGGCTGCCGCCGGCGGTGGCATTCGTAGTGGAGGCATTCACGTTGAGCAACGCGTCCTGCTGCATCGAGGGACGAGGCAGGTAGGCTTCGAGGTCCTGGAAGGGCAGCATGTGGTTGCTTGTGGCCGTTTGACCTTTTATCACCTTGATCTTTTCGATCATCTCCTTGATCTCGTACCGCAGCAAACAGAGGAAGCACATTTTGATGAAGGTGATCACACAAAAGCCGAGCACCGAGAGTAAATCTACCGATGACTGCAGCCAGTGGAAGATGGGCTCGTAACAGCCTTTGCTGAACACATGCATGTCGTCTATCCTTGCAATGCACTCGTTCTGGTGAACAAGGCCTTGCATGCTCTCTACCAGGCAACAGCTTGTCGGTACCACATTCCATCTGCCGTCCTCGAGCAACTTCGCCCTTTCGGTTGTGTTGAGCCAGCTGGAAGTGTTGTAGTCTGCGGGACCGTCCACGCCACAGCACCGCGAGTTGGTTTGTAGCTCGTTCCATAGTTCCTGCAGTTGGACAAGAACGTCACTAAATCAACTGTCCTTCAATCTGTGAATTGTGCTTACGTGCAATTGAGGGTTTGTGGAGTAGTCTTTGGCGATTTGTAATTTAAGATCACTTCGAAGGTTTGTGACGATGGAGTTGTACCTCAGGATCCACACGATTCCTAAAATGCCATCGCCGAAGAGAAGCACAAAAATGGTGATAAGGTAGAGGTTGAGATAGCGTTCGTTGAGTTTAAGGGCACCAAGACAGCCTATTGTCTGTGAGTACACAATCATTGGAATAAGTACAATCAATTGGCCTGCTTTGGTCACTCACCTGGAGAAGGCCACCTTGCACGATAATTGCACAGTAACTGTAGATGAAGCTGGGCTGGTAGAGGCGAATATTTGGGAAGAAGCTGAGTCGTGTGTCACCAATGACGGTGATGAAGGCAACCAGGTAGATGAATGTGCCGATAAAGAGGGCCACATTGCAGGAGTAGATCCAAACTCGATAATACCGCATTGCCTTGCTCATTGCTCGGAGAAACATGTGTTCCCTCTTCTCGACGATTGCAGCACGACGACTAAAGTGGTACTGCAACGGCGTGTGACAGTACGGAGGATACGGAATTTTGTGCATCGGACAGAAGAGCAATGCTTCCACCGACCAACACGGTCACCACCAAAAAGCCATCCAACAGATTGATAAAACCAAAACTATGCAGGACTGACTAGGGAGGACGTGCACCGACCACTAACTCCGCACACCACCACCACGAGGACGATCCACTTGGCCTGCAATGAAGTGAAGACATTAGGACACTGAAGTACTAAGACATGCAAATGGACACAGTTGTGAAATCACTGTGACAGATTGCACTGCATCGAGTTGTGACATTAGTGGTGACATTTGGCTTGCACACACATCGACCACACCCACTGCATTTGCATAAACAATTTCGACAATAGTGGCCATTAGGTCGGAGTTGAGCTAAACCAATTATGAAGTGGAGATCACTTATTCGTGCAGTATTATCATTCCCTCACACACACACACTCTCTCACACACACACACACACACACACACACCTAAAAATGCTCAATTCGAAATTGAATTCTTTGGCTGCCTGTCTACTTGTTCATAGCTTCAAATGCCATTTGGAGCAGAACTGCCATTCGGTTGGCACTGAACACCGGCCAAGCACGCCAGACTCTATGGCAATGTGGAGCCATTAATTGGCAACTCTAGTCTGATCAGTGATTGCACTTGGCACTGTTTTCACTTTGTTCCCTCCACACACAGAAGCGATCGCTCAAGTCATTGTCGTCGGAATCTGTGGGCTTCTTGTGATCCATCAATAGTCGCTTAATTAGTGACTGAATGACTGTATGCACCGAACAGGCAAATTGACGAATGGCTCTGGTGTCTCTGGCAGTATGTCTGCCTGGAGTGTCTTTGTGGAGATGCATGACGGATTCGGTTTCACTGGTGCAATTGTGCTATTACTGCCATTAGCCCATCTCATAAAAACAAAAGATTTCATTGTTTTGTGGTTCGGTGGCAGCAGACAAACCCGAGAGTGTTTGTTTGTGTGTGTGTGCCATGCCACCAATCAAAGTGCAGTCAATTCGAGGTTTGTTTATTGATTGCCTCTTTCCACTGTGAATTGGTTTAGTATTGTGTTGTGTGTTGTTCATCGATAATTCCGATTTGCTCGCAATGCTTTATGGATGGATTGGCCAATTGGTGGGCTTGTGTGCATTTGTGTGTGCTGGTGGCTCTCGGTAATGGGCAAGTTTGGATTAGATTTGACATTGAAATATTTGCCTTAATCAATGAAGACGAATGATGATCCAAGTTGATGGCACTAAATGAGTGCACTACTGCAGGCACACTGCTCCTCACCAAGTGCACTCTCTCGCCACTGACAGCCACTGGCACACTCGACTGCCGTATTCGATATTGTTGAGTGACTAACCAAATATGAATTATGCTCTCTACAGGATGATCGGGTCTTGTGCTGATGCACTAATTCGATTGCACCACTCTAGCACCATTCCACATTCATTCAACTCTTTTGTGTACAATCAGTGATGATCATAATGGAATTCGCTTCGTCAAGTGATGCATGCTGTCCTTGGTGCCAATCAGATATGCCTGGACATTGATGATATGGCACATGAATCGAATCGAGCCCCCACCGCACTCTGCACTCTACTGTCTTATGGTTATGGCAATAAAGCTAATAGACCGACAGTATACTGCTTGTGCCTTAATATATTGGCGCAAAGCATATTGGCCGCACCACAAATTGACTCGCTGTGGAATGTATTTTAAACAACGTAATCGGCCGAATTACATCTAAATTGTAAATGGCTGTATGATCGAATGTGTATTGCCTGACAAGACACAATCCATCCAATGCGTTCGGTGTGCCAGAAAACGAGTGCACAAATACCCAAGGGTGGAGAGGATGAGTATGCTACAGCAGCAGCAACAGCACAAGTCACTGTTTGACTTGACTGTTTGGCTGTTTGCTTTGTCTGCTCAATGGCACAACACTCGATCGGTTCATTTAGCCATTTCACGCCATCCATTCCGTCAAAATGAGAATGTAAATTTATGAATTTATGAATCTCGCATTGAACACTCGTTTTGGTCGACATGTCTGTGCTTGTCAGTTTGGACAGCACTCCAGGGAGAGACTCACACTAGCATTGATTGTACTGATGATGTCGAATCAGTTTTTGCTCTGGTCAGAGAGCGAGAGAGCAATTAGAATAAACTACAAAGTGTCCTATGCATTTGCTCAATTGACCGTTTGTTTAATTAATTAGCTGACCGATTGCAGTGGAACTTTCCAGGACAGATCCAGTACCGGAAAATCAACTTTATCCAATCTAACTTGTTTGTCCTGGGCTTTTTATCCCCATTTGGTGATCATCACAAAGAGGCACCAACAACACATTAGTCACAGTGTGGTCAGAATGGTCAAGAGAGTGACGAATCTATGAATAATGGAACACACCTGCACGACTGTGATCGTTGGTGTGCTTAATTTAGATTGCTTTCGTTTGTGTTTTCTCTTTCGATGTGCACATTCATAATTGATCACTTTTGCTTGTGGCATACCATTTGTGGTGCACAGGACTGTAGCATCGTTTAGTCATACATTGAGTCTCCATTTTAGATTGCTAGGTAGATTATTGTTCGAGTTTTTGTATGATCCACTCGTTGTTGTATTATTGTCGTGCATTTGATCTAATCGTCCAGTGCACTACAAATCAGCATTTGTATGTTGCTTTTGGTTGATTTTTAAAGTGGTTCTGTCATTGAGTGTGTTGTGTTGGTTGAATGTCGTGATTTGTTTTGTTGTCTGGTTAATTTGTGTTCTTCCCCTTTCAAATTGCCATTTCTATCATTTTGCTTTCTTTGCTCTATTCGACAGATGATTTTTGCATTTTGTCTGTGGCGACCTTTTTGTGTGCGCTGTCAAGTCTCACCACAAATGTCACTGCAAGCAGGAAGTGAGCCACTGTTAGAGTGCATGTTCGGACATGCAGTTGCGGGCCTAGCTCAGTCACCATCCACAATCGGTGCCTTTGTCTTGCCCGGTAATGGCTTAATGACAATTGCTCCATTCGATTGCTCTTCCCTTTTCGGTGGATTCTTTCAAGCAAAACTCGTAGCCATCAGCTAGGCTTTTAGCAGTGGCGACTTTGTAGCCGGCAATGTAACGTTTTGTGCTCTATTTGTTCGCGTTCAGATTTGTCATTTGTGCTACTTTTGTGCATTTGGCTTGGTGCATTTTGGTTTTACACACTGACACATCAGTGCGATGGCCCTCTCGATGGCAACAATATCGCAACGTATGTTTTATATTCTTCTTGTCTATTATCGACTATTGCCGAATGGCTCACTAATTGTGCTATTAGTCTGTGATCGCTCTACAGGATGCCACGTTTAGGGCCTCGATTGTGATTGGCCGGGCGCGCATTATGTGGCACAAATCAAATTTGCCTGTCACCATAATGATAGTCTGCCACTGGTGGTGCTGCCCCGATCGCCATTCACTCACTGTCCTGTTGGTTCACAGTGACACAATCATTTCGGTGCAATCGGATCCGACCAATAATCGTTCCGCAAGTGAGTGACGCACTTTGGCTCTAGGTGTCCTGCAGTCCTCAAGAAACCAATGGCAACTCTGTTGTCCTCTCACTGAGTGACTGTGTGCCATTAATCGGCTCGCTCATTACTGGCCCAACTGGAGACAACTTTGTCTTAGGCATCGCCATTAGGTGCACTTTTGCATCGATGTATTGGCTATGTGTTCACAATGTGTTTTATCTACGTTCACATGTCATGTTTATGCCACACATTGACACGATCAAGCATTGCTTCCAATGGAATTAGCACGATGTTATGTCTGCGGCCTCTAACGCGTTAATGCAATCCATTTGGTGCCACTGGCAACTGGGCCAAAACTACACTGGCTAGCTCAGATTTATTTATTGCACACTCATTCAACAAACACACACACACACAAACACACAAATGTCCCAGTGCCAATGTGTCCCCTTGCAAAGTATGTGACTATCGAGATGCACTGTGGAACACAATGAACGAGCCATAGCAGCATATGCAGGCCAGACACCAGACAAACGATCTGTTCTGCCAGATGGCTGATGTATTCGGTGCGATAAACGCCGCTGACCGATTGTGTGTGCCATGGTACGGTAATGAAACGCGGTGATGATGTTACCGGGCAAAGTGATTCGATCAAACTCGAACGGCCCACCACCATAACTCAGCATAACACAACTGAGCGCATCTTCACATCTACACGCTCCACACTGTTTGTCCTTGTCTGGCCAATGTAATCTATTGTCTCTATCTTTACATCTGCCCTTACAGCCAACTTGAACATCCATCCGGGCTTGTTGAACGTCTTCGTATATGCAACGCGCACTTCCCTCACCGCCATTAGATGCAAGACCAAACCATTTTGGTGTCAATTTTTGCCTTTGAATTTACATTCTCTCAAGTTTAAATCTCAATCTGTTTGACAGTTGTGTGTCACTTTGTCTTGTTCCTTTGTTTGTCTTTATCTCTCAAATTCTATTTGTCCCCACATAGTTTCACATGGTAACTTGGCGTCAAATTGTCATACTGCTCCTAAAGCCATCTGCTTCGAGTCGTGTGTTGTGTTATTGTCACTATTATGATTTTATATAGGGGAATTAATCTTGTGCTTGGGCTTTGATTTATTTACTTTTGAATTACTTATTGCTCATTCGGAGATTTGCGCTTATAATGATGACGCGGTGAATGGTGCAGTGTGTGGTACTCTCTCACTTGCCATCTCTATATGTGATGTGCACTTGCTGATGATGGATTCGATTCTAAGGTGAGGCAAAGCAAGGCAATGTAATTTAAGTAACAGTAATTTATTATTGCATAGGATTTATTATCGTCTTTTGTGATCTTTTCACTCCAATTTGAACTTTAATGATCCAACTTTTGACTTTCGCTTGTCTCATCACTGAACATGATTGATAATTGGCCAACTGTTTGCATGTCTTGTGTTTTTCATCTTCTTTGTTTGTGTATTTTCGCTAATGAGTTCACTTTGTGTGAGTCTTTGTGTGTTCATTCATTTACACCCAAACTGCCCAAAGCGGAAAGGTTAATTAGCTGACTGAGCACTATACTACTACTGCACTGTACACTACGATGATAATGGGTGGTGTGCACTGTGTGTGTGCAGTGAGCCAATTCATGTGGACCTCATTTTTAATTGACCATTTTATGCGCTTTTACAGTTTGTCTATTTTTAATTAGTTCATTTGCCATTTGCCACTTGACTATTAAAATGTGTTGCAATGGTTATTTTGAGAAGGAGTGAAGAATGCTTGCTATGCTTTTAATACTAATCGACTTTTCGGTTTATGGACTCGAGTTTGTTGGTATTTGTTAATAGATCTAACATTAGCCGCCACCACATGTTTGTGGACAACACGTACGCATAGTGCATCACACACACACAAACAAGATGATGTGCACCACAAGCAAAATGAACCACATAATAAAACATGATTACACTCGGACTTGATTCATTTCTAATTTGACTTGGTGTGCGTGTGTTGCAATAACTTGGACCACTTGGCTAATCTTTGATTCCATTTAGCCTATCTCAGAGAGACTCTCCCTCACAATCTCACTCTCTCGAATGCTTAATTCCAATTAGCCAACCATAAAGTTTGCACTGGTCTGTTGTCATCATATAGATTGTGTTGTTGTTTATTATTGCCCCTCGTTATGAATGCCATTCAACTGACACATACACTCACACACACACTCACACACACACATACGAATGCAAGGCCAATGCAAGCAAACAGACAAATTGTTTGGATTTGTTGAGTTGAGGCAGAGGGGACACACTCTCTCATGCCTCCACTCACACACAGTAATTGAAATTAATTATCGGCTCACTATCATATCGTTTGCATAGTTTAGTGTGTGTGTAACATATTAAATATTTCATTATATATTGAGTTGCATATATATTTACGATCAGGTCGTATAAATAATATTGCTCGTCTATCGACCGTTTAGAACTGTTTTGTTGGCTTGCTTTTTATGACCTCATTTTGAGTGTATTTTTCAACTGAATCAGGCTCCAAATCAAAATTTCTCTTTTTTATTGAGTCATTCTAGTATTTAGTTTCGTATTTGAACTAATTAATCCAAAGGAATAATTGGTGTTGCTTTCCACCGCTTGAAGCCTCACACAATAAATACCTTGGTGTTCAATTTGGTTTTCCACTTCAAGACGGACTTCCCTGCATTGCATTTTTGCTGCCATTTTGTCCAACTGCATGCAGTCCAGGAGGCAGACAAGCTGTTTGCAGTGTTGCATTGTTCGGTGCAGGGACCGAATTGAATTGCACCGTCTGTATGGTAATGTCATTAACAACTATCACTCATCCTATTAATTATTACTAGTAATGCAACATTCAATCGATATTTGCAGTGTTGCTGGTTGTGTCTCGACTACTACTGTGCTACATTGCTCGCTTCCTCTCTGGGACCAATATTGCCTCTGTTTCTCAATATGTGTCTGGTGTTGTGTTTTCACATTTGATTCATTCGATCAATTTGCGCATATGCCACACACACACACACAAAATGCACATGAAACGTGAAACGTTAAAGGCCAAATTGAAGTTATTAAATTTTAAATTACATTATTAATTTCGATTTGTTTTGCCACTTTACGTGTCTATTCGATTCGAATTTCTTGGTAAATCATTGTCACAAGAGGCAGCCGAGTACTAGTAATTAGATTAGTTCATTTTGGGAGGCGATAATTCAATATGAGCACATATATGTCGGAGTGCTTGACATTTACACGATCAGTGATGCAATCAACTGAGTGGCGCGCACTCGAGCTATCTTTAGTGTACATTGACTTGACTTGACAGGGCTGCACTCGACACTTGTGATGATATTTCAACTCAAACAGGGGCTTGCTTGTGTTGATGAATGCTTGTGCTGATGGTGTGTAATGTAGACTATATGCTAATTGGCTACTTTTGCACACTGATAAACTCATAAACTCTTTAGACTCGAAAATGTAGATGACATATTAGATGAACACCTTTTCTGGGTGATCAGCCAAAGGAATGTGTAGTGACTAACATTGTTTTCATCTTTCTTTTCTTTTCTCACCGTCTCCTTGTCTCATTGTGGCACTAGAGCATTGTGTTTAGTAATTAACAATTCATTGTCTCCACCCGGTTAGTGTGTTGTTGTTGTTTTTAGTCTGGTCTGGTCATTGTTCATCTGCCGTCCAGTGCACCGGGACCGTCTTGTGACACTCATGCAACATTTATTCACTTTGTAATAGCAATTGGTTCTTTTTGCTTTGCACCTAACCAGTCAGTCAGTGCATTGCATTGCATCAATCAAGTATCTTAATTCACAGAGAGCAAACACCTTTGAGCATGTCCTATTAAGTAGACCTATTTGTTTATTCATTATTTCATCATTTCATTGGTTAATTCACAGTCACACACTCACACGTACTCGCTTTTGAACCATTGAATTATTGATCACACTGCGAACAGTATGAACATTGAGTTGAGCAGCAAGTTGGTTGCAAGTGCAACTTTAACTTGACTCACTTTGGTTCTATTCAAATGTGCACTGCTCTTTGTCCTTTTGCTGACACACTTCACCCTTCACTATTCTCTCTTTCCATTTATTCTACTTAGTCCGACAATCCATCCTGGCACACAGTGCAAATGCAACTTTGCATTGCCAACTTGTGTGTCTTGATAAATGGCTCTCTCATAATCGTCTACTTTGTTTTGTTACTATTGCATAAATGCGAAATTAATAAATTTTTTATTGGTTCGCTCTGTCTTACACAACAGGATCTCACTGTCAATGTGTCCAATTATCTAGGTCGGTGTGTGATTGTGTGCATGTGTTGGTCTGTCTGGCCACTGCATCTATGTCATTACCACGAGACGATTCACCACAGGCATCATTCATCTGTCTGGAAATATATCGTTTGTCCAAGGCCACTTTGATCACAATGTCCAGCATACGTTTGTAATTGCATCACATAGCAACAGCATCATCATCACCATCACCAGAAGCAATCCACTTTGCATTGTGTTGCATTACATTACAGTTGAAGTGTTATTGCCTGCAATATTTACACTTTGGACATACACACACAACACAACATGCCAATTGGTAATAGCAATTGCCAGTTGCGTTTGTTTGGTATCCCATCGGTCGGTCCATGTCATTTCATGCCATTCCTCGTTGGCTCGTTGAGACTTTTTGTTTTGTTACTGCCAAGCAGTAGCAGATTGTCTCTGTGTCTCTGTTTGCAGTGCCCTTCTCGACTTGTCTCTTTTGGCTATTCTCGTTTGCTCTCTTATTAACGCGGCTTGGGAACATTTCAATTTTGTTGTTCCTCTGTTCGACTGTCAATTTGAATATTTTCCCGATTGGCACAATTTACTACTTGCGAGACAAGTCGATGTGGTCCTGTATCTGTGAGCAGTGACTCCTCAATATACCAATTCCTCAATATATATCGAGTATAAATCAATTGAACTTTTAACTGCTCACACACATGCACACACACACTGAGGTTCAGTATATTCTAAACTTCTTGTACTTTGTGCGTCTCAATTGGTCGAGGACCGTTTTCCCGTACCCCACAAGGAAGTGAGTATCACTCATTGTCGTCGGTGATTGTCATTACTGCTGGTGTAGCGTGAGTGTGTAGCGCCAGTGCAATTCTACTAAACGACTCACTGCCATTCCGTTCAGTTCGTCAGTTCAGGTTGATCCGCGTGCACACACGGATCGATTCAATTCGTCACTGCTCGAGATGACACAATTCGTCGCTTGAGGTCGATCGAGCTTGACTGCATTGTGCTCTCATTAGTGAGCCATCGAGCCATCATAATCCAATGTGGTCACATCGTGATCATGAACAGACATTGCACACACACACTCACACAGACATTGTGTTTATTTAAATTTGCTGCCCACTGTTCACAATGTTTGTCCATCCACGCACTAGCACAGTGGTTAATGGTTTTTTAAAGTTGATTGTAAGTTTGTGAACAGACGGGACAGGTTGTGCTGCCTTTATCTGACAACTTGTCTGTCCTGTGTTTGTTTTATGACAACGTTGTGTGTGTCTGTGTCTGTCTGGCCTCTTTGTGCCTTCGGGATCGATTGATCTATTCTTTGGCTTGCTCGTTTCCCTGTTTACTTAGTGTCTGATTAGTTGGATTGGTGATGTATTAGCTGTGCACTTGCTGGTGTGCTCTGTGTTTGCCGTGCGCCAGTCCGGACCAGTCATTAGCAGTGCCAATTATGGTCCATTATATGTTTGGTATTTCGATGCCGCTCATTATAATGGCCCACTGTCGTCATTGTCATTGCCGCCAATGCTGCTCTTTCTCGTGTACTCTCTAATTGTTCGTTGCTCAAATTCTTCAAGGTTTTATTGTTTCGTTCACCATGCCTTGTATGATTATGACGGTGATGAAATGTATGTGTGTGTGCGATTATGGTCTGTCAGTGGTTGAATTATTCATTGGCGACAAGACAAATCATAGGCACAACTAAATAATTACTCGCTTTTCTGTTTGGTGCCCTTGTCATTACTGAGCAGATATTTATAGAGTGCTCGGGTGGTGCTGTTGCTGCAAGTCCTCTTTGTGTGGTACACAAAAACAGACTCGTTCCAATTGGAACTTGCAATGACCGATCGATCAGTGCGGTGTGAGTGCTGAGTATGGACTGGTTTTGATTGATTGACCATTTAACGGTATATTGATCGGAGTGAGTGTGTCTGACTGTCTGTCTGTCCGTCCGTGGATATATTCACTCGAGGGCTTGAATGACTGTCGCCAGTGATCGAATAGCCCATCACCTACACTCACAGGTAATTGGTCCCATGTTTCGCTAATTGTTTGCTGCCTCTTGTTGTCGCACACTTGTGTAATGTCGTTGTCCTTGTAGCCAAGTGGCCCATTGAATGCTGTGTGTGGTGTGTGGTGTGCTGTGTGTACGTTCGATGGCAATTTGTTTGGTAAGTGTTCGATTATGTGCATACACTCACGGACACATACACGCGGAACGCATTGATTGAGACACTTGTGTCGAGATGACATTTCGCTCGCTGTTCTGTGGCCAATGCTTTAATTGTGGGTCTTGTTCGATACAACCCAGTGCTCCATCGATGGTCTGCTCTGGCCGTCATCTCGCTCTCTCGTCAACTGCCAATAACAGGCAGGCCGACTCTCTATCCTCGAAAGGCGCCATTCGATTTAATTAGCATCCAAATTGGCACCATTATGTCGGTGCATGGCCGAGGCTCGACTCGAGTCGTCATGATCGTGTGGGGACGATCTCCCATTTCCCGCCATTATCGCCTCTAATCTAGGCAGCCAGTGTTAACTGGTTGCACTGTGGCACAATGCCTCGACCAGTGTCCCTCCCATTGTCCTAATCGGTCTGTCCAAATGACTCCTTAATACCGAAAGAATAGTTTGTGCTCGTTTAGCTCAATTTTGCTTGTTTGTGGCTCACTTTTGCTTGTCCTGTTCGGTGCATTTGTTCATGTGAGCATCGTTCGAGACAGTTTTGTGGTGTACCGTACATGTAAATGCTAATGTCTTTACATCGGCCGATCCTCACTGCTCGGTGTGTCGCAAATGTCGGCCAGTAGGCTCGGGTCTGGGTGCTCTTTGTGTTTCGCTCAGTGGTCGGTTCGGTTTGCTTGTTGTTCGTGTTTGCTCTCTGCAGGCAAACACACCAAATGGTGATGGCAACCGAACGAGATTTACTCTACTCACCATGACAGTGAGTGCCACACACCAGCAGCAGTTCTCCCTTGCACCACCGTTTTACATCGAAATTCGAGATCGCCAGACAAGACCGCCTCGGATCCATTTAAGGGGCCAGCGCGCGATCTATTACCATCACAGACTCGGCACAGTGCATTCGATTGCACTTGTCTTTTGCTTGTTCCAAATGGATTTACTCGATTTCTCGAGGACTTGAGAATACGGATCGATCCATCAACATGGCCAGTGCAAGACATGGCCTGAGACTGCAGTGCACTCACTTGCCAGGTGTATTGCACACTCGATATATTGAGTTGTAATGATGATGATGGTGCTTTAATCACAACTCAATTTGCTTGTGGCTTATTCCATCAGAACACTGGTCACTATAGTATGACTTGACTTGCACTCCATTTGGCAATCGGCTTGAGCACACACACACGCACAGATGTACTCGATTACTCTTTGTGCCACAAATCAATTGCTTCACACAGGAAGTCGTCTCTGATTACTCGATTACATGGAGCAAATGACCAACACAGCCATTCTCACCATTTTCACCATTCCTTACTTGTTGTGCTTGTTTTGTCTTAACTTAACTTATGTTGCCCTCGCAGTTCACTATCGATCAGTCAGACAGTAAGTCAGTCATTCAGTCAGTCAGTTCTCAATGGTCCTCTCAGTCTCAAGTTGGTTCAATTGGCTCTCACACTGGGTCTGGAGCATTTGAATTGTGGTACACAGGGAGAGCGTTAAGTGGCATAAATTATACGTCTTGTGTGTGTGTATTGGTGCTTGTGTGTGTCTGTGTGCGTGTGACCGTTCACTCGAGTCACTTAAGCTAATTTTAATGAGCGCGCCAAGACTGAGCACAAATTACATCGCTAATAAATAATGCATTGCAGTGAAGAGTGCACTGTGAATGGCATGGCACAATGACCACTGGTGAGCACAGGCCAGATCAGAGTCATATTCGTGAGTTTTAAAGTTAATTTGACCATTAAAGGAAGGAAGCACACATGCATGCACTTGCATCATGACCATACATGACCACACACGCCACCACCATTGTTTTGTTCCATTGTTTTGCAATTGTTGGCCCATTGTCGGTCTTAAGTAAAGTTGTACACTTTTGTGCAAAGTGCACAACAACAGCAGCATCCACACTTAGCAATTGGCCAATGGCAGTGGACGATTGTCTCCACAGGAGCGAGCACCATCATCGGTCCATCTCGGTTGACTATCTCAGGACCATCACCGAGAGCCAGCAGTGCAGTACCTCGATAATATTACTCTGATGGGCATCAATTGTCTGTGCTGTGCATTGCATTGCAAATTGCCTCAAAAGTGGACATTAAAATTTGTGCACATAAATTGAGTCTTCTCTCTCGGCATGATCGTTCGGATCCATAGTTTTATGACCCACAGACGCACACACATACACTAACTCACTCACTCACTCACCGGCATAAATCAAGAAAGAAATATATTCGCTCAGACTGAGATTCACTTGGCGTGTGACTGACTGACTCGGTTGGCATTATTGCGGGCAAAGCCGAGGGCACTGTGTTTGCTCTACCGCCACCGACACTCACTATTTACCTATTTGCAGATTTGCTCATTTTGTTTGTCTTTCTTTATTATTAATTATTCAATGTGTGCGCTTGTATGCAGTGCGGCAGTGGCCAATGGCTGTCCTCACTCAGCCATTGCAGCACAAGCATTGAACTTATCTGCAATAGACCAATTGGCCAATTGACTAATTTGCCAATAATTTGTAGTAAATTATCGAATTATCACAGTCTAGTAGTTGTACACTTACCACTTACAGAGAACGATGTCTTTTATGTCAACACATTAAGAGCACGCTCGCAGCACTTGACCACACTTATTATTCTTTTGCTTCTTTGCTTCTCGGCGTCGTCGATATTGTTGGCCGTGTTGTTGTTATATTGGTGTATTTGTAGTGCAATTGGCAATTTAAAAATTTGAACTAGGAATTAAAAATCAAAACACACACAAAACTGAGACTTAATGACGATAATGAATTAGACGATCAACAAAATTGGAAATAGAAATAGAAAATGAAATGAAATGAAATGAAAATGGCAAAAACGATCACGAGCACATTCGGAATTGCACTGAGTGGGAGCGAACGAAAAAGAGGAGCAATGGGCAATTGCTATGGCTTTATTCGATTCAAGTAATTCTCACTGCCGTAACGCAATAATCGTTGTTATGAAGGCAATTAGAAGTGATAATTTCATCTTGCTGGCTTTGATCTTGACTATTGCTGCTGGCGTACTGCTGCACTACTACAGCTGTCTCAGTGCTGTAGTGTGGATGGCATTGGTGATGTGCTGCTGCTGCTGTCGGTGATGCTTTCAATTGCTTTCGCTCCAGGGAAGTGGGAAACAATTGCCATATCGTTGCCATTACCGAAGAAGATTACCACTGGGCCACTGCTGTTACTGCTGCTAGCTGTGATAGCTGTGATTTGGATTCAATTTGATTCCAATTGTGATCGACTCCAAATTGAGCTTAATGAAATCACGTAAATTGTCGTTCACGAATGACTCCGCTAACTCCTTTGACGAGATGATGATACATTGCAATAGGCTGCTTGACCCTTTCCATGTGTGTGTGTGCGTTTCTTTTCCCACTGGACAATTCTGTTCGGACTTGATGTGTTGCTTGTTGTTGTCGTTTTTGCATTCGATCAGATTAGCATGACAATACCACACAAGCAGAATCGTGACTGATCGATCTTTAATTGACTGTTGCTGTAGGTCTTATGAATGTGTAAGGCCGAATCGTGTTTAACAATACCAGAAGCATGCTATCGTGTGTTAACTTTGTGACATTCAATTGATTCAAGGACACAATGAGAGATTATTTGTAGCTGCGAAGATGATCGATCACTGCACAATGTGCATACTGGTGGGATGACCGTTTTGTATTGATATTTACAATGTTGTAAACTGAGATGGGAATGATCACTTTTGGCTTGAATCAGTCCCAAATCACAAGGTGACAATCACAAGATTAGACTCGAAAGCGAGTGAATGTGTCACTGTTTGGATGTATTGGCACTTGGTGTGGCACTGACAATCACACTGCACTGGCCAGTTGGTTTACTCACTCAATGAAGACATGCTGCCTGTGTCACATTTATACAAATTGATCAAATATTAACAAAGCACAATACTCACTTGCACATGTATTGAGAGAGGCACTCACTGGGGCAACATAGACGCATTTGTTGGTTATCGATTGTCGAGACTCGAGACCAACTAAATGGTACGCAAGACAACACAGCAGCTCGATACAAGAGTGCAATTGGTGCTTTCCACAATCGACAATCGCGGTCCATTAATGTAATCTTTAAACGAAGCCGAGCCACACTGACAGCTCACCGCTCACATTCGAGGTACACATTCGAATGTGCACACCGGAATAAAGGAATAAGTGGAGTTATGGCACCAACGGATAGTGACACTACAGATTGCTCATCGATTGCACACTCACCACACGGCGACACATTGACATGGGACGACGAGACTATTTGCTGGGCTTAGTGCCGCGCGCGCGACTTGATTGAACGTGTGTCTCGTCGTGAGGACTCGAGTCGATTGCCACCGCACAGTTAGCTTGTTGACTCTAATTCTGGTCGGGCAAGCATTTCTCACACGCCGTCCCCTCCCACCACCGATCCAACGAATGGACAAATGTACAGCAGCAGAATTGAGGTAGTGGCACTTGCGGCACCATTCGGTGCTTTTACTCACCGCACCATATGAGCCACTCACTTTGCACTTGCAATTGGCTACTTTGGTAGTGGCTCACCGAGAAGGTGCACTGATGCCGGCTAAAAGAGAGTGATCCACTTTAGTGCACGATAGGTCGATTACTGTAATGAGATGCACACACGGCCCGAGTGTGTAGTAATAATTTATAAATCGATCATCGATCAGTTGTAATACTCACAGATTACCACATTAGTTCAGTGCTTAGTGAGGTGCTGCCCTTTGTGCCCTGAACAATCTATGCAAATGTATGTCGACATTGGACAACTGCATGTACAGCTGCCTTGTGCAGATTAGCTAGGACCACTCTGTGACACAGTAGATCTGCTTGCCAAATTGAGTGTTCAACCTTGTACGTATTGATGTGTTCGGATGCGGACATTCGATAGCATCCACACACACATACACACCCGGAAAAAGCATCGTTCCGTCTGGCTGGGACTGTGTCGAGGATATTTATGGCAGTGGGCCAGTTGGCACGCTCAATTGCCCTCTCGACGGTTGCAACTTTGATATAACACTCCGACCGGGGCACTAATTGTGCAGCCACACCAGGCACTAAGTGAACTGCAGTGTACTTGTCTGGTGCGGCACGCCACCCTCGCCAATGGTGTAATGCCTCCATTAGTGTCAATGGTCGATTTAGAATTCCACACCAGTCTTGTGGCTCCATCATTGTGCCATATCAGATCAATTGAGATAAAGTCAATTTCTATTCGACTGACTCGGCCTGCTGTTTGTTTGTCCATCCAATCCATCTGTATGGATCGATTGCTTTGAGGAACAATTTTTAATTTGCTTTATTGCATCGGTGGGGACAGTGATGGCTGCATCACTGATCGGTATGTGACATCGAGGTGACATTGCGAACTGCCAACCGAGAGAACAGTTTCCAATGGCATCATTCATCGTATGTCTGTGTGTGCCATGTTTGCTAATCACATCGATTGTGTGGTGCAATCAATAATCGATTGCTTTGATTCTCTCCTTTCGCCTTGAAGTGCATTCCATTTGCACACAATTCATAAATGTGTCCTTTAATGGTGGACCATTGCATCCTTTGTCCACGGTCCGGTAGTGTCCAGTTTCGAATGCAATCAAATTGATTAACTCTATGGCCAAGACCAGTCCATAATCGGTCAATCGACTGTGTAGCTTTAAATTTAAATTCGAATTGCAATTCGAGTCAGTGGAGAGAAGTAGAAGACATAGGGAGAGAAGATGGCCCACTGGAAGGCAAAGAGTCTTGGCCAAAGACAATGCCCGATAGATGAGATGGTCTGCGGCTATTTGAATGTTCGAACATTTGAATGTGTGTGCCAATGTGTTCAGTTGGCTGGGTCGGGACACTCGCAAGTTGCAAGGAGGCAAATGTCTCGCTCAAGTGAATCGTAGCCACACTCGATTGGCTCGCTACACACCAACACTACCATCTCCACACTCGATCTATTACCCTGTCACATTGTCTCAACATTGTCCTCTCCCTCCACCTCCCACTTCCTCCCCCACAGTTGGCATTGCAAAATTAAATTCCCGCCTAATCAGAAATTATTCTAATTTGGCAGTCAGCAAGTTTAAGAATTCTTCAGCTTCTTTGCTGAGATTGAATTTGTATTTCTCGGTCTGTCTGGCTGGACCGAGTTGAGTTGAGCTTGTTTAATATTTATCATTTCGTGTTTGACAGTTTTATTCGTTCTTGTGAATAACGTTTTATTGTCCGTGGGATAAGTGTGAGTGTGTGTCACAGCAGACGGCAGCCAGACCAAATCACTCGACAACTTGCATTGTCACCGAACTGGTTGGTTCTGCTTGATTTGTCATTCGTCAGTGCAGTGCAACGTACACCACAACACCGCCGCGTGGTTCACTTCGACCAGGCACCAAAGACTCGCTTGATTTGGCTTGCCCGAGCACACCAACTCGGTTCAATTTCTGTCTGTGGGCAATCTGGCTTGATTTGCCTGATTCTACTCCAATTTAAAACGTTCGATTTGTTTTTGCACTGATCGAGTTTCGCCATTGCGCCACACTCTCCCTTCTGGGCTGCTTTAATAATTTGGCCTAATTAGGACCTAGGCCAACTTTGCCTGATAGGCAAATTCACTGTATTGAGCAGTACTTTTCCAGTAGTTAAACTCGACCATAGTTGTGCATTTAGTCATTACGATCACTATGCACGACCACATGCAACACAACAAAATCAAATCAAATTGTGCTGTTTGAAGCAAATTTTAATAAATTCCTCCTTAATAGGTCACATTAAGTGCAATCCGCGGTTATTTTGAAAGGCAAATATTGGCAGTATAGGTGGCTTGTGTTGCATTGTGTGGATGGTTGTAGATGAGCTGCACTGCTTGACTCCATCGGTTTGTGTCTAATTACTTCGGCTGCAGCCGACCTCGTGCCATCTGAGCACTGTCGTAGAAGGCCACGCACTGCTTGAAAGCGCGGTAATTCATGATTGCATTCTGGCGTCCAATCAGGCACCACATCCGGCTAGTGTTGCCCTCCTGGTCGTGAGACTCGTCTTCATCATCCTCCTTTTTGCCTGCCACAATGGCGCCCATGTCACTAACGAATATCTCGTCATTGCCAACTTGGCTTTGTTTGCATACAACTTTGTTCTCATGGTTCTCGTTGTCCTCGGTTTGGTTGCTGTTGTTGGACGGCTCACCTTTACGAATCCAAACGACATCGCTGTTTTCCAGCACCAAATATCCATGTTGTAGAATGAGCACCAAATCGTCTCGCACAGGGCTGGTCTTTACAAGAAGAAAGCCATTCACACTGACGATTCCCACCTTGGCGCCAGTCTCGAGCAAACTGTCCATATCGATTGACTTGCTCTTGGTGAGGTGCACTTTACCATTCTGCTTGACGATTACCACATTTTGCACTTCCATCTCGTGTTCGTAGTGTGGCACCACAGTGGACACAACCCCAAGTATCGAGGCTTGGTTATTCTGGTCGATTAGCACTCCCACCAGGTGGTCGCCTTCCTTCACCAGACATACTCCTGCTTGTCGAGGGCCGATATTGTGAAATTCTTTGACCAAGTCTTCCTCGAGTGGAATGTAGTTCTTGTTGAGCACATAGTTGGCCCACACTGATCGGTCGTGTCCAAGCATGTCCAACACGTCGATCACCTGACAGCCGATCAAACTGTACACACCTCGAACTTCGATCTGTTTCGTCTTGTCAGCTTCGCCAGTGTTTTGATTCACCTGGCCAGTCTGTGACAAGGTCACGTGACAGTCCACTAAAAGTCCAATCTTTGTCTCGATGTCTCCGTCAATATCGCACATGGTCACAGCGGTAAAATAGTCTTTTTTTGTTGAAACTTTACTTTGAATTCAACAAATCAAGTACAATTAGTATCTCCGGCTGGTGTTGTCACTTTAATAAAGTGAACCAACTTTGCGAAAATTCTATTTCCAGTCAAGTTAATTGAATTATATTCTAATTACAGTACAGCATTTTGTTGGCACTAGCGGACTGTGCCTTATTTCCGATCGACGTTCGGATAACGCGGCAAGACTGAACTGAACCCGGGACAACACAATGAATATATTTATAGCCGGCGATGTATTTTTAGTATGAGTCAATCGATCAGTGGCGCCTAACCCTTACTACTATTAACAGGGCAGCAGCAGTCCCACCAGTGCGCCACTTGAGTTGATTATTTCCGGTTAACCGGTTCGGGATACTGTACCCGAGTGGCAATTAGTATCATAACCGCCTTTCCATTACTAATTGAGTGTTATCCTGATTGAGATCGACACTTTCGTCTCGTGTGATTCGATCGTTCCACTAGTGGCTAATTGACTGTTCACTTGCGCTGACGAGACATCATGCCCTTTCGCTCACTTGTTCATATTTCACTTGTCCACACTCTTTGTTTCTGCATCATTAGCTAATTACAATAGCAACAACACACAATTGGCCATTTTGATAGATTACATCGAACGGGGTTCTACATAAATAATCTAACTTTATAGTGTGCGTGAATGTATTTTTTGTGCACTTGTCGGCTTGTTTGGTTATGGTTTGTTTGTATCACATTATGTGTTCACTGTTAATTTGCTTGGTTATTAAGATTAATTCTACTCAAAATGAAAGTGCTAATTCATGTGTGTGTGGTGGAATGTGAATGGTCATTAGCTGTATGGATTAATTATTGATTAATTGGGCATATCGATAAGATGTATACATTGTACATGTATTGGGCATGTTTGGGCTCAGTTTGTGTCGCGGTGTTTGGCTGCTTAATCAAAGACAACGTTTCGAGTCACTGACAGACCGAGTGAAACATTGTGTGTATGTGTAGATGTTCAATTATTAATGACCACTCGAGGTGAATTATTCATTGGTTTGACTGTACACCGAGACACAACACCGAATGTGGAGAAGTCACTTGCAGCCATTGCTCCACCGGTGCAATGTGTTACTTGCACTTGACTGACGCGGCACTGTAGTTGACATCGAGAGACAGTAGACTCCTTCCTAGACACACACACACTCACACCACTTCCGACTGTCAATTTGAACCCGATTAACCAGTGGGCCAGTGAATTGTGATGCGCACTGCGCATTGAATTCATTTCAGGGAACAAAACAAACTAACGCGTGACTTGTGGCTCATGGCGCTCACATGTGCGCGGCTTTATGAAGGTGCACCTTGTGCAGATAAACCGACTCATTCACATTGGACCTAATTGCCATTGGCACACAGTGCACTGAGCATTACTTGGTCTCAATTAGTGTAATGAAATCGACATTACGATTGCCTCGATCGACATGTTTGCCTATGAGAACGCACGCCTGTAAGTTATAGGATCTGCAGATGTCTCAATTAGGCAAAGTTGTGTGTGTCTTGTGGCAGTGAGAATATATTCGTTCATACATTTCTTAGCAGAATTTGACACAGGGTGAGTTGATAATCGCTTGATAACTTTCCATTGAATGAGCCAAGTCTGCCAATGCTTGTGGCTCGTCCTGTATGGCCAACTGCATAGTGTTTTAGTTTAGTTTTCGTTGGACTTGAAACACTAATTCATCAGTGGCGTGCATCACTAATTGAAAGCGTACGGCATCAATCTGCATAGGAGCACTCTGCACAGGGCACCCAGTGGTCTCGTCTAATTACCATTGCTGGGCATTAATCGTTTTATGGATTGCAATGCGATCAATGTGTCTGCTGCATCTATTACTATGAATGAATATATGTCGAATTAATATATGACAATAATAAATTATTAATCTTTTGCTAATTTCATTACTGGCTCACTCACTTGCTCTCGGTATTATGCATAATATGGCCTAATGTGTGATGTTGCTGTTGATATTGGCTTGGCCAGCGATGGTAATGCCGCAGTACTGAGATGAGGCATTGCTGTCTGCTTCTTGTTGTTTCCCATGTCTCATCTATGACAAAAGCTTATTTACGGTGGAAAGTTTTCCCAACTGACTAGATAAGAAGAATATTATTGCGTTTGGTGGCTTAGTTTGTATTAGACTCGGCGTTCACATATTACGATGCAATTACTGTCCCTTATAACGATCATCATGGCCCATCAATGCATTGTTGTCTGTGGTATGGCACACCATAGCACGCGTGCCAATGTGGTGCAATGCAATGTTCACTCATTCACCACCATTCACCATTGAGCCATTCATAAATTGACTATCCTGTCCAAATGCGAATCATTAGTGTTGCATCTAATTCAATATTATTGCTTTCGTCTTCGTTTTCGACTCTGTCTCTTCCGTCTCAGTCTCATCTGTTTGGTCTGGCTTAGTTTTAATTGAATTTCGGTTTCCTTTTGTGGCCAATTGCAAGAAATTGGACTTTGTCACTTTGTCAAGCAACCCAACAAATTAGCATGAGCGTACACAGTGACGATTGATCAATCGAGTTGGTGTGCCAAGCGACGACGTTGTTCTGTTGTGTCTTGTCGGTTGGTTCAGTTGGCTTGTTCGCTTGTTGCCCGCGTCACCGAATCGAGATTAATTTCATTTAGCCTAGTTTTATTCCATCACCCACCAAATGATCTATCAAAGGACAATTTGTCCTGAGTCTTGTCTTCTGTCTCCAATTCGATGAGGAAAATTTTGCCTTTGTCCTTTTGTCAATAGTTTCGAATTTACATCCAATACAGCAGCGGCATGGAATGGCCATGGCCATGGTGACGGGGGAAGCTCAATTTGTCAATTGAAAGGAAGTGAGCCGACAATGGACCGAACCAATTCGTTAGTTGGTAATTGATTGAACTGTGTTCCAATTTACGCCAGTTTGGTATTTGCATCGCCTTGATGCCTTCTTAGTTGGCTTCGTTGTAGTACCTGTGTTTGGTGCTCGGTGCCGGTTTGAAACATTTGACAATAGTCTGCTGTGTGTATTTCTGTGAGCCACAATCCACCAATTAAGATCGACAGCAATAGGGCACCGTTGTCCCGGCAGTCACACTGATTGTGCCAGTGAATTTCCTTTATTTTGAGTGGTTGGTGTAGAGTGTGGCCTGAAAGTGTTTGACTCACAACAAATAAGTCGAACTAACCATTTGTCTTGTTTCGTTTGCAGTTGGATGGCTCTACCTATGCGGGATCTGTACAAACATCTCTCGGTGGCGTGGCTCGCAATATTTCGGACGCCATTCTTCGACTCGGCCAACAATGTCTTCTGATCACAGCTGTCGGCAACGACCGGCAAGGTCAACTGGTGCGGCAGAACAACCCAAACTCGGTAATGTATATTGCCTTTTGTATGGCTCATTTGCATCCTCGTCTGTTAGCTCCTTTTAACTGTACATTGTGTGGACCTTGTAGTACCCGAGTAGACAAGACAACACTTGACAGATTGCACTGACTCAATATTGCCCCAATCTCACTTTGTTTCTCCACTTAGATTTCCACAGGCATTCGTGTCCTGGACGACTTGCCAACATCTGCCTGCAGTGTCACGATCGATGGCAACGGCGAGTGCATTCTAGTGATTGGAGATCTTCGCGTTCATCAACGGATCGATCCGGCATTTGTAAGTAAAGAGTTGGCGCAAAAGGAGAGGACACTAATTAGCAAATTGATTGTCTTTATTGAATGTGTCAATGATGTGGTGAGACATTGATGGACAATGACCCACTCTGGTGTTGCATACAAAATCCATTTTATGTACAATGTAATATGGTAAGCTCCACACTAAGGCCACTTTTCTCGTCTTTGTAGGTATCTCAGTTCGAGTGCCAATTGAACTCGGCTCCAATCGTGATAATGGATGGCAACATCTCCACGACGACAATGGATTATGTGCTCGCAGTGTGTCGACAAAGCCGGGTACCGGGTAAGTGATAATACTTTGGAGAACGAGAGGGTGAATCAGTGAATGAACCAATATGGATCCGGATGAGTGGCCAAGTGCGCTCGTGATTAGTGATGATCCGATTGCGACTAAACGTTATTGATGAGTGCTATTAACCAATGACGAGCTCAAGGATGACTTAGTACTGTACAGTGAGCACTACACCGCGGTGAATTGCGACTGTTGGCGTGTTGGTGGTGGCTGGGGCGGTGATTTGCTTCGATATCCTGACTGCTGCTGCGAGTACCGAGAGATCGAAGCGTACGGCGATGATTGCGTCGAGCCCAATTGTTGTTCAGGGTTGTATCGGCCTGGAAGGTGTCCGTATTGCTTGTGTGAGTCGGGCGAATGCACCGGGTGTGGTGGCGGTGGCTTCAGTGGAATCGTTTCGAAGCCATTCGAAGGGGTTCTACGGGGGGAGGACAATGAGTGAGTGATTGACCGGACCGAGATTCACTGTTGGGGATGAAAGCAATGAAAGCAATGGGCCATTGCAATGCACACGCCAATGGAGTGCGTTGGAATGTGGCATGGCAGTGATCATCAGTATTGATTCACACGGTGGCATTTATTTATTGATCATTGGACAGATTGGCATTCGTTAGTGGCCTGCTCTTGTGAGCCTCTACGTTAGATGTACATTGCAATACCATCATGGCCATGGCTGGCCATTGGCGCCCATTATTTACAAGCAATCACCCGACGACTGGTGCGTTCGGGTTGATGTGAGAATGCAAAGCAGAATATGTGAGATATGTTGTGAGGTATTAGACAGGTCATGTTTAATGTGCAAGTGAAGTGGCTAGTACGAGCGGAAATTGGAATTGAAAGCAGTGGAATGAAGCATAGGCGGAAAGGAATGCAAATTAAGTAGGAAGTCAAGTAAACCTTGGATGCATGTTGTACACCAAATTGGTCAAACGTTGTCGTTTTGCGTATGCCTTTCTCGCTTCCATTGCAAATAGAATTGCAGCTGCGATATTGAGCATCGAGGACAGCACTGCAACATAAAATGCCCAGTCCAGGTAGTTGTACCGAGGATACATCAACCAGGACCGAGTATCGTGCTTGATGGCGAACACAAGCCAACCGATGAAACCAGTCAAAGCTGTCAGACAAAGGGAAACATATCAAGTAAGCAGACCAACACAGCAGTCACTCACCAGCTAGGCACTCGAGGAAGAAGGCGAGACTGACCATTACGACGTTGTACCGAACGGCGAAGTGCATGATCGGAATGCTGACCGCCATCAGAGCAAATATTGACATTAACATGGACAGTGTCATCATAGCTTGGATGAACATGAACCAGCCTTGATTGAACGAATTTTGAAGTCGCATTTGAAAAGGACTAAATAACAAACAACTTACCTGGTTGGAGCCAGTCTCGAATGTTTTGATACATTGGGTGATAGATCCAACGACAACCCGTGAAGGTTTCATCGTACTGGTAAGGCGGATGTCTGTCGAGCAAGACAAATTGAAAAAATGAAGAATAGAATAGAATATGGAATACTCACTTGTAGTGATCAAAGCAGAAATTCCACAGACCTAAACATTATAAAGTGAATTAGTGGACACTGCTTAAATGACCAAATGTACATACCTAGTCGAACGAAACTACTATAGGTGTACTTGTACGAAGACATCCAGTATGGACTGGAAAAGGCGATAATGATCGTGATCAGGCCAAACAGAGCTACGTAGGATGCAGTCAAAAGAAGACATGATGTTTTGATGCGATACTTGCGAGTGGTAGGCCCTTCGGACACGACACTCGCACCGTCGATCGACGAAGACATTGCAACTGGGAAGGCACTTTGGCTTGTGTTTTGGTTAAGGCTGAAGTGAATAAATAAATATTGAGCTTCAAAATGGACGGAGAAGGCAGCTTGGAGTTAGCCACATTGGCGGTCAATTCATTGATGTTGCTTGGTGGTTTGTGAGCGCGCTCAATGCGAACTCGAGTTACCAAGGTGCTGGCAAACTGTCAAATGACAATCAGTCAACCAGTGTGATCGATCCACATAGATATGGCATCGACGTTAAGTAGAGTTAGGCGTGTGATTTGTGCGTGACCAGGTATTGAGCTGTTGGCAAGCCAAATTGAGATGTTTCGGTGTTTACGAGTTGTTTACAGGCACTATCCCACCTCATACTCTTGACAACGGCAACGTTGGCCACTACACACAAGCGAACACACGAATGCGAGTCATTCAGTGGCCACACCAATGGAGTGCTTTCAAGCCCGAGCAATAGCAGGCAGCAGCTTCGACAGGTAGTCGATTGCAATTTGCAAGGTACACTGAACTGAACTGAACCGAAAGTTGCCACTCGGCATGCACACATTGCACATACTCACACAAGCAACGGTGAACCATTTAGCTTGTTCGCTCTCTGTCCGTCACGTGTATTTCCAGGAATCGGTTTGGAATGGATTTCCTGGTGTCGAGAATTCGCCGAATTCTCAAACAAAACAGGACACGGTCAAGTTCATTAAATAATTACGCTGACATTGTACACAATTGGCGCTATTAATTAATATTCGACATTGATCTTAATGCAGGACAGATGTGCACCGTTCAAATTAAATATTTTATGGCAACAATAACGATTGGGGTGTCTTCTTGCAGTGCCATCTGACGTTTGGCATCTGGACAAAAGTATAATTGGCAATTGGCATATCGATTCGCATACAGTGTCACATTAGGCAACAATGGTTATTACTGCAATATGCACGTTATTGCCTAAACCTTGACAACGACCAGTTTGCTAATGTCACTGGAGGGGAATCCTAGTTGGCTTGCCTAAAATAGTAAATCGAAGCACCAAACACGTGTCTTCCTCGGTTGGCCAATTTCACTTGTTTCCATACTGCCACAAATCGAGCAATACTGGTTTAATCAAAACAATCGAATCGGATTGCATTTTGTTTGGCTTCGAGTGATTGTCAATGATCTGTAAGTGCAATGGCCAATTGATCGTTAAGAGTTCGATCACATTTCGCACACACACCAAAATCATTTGTGACTCATTTGGCGCGACCTCATTCTGTACTTCTGGTCCTTTTGTGTGTGCATCGTGGCCCACTTTGCATGTTTTCCCACAGACGGCACCATTGCAGTTTGCACCTTGACCCGTTCCAGAGTGGAACACATTGCCCGTCCAAGACCAGAAGGTAATTGCAAAAGGTAACGAATGCTACTGTAGCTACTGGTGGTCGTTTGCTTGTACTACGTTGGCCTTGCCTCTGCCTAGCCTCGACGATCGCTATATGCACCAGTCCGGAACAGTCTGACTCCAGTTAGCAGTGCACTGCACCAGCGAGGGTAGTGGAACGGCCAGAAGTGGACCAAGTGCGAGCTGAAAGCGCGGGAAGGGAGGGAAAGGACTGGTCCAGGCACGTCTGGTTTGTGTCTACCTTGTTGGTTGTTCATTACGCCAAATTGGAATTAGCTACTTGGCGCGAGACATTTGTCTACTGCCTCCATTCATGCCTCGCCGTGCCAGACCGAGTGCCACTCCAGTGAGGTGCCTCGAGTCCGACCTGACCACATGACGATCACTACCTGACTGCACTCGCCACTCGATGCACCCCACTTGGGCCAACACTCCACTTTTGTTTGCCTTCATATTCAAATGATCACTCGGGTCACACTCAATACTGTCCATCATAAACGACTTGTAGCTCAACTCATAAGCCAGTTACCCGATTGCTTCAACTCGAGCTGCCTTCAGTAGAATAGAATTGACACCTATTCTCACTCAAGACTCATCAAAAACAAGCGCCAAAACACCTTTCAACAGACTATCACTAAGTGTAAATAATCAACAATCACCCACAACCCTAAAGCTAAACTTCAAGTTAAATAATCGACTTTCACTTTCGATCTCTGCGGTATTTCGCGTTGGCTCATCTTTTCATCGGCCACCATTTGTTCTAATGTAACGACTTGTGTTTCTCTAATCTAATAATAGTCGATTGGTCAATGTGTTTGTCCGGCGTTGGTTCGGTGGCACAACTTAATGCCCTCGGGCAGTTTCGATGTTGCATGCACGGCGCGTGTTGCACAATCGAATGGTGCATTCTCGGCTGTGTGGTGAAAGTGAGGCGAGAGTGGTACTTTTGCAAGCCTAATTTCTAGAGCACTAAACTGAGGCTCGATTGCACAAGTCCGGTGGGACGCGGTGGTCGCACCACTTGTTCGATGACTCCTGCCTGGTCTCGGTGGAGTGAGCCGTGCTGGGCCTGTTTGTTTACCGGTGCTTGCACACCTTGTCTCGCACCCTTCAGTGGGAAACAATGCACCGGCAAACCACCACAAGCGAGCACAGCCAAGTGTGTATGTCCTGACGCGAGTCGATGTCCAGAACAGTTTGCATTTCCCAATCGGTGGCCACTTATCGTGCCTCGTTTCGTAATTTTCCATTTCGCCTTCTTTGGCCAGTGAGCACTATTAGCACTGTTAGCAGTGGTGGAGTGTCCCGGTTGGTGTCGGCGGTAGGATTGCCATTTGATGTTTCTTAGTTGTTGCATTAGTGCAGCATCATTTACTGGTAGTGTGACATCGAGCGCCTTCCTTTCCACCCAACACTGCTGAATTTTCCATTGCACCATTGCGCCCGCATAGTGGCACGCCATCGGCCAGTGGAGTGACTGAGCACTCGTTCCGGGCCGAGTCTGTTAGGCAATCGGTGTTGGAGTAATACCTCCTCCTCCCAATGCTCACTCTCAAATATTTTTTTAAATCGTCAGATTACTTTGCAGCAAAGGAAAGAAGTGAGTCGAGAGTCTCGGTGCAAACGATACCACTCGAATTGACACTAAATAGTACAACTGGTGCGTCGGTCGGTCTGCAGCAGTAGGCCTCACTGGACGTAAGCACTAATGCCAATAAATTAGTAAGACATTGCATAAGTCCATTTTAATTATGGATACACTGAAGGAGGTGGTGTGGTGTGCACACATGAGGCTGAGGTGAACGCTGGTGGAGGTGGTCTGGTCAGACCGATGCCAGTCGCGCTGATGATCGCGGCGACAGTGCCGAGCAAGTGCCACTCCGGACTTGGCTCCAGCCCGACACACCACTCACCACTCACTGCACATTACAATCGGTCACCGATGGAGAGACGAGCCACTCTCCATCGACATCAGCGTCGATTGCAAATTCACTTCCCGGGTCGAAGCGGTTGTTGCGCCCTGTGCCACCTCTACTACACATTGACCAATTGACTGACCAATGACCATGTGTCCTGTTTGTGTCGTGTAGATCACCTAGATTCATCGCTTACCTCATCGCTGGTCATCTGGTCATCGAGCTTTAACCGCCTCGAACCGAGTCGTCTCACTATACTAATGGACCTTTGACATTGCTCACCGCTCAGCTCACTCTTGTTGCACTGTCTTCTCGGTTCTAAAGCTCACCTGTGATCGGTCCAAGTGGTGTCTGGTGACCTGCACCATGCGAGACCACAGTTACCTCTGCTGATGTACGATCATTCCCTAGTCAATCTGCCTCATTCCTCGGACCCAATTGCCTTGTCGGGCCTTGTTTGCGAGCTTATCACCTCATCGGACATTGTCACTTTCGCCTCATCTGTCTGCTCGTCAGTGTCATCGTCCGTCGGTGTCTCGCCTTGCTCATGTTCAACACGTCTATGACTTCATCAACCTCCCCGACCACCTCTTCTCCAGCTCAATCTCGACCAGGTAGTCCCAAGGCCGAATTTAGGCTGGCCGAACCAAGTCCCACTGAAGCATCGGGCAGCACCGTTGCTTCATCGCCTTTGCTGGACGCCTTTTCCGTTTCCTCTGTGCTGAACTCGGGACTGGGCCTTGAAAAGGCTCAACAAGCTCAACTCTACTCACCGTTCGACCAACAAGTTCGTCAGCAGCCTTCCACCACGCCCCACTTGTTGTCGTCCTTGTCGAAGGACAGCACAACCAGGGATTACTTTCTGCATGCCTCGTCCTACCTGGACCCGAGTCAACAGTCTCTGTTCTCCATATCTCACCTCCACCCATCTCACCCACTGCAAATGTCCTCGTCTTACGCGGACAGTACCAGTCGAGCCTTGTCCCCCAATCTACTCGGTTCGGACCGAATGGCGGCAGTGAGCTCTCTTAGGCACTGTGCCAACCCGTACAATGCCTCGTCTCTGAGTCAAAGTGATGAGACCAGTAAATTCCTGAGTGCAATGCAGCCCAACTCGTCCTCCATACACGCTCACCTCTCGCCTGCTCTGTCTGCTCACTATGAATCGTCCTATCGGTCGTTTGGTCGGCGTGTGCACGATTTGCCTAGCAGTCAGCCTTGGAAATCGATGTACAGTGGTCAGGTGTCAGCCCTTGGAGCAGAGCCTCAAACCTCCCCACAGCCTCAATACATGAGTCCTCCTCCAGCTCACAACAATACCTCTTCCGGTAGATATCTCTCTACCTCAGGCTCGTACTCAGTGCCAACCCCTCTGGTCACTTCTCCGTACCTTCTCTCTGGCTTATCTGGTTCGGATCATGCAGCCACATCAACCTCGGAAACGGGCATTCACACTGGTGTTCGAAAATATCATCGCCGCTCAAACACCACTAACCGAATACCTCCAGCGGTGAAGGAGACTGAAGAATACAAAGTGAAACGTGAGCGGAACAATGTCGCCGTGCGCAAAAGTCGAGAGAAATCAAAGAAACGTCTCAAGGAAAATGAAGGTCGAGCCCATGAACTGATGCTGGACAACGAACAGTTGCGCAATAAAGTTAAAATTCTGTCTAATATGTTGCATGGACTGCGAGTGTTGCTGAACACGTGTGGTGTGTCCCAAGAGAAAATCAATTTCGAAATATCCAAGACAATCGAGCCAGACATGGAGTCAAGTATGCTCGGTAATGAATCAATCTTCGGCAAAACATTGTCCGCATCCTCAAGCAAAATGAGCTCAACACATGGCTTCGGTCATCATTCGATGGCTGAGCACGAGTATCACTAGAATCCCTCACCCGAACGAACCCTCCCCCACACGACCAAGCATCTGCCCTTATTTAACTTTGTATTTCGTTTGCCTATTGTGTCTTACACTGAAAGGACCATCTTTTGCCATCTTTATTTTTGTATATTATTATTAATTAATCAATTCCTTCTCACTTGATTGTGTTTCTTTCGACAGTGAGTTATTTGCCACTGTGGGTTATAGTGGCCAGTGGTACGACTGTGTGTTGAGTGAGTGTGTGCCTGTCACTGTCATTCGTTTGGACTTATTGCTATAATTGATATTGCTTGCACAAGTGTACTCTGCGTTGGTGATGATTCGAAAGTGAAGAAAGTGCAATCGGAAATTTTTCTACCGAGAAAACAGAGCTAAGTGAGATGAGGTGTAATAAGGGGCAAGAGAGGCAAAGCCATTGGCTCGGCCAATGAGCTACACGGCGGCACTCGAAATCGGTGGAACTGTTACGAAACGGACGAAATGGCGCGCTGATGGCTCCCTGGCCGATTTCGAAACATTCGAAATGGTTACGCGTTCGCTACACCTCGCACTACCGCTCTACAGGCATCGGCTGTACGGGCGCCTGGTGGTCCCGCTCAAGTGCTGCCTGGCCCAGTCAGTCCGACGTGGCGGGCAGATGGATCGAGATAAAGTGTCCCGGTGGTCTAGTCCGGCACTGCCATCTCCAGACCTCCCTTGTCTTGGCTCGACCAGACACATGCTCGGCGGCCTTCGCCAAGTCCTCAATCTGTCGGCTCACGGCCTTACCCTTGGCCAATCTCGACAGCCTTAATGGGAAATCAATCTCTGCGCAGGTCTGTATTGTCGTTCTCTCCCGGTTGGCGTCACTCGGTTGTTGCCTCACCTGATCGCGTCGGTCGCCGCATTGTCGCAGTCCCAGAAGTGTGTTATGTAATATCTGGTTAGCACTGGTTGTTACACATGCAAACGTGTTGTTCGTAGAATTACGAGCTACCAGTCCGTACGGCACAGACCCCGCCGACCTCGATTTCGCAGCCACTCTATCATAGTGAATCGACGCGTCGGCGTCGTGTCCGGTAGCTACCTTCCTTACACCGAGGGGGGCGTAATTGATTGGCACACAACTGCCGAGGCAAGCCTTGCCTGGTGGATCACAGAGGGGGCCGGTGGAATGCACTTAGAAATACCGTCTGTCTGGCAGACCGAGTCATTCGCTGGCCGACAGCAATCGATTGCCATTTGCACTGCACGGTGGGAAACACTTTCCTGGAACTACTCAAGCCGGCATCGTTTGTGCTGGATTAATTATTGTCGCTCGTGATTGATTCGTTGCCTTCGCCGTTCGATAGATTGTATCAGTACTTTGCAGTGCAGTGCCACTGTTGTGCCTGTTTGCATATTCCCGGAACGGTGCAAATTATTCCGCGAGTGTGAAGTCATTGGTCCCAGTGGAGTGACTTCTCTCACTTGGCCGAACCCAAATGTACACAGACAGACACGATCACACAGTTGATTGTTGTGTTGCGCAACGAACGATCAATTTGCAGTTCCACCGAAATGGAACATTCAACAACTTGTCCGCACATGACACAATGCATTTCGGCATTACTGGGCGCGTTGCGCAACACATTTCGTCATGACCGAGTTGATCTAGTGCGGATCCGGTTCGAGACAGGTTGCTACACAGCACCAAGTGGGGCACACTTCTCAGGAGCAATTCGATACGAACTTAATTAGGAGACGCGCAAAAAAGGCACAGGCAAATGATTTCCAAACAAACCTTTTGACCGATTAATTCGATCTGCCTGAGCGGCAACAGTCGAACCCAGACCCGGATTGGTGGTGATGCTTTTGCAACATTTATTCGTACATTCTCCCTTTTATCCCCGGAAATATTCTCCACTGACATCGGCACTTGCACATTTTGCAAACTTTCCATTTGGCGCCAAATGATTCTTGTAAGTTGCAACAGTGCAGCACAGCACGGAGAGTTAATGAAGATTATTGACGTGCCAAGTGGAATTGGGCAATGCGTGTTTTGAAGAAAGTCAAAATGAATTTACTCAAAATGCAAAGGGCGAAATCACTCGAAACTTGGCGGCAGTATTTACAAATATAATTGCAGTGCAGAGTGCCTTTGTCGGGTGAATAGATTCGAATTAATACAATAAATAATACAGTCAAATGTGAACATGTACATAGAGGTGGTTGCACTGAATGTGCTTTTTGGTGAACGGGAAATGGTTGGTTGGCTGGTTGGCCAAATGTCACTCGATTAGGCAATGCAATGGTCAGTGGAATGTTCTTTGGTGGCGTCCTTTGGTGTGTGCACCAGCCTTAATGCTTCACTCCAGTCGACTCCATGTTAAACATTTGGTTGTCCTTCTTCAGTTCCTTCTTGTATAGAATTCGACTCTCGGCCCAGAACAACACGGTGGACATCCAGGCAAAGAAGGCGCCTACCACAGCAAGACCGAACGACCACGAGAGGAAGTTGTGCTCGTGACCAGGCATCCAGTCACGGTCGTCACCTCGAATGCCAAACACAATCACCGCGATGGTGCTAAAAAGAGCTAAATAGTATGGACAAAATGAAAATGATGAGTCAGGACAATCAGTGCACCAAATCAACACGTACCCGAGGCGAACATGAGCATTGACAGTACTCTCATGGCCAAGATCTCTCGGTCAATGATGAAACACAGCTGGATGGCTAACACGCCAATGCAGGCCACAAGCAGAAAGATGAAACCGATGGTGTAGAAGATTTGAGTCACGATGAAGAAGGCTGCAAAGAAGAAAAAGTGTTACTATCAAGTGACACCAGCGATGAAGCAATGAATTGAATGAATAGCGCGCCATTCACTAAAGTGGCTCATTACCAGGCATCAACAGGCCTCGGATGTGTTGGTACTCGTCAGCGAATATCCACCGACACCCGGCATAGTACTTTCTATATTCTACATCAAACGGAGAATTGTAACTGCGAAAGCAAGTCTCCCACAGACCGAGCTTCACAAACTTGGCCCCATAGAAGCGTCGCTCCGAAGCGAGCCAGTTGGGACTGAAGAAAGCTATCATCGTGGACAAAATAGTAATGGCGATGGCCACAATTGCCACCAGCCGGGCATCGGACATTCGGGCCCTTTTCTGTGGCGGATCATCTTGGATCGAGTCCTGGTCGTACGAATTGTTGGGGTAGTTGTCCATGGTTGTGCAATACTTGTTATCGCTCGCGAGACGATTTCAACACTGAAGCACAAAGCAGCGAATGAACTCTCTACTCGGCTCAACTTTACACCCGGCTCTACTCGTTCAATGGCCCGAAATGTGAATCGAGAGCAGTAGAAGTTATTTGGTTCGATCGGTCGATTGGAGACAAACAAACATCGAAGCTATCGTGACACAAGACTAAGTTGACTGTGTTGTGACTGACATGGTTGCACAAGAAAGATGAGGCAAGCAGTGGATGGGGCAATCGGTTGGTTGGTGGTGCAGTGTACTGGAGAGCCAGTATGGCACCGATTCGACCGACAAAGACCAAAACCGATGACACTTCACCCAACGAGAAGTAAACAAAACGTGGAGAATCTTGCGAGAGTGAACTCGATTTGGCTAATTAAGGCCACAAAGTAGACCGATTACTATTCACTAGTACTGATTCAGTGACACGGGTGACATCGGGAAGATCGGTTGAGGGAGTGCAAGATGCCAATTGAGAGCATCACATGATTCACTACAATGCCCTGTCGAATCATCCTCGGAAGGCAATGTTTTCACCGAGTTGCCATAGCGTTACTCGACTCACAGTCGTTACAGCTCGAACAGTCCGTCAGTCAGTCAGTGCACTCAACATCAACAAGAGTGGCGCGCTTAGCACACCTAGCTGGCCAGGTAGACACGTCTGTGCCTGAACTGTGAACAGGACAGGTAGAACCGAACAGGTAGTTTAACACTGAGCGATACGAACTAAGTTTCCGTTGAAGTTTACGCCCTGACTTGTCACAGCGGTGCGGTTCGGCTTAACTGCCAAAACAACTGGACAAGGCACTTGGACATTGGCACGTTTGGTCGAACCGAAATTGCAATCGAACCGATTGGCCAACCAGTGGCGTCAATGAGTGCAAAACATCACCAACGATGGCACACCATAGACAGTTTTGATAGCCTCATTAGGGAAGCAATGGAAACCGAACTTGTCAACACACAACTCATATTAATAATCGAGGTTAGCCGAACGAATGTTTGCACAACATTGGCCAACCAAATGAGACAACAACACAAACGCGTTGCCTGATTGGCAACAGACTTTGACTATGTTTAGTTCCACTGGGAGATAATTAAATGCTTGAAGGATGATGCCTCGATGTTTTGGTTATTGCAATTAGCAACGACAAATTCCTCAATTCATTAGCAAAAGACTAAAGTTCACTTACGAGGTTCGAGAAAGTCCAATAGAAATGCGTAGTCCTCGTCGAATATCCACTTGCATCCCCGGTAGACTCGGTCGTACAGGTAGTAGGTGTCCTGGAACTCGTAGAAACAAGCTTCCCATAAACCTAGCTTATTGAACCGCTTGATTGGTTCGTAACCATCGGCCGCGAGCCAATTTGGCGTGGAGAAAGCAATCGTTTCAAAAAAGACTGCCACAAAGGTGAATGCAGCCGCATATGCGACAGCGCGGAATTTTGTCACATCCAATACGTTGGACACTCGGTCCATGTATTTGGCCATTTTAGCTTGAGCTTAGTTTCGTGAACTAGTGTGAATATCACGTGTTTATATCGGCTGATGGTGATGATGATGAATGAGCTATTATGCTTGGTGCATAGTTTGGCTTGTTCACTCGTGGCAAATCGATGTGCAGTAGTAGTGGCTTAATGAGAGCGATTAGTGATGAACCAGTTAAACAGTATGACACTTCTCATTGTGGAGAATATGCTTCATTGCATGTCAACACATGCTGACACTGGCTGTCTGCTTCGAGTAAGGTGTTTAAACGTCAACACAGCCAGCCGCTGTGATTGACCAACTCTCGAGGCGGGGAAATGTATTTGCTTGTGAATGCATTGCAAGAGCACTCATTCGAGCGAAATCTACCTGTGTGCGGTAGTCGTCGCGGTTCGACTAGTGAAACAAGTCAAATTGTCACAGAACCAGTGGCGCCTTTTTGGGGCTTCAAATCGCACTAACCAGTATTTCAATATAAATTAAATTTGTAACACTCTCATGCTCCTTTTTTGACAGTTTGGTTCGAGCCTACCGATTCCAGTTTGGTCAACAAAATTCTCGATCGCCCAACAATTGCTTCGGCCAACTTTGAAGCAATCAAATTTCTTTCGCCCAACTTTGCCGAATTACAAGTGATCTATCGTGAAGTGTTTGGCAAAGAGACTCAATTGTTTGATTCGAAAGATTTAACTAAGTAATGTGCATTTCATTTATTGTAATTACCTTAATTTTAACAACTTGTTTTCTTTTAGGGACCAAATTGTGAAAATATCTTTCGAGTATGGCAACAAATTACTTGCCAACTTTGCAACAATTAACGGAATTTTGGTCACCATCGGCGAACATGGAATTGTTTACATTAGTCGAGACCCCGAACTTGATTCGACCATTCACTTAGGACCGAATTCTAAGCTGTTCGAATTCAATGACCGACAGGTATTGCAATTTAGCATAAATTAATGTTATTCTCAATATTTTCCGTTTCTTCAGGTTACTCAGCAATTATATCTGCCTCAAGAAAAGATGGCTCAAGTGGTAAATGTCTCCGGTGCCGGTGACTGGTATGACGATTCAATTAGTATACTTTGGGATAATTCTAATCGTTTGATTAATCTCATTTCAGCTTGGTCAGCGCCATCATCGTTGGTCTCTTGCACCAACAATCAATTCGTCAATCGTTGGAATTAGGACTGAAAGCAGCTCAACTTTCGGTGAACACCCACGACACTGTCCCACAAAACATTCAACAAATACTCAAGCATGGCCCAATGTCCAAAACAACAACATTATTTCAATTCTATTAATTAATTGGAATTTTTATAATTGATTCAATTGCTCAACTCAAGTAATGGACCAATCATAGGATTTTCTAATTACATTACATTTAAAAATACCAATTACATTTAAGAATATATTTAAGTAAATTACTTTTGTACTTTGTGTCAATTACTTCGATTGATATTTTTTTGTGCCATTTTTATATTACTCATTCTTGTAATATCCTTTGTGGATGGTTAAAACTGTTAGTAATCATTGAGGTATTCAGAAGAAGAAATATTGTGGGCGCCAGCGCACCTAATTTTAACAAATTTATATAAAACGTTACTCTGAGTGTTTAGGGCAAACATGTGGCTATTGGCGGGCAAAGGCGCACATATTTAAAATTGCTAAATAAAACGCCACTGCACTGGCAAAGGCTTGTACTTATTCTGCTGATGGCATTGTTTGCGGTGTGACTGACTGGTGAGTGCCTAAATAAATTCGGTCTGCCCGTTTGCTTTGTCCATTTGGTGTTTGATCATTCAATCTTGCATTGACAAATCAACTTTGGTGTAATCTTGCATCACTCCCGCATTCTCGGTGACTTGTTTCTAGCCACTGTCACTCTTCTCTTTTTGTACTTTGTCCATCTGTCACCACCAATAAGTCAAAATGAGCGCCGGACCGTCCTATCAAATTGGGAATCTTATCCAAAAGGTATTTCTACTCATATTTCATAGTAACATTATATGCAAGTTGTATTCATGCTTGTTTTGAATTTATTTTTTAGATGTCCTCAAATGACAAGGACTTTCGGTTCATGGCAACCAATGACTTGCTCTCTGAACTGCAAAAAGATTCGATCAAATTGGACGATGAAGCTGAAAAGAAAGTGGTCAAAACACTTCTTTCTTTGTTGAAGGACTCAAATGCTGAAGTGCAAAATTTGGCTGTCAAATGGTTTGCTTTCTTTATTTGTTGTCAATTTATTAATGACTTGCATTTTAGCCTTGGCCCATTGATAACTAAGGTTAAAGAAAACCAAGTTGATAATATTGTGGAGACTTTGTGCTCGAATATGCTGTCGAACGACGAAATTCTCAAAGAAACGTCTAGCATTGGCCTCAAGACTGTCATCTCTGAAATTCCTATCGAAGCGAATAATTTGATTTCGGCTGTTTGCAAAAAGATAACCGGCAGACTCATAAATGCTGTCACTGCGGTAGATATTTTAATTTCAGAGTATTTATTAATTTTGTTAAATATTAATTTTATACTTTAGTCAAATGTTTCTGTTCAATTGGAAGCTTTGGAGATATTTTCTGATCTTTTGTTTCGTTTTGGTACCGTTATGAGTCTTTATTACACAAGCATAAAAGATGCACTCTTACCACTGTTGAAGAATTCTCGTACTGCAGTTTGTAAACGGACTATCACCTGTATCGCTTATATGACTATCACTTGTTCCGATCCATTATACGCCGAAATAATGACTCATTTGTTGAATGAACTTGGCAGCGCTAGCGCAAACAACGCCAAGATTTATGTCAACTGTATCACTGCTGTATGCAAACATTCTGGCTCTCGAATGAGTTTATATTTGCCGTCTATTATGAAACTTATCATCAAGTACATTGATGCCAACGATGATGATCTGAAAGAAGCTTGCTTTCAAATTTTTGAAATTTTTGTTCGTCGATGTCCAAAGGAAAGCACAGTTTATATTGAAAAAGTAAGTTGTTAATTGTTTAAAATATTTGTATTTATTATTTGCTTTTTAGATAATCAAATTGAGCTTGATATACATCGCATACGACCCCAATTATAACTATGATGATGATGAGAATGACGACGAGGATATGGAAATGGACAATGATGTCGAAGACGATAATGCAAGTGATGAAGACTACAGCGATGATGATGATATGAGTTGGAAAGTGAGACGAGCCTCTGCAAAAGCTTTGGAAGCAATTATTTTGACTCGACTTGATCTGCTTGAGGAATTTTATAGAGAGATTTCTCCTACTATTATTGGCCAATTTAAAGGTTTGGAAATCACCATATCTGCATAATATTAATTGATTTTTACATAGAACGCGAAGAAAATGTCAAAGTTGATGTTTTCTCAACTTATATTGCCCTCCTCCGTCAAACTCGCGCTATAATTGGCAACTCTGAAAATTCGAGCAAGTTTGTGCAAATTTTGCGAGACCAAGTCCCAAAGATTGTTCGTTCACTTGATCGGCAATTAAAAGAGAAAAGTATCAAGACTCGTCAAAGTTGCTTCTCTCTTCTAAGTGAATTGGTCAGTATCCTGCCAAATGCGTTGGCTGACCCTGCCAATCAAGCTGACCAAAAGAAGAATTTCTTGAACAACATTATCCCTGGAATTCTCTACTCACTGAATAGTAATAATTCGACATCTAGCATGAAAATTGAGGCTTTGGGATTTTTGAATGTTTTGCTTAAAACTCACAAGCCTGAAGTATTTAAAAATTATTTCAACGCTTTGGTCACTGAAATTAAGAAAGCTGTCAATGATCAATTTTATAAAATTACATCGGAAGCTTTGGTCGTTTTGACCCAGATTATTCCTATTATTCGACCCTCTCTTGATTTTCAATGTGATTCAAATATGCTTTCGTACGTCGACACAATGTATGGAACTACTTTAATTAAGCTCAAAGCATCAGACATCGATCAGGAAGTTAAAGAAAGAGCGATTACTTGTATGGCACAGCTCATCTGTACATTTGGCGATGTTATGACTAATCTTCAGGAGGTATTTGGTATTTTCTTGGAGAGACTCAAGAATGAAGTCACTCGCTTGACCTGTGTTAAAGCTCTTATCAAGATTGTCAGGTAATTTGTTTTTTCAAATATTCAATATCAATCTTAATAATGCATTTTCAGTGTTAAATTTCCTAAACTTCTCGACCTTACCCCTCTATTTCCTGATGCATTTTCGGTTTTGGCATCATTTTTGAGACAGAATAAGCGGTCTCTCAAATTTAATACTCTTCTATTGATTGACACGCTTTGCAAGAATTACAGTAAGTTGATTTTATGCACATGAGAGTGCAAGTTAACTGATATTTGGTTTTTTTAAATTTAGATATCTACATCAACACTGAAATAAATGAAATTATATTGAACCAAATGCTTCCATTGATATCCGAAACTGATTTATATATTTCCCAGTTGGCGCTTACAACTTTGACCTCTATGGTTTTGTCTCACAAGGCTTTTCTTGCAATTATTCCTCAGACAATTTTGCCAGAAGCTCTTGTTTTAATGCGATCTCCTCTTTTACAAGGCACAACCTTGAGTGCTATGATTAACTTTTTCAAATCAATTGTACAAAGTTCTTTCCCAGGACTTGATTGCAACGAATTAATTATCCGTTTGACTCAGCCAATATCGCAGCCAAGCACAAATCATCCGCTTCCAAAACAAGGCTATTACTCTATTTCAAAATGCATTGCTGCCATTTCGCTACTCAACGAGAAATCTGCGTTGATGACTGTGTCTAGTCTCATTCAACAAGTGCGAAACCCATCAATTGTCAGTGGTAATGCCGATGCGGTTCAGCTTTATTCACTATTGACCATTGCCGAAATTGGCAAGAAGCTCAATTTGGAGGCATTAAAAGATCAAGTCCAGGAAGCAATTCTTGATTCTTTTAACTCAAGTAATGAAGACGTTAAATCTGCTGCTTCTGTTTGTTTGGGAAGTGTGAGTGTGGGAAATCTGGAGCGATATCTCCCGTTTGTATTGTATGGCATTTCTCAAAAACAAAGACGTCAATATCTTTTGTTGAATGCTTTGAAGGAAATTATCAGCTGTTCGTCTACTGACAGCAGTTTGATCCAACATCTGGAGCCACACCTCAAGAAGATTTGGGATTTGCTCATTGAACACTCGAATTCGGAAGAAGAAGGTACCCGTTATGTAGTCGCTGAGTGTTTGGGCAAGTTGACTTTATTGAAGCCACCTGTTCTTCTACCTGAACTCATTAAGAATTTAAATTCAACCTCGCCATTTGTTCGTGACACTCTCATAACCTCAATTCGATTTACCATTTTGGACAGTGAACATGAGATTGATGCTCTTCACCGAAACTATATTAACGAAGTGTTGAAAACTCTTCAAGATGATGACATTAACGTTCGTCGAGTTGCCTTGATTACTTTTAATTCTACCGCGCACAATAAGCCATCTCTGATTCGAGATTCGCTTGAAATTACCTTGCCACTGCTTTACAGGGAAACTAAAATTAAGGTTAGTTTTAAATTAGTTATAAATTGAATTGTCTGACTAACTGACTTTACTTTTCAGCAAGAACTTGTTCGAGAAGTTGAAATGGGTCCATTCAAGCACACCGTCGACGATGGCTTGGACCTTCGAAAGGCTGCCTATGAGTGCATGTATACTCTGCTAGAGTCTTGTCTAGACCGAATTGAAATGTTTGAGTTCATTAATCAAATCGAAGGTGGTCTTAAGGACACTTATGACATCAAAATGTTGACTTACCTTATTTTGATTCGACTCTCTGAACTTTGCCCATCAGCTTTGTTGCAACGTAAGTTACCTTTTAATTTACAAGATTTTTATTTTATTTAAAATGTGTTATCATTTAGGCTTGGACAGCATTGCTCATATTCTCAAAGAAACTTGCACTACTAAGCTTAAGGCCAACGCTGTGAAACAAGAACACGAAAAACAAGATGAGCTTAGGCGCTCTGCAATTCGTGCTTTCGTCTCAATCTATAAGGTCCCAGAAGCAGGTATATTCTATTTAATTTCTTTTTATGAACTATGTTAAATTTAATTAATAATTACAGAAAAGAACGCTTTTGCAAGCGAATTGATGAATCTTATCAAAAATTCACCCGAACTGAAGCCTCTATTTGAGTCTGTGCAAAATAGCAACAAGATCAACAATGACTTCAATTCGCCTATGGATGTAGAGTTCAACTAGTTCGATTTTGGTTTTGTATGTTATGAGTTATTTCACAAGTGAGGATCATGTCGTTTTTTATTGTGAATATGATCATATAGAGACTTTATGAACATTATTACATTTTTTATTTAAATATAATCTATTCCCTATCACAATATACATTTTTCTAAGAATGACTTAACTTGACCTTTTCTATTTCGGCAAGAATGTCTTTCACTCCCAAGTCGATCATCTTGTTGGCCAAGTTGCGCCCCAACAGAAGACTGTTTTTCACCCGAACTTTAAATTCTGGTTCTAATTGTTCTATCACAACATCGGAGAAATCGTGAATGGTGAAAGAACCAATATTGTCCGTGGTCGTATCGTTGAGATTTTGAGTGGCACTTGATTCAATTTGTCTTGTGCCATCGAGACTTAGCACAGTTGCTTGCAATGTCAATGTGTTCTCATCCTCCCATCGAGTTCGTACTCCAATGGGCACCGAACAGCCACCTTCGAGACATTTCATGAGAACTCTTTCGGCAGTACACTCCAACATGGCCTTTCGGTCAATTAATTTGCTCAAAATTCGTCGAATGATGAACTTGTCATCCAGTCGACATTCAACTCCGAGTGCACCTTGTGACACTGCGTGGTACCAGTCCAAACGTAGGCTTATTCTTTCACCGAAGCCACCTCGTTTCAAGCCAGCTGTGGCTAACACAAGACAGTCGAAGCCATGCGCTTCATGGTCATCCAACTTTCGGATTCGTGTGTTGAGGTTGCCTCGAACATCTTTGACTACTACATTGCCTGAAAGCGATCTCAGTTGAGCGATTCTTCGTAGGGAAGATGTTCCGAATGTTTGGATACTCTGGTCGGCCAGTACCGATCCCAGTCGATCACCTGAGAGGGACAGCCCACTTCGAAGCACAAGCGAATCACTTGGATCTTCACGTCTATGATGAGAACAATGAAATAAATTGTGCTGTGAATTGAAAGGGGAAATTACTCAGTGATAGCGCCAATGCAGCATTTATCTGGCAATGTGGTGGGCAAGTCTTTAAGGGAATGTACGATAATGTCAATCTTGCCGGCTAATAATTCGTCTTCCAGTTCGCGTGTAAACAAGGCTTTCTCTCCAATCTTGGCCAGTGGTCTGTCCAGAATGTTGTCCCCAATGGTGTCCATTGTAATCACTTCAAATTGTACATCTGGATGATATTTCTTCAACTGATCAATCACCCAATTTGTTTGCACTAGAGCGAGATGACTTTTGCGAGATCCAACTTTGATATTCTTACGAATCAATTCGTCACCGGACGGTCCCAAATGTATGTCCATGTTTTGGAGTAAACTTAACAATCGTCACTTGAATGACTATTTTGCTGATTCACAGAGAAAAGATGTCCTCAAAATGTAAGATTCAATTCAATTTCGAAGTGGTTTATATCGCGCCTTCTCTCTATTGAGGTCACTATGGTTTTGGCCAATTATCACAACTGAAGCAATAATTAAGCAATCATTATCACCTCGCTAAACAAACATTTGGCTTTAAGTAGAAAAGTGCCAGAAAGTTCGATAGACAAAAACGCCAAACTGGCCAACTGAAGCCAATAGGAAAGGATATTTGTGGTACAATTGCGGTACATCATACTAGTGCAAATGCAAATCATATTTTGTTTGCCACATGTTAGTACCTACTATATGGACTGGACACTGTTGACACTTGTCTACCAAAACCAAATACAGACGACTCTACCCCTTTTGGGCCTCTACTTGATGCTAAATATGGTCTACATACAGAATGACACTTTAAAAGGGAAACATTGGTTCAAGCTAATTGCCTTCTACCTGGAAAACAATAAAGTGCAATGAATTGTCTTAAATTGTCATGTCGACTTGTTGACATTAATTGACAATTGTAAAATTGATCCTAATGGCACTTGGTCATTGGTGTCAATCATTCCCCAACAAATGTCTACCATAAGTATGCAACAACAACATCAGAGGAAAATATCCTTTTGTAATTATGACATTAATCGGCGAATCGGCAAATACATGCACACATGTGTTGTCTGCTGCGGACAGACAGACGGACAAGAGCGGCAGAAATTGTAACGTCCTATCAGAATGGGCCTTTCCACTGTGCACTGTTTGTGCTGCTTCAACGGCGGATGCTGGCATAGAGCGAGGCATGCTTCCTCTTGGCCTTTCCTTTTGCTTCGTGTCTGCTGTGTGGTACATGTTTTAATTTGCCCACTTGCTTTCTCCGATAATTTTCGGTCAACATGGTAATTTTATCATTCCACATTGGTCCACAATCGATCCACTAACATGTGTTAATTTGTTTTTCGTCAGGCTCGCGGTCCTAAGAAGCACTTGAAGCGTTTAAACGCTCCCAAATCATGGATGTTGGACAAACTTGGCGGTGTCTATGCACCTCGACCATCCTGCGGTCCACACAAGCTTCGGGAATCTCTCCCGTTGGTTGTGATGCTCCGTAATCGTCTCAAGTACGCCCTCACTCGTGATGAAGTGACCAAGATTGTTATGCAACGTACCATCAAGGTTGATAATAAGGTCCGAACCGATATCAACTATCCAGCTGGTTTCATGGGCAAGTTAATGTTTAAAATTATTTGGCTATTCATCGAAGACTTGACATACTATTTTCCGGAATGATCAAGTTCAATATATGAGCCTAAATAATCAAGCGTGATATTTGGTCGCTTGTCTTTTTTGTAACCCACGAAATTCGAGCATACCCAGAGCCCTTACATTCTTTTATTTTATAGACGTCGTCTCTATTGAACGAACTGGCGACTTTTTCCGTTTGCTTTACGACATCAAGGGCCGATACATTCTTCACAAGATCACCGCTGAAGAGGCCAAAGTAAGGCTTACTTTTTTGTTTATTTTATTTTATTTATTAACTATATTCTGTTTTTTAGTATAAGCTTTGCCGTGTCAAGAAGGTTGCCACTGGCCCTAAGGGAATTCCATACCTGGTGACACACGATGGCCGAACCATCCGTTATCCTGATCCACAAATCAAGGTGCACGATACCATTCGATACGATATTGCCGACAACAAGATCGTCGATTCTATCAAGTTCCAGACCGGTAACTTGTGTATGGTGACTGGTGGTCACAATTTGGGTCGTGTTGGTATCATCACATCTCGCGAGCGACATGTGGGTAGCTTTGACATTATCCACGTTAAGGATAGTATGGGACACACCTTTGCTACTCGGTATGTTATATAGTTTCAATTTTCCATTCTGATTACTAAATTTATTATTTTTGTTACTCTAGATCGGCTTACATTTTCGTTATTGGAAAGGGTAACTCGCCATACATCTCATTGCCTCGTGGCCGTGGTCTCCGATTGACTGTCGCTGAAGAACGTGACAAACGAATTGCACAAAAGCGTGCTGCGTAAATTTTTAATATAAAATAAGAAATTGTATTCGCTAATAAAGAAAATATTTGGAATTTTCTAATGAGTTTGTTGTGTATTGCTCATTTGTGCGAATAGTACCAAGTATAGTAAAGTACGTCAATGATTGAAGAGCCATTTGTTTGTTGTTGACAATTGCAAATTGATGGAGTGTTCATCATTTTATAATTTAATTCCGTTCTAATTGGATTACATGCATTGGGTCAGGCTGAATTGTGCCTTTGCCATGGGCACCGTTGGGAGTGCAAGTTGGTGCAGCACTACCCTCGTTAAGTGCACACTGCATGTGTTGCCATGCGGTCATGCGTCGAGCCATACCGTACAGCGTTGATCCCGACCAAGCTGGCTATAAAAGCAATTCCGATTCGAAACCGTCGACTGTGAGTTGACCCGCCAAAGTGCGCTTCATTCGGTTGTCGGCTCTGGTCGGTGGTGACACTCAATCAACAACTCTATTCAGGATCATTCGTTGACTGGCTATATCGGCAGAAGGACCATTACCGACTGGCCATGACGATCACTTGTTCAATCAGTGACACCACCGAATAGTAATATCGCTGGCAAAGTGCCATTTTGATTTATTCCACCGATCGCCAAAGACCATCATCATCTTGGAAGCAGCACCTCAACGCGGTCTCGACACGCAAACTGTCCATTTGAGGTGGCTTGTCTGTGCCAGTACATTCTCCTCGACCCGTACCCGCCCAATCAATCGATTCAACTCGGACCAGTTCGCATTGTGTTCTATTTACAATTTGCAATTTGCAAACGTAGCAAAGTGACACACTCACTTTGTTGATCTCATTTTAATCTGGTGTGGCACTTTTTTGTTGTGTGCCATCACTTGGACCGTGTCCACCATTCAGCATTCATCCATTCATCCATTCATTTGTCCTCCATTCTCCAGTGAACTCATACATTGGCCATTCGTCATTCTGCAAGTGCAGCACCAATCACCATGCTACTGGACCCATTGCAGACCTCTTCCCTAAATCGGCTTATTGCCGTTCGATTTCACTGCAACTCGTCGGAAACGAAAAGGTACTGAACATAAACGCGTTGTATTATTTTCTTTCTTTTGGCTTGCTTTGCTGTCCTGTCTATCACTGGGTTTAGCTGTTTGGCTATCACTGAACTGGCAATGCATTTCATCTTTAATTAATGGCCAACCAACTAACCCAAACCAATAAGCAAACCAATTGGAGCAATAACGAACAACAACACAAGTACCACTCAGCAATCAAGCCCATAAACCAACAAATATAATTACGTTCGCAAGCTCACATTCTCTGACTTGCGAGGAGCATATAATCTTACTTCAAGTGGGCGCCACATAAGGATTCTCATGTGATAGACATGTCGATCCTCAATGGCGCCCATACTCAATGTTCAATGGCGTTGAGCAAGGTTCGCTTGATCGCATTATGTCCAATTGCGGCTTGTTGGTTTGTTTTGTCTTGTTTGTTTGTTCATATCACAACAAGGAAGCCAATCACTTCAATTCAAAATTTATCGAACTGCCACTATTGCTAAATTGGCTTCGATCAATACTGGGACCAACAGTAGCAGCATCACCAACATGGCCATTTTCATAGTGGCTTGATACGATTTGGTCTATCGGCTCATTATTTATTCAAGCTACAATATTACCATAATTAATTTGTTGCCTTAATATTCATTAATATTCCAATTTGCGAGCGATAAAGCACAACCTGACAATGGCCCCACTGTTCCCTGGCACAGTGCACTCATTCAGGAGTGCATGTCGCCTGCCAAAGACAGTTCTGTCCCACCAATGTCTCAAAAGTCTCTCCACAATTAAGCGAAGTGCATTGTGAATTATGTTCATTCATTTGTTCGGGTTGCACACACACTTTTCAAACGTGTCCAGAATTGGTTCGTTATATTGGCCTTTGCCTATAATTGGTCGGCTTTAATACATTTGCCACTCAGATCGGCGATAATACAGACGTTCATGAGTCGATGAGGGTTAGTCCGATAGTGACTCTAACTGAGACTGGGTTATCCTAATGAATCGAGTCAAATTATTAATAGCATAATGTAATTGCGATACATTCGGCTGCTGTGCCGCTCAATAATAAACATTGCCGACACACAATGAGCGAACAAAACAATCATAATTGGAGCCGAACACAGCCGGAATGGGACAATTCATTCATTCTTGATCAGAGCTGAATGTTACGTAATTGAATTTGTTCACTTTAGTAATGTATGCACATTTCTAATTGAGTTACAGTTCGATTGGGCACAGCATTGAACACTGTGCACACGATTAGAGTCTCACTTAATTCAAAGTGATTGCAAATGCGCGGCACAAACACAAACAAACAAACAGTGCCTACATGCACTGCAAACTTTCCTAATTACCACCCAAAGTGAGTTATTTGATTTAGCAGCCAACCCAACCCAACCACTGCACTACTAATTCCGCTGACTGTTGACTTACGCTCACTTGTCAATTAATGTTTCATCATGATCGAGTTGAGCGCGTTGAGAACGTTCGTCATTTTTAATAATTTATTTGTAAATTATAATTTATAAGACACTGCATGATGGAATTAGACGATATGGAAGAAAACTTTTGTGGCATTAGTTGAGAGGTTGCCTTTCATTGAAAATCAAACAGTCATCCTTGCCGGTTCAGTCAGTTCGGTCCCAATTGAATAATTTATCCATGTTTGGCTGTTCCCTTTTTTGCTGGTGGACCTGTCTTCTTGGTGGTGTGCCAAAGGAAGTACAGCAAAGTTGGCCCACGAATTAATTGCATTACTGAAGACATGTGTCTAAGTTAGCCCTTCTGGTTTGGCCACTCGGAAACTTTCTTTCAGTGGGCTCATTTGGGCTGTTGAATGATGTTGTCCAACCAATTCAATCCAATGGTATGTTTGGGCGATAATTAATTTATGCTTGGTTATGTTATTTAATGGTATTAGCACAGTATAATCGACACAATTTCATTTTTCATTCTTCCTGGTGGTGTGTCGGTTGTTAGCCGGTCCGGCCGTTCGATTGCAATTTGCACGATGGCACTGCACCGGCACAGGCACACACAATTGAAGCCTTCCCCCGGTGTCGTCCGTCGGCGCAATCCCTGGCATTAGTTATTAGGCCTTTAATTAATTTATTTGTTTACTTTTAGCCATTTTTTGTTGTGTTGTTGCATTTTCCATTGGCTCGTATTCTATCGTTTCCAGTTTTCCCGGTTCACTCATTGCTACAGTCCCTAATCCAATTTATATGGCGCTCACTACTGTTGTTCTGTGCTTCTGTTGCCCTACTAATGTGTCGATATTTATTCCTGCAAAACATTTGCACTTTCCTGTGTGACTATTTGTCTGTCTACTTTGTTTGTATGTTTGTACATGTGAGAATTATAACTTTATTTAAATGTAGCACTGCGTGTGTGTGCGTGAGCTTTGGCCCTTTTGGCTAAATTCTGTATGGCTTTACCGTTTTACTTTTCTTAACTTTACTATACTTAGCCAATCTTCCGGACTGTACCAATTTAAATTGTTATTTCATTTAAATTACTTTCCTGACATTTGGTTCTGGCAGCCCATCTCTGCCTTTCAAATCATCACCTTGTGTGGCTTGTCTACTTTGGTCCCAATCATGGACATGTTTAGTGTTACACACTTTTGTACAGCTTTATTCGATACCATTCTCCATGCCTTCCACTGAACGAGCTTGTTATTATTAAGTGAGGCAAATCTCGTGTCTTGTTATATTGGCCCTTTCGGTCTTTGCTTTACTTGTCTTGTTGTTGTTGTTGCTCGGGCAAAGCAACGAATTTTCATTATATTCTCGTCTCGACTCGCGGATTGGTTTTCACCGAGAGTTTGCTCTTGCAATAATTGGACAAGAGTGCAATTTATGTCGGTGTGCAGTGTGCTGCTGCTTGCTTGATTCTTGATGCTTGGTGAAGCAATGCACACACAATGTTTGCACAGCGAATCATGCTGATGCTGCACCACACCACAATCAAATCGAGTTTTGGGATTGCATTTCGTTTTCGGTGTGTCTTTGTGTGTTGGCTTGTGCCACTGCAGAGCTAATAACCAACAAAACTTTCACAATGTTTCTCTTTCACTTATGACATTTTGAAACACAATCTTCCACAGGTAATCGTGTGTCTGACCGAAAGCGCACTTTCGCACTTCTCAATTCTCGGAAAAAAGATCATCATTTTTATTAGAGAATCGCCTTGCACGCAACACTTTGCTCGATTGGTGTGACTTTGTGAACAGTCTCACGGATCGATGGCAAGTGGTCCCTCAAGGCATCTGTCCTGCTACTTGGCAGTGATCGAGTAATCGAAATTGGATTTGACCCCATCCCAAACGATACGTCCCGGACGATGTGTTTACCCGCCCGATCGAGCCGTCTGTCTTCGTTTGTCCGAAGTGTTTGTCTTTCGCTTTCGGCTCGGTTTTGCATTAGTGCAATCCAATTTGCAATCACTTTCGCTCGGTCTGTCCCCGGTCTGACTGGCATTGTGATTGCCTTTCAATATTGTCTTGTGTCGTGTCTTGTATGTCAGTCTGTCTGTTTGGACCGAGTGTATTCCCTTTTCTGCTTGAGCAATCGTTCATCGTTCATTACAGTGTTCAGTTCGTTTTGTATCCATTTCATCAGTTTGGTTTGGTGGATTGGCAGTGCTCATCATGCTTGTGTTGAATGAATCACTGCATCTGTACAATCCGACTGCCAATGGCGGTTGGCTGATGATGTTGGCCTGATGATGCCGATGCACTGTACGGTTTGGTGCGATGGTACAGTGGTAATGGGGCACACCACATCACCAATGCACTTCAACCACGGTGGCTGTCCTCTTCAATTTTGGTGGTGCAAAGGCATGCATGATCCGTCTGTTTATTTATATTGCCACAGTCTGTCTGTTGTGTCAACAGGAGCAGTGGAATTGTGTTCCTCAACTTTGGCTTGGTCCATTTCTTCGAACTGTCCACTCGTGTGTATTAGCCATCTTCATCAAAATTCCTGTAATTGTCAAATTATATCTGCTCGAGCGGCACCATTGACAGTCCCCCAGTGCACACAACGACACTCAACATTGACGGCATGTCATACACACAAGACAACAGACTAGTGCGACAGGCACGAACGCATGGTGCCAAAGATAATAACCCGGAATGGTGCAAAACGGTGAATGGCCAATGTGCAGCCAACACTGGCTCTGCTCGATTACCATTTGGCCTGTTCCATCACTCAGTGCTCCAACCGTTTTACTGGTAGCGCATTTTGCTAGTCTCCAGAGTTTTAATTTTAAATTGGAAATGCCAAATTAGCTACTACGCCGAGATTGGTCTAGGCACCCGAGAGAGAGATTGAACAAGCAAAAGAGACCTCTGCCGATTATGACGCCTTCTTGGCTTGTGACAGCGTCTTTGACTTATGTTCAAGTGCAAGTGTTGCTAACATGCACTGCTAAATGATCGATACAATACATGACACATTCTCGAGCGAACTCTCCTAAGACTCGCACTAGTTGGCACAATATTGCCGAGATAACATGATGCGAAATATGACGAAACGTGTCCAGTGGCGGTTGTGATAGTTTGAAGATGGCATTTGACAAGGCTGCAATAATGCTATGGCAAGATGATGGTGCGATCAATGGTGTGAGACTGTGGCCCACTGTGCAACGGTGTGCACGATATATTCGGGTTTGGTGCTGAATTTTAAATGGCCCACTTGACTTGAGACGAGCCAACACAAAATCGCTCAACAGAGTCAATCGAATTGATAGAGACAAATTGAATTTCACTTGGAATCTTTAATAAGTCAACCGACATCAGCATCAACTTCGTAGTTCAAAGTAGCTCTTGGCTATGCTAATTATAGTGGCACTTTCTCTGGTGCTGTTGCACTAGCTAGTGACTAGTACTCCTGCTTTGCATATGCATTCTAATTAAAGGCAATGAACAGTACTGACATAATTGCCACTTGTACGGTGTGTTGCTAGTGTTGGCCAGCCGTACCACCAAAAACGCTCAACTAGGGAGGCAATCGTCATTCATATTCGCGATCACACAGCCATAATGGACATTATATTATTTCAGGCTCGTTTGGCTTATTTGCATTTGCCATTGCCAGTGAGCCATTTAAACGATTCACTTTTGTCTGGCAACGCGTTCGATTCACAAAGCAATCAAGAGACGCCTTGCTTTAGCGCCACTTTCAGACTGAATGAATGTTCACGCTAATTGGCCTGTGCCATTTGACTGTACTTGAATGGTGGTGTGGCGACCACTTGGCCACAACAAACACAAACACCCTTGCAGACACTGCACTTGGGTGCACCATACAATTGTGATCCTGTGATTGTGTGTTTGTGTTCCAGTGTTGTCAGCTAATTGCTGTCCTCTGTCCATCTTGCGAATGGCCATGCCACAACACTCGACACCACTGTCCATTCCTTTGCCTGGACATTTTGGCCAATTTGGCCTTTTCACTGCACAGTTTGCAATTGCATATTCACATTGCACTGTAAGTGCCCGTCGGCGAGTGAGATTGCAGTGAGCCCAACTGAGACTGTTACTGAAACTCGACACACGGCGAGCACACTTTAGCTTCGGTATATGTGCACTTTTACTTGTCGACATTCACTTTAGGGTTCGATTAAAAGAGAATCAATCTCTCCAGAGAGCTTAATTTTGCTAAGTGACTTACGTACTCGATCTACTTAAGCAGTTGGATCATCAATAGAAAAAGAAAATGAAGGCAATTGCCTGCACATTGCCGTAGCATAGCATCACTGGTCCAGCATTGTAGCGACCTTGCCAATTGGCCAGCCAAGTGAACCGATCCAAACCAATGAAAGCCATCAATCGGACACAGAGACACACATCACATCACACTGGCTCACTGGTTCGACTGAGTGTGTGACTTTAATTTAATTCGCTCCATTTGAGTCCGTTACTCGATTGAGTCCATTTATAATTCATTGCACCATTGGACTAGTGACAATATTCCGGTCTTGTCCACAACCTACCGACTAACGACTCGCAATGCTCATTGCCCCAAATTCATTTAATCGAATCAACCTTTCTCTCCCTTTATTTATAGACCTACGCACACACACACGCAAGGTAATGAGAAGGCACTTATATAAATGGATGTGATTCGACTGGCACCTAATTTATTGCCCATTTCCACCAAGTCTCACATACGCGCGCACACACACACACCAGGTACTATTCCACCTGCCTCGAATCTGTACGCCTCATAAAATGTGTATGTCGCCTTACTGACTGGGTCCAGAATTACCAAAATGACCATAAATCGATTTTGTACTAATTTATGTCTGCACACGAACCTTTATTAAGACTTATATATGATGAAGCTGATGTTGATTTGTACTGGAAAAGTATTGCAGTGAAGTGAAGATTGAGTGAAGCTGTCGCGAAGTAGCAATACAATTCATACGGTCTGAAATTGAATTCTCGGTTCGATTATTATTATTAAATTGGCTAATTCCAAACTGTTATTAGCAATATAAGATTCTATATGTAATTCATAAATTCAATTCTAGTATATGTAACATTAGACATGTTGGCTATATCAGGTGTAGTGAAGCATATTATTTCATATCATGATAATTATAAAACATTATGTCCAATTTCAATATTATTAACAATTTTTATATATATTTCGATAGTTTTAAAAGTAATTTGACTTTGAGTGGAAAATTTATGATTAATTTACTCGTTAATGTTTGTCAGGGGCTTTTTCGTTTTTAATTTATTATAATATTGGCGAAATGCTTGGTGCTTTCTAAAACATTATGCTACTCAATCGGCTTGAGCTTTGACAGCGCGGAGAAATGCATTTTACTTCGCGAAGCACTTTTACCCGTGTTTGGTGTATGGTAATTTCACTTTTAATGCTTTACATTTATCCCCGACTTTGGGTGTCCGCTGTTCAATAAGTAATAGACAATCGTGCTATTGGAAATGCATTCGAGATTTGTGTGTCATTTGATGTGCATGTCATGAACGCCAGTGGTGAGTAATACTCACTCACTGATGGCATACACCTAATAATATGGAAGGACATTGCTTCGTACTACTGCAAATTGTTTCGATTTGGTCTCGATGTTGCGGAGTAATAAAGTCGGAAACGTTATTAAATTAACCAATTCATCGATAGCTCTTATCAGTGGCCATCAAATTAGTTTCTGCAGTCGGCAACCTGAGAGTGAGTGCAGTGATTTTTATGGCTTTACTCACTCTGGCTGCTGCAGTGCTCTGCCTGTGAGTGGCACACATTACTTTGTCGTTTGCAATCACTTTTGCCACTCAATCGAGCCAATGGACTTTGAGTGACGAACTTATATGTTCACTTTGATCACTGCATGGTCTTGTCCTCCCTTCGGCCACTCACTCCCCCATACTTGCAAGACTTTTGTTTGTTTGTTTGTCTTTGCTGAACGAGTCTTTAATAGACCTGCCGTGTGTGCGTGTGTGTGTGTTCTGTGTTCTGTGTGCTCACCGAGTTGAATATGAATGAATGTGATCCCCGAGAATGAGTGACTGGCTGACTGACGAATCGATCGATCGAGTGTAGCCAAGCAGTCAACCAACAGTTTTCCTCTGTTTGCATTGGCTCACATTCTCTCGCTCGTTAGTGAGTGTTGCCACCGAACTGAATTTTGATTAAAAAACAGTGCACCACTGAATGACGGACTCAGTGCAGGCAAGACACACACTGATCAATTCACTCAACGTTGCCTCATTGCCTCTTTGGCCGATGCATGCAATGGTGGTGGTGGCAATCAAATCCATTCAATGAATGACTAAAGGCATCCCGAAATTAAATTCAACCTCTCTGTGCAATCGATTCCGAACCACTAAACACACAGGTACATGCATGCGATACATTGTTTGCATTTGTCCATTCGGGATGACACTGTGTATCTGTGCGTGTGTGTGTGTGTGTGTTTGGGGCTTTGTTTCATGTCATAGAGCAGCAAATTAAACCAGCATGATGCCATCAAATGAAATGAAATGAATTTGGTCAATATCGATTGCATCTTTGCATTCATTGCTGCTTCAATGTTGCATGTTCTCGCGTGTTTGTCTTCAATTGTTTTGCAATTGCAATCTATTCATGCATATAGGGCGAGGAATAACATAACAGAATATTATTATTGTTGCACTTTATACATATTAAATGGACTATCAATTGAACGGAAAGGTGATTGTTTCCGTTTCACATTTGGCCATTTCACCCTGTAAGATTGTTTCATTGGCATGTAATACATTTTCTCTCGATTCGATTGCTTTTGGCTTTGCTTTTTGTCTCCTCGACTTGGGTTATCTATTTTACGGTTTCAATTGAGTTCGCCAATCGAATTGAATGTTTAATGCAATTGTATTATACTACTACTGTGGTATCGATTGGATTGTATTATTTGGTTTTGTGTGTGATTTGGCTCCTTTATCCGCACAAGCAATCGGTATACTTTACCATTTGGATGGGACAACAGTGGCATCATCTATCAATTGGACGGTCCTGTCCTTTCTGCCTCGAATGCAAATGACTCACTTTGTACATTTTAATTTCGTTCTCAACCACAAACCGCAATCCATCGCCACTGGCTGTGCGAATTAATCGACATTTGTGTGGATTGCACGCTCGTTGCGTGTGGGCCCAATCGGGCAAGTAACCTCCATCCAGTGATACAAAGCAGCAGGCCAATTCGGCTGTGACTCGTCGTCGGCAATGGCCACTGGCAATGCCGAGCACAGTACTAATTTGATTGCACAACTTTATTGGATCGCATGCAAATGTCGTCTTTTATTAATTGTCTCACACTAACTCTCTGTCTTTTACTTTTCTCGTTACAGTCTGCTCAACCTGGTCATGTGCAATTCGTCGGCCCGCTCGTCACTACGCTACGACTTCGACCGAGTGATTCCGGTGAACAGCACTAATGCCCAGCAACGGCTTGCCCTGGAACGCATCAATACTGTGGGACCGAAGTTGCCCTCCCAGGTGTATCATGTTTTCTACTCAAACGCGTCCTCCGACTCGATAATCTACATCTTGGTAACTATATACATTGATCGACTCACCTGTGATTGATTGCATCTAGACTTACTAACTCGATTCTTTATTTTTGTCCCTCAGGCAATACTATGCATCTACTTTTTGCTGTTTTCCTTGTTGATTTACGCTAACTGGAACACGTTCAATCACTACAATCACCGTAAGAAGAGGAAGCAACGCAAACGAAAACTTTTGACACCCTCACTGCTGTCCGGCACTCCGATCGGGGCACTCGATAGTGTGGTCTGTCTGGCAGAGACCGAATCCAATCTAACCACCATCGGCGGTAGCAGTTGCAGGATTGGCTTGGAGGAACAATTGCTACCAGACAAAGAACCGAGTGGAACGAACGCCACCACCACCGTCTTGGTGAGCAATCCCGCAAAATTGGTCCAAATCTGACACATGCGCCAATCACTTCAAAGCAAGCCCACCAGAGGGCAGCTCTGTTCTGTTATGGAAACTTATTTTTGTACAATGTATGCACTTCTGGTCACTGAATGTTTATTGTTTTGTTTGTTCCTAAATGATGTGACCCAAATTGAGTTGGCTCGAATAAATCTCACAATTGACCATTCCAAGCTAATTGCTTTATGTTGCATTATGAAATACTTTGAAAGCAAGGACAATATCGACATTGTTCAATGCACACTGTTAAACGTTCCTCTCCACATGTTTTGGTTTGTATTGATTTGTTGTTTACATCTCCCAGTTGATAAGAACTTCACTTTAGATGCCAAGGACACTTCGCTTTTCGTACTCAAGTTTGTCAATGTCATGGATTTTCTATTTTGGTGATGGAATGTGACAATTTGTCAGCTCACAATGTAAACTATTGAATAGCTTGTGCAAGGCTGGCAACCTGACTTACTAATATTTATAAAATCAATACCATCGATCGAGTGAGATCATCGGACAACCGTCACTGTTTGTTTAATCAGCAACACACGTGTCCATGCTGCCAAATGGAAATTTCCTCTCAATGGATGAAGTTTTGCAACCAAGTAATATGCCGAGTAATGTTAATTCGGCCAAATAAGCTAATGACTTCATTAATTCGGTTACAATCCTCACTGGGCTTTCGGATTTAGCCTAATGTTTCCATTTATGCTGACATTTGCTTTTTTTTTCTTTCGATTAGATTGTCCGTTGCCGAACTGGTCTCGACGGAGTCAACAAATGTCTATTTGCCGTTGATTATATGGGCCACAACTTGCTTGCATTGTCCGTCACTGCGGCAAGCAGACCAATCAACACATGGTCCACAAGTCGTAATGCGTGGCCAAATTGGACGCATGCGCGTCAGCTTGGTGAAAGGCACCCTCGGCGCGTCAACGGCGATTCCGAAATGTTGGAAGGCAATTCATTTGGCTGTACGCCTGGCTCCAGTGCGGTTCTCGTTCACTGCGACTCCACATGTAACCATTTTGTCCCACCTATGTGCCCACTCACCTATTACAGCGGGAATAATGCTATCTACAATGGCGAGACAGGGTCCATTGCATTTGAATGACACCTTGGCACGAATTGGGTGCATTTCCTCGCTTATTGCTTCAACACTAATTGATTGAGCTTAGCACACAAAACTGAGCCAAATATACACTTGGCAAACATTGTCACTCCCGATTGTGTCACCAAGTAATGACTTTTGCCTGGCCGTGATTTGTGCGTCCATCTGACTTACCCAATTAGAGCCAATTAAATTTCCATTTGCCAATCTCGAATCGATAATCTCCAGTCTCAATCTTATCTTCTCATCGTTGCACCATTCATCTCTTCTTGAGCACCGACACTCTTCACTTCAACATGCGGATACCGAGTCTTGGGACAGCACACGAATGGTGAGTAAGACGCCTAAACTAAACTTAGTTTGATTTGATTTGATTTGATTTTTCCATTTGAAACGAAATGCTATTAAACTCAAATCGAAATGGGTCGATTACGTTTCCGTTTTGAAATGCGATAAGCAGTATGAGAGTGAATCACTCTATTGTGTGCCCTCACAATACAAATCCAATTGGCCTGGTTATCAAGGCTAGATTCCCACAGGCTGAATGGAAAGCAACCAGCATCAGCCACGGGACTCTGGTCGGTGCGAACCTGGCCGTACACTGCTGAGTGCTAGGGAACATCTGCTGGTTGCTCCATTTGTACCGTCTTACCTTCTTTCTCAGTGTCGGCTCACTACATTCTTAGAGGCACGCACTTTATCTGTTCGGGCACTGATAAGACCAGGAAGGGACCGTGCGAGTGTGTTAAGTGTTACACTGTTGTTCAGTGTTCGGTGGCTTCACCGTTCACTCAAGTTGGCTCAAGTTCAACCATTGCATTGTGAAGTTACAGTTGGCGTGGTCGAGAGAACTTGGCCGATCATTACAGTGATGAGCACCGCTGCTCGAGTAACGATTAAATTCATAAAGCTATTGAAATTTATAATAGGCTTTCAATGCTAATGACAAACTAGACTATTTGAGCTCTTACAGACCTACAGACTGTAGACTTTGTTTCAGTAGGTTCCAATTTGGCCGATATTTCGATACGATCGAGCTTGGGATAGTGAGCCAGTTTGGCAGTCAGTGGGTCGAGTTAGGCAGACCATCCCAACGTTTAACGTCGGCCTCGGCAGTGATCCAATCGATCATCATACTCGCGGGCTGACCTCGATCGTTGCTAATCGAGCCATGATGATGGAAAATCGAGTGCAATTGGCCGCCTAATCAATACAAACCGTTGCACACACGCCTCCCGCCTCTCGCCTCTCAATCCCATAATGGCCAGTTATGATCGCTAATTAGGAGGCACTTTGTTGTTTGTTGGTTGCCATTGACATCCCATGACTGGTGCAACTAGACAGGCCAGTGGTTGGCCTTCTTGCTTTGGTTTGCTTTGTTGTCGCGCTGCTTTGATTTGCCCTTGTAGTGTGAGTGTTTGTGCTGTGAAGCCAAGTCTAGTTCTTCCACTAGGCTAATCGTCGGTCGGGCCCTGGACTCGCTTCGCACTGTTCCATTCGGTAATTGCTGTGTCACATGAAATAATTTATTTTTAATTGGCAACCATTTCTGCCGAACTGTTCTGCCCAATCTGTCCGAGCTGTGTTCCGCTCCTAATTAATGTTCTCTGCCTTCCTGTCGATTTGAGCCCAAGCAGTGCTCTTTAAAGCCATCTCTGTTTGGCTCGTTGGCTTGTTTGATAGTTTGTAACAAACAATGCAAACATTCACTCACTCGTGGACCGATTGGCCAATGGATCACTGCCGACTGTCACTTGGCACTTGTCTTATGGCTGCACTCGACTTTGCACTCAACTTTGCATGCCCATTAATCGGGAACCATCATAGCACACAATGTGCTCGTTCAGTAAATGTCTGGCCAATGTTTGCTCAAATGCGATTTGATCTACAGTGTAATTGTGTTGCGAAGCAATTAGTCACTAGTGCGGCATAGTGCTCAGTGCTCGAGTTACTTAGTGAACGTCCCCAGTGCAGTTATTAGTCCGTATTAGTGTTGTGTCCCTGTCAAGGCGTCATTCTGGCTGTCTTCAATTAGTCCGCACTTGCCAATGCAACTCCACACTAGTGTATTTTTCCATTTCCACCCATGATGGCCATTATCGAGTGCTCTCGCTTGCCTGGCACTGTGTCTCGTCTGGTCTGGCTGGATCTTGGTTTGTCTTTGGTGCCTTTGCCTCCGATCGAATTAGATCGAATTTATGCAAAGTTCAGCAATAAAATATGAATTATTGATAATTGCCATTAGGAGTGCTCGCACGCGCTGTCCCCTCACCCTCCCGCTCCTCCCCTCATGATCATCTAATATGATTGATATTTAATATCTCGTACACGACCACTCGATCCGTCTAATTTATGTTTTGTGCTTAAATTATTAAAATGTAACAAATTTAATAACAATTCAATTCGATTCGATTGCTGCATTGAGAGAGCGATAGAGTTGACTCATGTGTGGCCTGAGTGTCGAGAAGACAGTGAGCCAAGGCGAATATTCGTTTGTTCGATTTAATTATTTCAGCATGGCACAATGCAATCCTATTTGGGAAGAAGGGGGACGAAACATGAATGAATGAATATTCTCTGCAAACACACACGCACCGCCAAATGATCGTGAAAATGGGCATTCTCGGTTCAGTGTGAATGTGTTGCTTATTATTATTAAAATGATTGTCCGTTATTAGTGGTGTGCCTGAGTGCTGTGTGGTTTTACCAATGCCATTTGCCTTTACTGATTGCACTCATTGGGATGCACCGAAGTTAGTGAACGTGAAGACACTGAAGAGTTGCACTAGTAGCAACTGTCGTTTTGCTTTGTGGCCAATGACAGGCGGTGGCCAATGAGTCTCGGGGAATGTGTGTCAGTGTGCGATTAGATTTAATTAATATTGCCACCATTGCAGCAGCATCACACTGCCATTATCATAATCACATCTAGATTGACTTCACTCACTGGCACTGTGGCACGTCTCAAATTAATACAATATTATATATATTTTAGGGTTTCTTTGATATTCGTTTAATATTTCGATTATGCCACCGATGTACACACACACACAGACACACAGTCCTTTGTCTTTGCTGTCTCTCTTGTCGTGTCTTGTCTTGTCGTGTTCAGCTCTACTCTTTTCTCTTTCCCAGCTCAATTTTGTGCTCAAATTAAGGCTCAATTGGTTGGTTGGAAGAGTCGAGTACAACGTAGAACGAATAGTCGTGTTTTGCCTTAAGACGATGTTGTAATTTGAAAATTAATTGCCACGAATATGGCAAGACGATGTGCAATGACTGTGTGAGTGTGCATGCATGAAGAGAATATTGCCAAAGTTGCGAGCTGAAAATGTCAGGGATTAGTGAATGTGGCACATAGCAATAGAGAGAGTGCACATGCAATGGTTCTCACCTGTGCAGCCAACTGTAGGTCAACTTGCCTGCATTGCATTTCTTACTTGCCATTTCACATTGTTTGCATGGTGCGCCCCATTCACCCTGTAGCGTTGATCCATCGCTATATTGTATTGCCTTGATCCATTGTATTCATTGTCTCTTTCTCTCTCCACTTTGGTTCGGTGTCATTTGTTGTTGTTCACTTAATATTTCTTCACTCGTTTTGTTCGGCACTCATTATTCTTTGTCGTTCGCATCTCACCGCGTTTTGCCTTGATCGACCGAACGAAGACCGAATCTCATCTCATCTCATCTGCACTGTACACATAAAGAAGTGTGGCGTCTATGAACTGTTCCATTGTTATCCGCTTGTTGTGCGCCAATTGCTCGTTCCGTTTTGGGGCTGCAAGTTGTTCATATTTGATTTATTCCACCCGGTTGTGTTGTTATTAATAAACGGTGCCAATGCAATGAGAGGCCCGGTGTAGGCTATTGGTGAGAACATTGGTTCAGTGACATTGTGTCGGGCCATGATCGATCATCGTCATGATGCACTTGTCACTTTGTTGTCTTCTCTCGGTCTGCCTCGAACCGACCCTTTCACTCAATTCATGACCGTTCACTGTTCACTACTGTCTGCACAATTAAGGCCACTTTGTGTGGGGCCAGACAGAGAGACAGCCAATGCCAGCACTAATACCTATTGGTGGCTGCTAATATTAAATGACACTTTGACGTGCTGCTCATCTCTGGTGAGCACATCTTCGTGCACAGTGGCACTAATCCTAATCATTATAAATTACTGCTGAATTGCCACAGTCAGACATGTCTAGAACCACTTATAGTTGAACATGTCGCTGTCTATGTTGTTGTTTTGCAGCTATTGCAATGTCTTGTCGCGTTTAAATTACGAAAAATGAAGCCAGCTGAGCAAAGTGACACTCGTCGGAGCTCAAACAGCAACCAGGCACGACAACAAACAACATTCTGCAGATGTCCGTGTTGAGTGCTATTGACATCTCGACATTGCACTATTTGCATCTTTGGGAGTGCTACTAATCAATTATTACTAGGCGCTAATGCGTGTTGTGTGCTGTGTGTGCCACTTGGCCATTGCCATCAGAATGCGAATGACTACCAAATTGGTAGTACCAATGAATGAAGTCATCAATGAAGACAGGCACAATGTTTTGTCACAAAGAGAGCAAAGCTCGTTATCGTTCTCTCTGGCAGGCCACATCGCTAGGTCTATCGCATTCATGATGAGCAATGACTGTCAAGTTATGCACTTTGTTCGTGTGGGATGGAAACAATGAAAAGAGGCGACTTTGTCCTGATTATGTCACCACTGGCACATAGAGAGGCAATCTAATTGGAATCAAAGGTGACTGCCGAGAGTGGCTTCTTCCTTTGCGCGCTTGCCTCTCTCGAATCACTTTGTTGCTTGTTTGTCTGCAAGATGACTTTTGCCTTTTTGATCGATAGCTCTCATTACTGTAGAGATGTATTCTCTCGTAAGCAATCTCACACACTACAGTCACTGCACACACTTACATCTTGATTTAGTGGGCCGAGTGTTCCGATAATGCTCTTATATGAATTGGCCAACACAATAGATAACCGAGTGTGACAGTGCAGCTGCAAGACTATTGAGACAAGTGCTGTGCACTGGCTAACGAACGAAAATGGCTGCCAAATGAGAATTGTCCAAATTAGTTGTGTGCACAATGAACATTGCTCATATGGCCGAGGAGAGTATTGCTCGTCTCGGTCGACATACAAGCCAAATGATCTATTGAAATACGTTTGCCTTCTGTGACATTATACATGGTGTGTGGTTCAAGTTCACCATTTGTGCTGTGTACATATGTCACACTGCACTCACGTCACTCTATCCATGTGTCATCCAGAGCGACACACAACATAATCGTCATAACGAGTAGAGTCTCATTTCCTTTTGAGTCTCATTTTATGTGTTCCGCATCTCGACTCGACTTCGTCCAGTGTGCTAAACAGCAAATTAAGGAATTTTGCACTCCGAGGCTCGAATGAGTCTCACTTAGGCAATTTCGCTATATTTGCAATTACCATTATGATTGTCTTATTGTCGTATATATTCAATATTCCGTGTGCCCATTCCAATTAATGTGCTCTTTTCTCTCGACGAGCACGACAACTAATGGCCATAACGCTCGCTCGATGCTCAATTTAATTAGACATACTCGTTGGTGTGAGAATTTGAGAATGAGTCTCATTGATGGGTTTAATCTTCTTTTTCTTCTCCCACTGCAGCAATGGCGAAGAATGTCGTTTCCATTGGGACAGAATGAACGAATGCAAACGCACAGACCTATCAGACTCGTGACTAATCGGCACTAATGAATTAGTGTGCGTGTATGTGTGTCGAGGTACAACACATTACACCGAGCTGATTGCAAACTATATTTGACCAGGCAGTCCTATTAGTAGCAGTCCAGTGATTGTGCACCTGTGTGCACCATTCGGTGTAATTGATGTTTTCATTTGATTCATTTTGTGTTTGGCTTGTACGGTGCTGTGCTCGGTCCGGTTCGTTTATGTGGAGACAATTGGCTTTTGTTGCTGTCCTCTGTACAACTTGATTAGTTCGGTCGCTGTTCGTCGCACGGTTCACATCTCCAATGGTGGACCATTTAATCATAATTTATTCGTTGCCCGTCTCGGTGTCATCCCAAATGGGTGTCCATCAGTCATCTTGCCACCGATACTATTCCGAGAGCTCCATGCAATTTTCGATTCATCATCGATGAACAGTGCCTGGTGCGAGTCAGCCAGATAACCACCGCCATACCACCACCAAGCTACCGCTCCACATCCGGACCGGTGCGTATTGCCTTATTGGGCGAGTGATCGATTTACCCTCGACCAATTTGTGCAGTGCTTCATTGAACACTCACCGTCATTGTTGCACCTTGCCACTTGAATTAGTGCACCAGGGTCGGCACAGGGGAATGAGAAGCTGCTTTGCATAACTTTATGTATGTTAATAACCGGCAATGCAATTTACTCTGCCAACTCACTCTACTGGCCCAGTTCAAGTTCATTTCTTCGTTGGTTCATTCCCGTGTACAAGGACAAATTGCATATTTGTGCTCGATGTACACTTTTGCAGTGCGATCAATTCTGCCAGCAATGCAAAAGCCAAATTGAACGATTGAATTGCACATTTGTTCCATTTATTCACAGTCAAAGATCGTTCGCCTGCTTGGTTTCAATTGACCGGCAACTCGTCCATTAACAATTCACGTTGACAAATGGCAAACAAATCGAGTGTACAGGCAACAACAGCAAACACGGACAGCATCAATTGCAATTCAGAACAAATCGTTGATGTGTTTGGGAACTCAGGAATGGAATGCATCGAATGCATAACTTGTCTTGTGACTAATTTGCAATTTCCGTCTAGGTAATGACGTGAGCACAGTGTTGTTGTCAATATTTGGTGTGTTGTCTGCTCGCTTGTTGGTTGGTTGTTGCTCGGTCGGTCCTGTCGGCCACTATTGATTTATGATCACTCCATTCTGTCAATTGGCGATCGGATAGCATTGGCCAATGATTCTCTCTCACTTCTCCTCTTTCATCTTTTTTGCCTTTTCGATCCACTGCTTTATTTGTCTTTTAGCTTTCTCATCCTTGAGAAGATGGCACTTGCAAAGTTTGCAGTCCGAGGACATGGACTTTGAGTGTCCCCACTTGTGCATTCCTTAGTGCCACTTTATGGCTTCTTCGCTTATTAAGCCAGTTCGGTCTGTCGCTGTTCGGTAGCATTAATAATGCAATTTACTCATATGAACTGCTGACCATTCATCAGTGTGTCGCATTTGCTGCCCTCCATTTATCATTTGTCCTGTCTGATGTGTGACGTTTCGATGTGTGTGTGTGGCGATGTTTTATGTAAGATTCTGGTGCGCTCTGGTTCGGTACCGGCATTTTCTAATGAGTGAGGCAAAGAGAGGCAAAGTCGCCAGTGACGGAATCAATGGAAATGTCAACCGACATTCACTTCACAATTGACTCACCTCACGACATGTCAATCGGGCCATCTGAATGGTTTGTTCTGTTTGTTCAGTGTTTGGTCCCCTCGAGTGTGCACATTAATAGTGACATTCACTTATTGCATTGCATTCATTGCTCTAATTTGATTTCCACTCGTTGGAATTACCACGCAGTGCAGTGCACTGTGACTCTCACACACACTATAGTCCAATGGAACTTTTTAATTGTTTGTGTTTTGCCGTAGTAGTGCCAACCTCGACACTGGTGTTTGTGCCACTGGTGTTGCGGAGGAGGCTGTGGCAAATAGTTTAATGGAGGCCAATTACTAGTGACTATTATTCATTATTAAAGATGATGGCAATTTGTGCTCGGCTGTTGTGCCCTGTTGTGCCACTGTATGTCTCGCAATCTTCTGATTACTTCGTCCCCTGGCCACTGGCTGTGGTAGTACTAGTGTGCACTAAGTTCACTTCATAAAACACATGAAGAACGGAATTAATTTTTCATTTCTGCTTTCGGTCTGTCTGCCTGTGTCTATATAGGGATTCAATTTGTGCTCGGTTCATCGTATTTGCATTTGTAATTACAAACACATCATGCATACCGAATTAAGATGCATACAGTGGAGTAGTGTGCACATGCAGTGAATGCCACTCGCCACTGCCCCCAGTCACTAAATCCCTTGTACATGTAATTAAGCCAGTCAGTCAGCCTCTAGCGGCACATTTCCATACATCACCAAAAGTCGGAGTGCCACACGGCATGGCTAATTTGACTCGCCACCAGTACCAGCCACATTTTGACCAGACGCGCACACCTCAATTGGCCAAGTTAGCCTAACGTTTCGGTTCAGTTTCGGCTTTCATGCACACAGTCACTTGTGCCGTCAGTCAGTCAGTCAGTTTGTCTTTTGTTTTGTCCAATCAAGTTGCGGGCTTAGTCGAGATTACCGCATTACTGTGCAGTGGAGCACTCAATAACCGCCAGTTGATTGCCACTCACTAATAGAATCGATTTAAGTGTGTGTTCCCTGCCACACACACCACAATGGCACAACATCACTCGTTCCGCCAATCGGCAATCGGCAGAGCACTCACTTTTGGCCACACTCTGGTAAGCAAATATCGCTGACAGACCGAGCTGCACTCACATTCACACGGACACATGGAGACACTTCAATTCTCCAGAGATGTTTAACTTTACACACGTTGCCTGTTTGTCTTGTTGCCTGTCAGCCATTAGTGGGGACACTTGTTTTGTTTGTTGATTAAGTGAATTTCGCTGTTCGCCTGTCGCTCTCTGTTTGCACATTAGTCGAGCGGCTCGTGATGTACTCATTACTGGACGAAATCTCGGTTCGACTGACATACTTGCCGGCTCAGTCAGACAATCGGTGCAACTGTACGGACACCACTTGCCCGTAACATCGACCATGGCGCACCACTTTGCCACCCGCACGGGCCCACCAAAGGGGTAACTCTGGCACTTATGGTCTTGCAAACACTGAATCGGAATGCAAGACAAGCACACTCGGCAATTGGTTTAATTTACGACTCACTGCCATACAGAATGGTGATAATTTAAGGAGTGTACACGTTCTCTGGGTGGCTCGCTTGAGTCATTTCACCGTTGGCCCTAATGAGTGCCATTTAATTGGCCCTGTCAGCAGCACAGCAATGCACCGATGCCAATGAAGGCAAACAGACACGACCATGGCAAAGTGCACCGAAGCCGGCTTGTGCTGTGCTGCTGTTCCAAATTGACGAACAGCCAGCCACACAACCGAATCGACGATTAAACTTTATGGCAAATTGCGTCTGTTAATTAGTTTTTAAATTGGTGTGCGAGCCAGGCGAAAGGCAAACAGACGAACCACGATCACCTCTCCACTGCTGCAAATTGGCCCAATTGAAGCGAGTGATCTGAGAAGGGAGGTAGTTTCCCGGCCAAACCGACAAATTGGCATTCTCCAATTGTGGCGTGTGTGCTGTTTGTGGTGATAGTTGCACACAATCCCAAGCCTGTGAAACTATGGTCGCTTATTATTTTAATAGCTAGACGAATTACATCAATTGGAAATATTGCCAATATATTCGCTTGTCTCCGCATTCACCGAGTCTCGAGCAGAAAGACAAATTGTGATTAATGTGGAATAACGTTTTTCACGATTCTATTTCATCGATTGGCTCGTTTGCTTTGTTACCCTTTGCTTGGTGACTTTTGATCCAATTAAAAAGTGCTAATGCGAATCGACGACGATCGTGCCTTGCTTGCCTGCCAGTTCACAGAGTCTTTTCATTTTGTTCGTTCGTTTGTCGAGTTTTGAATTCATTCAAATTGAATTAAACAAATTGCCAAATTGAATTAGACCAAAATTTTCCTCGAACACAATCCAAGCACGAATGAGGCAACATTTTTGTTTTACTTGCTAATAAAACACAAACCAGAACTGACTCGAATCGACTCGTGTCCACTCTCGTGTGTTTGTATTAATATTGGTAATGCACCAATTAATTACACAGATATACACGCCAAAATAAGTTTTTGGTACAAGATATGTTAAGATTCATTCTTATAGCATTTTTAACGCTCTTTCCACCGGTATACTCAGAATTCTCAGATTGATTCAAGTTTTCGAGATATTTTACATTTTCGAGATTTTTTTACACATTTTCGAAAATAACACTATTTTATGCTGAAAAAACATCAATTTAATGCTCAAATTCGAAATCTACGAGTTTTTCTGAAAATTTTAAGCTAAACTTGGTAAAAAACGGTCAAAATTTAGCATTTTTACTCGATTTTTAAAGATGACACTTTACAGGTAAATTTGAATAACATTCGGGCAATACAAGATTAACCAGAGCAAAGTATGCATCACTTTTATCAGTTTACCTGTAAAGCGCCAACTTTAAAAATCGAGTAAAAATGCTAAATTTTGACCGTTTTTGACCGAGTTTTGCTTAAAATTTTCAGAAAAACGCGTAGATTCTGATTCTGAACATTAAATTAAAGTTTAGGGTACGGAAAATTGAGTTATGTTAAAAAATGTGAAAAAATCTTCAAAAATATTAAATATCTCGAAAATTTGAATCAATCTGAAAATTCTGAGTATACCGGTGGAAAGAGCGTTAAAAATACTATAAGAATGGATCTTAACATTTCTTGTACCAGAAACTTATTTTGGCGTGTATATCTGTGTTATAGATCAACAGTACAACACTGGTGGTGGTGGTCAGTTGACAGTTTAAAATGAAAATTAATTCACTTGCCACAATGTATGATAATGCTGAGAGTGGCATGCTTTGTACATAGACTCGTGCCGATAATGTAGATGCGGACAATTACGATCATCTTCCAGTGGGAGTATGTTTGTGCTTGTGTTGGTTTGGTGTTATTAGCGGCAATGAATTACTTTGCGATTCCATTCTCGAATGCTGTTTGTCTCTGCACTGCACTGAGCCACTGTGCGATTGTATAGACTTTAATGGCACTATAAAGTGATTAGCGCCATGGTTCCACACTGTGCGGTGAGACCAACACTTGAGTCGATCACTTTCCGATCTGATCTCCCGATAGAATCGAAAATGGAATCCAATTAAAGTGCTATTTGGACGTTGTTTGATGTCTTCTGTTCTGTCTCCTCTACTGTGCCTCATTACGATTCCATCTGTGGATCACTTGTAATTTTAAATGTCCTCGCACACATGAGCACATCAATAACACACTAATTGACACATTCGGACAGTGTTCTGCACTTTTACAACGTCACTTTTCATTTTCTCAATCTGGTTCTCTCAGTGAGAATGTGACACCCAATCAGTCTCCTGGTGAAACTCCACTATTTCATTTAGCTCTGCGACACCTGTCTCACTTTCTCCCTTTCGGTGCGATTGTACCAAAGTTCATGTCTACTGCGCCATGCTTTGGACTTTAAAATATTAATAAAATGAAATATTATTAATTTAAACAAATGACGTCGCACGGAATGTGTCGAATGAACAAGAAGAAGCAAGAATGGCTTGATTCAACTCTCACTTCCTCTGTTCATTATTTACCGGAAAATATCTTAATTAAACGCGCCATAGACAGAAATAATAATAACAATTCAACTCGTAGTAGAATAACTAATTTAGAGTAAAACAAATTTGCCGTGTGTGTGCCATCAAAATGGGACGGAATTTTAATTATATTTTCATACTAATGTTTCAATAATAAGAATAACAATATAATAATCGATAGTTCACTTTTGTATTATTTAGTATTGCGATTTGGCAACTGGCTCGAGCCTACTCTCTTGCACCACACTGCTAATAACCTTTTTCGCTTGTTTGATTTTCGCTCGCAAAAGCCAACCGAAATGACTTTCCATTTCGGTGAGCAGATTTCGTGTGTTTGTGTGTGTGTGTTTTGGCGGCAAAGTTTTTAAAAAATTCATTTACTTTTAGTGAGCCATTTTTATTGAAATTAATGTGCGCTTCTGTGTATTGAGAGTGTAAAAGGGAAAAGTACCGTGTACGGTTGTACATTGCAAAGTCGTACAGAACCGGTCTGTTTGCCGTTCAATGAATGTATGGCAAAGTGTGTGCGCTGGTTTGTGTTTAATTACAATTGCACTCTAATTTGCCTTAATTCTGGTGTGGGCACACATGCAGTAACAACACACAAATGGCAATCAGAGTGGGACCAGTGGGACTGAGTGCTAGTGCCGAGTGGTTATCTCGGTCCGGTAGTGGCCATTGGCATTAGGACTGCCATTACCAGTGCCGTACACACACACACACACACATTGCTCAGATCAGATCTGTGCATTCATTTGTCTTGTGTTTTGTGTGTTGTGTAATTCAATTAGGACCGTTCTTGTGTGTGCTAATCTCGACCAGCACTGACACACAACCGCCATCACCATCACCACCACCATTTGCTATTGTTAATTTGGTGTAATCCCATTTGCGTTTGGCAATAACTCGTGAGTTTCATTTAAATTCTGACAGTTTGTCTCTGCTTCGGACAGCAATTTGTGTGTGTGTGTGTTGTCCTTTGCTGTTGTGTCTCTGCACTGTTGTGCATCGATTTGTCGCTTCTTGTTGCTACAACACACACTGGGCCACTCACTTTTGTACAGTGCTATTTTGTGCTAATTTAGTAGCACTCGCGACAGATTGATGAGACAGTCCCGACTGACTTGACTTCACTTGCTTGTTTGCTCTTTGCTTTATCTACTTTTGATCGTCTCAGCCAATTGCTGTACCAGTCAGGGGACCTGGAGCGAGCAAGCAAAGTACTTTTTCGCATGAAATTGTCATTTAATAATTCATTATTTTGCGTTAATTAATTTTACAATTTAGCTGTCACTTTTGTGTTTGGCAAAGTGCCAAATTTGGTAATTAAAAAGCACTTTACTGTACTAGAGGAGTGTCAGTTAGAGGGGATGAGAGTGTGGTGATGTTGTGCAGTGGTGCCAAGTGAAGTGCACCGAAGTTCCACAAAAAGATGCAGTTCATCATGATGGCTATCTATCCGAGTCTGAGAGTCAATCTGTCGGTGTGCCACTTGGAGCATCGGCATCGTCCCCAGTGTGTTTGTGTCGGTGTGTGTCATGACTCCTGAGCATTATCAGCTTGTTCGGTCAGTTCGAGTCATGTACATGTACTCACTTCACACATTCACTTTCACGCACGTACGCACCGAGTGGTGCACACATCAAATATAAACATGTCCGCACCTTGCACTCTGCCCAACCGGACCATTGTATAATTGTGTCCACTGTGTTCCGATGGTGCCCAGCCCCAGCCGGACATTAGCCCAATGCAGTGTCTAATCCCTGTAGTGCCGTTCATTACATTAATTATTTCCATTTAATTCGTTCCATTACCGTTGGCGGACGTTCTGTTCCGTTTGTGCTTTGTTGTGCCTCATCCTGATAAGTCCAATTGTAAAGTATCAAGTGAATTGTGTGAGCGATAAACATAATTCATAATTTACAGTTTGCCCTTCTCATCATTGTTTGTTTGCTTCTCAGCACATCAGTGCACATTGTCTTTCACTTTAGAATGGTTTGTTTGTTGATTGCATTAAATCACTTTTAAATTTATTAAGACACCGGCCATGTTCCACCAAACGACGATCGCACCAGAATGTTAATTTACACACACACACACACACACGGCCACTGAATTAGCTTTGACCATACAAGTGATAATTCGGTTGGTCCGCGGACAGTGAATTGTGCTAGTTTGATTGGCCATTGTGCTTATTTATTATTATATCGATGTGTTGCGTTGTGTTGTGTTGTGTTGCCATTTGAGTCACTCGATTCACTTCAAATTGGTCCCTTGGAACGAGCGTTTTTAACGGCATTAAAAGTGTGCACAGTGATGAGTGAGTGGAACACAGCACAGGCAAAGTGTGAGCTACAATACAAAGAGTGGTTCGGTTATTGCTGCTTGTAATTATAGATTGTGCCAACTAACCAATCGATACCAGCCGAACCAGAGATCTACTCTCTGCTCGGTGGCCAGACCATTCTTGTTCTCGTCCGTTTTGCCAGCCACTACACTAACACTAACAGTTGTAATAATTTGAGCAAATAGAGCCACAAGAGCCAAAAGGAAAGGAAACGAAATGAAATAATAATAAATCGATCAAAGTCGATACTGTCAACTGTTTTGATTAAAAATTGGCCATTTTATAATGCAACTGAGAGCCACTGGGAATGTGTTTATTTACTCACTGTGTTCGGTGTGCAGTGGCACTGCGGACTCACTTTGTGAGACAGTGTCGCACTATGTTGTGAGTGCAAACAGACACATTTGTACTTTGGCATAACTGTCTCACTTAGCCAATCGGTATACAACACTTGCTCCATTGGCTCCAATTGCTTTTGAATATATTTGCTGCTTGGCTGTGCTGGCTCAATCGATATCTGTGCATTGACATCGATTATAAATTATAGATTTGTGAGAGGGCACAACAGTACAGTATATACTGACAGATAACCATTGGCTTTGGTGCAATGCATTATGTTATTCGGTGGTATGACCGTTGCAGATGTTGGATGCTTGTGTCTAGTGCTCTCTGTCCGCGCCAAGCCAATGTTACGTAAATGGCACTGGAGCCGCAAGTACATGCACTAGGGCCGAGTGTGTGTTTGCGTTTGTCATGCGGATGTTGTTCAATCCCGAAAAGTGATCGCATCAATAAAGGCAAACAGACAGACTGACAAATAGTTGGCCTGCTTGGGTGAGCCATCTCGATCCATTTAAGCCCGTTACTGCTGTTTTGTGTTTTAAACTGTTCAGCACACTGTGTGCATTGCACAAGCTAAATTATTCCGTCTGGCTCGGTCGGGCCATTGGCCAAAGTGAACCATTGGAGCGAGTGAATGGGCCCATCATGTTCACTTATTAATTGGCCTCATCGCCGAGTTATCCATCCGTCCATTCATCCATCTAACACCAATGTCCACACGCCAATGTGCTGATCGATGTCGATTGGCCAATCTATCCTTCGATGATCAAGTGAATGCTAGCCGGACACGATAGTACGGCCACTTGTGCCACTTTCCCAGAGTTCTTTGTTCCGCTTGTTTGTTCGGTGTGTGTTTGTTGCCGATAGATCAATGGAATCGGTCGGAAGTTGCCGTCATCACTTAGGCTCGACGGGAATTTCCCGTCTTAATTATCAATTGACACTTCTGGTTGTACAGTGAATGTGTGTCTGATAATCATCACGGGCCATCATCATCATCAAGCAGCCATCATCATTTGATACAACAATTGTCGGCCCAGTCATTATCATAATTGTTGCCCTTGCACTATTGGCCATTGTCTGTCCAATTAATATCCTCGTATAGGCTTGTACTTCTCCAATGTACCTTGTTGTTGGCCGGCTGTGTAGACCGTACGCGCGCTTGCCTCAGTCCGAGCAAATGGCACTCGATCACGAAAGCAATTCTCTCTCGGGGCCGACTCGAATAGCCGCCCGACTATTAATTTGAATTTGCCTGGTTTGTTGCTCAGTCTTGCTGCCATTGGTCTATATTGTGTGTCGTGTATTGGTCTATTTCGGTGTGTTGTGTTAAATAATTTATAATGATCAATTCATGGCTTCACAGCAGCAGCAGTAGCTGCAATAATTGTTCCATTGCCTCTTGATGATTAGTCAGTTTTATTTTCATTAGATTGCCTTCATTTGGGTCTCTATTCTCAGTCACTCTCACCGCTTACTCGTTCTCTCACTCTCACTCCCTTTCCGAACATTGCCACTGCATTATTTATTGCTCCATGATAATGTCGTTATTATCGGACCCTTTATTGCCATCGAGAAATATGACCCAATTATTATTATTCTATTGGATTCTATTCGTTTCGATGTGCTACTGACGCAACGTTGATCGAGACATAATGGTCCATGTTTGATCACCATCCACACGTTGGCTCGACAGCTGCTCGACAGTTGGTGTGGCACTTGTTTCATAAGCGTATGCAGTGCAACCAGTACCTTGACATTTACTAGCGACACATTACCGAACATTACCGAACGTACACTCGATCTGAGTCAATTTGCATCTGTAGCCCAGTCGGTGTCATGTTTTATTTACACTTGAGCCGAGTGGCAGACACACAATCCGATTAGATCAGGCACTGTGTGCAATGTCCGTTCTGGTTCTGTGGGTTGGCCCAATGTCTCACCTATTCTTTGTGTTTGCAGTGTGCCAACGGCGTCCAGCTCGGCCACCACTGGATCATCGCCGTCGTTGTTGTGCAAGCTGATGCCCTCAAGCTATCGCTACGTGTCCTCTCCTGACGGTATGCACGGTGGCACGGACGACAAATCGGTGCAGGTGGTCTTCTCCGCACAATCGCGCGACGCCATCATCTACGTAACCGTAAGTCTCCTTCTTTTCTCGCCTAATTCTTTCTCATCTCAGCATCTTAAGCATCTCCTTGTGGTTGTGTGTGTGTGTGTGTGTGTGTGTGTGTGTGTGTGTGTGTGTGTGTGTGTGTGTGTGTGTGTGCAATATCTAATTTGTCCCTTGATTATTGCTCTCTGATTTGGCCCACTCTCAGTGGTCTTAATGCATTCAGATTAGTACGGATTAGTGTCGACTTCATTACTGTGCCACGATCCGATTGGCAAATGCACTCTCGTTCCGGCACTACTGTGCTACACTAATGGCCATTTAATATATTTGCCCGATCAATGAGGTTGACTTTGCACTTGGCACTGAGTACACTTAGCCAGTACTTATATACACACTTTCTTATATTCTGTAGTGGTAACAATCAATTCTGCCGGGCACTAGTGGCAATAATTGCTGTGGCCATTACCTCCAATCGGAATCCATTTCCTTTGTCACTGTTTACTTTAGCCTTAGTTCCTCTCAGTGGCTTTCTCCTATCATTTTGTTTATTTCTCCTTCATTTTGTTCCTCCTAAAATTGATTTAATTTTACGCTTTGAATCGCACCGATATAGTAATTTTGCTTGACTAATCAAAATTAATGCCAAATTGCGTTGGCACACACACACACAATCGGACCAATTGCACTTGGCTTGGCACTCGGTTCTGTGAGTCATCATCTCGATCGGTAAATTCTTGCTAGTTTAAATTGGTGCCATTTATATTGTGTTGACTCGCTTCTTGGTAATAGGCTGCCGAGGCCTAAAAGAGCAATCATAATACTTTTCTGTATCTTTCAGTATTTGCTCATAATTTCCGCCTCGATATCTTGGTTTACCCTTGTTTAATCGAGCACGACACACAGAGTTGCACTAGTGGCATGGGCACAGGCCATATGCGAGCACATCCACACCACTGGCTTGACTCTCATTAATTTGTATTGTGGCCCGTGCAAGCGAACAATCCCGGGCACACTTCTCACACCTAGAATGCACTTTAACTGTTATTATTATTGTTTGCATTCATTTGCAGTGTTGGCACTAGTTTCGGTGCACCGAGTAAGTCCATTATTATGCATTCGCTCGCTGGCGACAGAATACGAGACAATATCAATTTGACCGAAGTCAGTAGGCGCGCGCCCGATCAACACTATTCGCTTAGGTCTGTGTTCGGTGCACATCTCCGGTGCTCATCGCCTCGTCATCTCGATCACGACCACCACTCGCTCTATCTATGGTCTTCATTTGATCTTATTTCCCTTTGAGTCTATCTCGCCGTAATTCCGGCCACAAATTGACATTTTCTCAGTATTGAAGTAAAGTAAAGCAAAGCAAAGTAAGCATTTGGAAAAGTTTTCGCTCGTTTACCAAAATTTTACATTTCCCATTTTCTCGTCATTCCAAATTTGCTGTTTTACAGATGAATTAGATGAATGTGCTGATGAGAGTGTGTTGAGAAGTGATTGCGCCCGGGCAATGGTGAACACTTCGATTGGTCTGTTTGCTCGTCTCATTACGATTGGCCAATCTCAAACTCCGGCTGGTCTTCTTCGAACTCGCAATCGGACCACTTCTCAGCACTGCACCAAACACTGAATCGTTCTTCTGTGTAGCTCGACTCAACTCTACGGGCCACAAGTGACGAATTGAATTTACTTTCCTGCTGACTTCACACAGTTTAATTTTGTTTGCTTACTGAGAATGCAATTTGTATTTAGACTGGGCCAAGCCAATTAGATTAGTCGGTCTCGAATTAATAAACATTTACACTGGCGTGTTAGCATCGAAAGAGTGTCGACCAGAATGGTCTGGCTAGTGTCCAGGGACTGCTTCTCAGTTTGCAGTTAGGTGCAAACTAACACTGATTGCTGTGTCGGTTCTGTTTTCTGACTGGCTCAATCGTTCATTTGTTTAAACTTTTGTTTTCGCCTGTCTCAGTTGATTGCGGCCAGACAGTAATCTAATTTATGCTCAGTGCACTGACCATCGAGTGCGGTGCAATGGAGAATGTCATGTCATTTCCACCTTGGCTTATCATTCCTGTTAATTCTCACTCTAATGTTTTTGTCTTTATGCTTTCTAATTTCCTGCTTCTTATCTGCTTTTCGGCCAGGTGGTGCTCATCATCTACATCGTAATCTTCGTGGTATTGGTGGTGACCTCATACCGCAAGAGCAGTGCCCTCCGCGAAACCCTCAACCGCCATCTTCGTTTCCAGTACGCTACAGGTCCATTCGGAACGCCTACCATCCTGGAATCGGACTCACGAGGCGGTCAGGTGCACTGTGATACGGTGGATGAGTTGCACGAAGGGTCTATTCAGCTGTAGAAGGCAGAGTTAAAGTGGCACTTTATCGCCACTTCACCTGATTTGGCTAGTTACTCTCTCTCTCTCTCCCCTCTCTCTCTCTCTCTCTCTCTCTCTCTCTCTCTCTCTCTCTCTTATACACACACACATACACACAACTGATTGCTGTTTTGTCATCGTCAGCATTCAAACATGTACAACCAACACCAAATAATCATCATCAGCAAACGAAGCGTACGATGCCTCGAATATTTCCATGTAACGAAACGTTAATTGCGACTAGCAAAGCAAAGCAAAGCAAAGCAAACACTGGGCAAACTTGAGTTGTTGTCAAATGGAACACCTCAATGTAAATACACTTGTCCACGATGTGAACACAATCAGCGAGCCAATGAATCGAGACAAATGAATAGAACCAACTAACACGCCACATATCACACAAACACACAAACAGAATATTCCACACACACACACACACCCATGCGACCCAACAATGTGAGAACAAATAAATGTGAATGTGTCTTGTATTTGTCAACATTTCGCCCGATAATTCGATTTGGATTTGTCATTTCGACTTTACCTTTAGTAGAGTGTAGTCACACGCCAACCACAACTCCATTAGGCGAAAGTAAAGTTTTCTTTCCAATTTGTCTTTTGTCTCTTTTTCTTATTGTTCTTCTTTTTGTTTTGTCCCAATTTCCAATTCTAACTTTTGTCTGGTCATAAACATAACATAAACAAACATTCCAATTGCGCGCCGAATTCCAAAGCTCGAGTGAGCATTCTCACCTTCACATTCGACTACTCTTCTAAATGTTCACTAGACAAACCAATTGACACACCCACATTTGGACAAGCCCATATCGATGTATTTTTCTATTATGATCTGAATCTGCGTCTCTCAGTTGTTTGTTTCATTTTGCCGTCATGTTGATTGGCGCCATACAAATCCAATAATAAACCGAACTGTCCCTTTCATCATGTTGATTTTGCTGTTGATTTGATTTGGAGTGCTAATTTGGTTTGCCAGGACACATTAATCGAGTATCGTGCACACGATATCGACACATTACCCTGTACATAGTACACTCTCACGGTGACACATAGAACATTGAACTGCTTGATTGAACTTGATTGGTAGAGTAGTGCAATATGGCTAAAGTGTTCTTTGTGATTCTTGGCGTCAATTTCGATTGCGAGATTTCCTTTGTCTTTGTCGGTTAACGCGGTAATTCAAAGTGGGCGAAGCAATTCCCAGCATGGCACCGTCAGTAATGCAATCAATGCATCGACGACAACACACCAGTGGCAGACATACGTGACATCAGTCAGACTCTGTGAGTGACGATCTGATTGGAAAGACGAGGACATACAAATAAATGTCAACACCGATACATTGTATATCAGTGACATAGTAGTTATATCAGCACTACTGTGCACCATTGGTGGCCTGTTCATTGACAGTGTTTCACAAAGCTCACAATCTCATCACTGATCATCACTGTTTATCACTTGAAGTGTGCGAATTTTCGATCACCAAACACAAATGTGATTGCCACTGTAATTTGTTTTGTTTTGCCATCCTGTGCCTCCCCCTACTATCCCCTCGACTCTTATAGATTCGGTGCCAATGCATAAGTCACTTTATTCGGTAAGTGTCAGTGGGAATTGTTCACTGTCCATGGCACGGCAATCGGCTTCTACCTTGTGTGACACTAAGCACACTCTTAATCTGTCAATCAGTCAAGTCTAATTAGAACATTCCCGTGCCGAACGGAACAATTGCATTGCCGTGCCGTTTCATTTTGCCTGTTCAGCATGCCTCGCCATTGGTTGCTTTGGTTGCCATTGTCATTGTCATCTGTTTAATTTAGCCTTTCGCTAATCAGATTTGTGCTTTATCAGCTTAGCACAATTCAGTCTATTTCCATTCTTTTCCCTTTCCTCCCTTCTTTCTTCTTTCTCCACAAAGTCCGTAATTTGACCAAATGTTAGCGAAAACAAAAGGAATCGAAGTGGCCAACGCATTGACATGACAGGCACAGATTTGATCATTGTAGTGCACTAGCCAGTGCGCATCAATCCACCCATGTCCATCCCAACCAAGACTGCACTGACCAATATGTTAATTAATTAATCGACATCGCAGTCGTCGACATTCTGTGTTCAACGGCACATCACCACATGACTTTGTAATTTGGTTTTGGTTTGAACTCGAATTAGTGCTCACTTGTGGTCTGCTTTGTCTGTCTTTGTGTTCATTGGTGGCCAACTCGATCAGCCAGATCAATAACCGAAACTAACCACCAGGAAATGAGCTATTTTGCACTGAACCATAGTGGCAACTAATGGTCATTTGCCAGTTCGCTTGTGTCGCCTTCGCTCTGCTCTCTTCCTCTGCAATTAATGGCCAATGTGGATGAGCATTTGAATGTGGTCAATTTGGTGGTCGACTTAGTGTATCTGTATGTCTGTCTGTCTATGGCTCGCGTGGCCATCGCAATCCGCTCGCCTGTCAAACACACCAAAGTCCATTTGTATTCACTGTGGCCAATTCTCGAAAGGAGTCCCAAACGTCAAACATGTCAAACGTGTGTCCCTTATCACCTTTCAATTGCCTTGCAACGATGAATGTGACAGGCCAATGAATGGTCATTTGACTGGTTCTGGCCACAGGCACACACGCAACCCAATCAGCACTGAGTAGAGGACATAACGGCAATGAAGCCAAGTCACGCCATGCACCATGTGCACCACCAATACACCAGAGCATGAATGTCATTACTCCACACTGCTCGGTCATTGCATCATTCAATTGCATTGAACACTCAGTCAGGTCAGTCATATGCAGGCGCCCGATGCTATTTTGGTGACACATGGCACACATGGCACTCACACAAACACAAACAATTTACAACCTCAATGTTTGCTTAGAACCCACTTCAAACTCAACTTGTGACCAACTTGAAAAGTTTCGATTGGCTTTAAACTTACTTACACAAAACAATGCGCGCCGATCGAAAGTCAAGTGTGTGTTGTGTCCTCTGGTTTTAGTCACTCACAATCGAAACTATCTCCAATGATCGGTTAAATTCGATTAATTTACGGAATATTTTGGTTCGATGCTAACCAAAATGGTCACCATTATCTCTATTGATCATTTGCAATTGATTCAGAATTACAACAATGGACACACTAGACAATGCAACATTAATTCAACTTTATTATTGATGTGCTACTTCTCCCGAATGCATTGCTTGAATATTCGCTGGGTTATATGCGACTGAGCTGGAGTTTGCCGAGATGGAGATTATTTCGGTGTGTGTGCGCTAATGCACACAGCTGAACTCTGCCTCTGGCCTATTAGTGAGTGGACAGCGTCAGTAAATCGCAGTGCACTTTATACCTCTACTCGCCGTCCATACACCAGATCGGCTTTCCACCAAAAATCCCAAAGCAATGATCCTCGTTTGTGTTTGCATGCAACAGCATCGTCACACACACAATTGGCCAAGTCCGTGCTCATATATGTTCACAGTACTGTATGTAGCAATATTATCAACACGCGCAAATCAATGATGATCATCCTTGCGGTGGCTGAAAGCTGAGCGTTCAACATTGTTGCATAGGATGCTCTGATTGGTTGGTTGGAGACTGCTAGACTCATCTTGATGTGATCTGAAGCGATGCACCCACAGAGACACAGACCGACCTGATATTATCAAGCACACTGTTACACTCAACTCGACTCGAGCACAACCAGACAAGTTCAGCACCGAGTGGGCCGAACTAGTTTACAACCCGACAAGCTTATGAGCGCAATCTTATCTTTTCACTCACACTTGCTATATCTTATCCGTTAAGACTAATCTGAGCCAGAGGAAAGAACAAATATGCAATCGAGTTGATGTTGTATAATAATAATACAGACTAATGATTGGCCCACTGTTGGCCGTGTGGGCTCGTTTATGACAGGAAGAATACTTTGGCGAGTGAGATTAATCGACCAATAGAATCGACATTACCGACTTGGATTGTGACATTCATGAGATAAGATATTGAGACCAGAGTGGATTTTGCCTCGCAGAGGAAATATTATTAAGCTATTTTTATACTCATTGGAAAGTTTAGAGATAAAGTATAGAAATGATTCGCGCGCTCTGGTCCACGCGACCATCTCTTTTAATGATTCGTGAGTATGTGTGTGCATGTGGCTATTGGCGAATGCTTTCGATTCGTTAGTGCAGCACTTGCACTGGCCCATTGCACGATAGTGAATGTCACTCGGTGGACTCGAGAATATTGTCGAGTAATTGCAATCCCAGTAGAATAGGATGATTTGGCTGTACGAGAATTTGCTATTATTACTGTACATTGGTGTGTCGTATGTGCAAATCTGCAAGTGATAAGCCACACGGGCAGAGTGAAAATTGAAGGCAATACATCGCCACTGAAGTCCACAACACACACACAAGCACACAATGGATTGTAATTTGTTGGATTGCGTTTTGCGTTATTTCAAAATAATATTGCAAACTACATCAAAACAAGCGCACTTGCAATGCAGCTCAAAACGTTGCCATTGGGCACTATTTCCGTACTATTCCGAACGGTATTATTATGATTGCTGAGAATATATTCTCAATGGAATGATGTGATGTTGATGTGTGTGTGAGTGTGTGTGTTAGTGTGTTTGTGCCATTCAACCGTTCGGCACACGGTACCACTGCACTAAGGCCAATTGAGAAATCATTCCGGCACACATTAGAATGGAGTCAAATTCAATTTAGAGACTGCTTTCCTGTCGGTGCTACTGCCGCTCTGTGTGTTTAGCGTCAATGTCTACAAGCGGACAGGTTCGATCGGAAATCTTAATTCACTGCCGGAGTGGAACACTACATTTCCATTAAGTCCTGTGTATAATTGTCATATTGTCCGCTCGGGCCCGACACTACTAAAGGCGCGCCAGAACACTTAACGCTTGTTGCCACTGGCACTTAGTCCATTCAGAACTGTTTATAATATAGCTAGAGCTGATAAATGAGCCAATAAGTGAGCAGTTTAATTGAATTGAAACCACACTGGAGGAGGAGAGCGAATCAAGTGTCTTTTATTAGCTGAACCATTTGGCTGACAAATAAACAGACTGTCGGCTGCGTTAATAGAATGGCAAATTGTGATTCGGTAAATGCGAGCAAAGTGTTCTCACTGACAGCGACACCGAACCAGACTATAGTCATCTGACACTTCGGTAATGGACCATTGTTTCGTGATTTGTTGTTCTTGTTATTTGTCTCTCCAATTGAGCTGTTGAGAAATGTGTTCCATATTGTGTCGATGACGAGTGAAGCGATAGTTATATAATATATTGATTGCCTGGCTTATTTTGTCCAATTTTGTCGTGTTGACTTTCTCCAGTTGTTTGTCCAGTTTGCTGTTGCTGTGTACTTGAGCTTTGCGAGACGGTCCATGGCTGCTGTCACTAATCCGACAGTTATCAGTTGAAATGGCGGCATTATCCTTTTTGCTTTTGCTTTCTTCACTTTTGGTTCGGTTGGTCTCATCGTCTCAAGTCGTCAAGACACTTTGTGTGGCATCTCACGCTCGGTTGGCTATATTTGGCCACCAATCGAGATCATCAAGGCGGAACTGATGCGCAGATTAGGTGTTTTGTGATGTGTTGAATGTTGTTGCAAACACCACAATGGGGTCCGGTAATGGTGATAGCCACTCGAGTAGTGTGTTGAATCTTGGACAAACACCGCTAGTGACAGGACCGTAAACACGTGGCGCAATCGACAAAGAATGCAGCCATGCAAGCAAGTGGCCACAGTGGCGCTCATAAAAACGTGATGACTTGCACGGGTGAACTAACTGGCAAAATGTGTTCTTTGGAATCGAGTCCAACGATCACCGTCGATCGGCATCGACGTGGAATGCCATCGATGCGGTGTGTTCCACTTTTCGATGGTATCGAGAAGGCGATTTACTGTTTACTGTTCTTCGCTCGCTTCATATCGACAAGTTGTCTGGTTGAGAAGTTTGTAGAATGTGTGCACAGAGTACAGAAGTGTCTCGAGTGCCATCAGCGATCACATTTGTCTCGTCTCGTCGTGTGTCTACATTGACCAGCGAACATCACCTCGGCATCGATACATCTACAAGTACCAACTGTCGAGATGCTACGTGCTTCACGTCAAGCAGTGCACGCTTTGTCTATGGACTCCAGTGAAAGTGATAACGGCTACTACAAGCAATAATAACTGCCATCAGCGATCATCCACTAGCAGATTGAGCCGAATCAGCCAGAAAAGTTGTGATTTGGAGGGACAAAGACGACGACGACGACGACCACGATGAAGAAGAAGAAAAAGAAGAAGACTCTACGTGTTCGTGCTGGGTTGTCTTGCTCAACATTGAACTGTGCACCCGTCGATGGTGCAGACCACTTTGCTGGAGTACCACTCCACTAGGTGATAAGGTCCACTCGGTGGTGTGACTCGATATAAATGTGAGAGCTAGCAGCCAGACAGACATTTGGTCTCCACCAAGAGGCTTATTCAAGTCATACTGTCAAATTGGCAGCTAATCTATTCGAGTGTATCCTCGTTCACTTCAACTTGTTATTCAGCTTATTACCGCATCTCAATTTTGAGCCACAAAAAGTCTAATTCTGTCTCCGATCTCTGAATATCATTTGATCAACTGCAAGAGTAGCACTCATTCGCACTTATTGCGCGCCGTTTCAACTGTCAATTGAATCAAACCACATTTGTGGGGCTTGATTTAATTAAGTGGACCAAAGCAAGCCACACACGACTAGCCACAATTGACTGCACTGATTAGCATTTGAAAGCATTCCGTTTTGCGTTGGTTTGTTATTGTGCCAAAATTGAAATTTAATTCGGTTCGATCCGATTTGTTCAATCTTGTTGTACTCTAATTTGATTTGCCTCAACGTTTCTCGTCTCGTCTCGTCAGCACTCGTCGGTGCCTCACTGAATCCATATCTTGTCTGTCCCCACTGAATGCACTCATCAAATCGAGTGATTTCAATCTAGTCTATCGCACACAAACCCTGTACTCCGTCTGTTCGTATCGCATTCGCAACATTGTGATTAACAAGCTGCACTGTCTCGCTTTACCCAAGTCCCAAGTCGATTCAAAGCGGACCCATCACTGCACTAACTCAAAACTCTCAATCGGAACCTCAAGTCAACACATCATTCAATTTATTTTCCATTTCCCCTTGGCATCAGCTGTGTCAGTAACAAAAGCGGCAAACTCCCTTTCCTCATTGACAAGTGATAGCATTGAAGCATTGAGCTCTGTTAGCATCATTCAATAAGTGTGAGTGGAATTTCAATTGGCACACTATTTTCATTTGTGACACCTAACGTGATATAATATTGCGATCGAATCGAATCGAATCCATTACCGATTACACATCACACACACATCGACTCCCGTGGTGGTCCAAGTCCCAACTCGAGCCGATCGTCCCAACCATAAACAAAGTCGATTTCCTTGGTGACAGCCCAATTTGTCCCATCCCCAAACCGAACCGCCTGAACCACTTCGATCGATCGATCGCGCCCTATCACTAATCTGGCCTTATCGATTTATTATTCTGCTTGTTTGGCCACCTGATTTCGTTAAGTGGAATTAACTAATGAGACTTTTACTCCACACTATCCAAACAAAGCTTGTGTGTGAAGAATAAAAAGTGAAATTTAAAATTCAAATTAGTACAAACGATCGATTGAATCCGAGAGACTCTAACACTAGCACACTGAAACTTGAATTTGCACTCAAGGAGCGATTGCTTTTTGATCGCTTCACACTGTTATCAACAGTCTCAGCACCAGCCAAACTGGACTCCCTCGCATCCAAAATTCATTCGGCCCATTCGTCTCGTGTGACAAACGCAATCGTGTCGGTCAGCATCACTCTGTTCAACTCAATTCTGCTTGTATCCTTTCTCACAATCGCCAGCACAATTTCGCTCGTGAACATGTCTTCAATTCCGTTCGCCGCTTTCAGTGCCAAATCGGTGCACCAAGTCATTCGAGAGCAGCACAAGCAACAAGAGGACAAGGGCCAACTGAGCGGTACCAGCAGCAGCCTTGTGCTGTCAGAGGAGTCAGCCAAGAAACCGAAAAGTAAGTGCATTCCACCGATTGGACCACCGATCGATGGCCAACAGTTTGTGGCGTATGTCTTGAGTGAGCTATGGCTTGTGTGACAAATACTCTACTGCCTGTGCAAACTGTGCACTACTGGTTAGTAGGCATGTATGTTTGCAAACACAGGCAGACAGAGTGGCCATTTCATTCACCATAATACGCCACTAACGATCATCACACCGGACTAATGCATTGTTGTTCTCTCGTTGCAGTTGGCGAAATGTACAATTATAATCTCAAGTTCATGAAGAGCGTCTGGGGCATGTACAATCAATACGCTCCACAGGCATTCCAGAAGAATGAAGAGTTGGCCAAGTTGGCCTAGGCCGGGGGGAACAAATTCCCTCCAACACGAAGCCATCTTTGTGACGTGACAATAGAGCCATTTGAACATTGTAGTATATACGAATAGTTGCTTAGTTGTGTAGTTGTTAGTTGGGCACAGTTGTTGTCAGCACTTGGACCAGTTGGAGTGGAGCAGCACATAAATTAGCATCGAATAAACAATATTGCACTATTGCCCTGCACCGGACCGGACTGGTTCATCATGCCGGACGATGGTAATATGGCCATCTCGTCTCATTACTATCCCATTATCGATAGTTCCATAGCTATTTACTCGCACCACCGAGTCATTCAATCTATTATTGCTGTTGTTGTTGCCGCTGCCGTCGCCTTGTCCCTTCCTTTGCCCTGTCCCTATTAGTCGCATACATTCACTCTCATACATTCTCTCTATTGGTCACAATTATTGAAGCGAAAATTGGCAAAGATGGCTTTACTCCTAAGACGTCTGCCTGGTCATCTCGATGGACCGTAGTGGACCGGTTGGCTTTGTTGTCCACTCGTGCTTGTTTGTGTGCCTCGGTGCCTCATTTGGTCGAGTGACAGACGTTTTAGTGAATACATCCATACATTCTATTGGTAGTGATTTGTGTAGTGCACTAGTGTGCCCCTTGTAGTGTCGCCCTAATGCTTTTGTAGCGTTGCTTTGTGTGTCATCAATAAAAAATCACAAATTGACTTACAATTCCTGCTCTACCACCACAACACTAATCACCGTTCACTAATTGTAATTATTAATTATTGACTCGCTAATTGCCACTCGTGTCTCTCGTGTGTGTGTGTTTGATGTGTTTGTCTGAATTATTGATGAACCACTTGGCTGTATGTCACTTCACTTCACTACCACAATTACACTCACTCCTCTGATTACTAATTCAATGCAATTCACTCGTGACACTCCTGGCAAATGCATGTGCCCAGACAGGAATATTCCTGCTGATCGAAAGTCTCAAATTTCAATTCAATATTCGCTTCCGATGACAATTGTCTAATTGAGAGTGTCGCCATCTAGCAGTTAGATTCATTGATGCATTCAGTTTACTGCAAAGTCAAAATAGGGGACTGCAATTCATAATGAATTTCATTGGTGTCGCTTGTGATCACTTCAATTAGCCTCAATGTCTTCGCTTACGTGATCGTTTATCGTCTCTGGTAAGTGTCGATCAGTCCGAACGTGATCCCATGCGGAATGTCATCAACATCTTGGGTGCGCATTTCATTTCGCCTCGAAACACTTCCCATAGTGAGCCATTTGTGGCCAGCCAAAAGTGATCACCTAATGTAATGAGCCAGCTAGCAAGATCTACTTTGCACGGTTTGCCTTATGATTCAAGGCCAGACTGATTGCGTACTTTCAATGGCAATCGTTGCTGGTGGTGGCAAGATCAGCCATAGCGATAGAGAAAATCACCAACTGTGGAGACAACTTTTCATGTGCGGCCACATAATTGGCCACACTGTCAACTCGTCACTAAAGTCACGTCCACTCGTAAAGTGCTTTAGTTTCTATTTCTGCAAGGACGGAAATGTCGAGGCACAATTCAAACTATTTCCACGTTGTCTCGATTGGTCTTATATTCGTACTCTGCTTGTGTTCAGCCAAATAGACACACCACCACTCACCTATCGCCATTAGCCATTGCATCGGGTGTAGAAGTAATCCCTCGCCGAACATCGTTACTCGTGCATTGAATCACGTGCTTTTGGTATCACAATCTACATTATTAGCATTACTGGTCAATCCATGAATGAACGAAGCCGCGTGCCTTATGCCCAATGTGTGGCATCATTTACTCGGTTGCTTAATTATCTTAATTCCCTTTGGTAGTGGTGGCTTGTGTCATTTGTGTCTCAGCGCAAAATGGGAGACATTGAAAAGAAAGGAAGCAGGCGGATTCGTTGTGGGACACCATCTGGAAACAGCTTGTCTCACTGGTCACGGATAAAACTGTCTTTCTTCCTTTCGGTTGCAACATTTCTCGTTTGTGTGTTTATTGTCTTCATCGAAGTGCATTTCCACCACCGAATGGACACTTGAGTGACATAGGAAAATGTGATTGTGCATTGATTGAGGAGACTGGTCACCGATTTAGTGTGTTGATTGATTGATGATTGTGCTGTGATTTGTTCAAATGAGAAGTATGGCCAAATTGTGGACTGTGTGTGGCTTGCTGTTGACCGTTTGTGTGCATTTGGTTCATCCAGTGGTGATCGACGAGGAGTCGGACCTTCCCATCAAGCGAGTCAATGCAGGTATGTCGATGCAAATCGGCATTCCACTCGAGGAACAATTGGAACGTATCAGATCGATGCCTCATCGTCGCAATGCTTTGATTCGTAGTCTTGGTGCCACTGCTCTTACTCAACGAGCTGGTCGTAATTTGATCTTTCGTGTTCTTCTCACTGTCGGTAAGTGTTCCCTCCAATGAATAGCTTTGCAATGGTTATATTTAATTATTCTGTTTCACATTTTAGGCTACCAAAGCGGTCTAACCGAATGTACCGCACAAGTAATGTGCGAACAGATTTGCAGTGACGAAGTGAACAAAGTGGCCAAAAACTACTTCGACACATACCCGACCGATGACTATTATGTGACATATGTACTCGGTGCCATAGAGAAAGGCCGCGAAATGGGCGCCAGTTACCAGTGTGCCACCTGCAGAGCTCTCTATCCAGGCTGCACTAACGAGGCCCTTCGAAAGCAGGTACTCACCAAGTACCACTATTTGATTGAGGTGACCAACTACGTGCTCGATAAGATTCCTGCTTAAATTAATAAATCAACGATCAATTTGTGGTAGATGCTTCATTTCAGTTTATTTAATAAAATTATTTTTGCTTCATTTGACGACGTTTTTTTAATTGAATTGTCCTTTATTGTCGATCACGAATCACGATCGTTGACAAATAATTGAAATTGTTTCTAACAAATTTGTTTAATCGAAGCTTGGAGACAATCAACGATCAAACTCATCACTTATTTCCCGGCAACGGTTGTGCTGTGCAGTAACAGTTGCAACGGCATGTGGCCAATGTGAATTTAAATCATAACTATTGTTGCTCATGGTGAATAATTGACAGTTAATTGACATTTGAAATGCAGAAAATTTTATGTGCAAAAATTTTGATTGCTATCGAGTTTGGTGACATAATTAAGACATTAATTTGGTTATTCAAATTAAAACAATTGACTTTTGCAAACTTCACAATTAATTAATTATCCGAGAGCATTTGCGAAACACTATGAAACTAAATAATTGAAATTGCAATTCAATGTAGATTCTATTTAATAGAACTGACTTTGTCGCCATCTAGTATACCGGCACAAAACTATTTGAATTAAGTTCGATTTCTGTGCACTTGTACTTTGAACATTTGTACATTTGCATTTGTTTGAATGAATTCGACGACTCAAACCATCATTTGTTCCAAGCCGATTTCACTTTTCACCTTACCATGAGTGCCAACTCTGAGGATTTCTTCAAAGTGTCCACTCCGGTCACGGCTGCCTTTCTGCTAGTGGGTGGACTCGCCTTCCTCTCCACCATTGCTCTTCTGGTGGTAACTCTGTACAAATCGCTCATGATGTCCAACGAGCAAAAGTTCTTTCGTCAGGCGGCCAAGCATAAGAGTGTAAGCGAAACCTCCAGAGGCGACATTTTACTCGATGTCGGTATTCCGATTACTGACAAAAGCCGTGCAAGCATCAACGGTGAAAGCAAGAAGGCAAAATGACGTCATTCTCAACGTTCAAAACAAATGCGATGTATATACAGTGCGATCGGTCACAAGTTGGGCCCAATTAACACTCAGCTACAGCTTGAACCACTAATGACATTACTCGAACCCGATTAATTTAATAATAATTTCATCCCCAAAACTAACAGATGTTTATTTTTACATAGTTGTGCCCTTAGCCCGCAATCAGCAATCGATAATCACCGATGCCCGGCATACAAATATAGAAAAATGTTTAAATTTAACCACAAAAGTAGATGGAGAGGGAGAAGGTTACTACTGTTCGTTGTTGTAGGATGCGATAACAGGCCAGCCAAAACTTTGTTGACATTTGTCAAGTTTACATATTTCAAGGCGACCTTATCGATCGGCGTGTAACAGGGAATGTGTAGACCAGACCCTAATTGGTAATTTGGTAATTTATTAAAAGCGAACAATATTTGGCATTAATCATTCCTAAATAATCAGAATGTTGACATTGTATTCAGGTGATTCAACAAGCAAAGCAAATTCAATCAATTGTAATTATGCCATTGCGAGTCAACTGTAATAATATATTAATAGAAAGTACTACTATCGAGTCGAGTACGTACTAATTGCCAAATGTTTTTTCAAGTGCTTATGCATCACAGGATTCCAGCCAAATGAGTGATCAATGATCATCCCATCGCCTATCGGTTCGGCCATCAGTGATCAACAATTAATCCACGCAATCCTCTCCTCTCCTAGTTGGTGGCACATTACAAAGGCGCATAAAGTCGCTCACGCGGATCACTCTAATGGCTCTCTCCTTTCTCTTTAAAGGTAGATCAATTGATTAGCAATGCATTAAGCAGGCGATTAGTCTGAGCGATGACTTCATCAAGTCTATTCGATCCACTTAATGGCATGCATCACAATATCGTGTGTATTGATTAGCTCCCGATAGCGCACAGTTACGCTTTCTGCTAGCAACCATTTATACTAATACTTACTATAGCCTAATTAGCCCAACTGCTGGCACTAAGTACACGGTCTGGTCTGACTCAACTTTGGTTCCCACTGAGTCACTACTACACGATGATTAGTATTTAATATTCAAGACCAGTTGCAGATCATTTCATTGTTCTTCTCTAGTTTTGACTAAAAATTAAAATCATTTCTGTTTGAAGTACAAATTTGACCAAGCCAAAATGTCTCAATACAGTGCTTCCTTCTTGTTCATCTCCACATTTGTTATATTCGTTCTGTCCATCATTTCAAGTGTGGCTTGTGAAGGAAATAAAGGTGAATATCCATATTTAATCACATGTAAATAATGTTTCTTTTTATTTCAGATTTAGGTAATAAATTGTCATGCAATTTGGACAATTCAAATGGCAGTTCTATTGAATCATACTCCTTCAAATTGACTTCATTTAAAATTAACTCAACCAAAAGAAACGAAATGACATCTTACGAGAGGAACAATTTTACCCAACACTGTAAAACCTTAGGTCTGAAAAATTCAACAATCGAAACTGTCAAAATTGATTATGAGTCTAATAGCACTTTGCAATTCGAATTTTCTTCAAACATCGTGAATAGTACTTACAAATTGGAAAGTATTACACTTACTCAGGTGATAAATGGCACCAGCTTTGAACACAAAGCTCAGTTGGAAGGAAATTTCCTGCAAATTCAGGAAAGCGCAAATGAAGTATTTAAAATGGCCAAACAAGGTTACCATTGTGACAGCATTGCGTTTGAGCTCAAAGATACAAAAAATGAAACGCTAAAATTGGAGTTGAATGAGTTTGAATTTGCAGCTTTCACGGATGGCAACAAAACTGAAGAAATACTCAAGTGCCAAGAAACCAAAAAGAAGGAAGACAGCAGTGTCATTCCACTGGTGGTGGGCGGTGCACTGTTGGTGTTCATGGTTGTGGCCCTGGTCGTTTACATCATAGTGAGGAATCGATCCAAATGAATGGTCACATGGTGCGCGTCCGTGCATTCCTACAATTTTTCACACATCAATCACCTTCTCTATCTGTATTTATTATTATTCAATAAAATCAATCGTTCCGTTTGTATCATCATCGATTATTATCTATTATTTGTTGGTTATCTCACTCGATATTGACACTTGTGGCCATTAATAGATTATTAAACAATTTGCATTGGATTTATTGTGCGTTAACGCAAATTTGCACAGCGAATGAAGCGCATTGCTCAGTGCACAGATTGATCAATTGCCAGTTGGCAATTAGACTACGGCAATGCATGCCAAGTGATTTACGTCCATTGGACCCACTCGATTGTAATGTTGATTGGCACTCGATAAAGCAAGTATTAAGCATCTATATTGGTGCACCATTTCTGCTATTAACAAACTGGCGAGTCTATTGTCACTTAAATAGTCTTTCTAGTGTTGGTCTTGGTCAATTTAATTTGTACACGCATTATTTCAACCAGTGACTGACTGTCTAAAAGTCAGTTTTTGTCATTCAAATTCTTCATTTGCCATAATACCAAGCAAACATCGAAAATGCAGCAAGCCATCAAGATTATCCTTTTGTCGGTGTCCATTTTTGTGCTATGCAATGTTCACCTTGCCACTGCAGCAGACCCAATTGCAGGTAAGTGTGTCTAACGTGGTGCAATATTAAATGTAAATGTACAAATAAATATCTAAATAGATCGAACTGCACGTTATCAATGCATTTATGACAATGGCACTGCGAATGTCACAATTTTGACACTGGATGTCAACACGGTTCACCTGAAACGAGGCAATCAACAAATATCGGACAAATTCGATCTGCAAAACAAAACTGAGCTCGACAGGACTAATGGAAAGTGCACATTTGCCAACGAAACAATTCAACATTTTTCGCTTGAGCTGAATGATCAGGACCATTTGCAGTTTGACTTCGAAGGCAACAGCAGTAGTTATCATCTCGAGAAGATCATCTACACTCGCAAAGAAAATGGCACCAGCACGGACTATGGGTTGAACAAGCCCGACTTGAGATTCGCCGGCAATGCACTTAAAACCGAAATACAAGGCTACAAATGCGGCAAACTCGCACTGACACTTGCTGACGAACAAAACAGCAACCAAGCAGAAGTTAAGTTAGGCGACTTTATGTTCTTTGCCTTTGAGAACAACATTGAAACGAGCAAAGTGACTCGAATCGAGTGCCGTCAAACGGCAGGCAGCAGCATAATCCCAATGGTGGTTGGCGGTGGCTTGTTGGGCTTTGCTGCCGTGGTAGTAATCGCATATTTCATAATGAGGAAAAAGGACACAATCTGGCCAGACAACGATAAGGCAAGGAGTCCATAAACTGATTGCGACCAGTTCTTAGGATGATCTAATCCTGCGACAAACTGCACCGAGCAATTTGATTTGATTTAGTCTTGATTTGTCTGTTCAATAAAAATATAAACCATATTAGTCACGAGATAACAACTCAAAGTTGTGCATTGACTTACATTGATTGATTAAGATCCACTAAAGGGACATTCAATCGTAATTGACAATAGTAAACATGTAAACATATAGATTGAAAATTGGGTAAAAGTTTTAATTGGAATAAATAAATTAGATCATTTCATCATGAAATGAGATAAATATAAAAACAATTTGAATAAGAGCATATGTATCACAATTGAGTATAGATAGATAGGTCACAAGTGAATTCACGTTTAAACAATATAGTAAAATGACTATTTGAGGTTGCTAAGAGTTGGTTTAGAATCGGCAGAAACGAGTAACACCAATAGAGTTCGAGTATCGGTCTGAAGCATCACACCAAAGCATTGATCAGATTGACCTCTTCGTCGGCTTCATCCATCAATGGTTGAAATGTTTTGAGCATTTTTCTCACTTCCTTGTCGGTCAAACCTTGTTCGGGTGCAATCACTTCTGCAGGACGACAACCCTTGGGCACTTGGTGATAGTTGACCTTGCACACACCACCAATGTAAAAAGGCAAATTTTCCTTTGCGATATATTCGGTGATCGTCTTCTTGTTAACAAATTTCACTTTATCACGAAACTCTTCTGGCATCCAACTTTTGATGATCACCCAGGCGGAAGATAGAATCCAAGGCAACTCAAACACTAAAATATTCTTCATACCGTAAGGATAGTATTTGATGAGTGAGTCTACCAGAAACCAAATAATGTCCATATCGAGATTGCCCAGGCCAGCACCACCACAGTCAAACACTACAGAGAGACCTTTGCCGTTGACGGACATGTCGACTTTGTTGATGATGTGCATCATGAATAGCTTCACAAACTTTTCTAATTCTTTCACCTTCTTGTGGAGTCGAACACGAAAGTAGACAACACCATTGCCTTGTATATCTTTTTCGAAGGCAAACATTGCACCTATCTTGTAGAATTCTTCGGGAAAGTCGATGTCTTTCGTGCGAGGCATCTCCATCTCGTGCCTCCACCGAAGTGTCCCAATGAGCATATCCAAACTCTCGTCGACAGATTTCTTGCGACGAATGAACCGTTCCACCTGCCAGTCATCATTGCGGATCAATTCGAGATCGGATGAATCGTACAAGTCCGGATTGGCTTCGTACTCCTTAAGAAACTTGGCTCGCACTTCCTCGATCATGGTTTTCATCTGAGCTCGTGGCTCGTCGACGATCACTTCTTGACTGGCGGTATTGTTTGCCACTGCACCACTGACAGTGTCGATTTCGCTCGATGCAGAAAAGGCCATGACAACGTGTGTGTGTGTTCGCTTGTGTGATGAAAGACAATCGCAATCACAAAAGAATCAACAACGTTGGACGAGTTGTAAAAATAGCGAGGTTAGGCTAGGTATCGTAATCAATTGGCGCGAAATGGACACTGCCAATCAGTGTGAGACGATCACAGTGACGAGTGTGAGTGAGTGAGCCACGCGGGAAATACAAAATATATTTCTGATAGACACGCCAACTGAACGCCAAAGATGCACGGAAAGTGACGCAATCACTGACTAATGACCCTCAACACACAACAAAGGCGAGTCGAGACAAGTGCAAACGAAAGGCAAGGCCCAAGCTATTTAGTTCAAGGTCGAGGGAGAGTGCAAATTGATGTTCAATTGACAGGTGAGATAGTGAAGATTGTTGGTCATGTGGTGGTGGGTCTCTGCCGATCGATGCACATTGATTCGCCAGATGTAAACAAGTGGCTTGCTAACGATCAATGCCGAGGCGACTCTGCTTGAGGGTACTGTCTGACATGTGAGTGTAAGCTGTACACAGACAAAGTCGAATGACGATCAATTGCTAACCAATCTGACCAGTACACAAGTGCAGAATGACCAAAACGAGGTGCATTAGGCGCCGTTTATATATGACCAAGGCATTAGCTACATACGTCGATGGTAATAAGACACGGGCCAGTGTGCTGACTGGTAGCGCTGCACATGGGAAAACACTGAAAACGGCTAATTGTCGCAACACGAGTTCGAACGAAAGGCGAAATGCAACTGACAGAAAAACCAACCAAATATATTAGCGTTAACGAAAAATGAAACAAAACGCAGTCGGGTGAGTGATCAGCGCGTTCACTGTCATACCGAAGGCATGACAACAACAAACATGAACATACAGGCTGATTACAATGATTGAGACAATTTGGCGCCACAACAAATGGTGACACTTGTTGCTAGCTATGCTTTGTATGTGCTCTATACATTTTTATATATTGTCCATTCAATCTGTTAGAGTGCACAGTTTTGATTGGATAGCTTTTTGTTACAAACTAAACATAGTCGGGTGAGCAGCAACAAAATAACTCGATAATCAGAGTAAACATTCTCAATCGATTCAATCATAAACTAACTAAACTTTGCCTTTTGACCCAATCACTCTCTCCACGCGGGCAAGAATAACGTCAAAACCGGCTAAAACAAGACAGGATTTATATCTACAAATAGTTGTGGCCGAACACAACATTTGCCAATTGCATCGAATTATCCCCAAGACACACGTAAGCACTGTCTGTCTAAGATCACAAAGGAGAATATTGCACAGACGTATGAACTGATCAAATCAATATAAACTGTATATAGCAATCACAATTTGATGAGTCATCGAGTCAATTTATTAATAAACTCTAGTAGAGGAGGTAGATAGATTTAGTGAATGGAAAACTTTCATTTGCATTATATGCTCATTAATTCGTGATAGCTGTCAATACGCGCCCATTCGGCTTAGTAATAGCTTTCACTGTACAAAGGCAAACGAACGTCTAGGGAAAGAAGGCAGACAGACAGACAAGTCAAATCTCTCAATATATTAATAAATGTGCAAACACTAACAATGTGAAAAGTCTTGCTATTGATCACACATAAATATTCGCTTTCGATAGGATCACATATTGTCAGATAATAATTCAAACATTATAATGTGCTACTACCACAAATTGTCATTACTTTGCCAAGTGATGCAAAGAGAAAGAAAGAGACAATCAAACACGAGAGCAAATAGACACTTTGCACCTATCCACACTTTGGATCACCGACGATCACCAAGTGACAATAAAACTAGTGAAGCACGAAATGGTTTGCCCTCGTGGACTGACCGTAACAAGGTTAGAGCACTGCTGCGGTAATACTACAATTTAAAGTGCCATAATTTGCCATTCATCAGCCATGGCTATAGCACACAATCTTTTCGATTCATAACGAGCGCTAGCCAGTGACTTAAATGTTCGCTCAAAAGTGCAAATCAGTGATCCAAAGAAAGTTAGTCCAGTTCGAAGTGGAAATGCTTTACTGACATTACTGATGCTGTTGTTATAATTGGCCACCAATTCAAACTTGACCTTCAAACAAAATTATATAGTTCTTCTAATTAGCGCCAAAAATAAATTAAATTAGACAAAGCTGTAAAGAGAAAAACAAATCAATAAATGGGAAATTATTATTTTAAGAGGAAATATTTCAACAAATATGAACATATAAAGCCTTTATCAAAGGGTAATAAGAAATACTAATGATATAAAGTTAACTTTTAAAAAAGTAATGAGCAAAGGGAAAATTTTGCTGAGAAAAAAAATATATATTAAACGATCAATCAACCTGTTGAGTGACAAGTGCTAATATATTGGTGACATGGCGCAAATTACAAGCGACACTTGAGTGCGACAATTTCGACAAGTTCAAGCTAGTATATAGTGCTGCTTGTTTGTAACTACATGTGCATGCAATTAAAAGTGCAAAAGTGCGCATTGTGCAGTTCAGGATATAAAGTTAAACTAAATTGTATTATAATATAGTGCAACAGGAAAAACACTAGTGGGAAAATTGAACTGAGACATGACTAATCCAGAGACTGATTGCACTTACTGATTGTGCGTCTCTGTGTGCACATGTGGACAAAGTGACTAGTGTATTTTGAGTTAACTTCAATCTAATTCAAAGAATTACTTCCAGATCTATTAATTCATTTCCGTTATTAATTAACAAGTGAAGATTGGGGAAATTTCAAATCAGGTAATTGTGTGCGAAAATGTACCTGTCAGGTTATATCGCAAACAAAGTTGGTGAGTATGTGCAAAAAGAGTGACATGTGTCAGACTATTGCCATTTGTTGACTAACTAAACCCATCATTATCGATTCGATTACGTTTTCGACATTATCACAAGCCAATTTGGTTGTTTCGTCAATTCACTTGCCAAGTGCACGCCACACTTGCTTCTTGAGTAGAATAAGCACAATCAAATTGAGCAATTAGGAAAAGCACTATAAATTGAAAATAAAATATATTAATATCGATATATAAATAGCCTCTCATCGATATGAAATAAAATTGATTCCCATGCACTGTAGATATTACTGGAAATGAAAATGTATGGACATTGACAGATTCGCGAGTGGACAAATTTAGAGCAAATACTGCGCGCACAAGGTCGTTCGCTAATTGAAGTTTTTAGTTTTCTTCGTTACTTAGCTTTGTTGTTTGATTTTAGAGACATTTTCAAAAGAACGCCAGTCACGGTCACTAAACACACACGGGTAATTTGGCTAAAATCAAATAGAAAAAATAAATGCAAATTATTTATGTCCAAAGATAGATACGCGTGAAAATTAATAAACAAGACATCTTAATATTGTAGAAATAATTAAAGTGCTGCATTTAAAGTGCGACAATAATGCAGAAGGCTGACAAAGAGTATGTCAATGTTAGAATGAATGACTCATTCTGAGTGACTAACATGCAAGTCATAAAGCAATAAATAAAGTTGTAATGTATCGGTTAAATCAAATAGAGAAAACAAGGAAATATTCGTATATTCGCCGCACGGCACTAAATTGACGAATTTGAAAAGTGCTTTAACATCTTTCCTACGTTTGGCATCATCACTATTCTTATTGTCACCAATCAATAATTATCGCGGTAAGATAAACCTTATTTGGCAATAGTTTGACTCGATGACGTCAAAGGTAACCTCACCGAGAACCATTACAGAGGCATGATTATTATTGAATGCTCGCTATGATGATTTTCGATGCAGATGGGACTTTCACACATTAAACAAACTTCAAAATTCAAAGCAAATTTGCGTAATATGTAAAATGCAATAATAAAAGTGAAAACCAAACTAAACGACTTACAAAATAAAAGAAGTTTTAATAATTTAATGGCAAGAGGCGATTGCCAAAAAGACAGTTGAAGAATTGAAATTTGTAATAATTTTGCAGTTGCTGCAGAAGAATAAATTTAGGCTATTGAGGGTAAATACAAGCACGAATTAGTAATTGGGCAATTTAGTGCACTTCATTTACCTGCACACTGCAAAAAGCGAGTGTTCAATTTGATAACTCATTTTCGAGTAGTCGACGATGGAGGCATCGGTGGAGGAACCTGTGGAGGGACCGATGGCGGAGCATTGGCCGATGCTTGAGCTGGCAACACTGGCGTTTGAGGACTACGAGCCTCGATTGACTCCTGAGAATCGAGTGAACCTTGACTTTTAGCCGATGGCGAGCCTGGTGGTTCCATGGCGAGAAGTGCCGATCCATTCAGCTGCACTTGCTCTTGATTCAGAGACTGTCCTAACTGGTGGATAGCTTCGTTGACAACAGCCTGCTGAAGAGCCTTCTCCGGTTCAACTTGGGAAGATTTCTTCGGCTGTTGCTGCGACTTCTTCTTAACTATATATGGATTAGAGTTTCAAATTAACGAACATAATCTATCTGCGAACTCATCAAACTCACTCTTCAACGTTTCCGACAGATGGTCGATTGCTTGGGAGCCAATAGCGTCCAGAGAGCTGTTTTTCATCAACGCGACTGTTGGCATCACGAGCCGTTCGTAAATCATTTCGGCGCCGTTGTTCTTGCCGGGAACATAGCACCACATTATGATAAGAATCTACAAAACAAAATAAAATAAATAGGTAAACCGTAAACACAATGAAGGAAAACGAAGCCAAGTCACTTGACTCAAGTGAGAATTCTTTAAAGTAAGGACCATTCACAAAAATCGTAATTTTTTGTTTGATTTTTGATTCAGTTGATTTTGAATTATGCAAAGTGTCAATCTAATGCATACCTTTGCCAACGAGTAGAAAGGCAAGAAGCCGATTAACAAGTCGGTGATCGTTTCAAACACCTTGATGTACCCAAAGACAGCCCAGAAGGTCAACCATTTCATGCATTGCTGTTCGTTCTTCGACTCTAAGGCTCTCAAACTAAAGAAGAGGATATGAAAGTATGAAATAGTGGCAAATTCATTAAAACAGAATTATTGAACTTACGTTTGGAAGGCCGGATAAAAGTAAACGACCAAGTAATTGCCCACATCGCTAAAATGAGTCATTGCCAGATAGATGCTAAAGACCACAAAGGCAACTGGTAAGCGAACAATTTTGGTAATAAATTAAGTTTGATAATTAATTGAGCATACTCACAATGAATGAAGTAGACCTTCTTAATCGTCGTACGTCGTTCCGCGTCCTTCAAGGCATTGTTGATCGGCTTGAACTTGACCTCGATCAGCCGCTCCAGGAACGCGATCAACTTGGTGTACGAGTTGAACTTGAACATTGACTCGGACATGGTTCGAAGTTTGGCTTGCTTGTTTAGTTCGCAATTGGCCGAAATACTAAGAATTGGCTACAAATGACCACAAATTATACTAAACACAGTTCGAACTGTTCTCAATAGAACAACTAATAAACCAAACTAACACGATCACACTTCTCAACTGTGATTTAGTACCGAAAAAGCATATTGTTAAATAGATTAAATTGCCAATTTATTATTTCTAAATAAATCAACAAAATGCAACAACCAATCAATCAATATTAACAAATAATAATAACTAGAATTTTAAACCGAGACAATTATAATAATTAATTTGAGAGAATCAACAGTATAAACATAAAAAAGACTTATCTATTTTTTCTTGCGGTCAAAGCCAGTATTTCCTACCCATGGATACACTTTGGGACATTTCTGACATGTCTTCAAGTATCGAGGACCTTCTCGGAATTGAGCATTGCACACTGTCGGATTGGGACAAGCTTGTCGGTCACTGTAATTGCACTGGAACGGCCTGAAAGATCGCAATTTGGAGACAGAAGTTGGCTGCTGCATCCATTGGAGCATCTGCCATTTGGTAACAAAGTAAACATCTTTTTGGCGATTGATGTGGTCCAAGAAACGCAAGAAACCACGCTTGTAGTGTTGAGTATTGAACCAAGCAGAGTGGAAGTACAGTCCGAACGGTGCTCTGTTTGACTGGTAGTGGCGATTAAAGTTCTTGAGTAAGTTTTCATATATTTCGTCCTCAGTGGAAGGATGATGGCATGCATCTACCATTGAACAACGACCACCGCGATAATCAATCAACATGACCATTCCGACTTCCCATAAGCCTAACAAGTTAAATAAAGATTAATTTTTGGAAACAGCAACAAAAAGCCGCAAATAGTTCTCACCTGGAAATGATCGAGTAGGGCATGGCGGAATCATGCATTCGTGTCCAAGAGCATAATCGAAAGTGTATGGCCAGTAAGGAGGATTATTCTCAAACACGGGCAATGAGGAATCGTAAGTAAAGTTAGCTTCGTACAACATCTCATATTGATTATTGCCACCAGGCTGCAAGAAAGGAGCTCTCATGCCGCGAATGTCTTCGTACTTGACCCCGCCGTACATGTGAAGTATTTCTCGTTGTCCATTGATCTCCTTAAGCCATTTTTCTTTCGAAAACTTTTCCCCAAAGCTATGACTAAATAAAAATAAACAAATAAATCAATTAGCTCAATTAGCCAATCAATTATTGTTGGTCAATAGCCAATTCACTCACGTGATTGAATGTGAAGCCATTTCGTGACCTTCGGAGTACATTGTTTGCACTTGACTGTAATCGGTCCATTCGTGGGACACATAAAAAGTTCCTAAAATGGGACAACCATTTGGATTTACCCGAGAGGGGAAAATCTCACGATAGATATCCCAGTTGAGATCGTTGATTGAGTCATCGAATGTTATCATTACGAGTTGAGGAATTTCGCTTGCTTTCATTCCAGCGGGAATGCCCGCACTGGCACAGTTACAATAAGGCAATCTACATTTGTCCGGTGAACAACGATCCGCTCCATTAGGATCTATTTTGGCAGCTTTGCTGCGCGATTTTGGTTTTCGCTGAGATGTTTGAGGCGATGGTCGGGTAGTTGGTCGAACTGTTGGCCTACGAGTTGTAGTTGTAGTTGTTGTCGTTGTGGTAGTTGTCGTGGTCCTTGCTGTGGTCCTTGTTGTGGGAAAAGTTGGGATTGGGTTGAAAAAAGACGATCGAGTTACAGATTGCAAAGTGGATGGACGAATTTCGCCAAAATTGGGGAAGGAAGGAGGAGCTGGACTTGTGTTAGGCTTTATTATATTCGGCCTAACATTCCAATTTGGTGGTGGAGGTGGCAGTGCTGGCAAAGGTTTTATAAATCCAGTTGGTCTGGATAAAGGTTTCGGTACAGGCTTAGGTAGAGATTCAATTCGTCGAGGAGTGTCCCATGAACGCGGTGGCAATGACTGAGCAGTTGGTTTGTTTGTTTGCTTTGGATTGACTGAAAAACAGAATTACAAAATTAGTACAAACTATCAATCAGTTATAAACAAATGACAATCCTTTACCTTTACGCAAAATGTCAAATTCTTCATTAAACTCATCTAGAGAAGTGATGTGCGTTTCACTGACCAATTCGCGTTTGTTTGTGTTTGTGAAATTCTTTGGTGGTGCAATATGCATTGGCTCAATTGGCTCAATTTGATTGTCAATGAAGGGCACTTCCAATTTGGACGTCGTTCGTAAAGGAGAAGACAATTCGCCAATATCCTCTGGTTCAACGGGTTTTATAGGTCCTGCTGGTGGCAAAATTTGAATCTTGTAAATGTTATATAGCGATGGACCATAAATGGGAAGATAAACAGCTGGGTCGGGCACTAAAATTCGAGGCACAAGATTCATATGAGGCTGTACTTTCGAGTTTGAATTGAATTGATTCTTCTTTTTCTTTGAATTTGATTCATTTTTAAGCTTCAATTTCATCTTTTTGTACGAAGTTGATGTTTCGGAAGTCATCATCCTATCTCCGTCATTTTGACGTTTGGTTCGTGATTTTGGTAAATACATTTGTTGCGCCATGGAAGATGATAATGGCGATAACGACAAGTGTGAGTTGATTGAGACATTCGAGTATAGCTGAACATTATTATCTATGGACAGGTCTATTAATCGAAAATGAAAGCAAAACAACAAAACCGGACTTACCTGGCTGATTGTACTCTTGTGGTGAGTCTATTGAGAATGCTTGATTTACTGTGCGGAAAATAGAAAATTCAAAAAATTAATTAAGTCGTCATCGACAGAAGCAATTGAAATTGGACACAAACACAAACACAAAAACACTAAAGCGAAAGCATCCAAACGACACACAGACGGAGATAATCGATCGAGAAGCAATCAATCAATCAATCAATCGATTTGTTTGTGTCCAACTTGTTTCACTTCTCGTTACACATCCAGCCATCGGTGCACCTCGAAGTCTGTCCAATCGGCACCATCGAAATTGCCACAAAACTCAATCGAAAAAACAAATATCGTTCAGTCGATCGAATTACGATTCAAATCTTAAATTTGCAAACATACACAAATGGAAGCGTTTTTGTTTGCATAAGTCAAAGCGCGCCAAAAGAGCACACACTTCAAGCAAGCTTCCGTGTGGTGTGAATGGCGCGTAACTTGATCCTACGGCGGCAGCTGGCCGCCTGACATTCATTAGGGGCAATCACATTTGAATAATAGCAAACTAATTATAATAATTCAGCTCAACTCACTAATTAATCCTAGTGAATCAATGCAACAGGCTGAAATGATGCAATCACAATTAACGCTACTGAGATAACGCGATTATGCGGTAAATACGAATTACGTATTAGACTAAGGGGCAAAGTGAGATGCGATCAGACACTCGAGTGAATGCACACAATTACCAATTGACAATCGATGAACTCTGTGTGTGTGCGAGAGCGATCGAAATCAAAGCAATCGTTAGTGTGCCAGTGTGAAAGGTTCTCTTTGTGTGTGGCCAACAAAACAGCAACTCTGTAAAATGTCACTTCGATTCACCTGTGCATTTGTGTGCCATTTGAGCAAAACAGACGAGATGCCACCGAGATGAGATCGTCGCCAATGGCCACATTGGAAGTGTGTCAAGATCAGCTCAACACAACAAACCGAGTACAGACATTCAAACATTCATAGAAAGACTAATGTGATCCTTGCCATTGGATTACGGACGATATTAGGGCAAAAGGCAACGAAACGAAGGAAAGAAGTGTCTGCCTGTAATGTGCTATACTTTACACCTACTGATCGCGCGCGTGTCTTCTGTCAGCAGACGTACGTGCATGGCTGTGTAACTGTGTGCTATGCGACTTATTTAGACAAATCATTCAAAGTGCCACTTAATCAAAAGCAGATCGTGTTTGCACAGTTGCACTGTTGACAGTGGTGTCCCACAGGTGGGTGGACATGGTCGATTGTTTCCATCTGCTTCAAGTGCACTCGACCCTTGGCTTAATTACATACACTGCACTAACGAACTAGCAAATTCAATTGAACTTCATCAAAGCTCCTCACCGTGAATTTGCAAACAATAAGACCTGCGCCAGTACTACAAAGACAGTAGCAAAAATAGAAATCAACAAGCAGAATCAGTACACAACACGAACTTCAATTCGAATCGATTCAGTTTGATCAAATGAAACCACAAGCATAACAAGCCAAAGTCAATGGCAATGTGTGGCTATCTGTTGCGTGTGAAGAAGTGCATGGTCAAAAATAGCCATTTCATTTAATGATGAGTCAACCACTAGTAATATACTGCAAACTTCAATGTACATGAACAGTGAGAGGACACATCATGGTTACTATAAATACAGGTAATGCTATATCCTTGACAATGCACGACAACGCCAAAAACGATACTTTCGTGAGCATCAAAGAGCTGAAGAGAAGTGGACTAGAGTGTACATTGAGCATATTAATGTTACATCGACTGTACAGCAATGCTATCATGTCAAGCAAAATATTCTTGGCTAAATCGGTAATTAACTTGCCAAATGCCACAATGGATATTCAGTTTAGAGATGCATCGTGGTTGTTACCAAGGGGGCAAAAGACATCTCGATAGTGTCGACAATTACAAGACCACTTCGATAAGACCAAGGTTAACTTGTCTTCGCTTTGGATGGATTGGATTGAGACACCCAACCAATGTGAAACTACATCATTCAACTAATCGCAATCACACAATTCCACTTGGAAAATAAGACAACGAGTCCTTTCCACACACTTCCACACACTTACACACAGACAATACATGAGTGCAATCATGAATCAGACAACTAATTAGCATTGCAAAGTAAGTGTTATGCTAAATTTATAATATAAGTATTACAATATAAGGATTATGTGACGCCCGACCAGTCACAAGATTACAATAACTGTCGCACTCACACTTCACTGTTAGTAATTAATATTGCAAAGTATTATTATTTAATAATGCACAGACGCCATCATTAATTAAATATTTTATAAAAGAGCCACAAACAATTGATTGTTCTAAGTTGAAAGTCCGATTCTGCAGAAGAGTGTGGTCAAATAAAAATAAAATGTAAATGCTTTTCGAAAGCGGTAATTAATTAATATATAAATTAGTGCACAGTTCGGACGATTGAAATTTATAATTTACATTTGATGCTGGAATGGACATTGCGACTAAGCACTGTGACAGTTAATTGGAAATCGCACAATGAATATATCCAACTGCAATCGAACGCAATGAGAAGTCCAACAATTTATGGCAATTATAATATGCTTCTGTTGTTCGGTTAAAGTGCAATCGTTGCTCTGGGACAACTGCATCAACAGAGGACAAAGACAAAACAATGGAGATTTATATCATCTTTTGCCTTGTTTTTAAATTGGATAATTGACGATGGCAATTGCAATCGCACGTACCACAATTGTCAGCTGCCTTGGATTGAATCACTATGGTGGAACTGATCACACTAAAATAGAATGACACTTATCTCCACGGCGTTCCAAATTGGACAATTTATCTTTGTGCGAATCACATTTCGATCGAACGAATGCAGTAGAATGCAACACAAGACAATTCCACCCAAAATCATTAGAAAATAATGTCAAATGTTGAGAGGCGAAGCCTGAGCAAATGAACACAATTTAAATTGACACTTACCTAAGGCAGTGAACAATAAACATGCAAACAAGACAACGGTTGAGACGGGTGGTTGTGCGGATAAATGAGAGCTGAACACATTGATCGATGGCCGAATGTGGTGCGAATCGAAGAATTTGGCGGCCATCTTGTGATTGGTATTGATGGTAAGTAGAGGTTAGGGAGGAGAAGGTTTAAAGGAGGGAGCAAATAAAGTTGATCAACACAATTTGAATCTCGATTTCATTCCAAAATCGATCACTAGAGTCGATCACAAGGCAAATAAACAAGTTGGTGGTGATTGTGGTGCATTGGTGGTCAGATTGAGATCAAATGTGCCTATGAATGAACATGCTTCGGACAGTTCACAACAACGACGAGTGCAACCACCAGGCAGTGAGTGATGATCGTAATCGAATAAGCCCAAAGCTTGTGGTGTGTCAAATGGACAAACAAACAGTGTAACAAGCGAGACTGATGATTGCTCCGATGATTGGCTCGTTCAAATGGCTATAATGCGTTAACAATCGCAATGCCGCACTGCACCTAGAGGTGAAATACATAAAGTGGAAATTAGATAATTGGACCAGGTGAGCGAAAGTCATTAGTGAAGACAAAAGTCAAAAGTCGACCAATTGACAGGACAGAACAGGACAGAGCGTACGGGAAGGACTTGTCATCGGGGCAAGTGTGATTCGCATGCAAACATACCTGTCATACTGTCAACGAGTGCCAATTGCCAATCGGCGAACACAAGGACCGGGCGAAAAGTGTGCGAGTCGAGTCAAATCAATTCAGTCAATTGCGCACAGGAACAGACGATCGAATCCGAGGGAAGTGAGTCGATGGCAAAGACAAGAGGACGGTTTGTGCTGTCTTCGGTGCTGTCTGTGCACTGCTCTGTTTGTCTTGTCCATTTGTGTGTGTGATTGAATGCTAAATTAGATGATAACGAACGTACACCGCAAAACGCGCCGCGCGAGCTAAACACACTCTCTCCGCGCCAGTGTCTCTTTCCTCTCACTCCAGGAGTGTTTCTCTTTGCAGGACAAACAGGTTCCATCACACTGTGGCCCACCAGTCACTTCATTGCTTCATTCATTATCATTGAATCCTATTAATGAGCGTACTAACACACTCACACTCGTCCATGTGCCACAGTCACTTCACTTAGTTCCAATCGAGTGGTCAAAATTCCATTTCACTCTAAATTTTCTTTTCCATAGGGAGATTTTATCGAGTTAGTTATTAGTAAATAAATGTGGGATATTTACAGATCTGCACTAGAAAACTTACCACTTTGGGTTTGGGAAGTTCGATTACGTAAGCTTTCGGTTCCGAGCGCGCAAAATTGAGTGAACTATCACGTGGACACTTGCAAGACACACAAAGTGCCATTTGTTCGCATTCACTAGTTCACATAATAATTCGTGACAAGATGACGATGATAGATTATTGTATAATCAAATTGTCATGATAGTTATCGCGAGATATAGCTTGGGGTCAGTGATAGGCATTCACAGTCAGACAGAGAGATCGACTATATGGAGATATCAGATTCAATAACAGCCAAAACAAGTAGTACTTTTGAGAAAAAGTTCCCTTTTGGACATTTTCGGCATCGATCGGTCGATTGTCTGTTGTTGAGGCTAATTATAAACATTTCGGAAGCCACATGAAGCCATTTGCAATTGTAATCCTGACATGCACAATCGAAAGTATTGTCAAACATATCGAATGTGTGTGTGTCTCTGTGGAGCATCTCACTTTCGCCCGCTTTGTCTGATTAAATTACTTTCGACACTAAAGATTTATTTGTATACTTGATGGCTCGTGAGCTAAAACTAAATCTTATCCCTTCCAAAGCAATCAAACGCTCTTTGAGCAATATTTTCAATGTACATTGCAACATTGACAACAATCGAATTCGAATCGTAATCGATTTGCCCCGATATGTATCGGTAACACATGGTACCACCATAACTCAACAGTTGAAATGCAATCGATCTCTTCCAATTGTGACTAAATCTTCGAAACTAAATCAAGGTTTGCCACAATTTGGCAATTGTGCAAATTTGTGAGAAAGTGTTAAGCACTGTGTATGCACAACACGAACGCTCAAGAAAAAATGTCGGCTGAATTTAAATTGCTCAGACAGGAAAATTGTGTTTTCCATGGTTACAGTAATAAGTATGGTGTGCTCATAAAATCCATGTCCATCACTCATCCATTGATGTTCATTCCTTTTATGATTCAAATGCAATGCGGCTTGAGCTAAAACAATCGACTGTTCGTGTGTGTGCTATATGCCTGCATGAGTGAGTGTGTTTGTGCTAATTGATCGGTTAATTAGCCACTCAGGTAAAGTGGTCTGTGTGTGTGATAGAGTGATTCCGAGTATAGGTGAAGGGAAATCCATTACATTCGAACACGTTCCATGGTGCAGTGGTATGGTTTGATTGGTCTCTGTACCTGTTTGGTTGTTCGCTCCTAGAGTCCTATTGCCGCGCGCATTGTCGTACAACACATGGAGTACACTGAGTGAGTGTGTGATGAGATCACGAAAGATGTACGGATATTAATCGTCTCGACATTAGCATCATTCGATGTGGTCCGCCTAAGTAAGTAAGTGAGAAATGCACCTGGAGAGGACGAGACAGATTACGTTTACTGTCAAATTATCTAACATTTACCTGTTCGCATTTTATGTTTTTATCATCTCTCTTCACGTTCAACTTTGAACAAGTTTGTCCAACCACAAGATATGATCACATCGCCGCCAAACTTACAAAAACGAAATGCACATTTATTTAATCGTGAATTGCGCCAAATGAATCTTGTAATACAAAAAAGGTAACAACACGAGCACATATAATATTATTAATGTATTTCATAGAAGAAGAGAAGGTGATAGTTGAGTGGAATTCTTCAATAAATAAAGATGAGCTATCTAGATGATAAAGACGAAAGATAAAAGAGAATGAAAGTCAATAAAAAGTCACAACAAAGATAAATCACTCAACAATCAACTCTCAAAACTGAAAGATTGGCCAAATTGTTTTAAGGCCATAAATTCTCAGTTTTAAAATTAAAAGCAAAAGTATAGATAGTTATTATAATAAATGGCCATAAACCTGGAAGAGGCGGGGGACATACCTTCGACTAATGCCATAAATTTGGCAATACTAATTTGGCAACACAACATAAATCTGCCACACAAGTGCCACCACAAACTCGCAAGTGTCCAGTGAAAATTATCTATTTATAAAAGACTCTGCTCACGCTCACTACCGACTAAACAAGTGACCACAACAAAACACAACAAAGATTTATATCAGACGCGACCGCGCGAGCATGAGCTAAACATGACCATCTAGAGTAGAGTTTCGAGACACAATATATTTCTTAAATCATGCCAAGCAATATAAACTATTTCACTATCTATCAAGATCAAAACGGGAGTACATTAAATTATTCATACGAGCGCAAATTGGAGTCTATTTTGTTGATAATCAGATAATAAAATAAAGAAATAAAACACATTTTAAAATAGAAACTCACCTTAATGAACTTGTCAGTCAGAGTCACTATCTGAATAAGTGCAAAGTGCCAATGCTCCAATTGAAGATGCTGGCTTGTTTGCACTGGTCGATGTCGAGCTGACAGATGAATTATTCGGTTCGGCAACAGCCTTCCTTTTGACTACAATCATATCTTTGAGCAATTTCCGTTTGTTATTGTTATTGTTGTTGTTCACTGGTTGTGCCTTTGATAAAGTTGAATTGGCAATCGATTTGTCCGCATTACTTTCTTCACTCAATATGTCTGTGCAGTTAGGATTGGAATTTGTTACTTCATCTTTCTCATTAGAATCAGAGTTGACAACGTCATTTGAAGAAGCTTTCAAGGAAGGATACAACGTTGAAAGATCGTCAATTTCTTCTATAATTTCATCGTCCTCTCCTTCTTCGCCGTCCTCGTTGATCGATTCCAACTGTTTATTATTGCCAAATATTGATCGAACAAATTGTTCATCTTCCTCTTCTTGTCTTTTCAGTTCGGCTTCAAATTCCTCTTTTTTCTTTCGAAGCAATTCGTCATAATCAATCGCCACTTCACGTTGATTCATCTCTTTCAAGTCCTCAAGTGCTTCGAGATTTTCCATCTCTCTGCGAGAAGCCTTGGTACGATTCTCGAGTAATTTCATCGGATTAAGTCTTTCTTCTTCCTCTTTTTCCTTTTGCTCTTCGTGAGCTTGTTGTTCTGCTAATTTTAATGCTTTGAAATTAGGCGTGGCACCATGCTCCACCACGTAATCGTAATTCTTCGGGTCAGTTTTGAAAGTAATCTCCTGCATACAACGAGGACATTTAAAGTAAAACCGAAAAACCTTCAGACCAAGATAGTCCTCATGATCTACGGTCTCTTTGCGGGCGTTAAACTTTTTGCCTCGTGCGATGTAATCTCCACATGTGTTGCAACGCATATTACATGGAGCCATAATACGGACTGTGTACTGACGGTTTCTTGGCAAACGAAGACGAGGAATTTTCGAGGGATCAAAATCCGGAGGATAATATTTCTGAGAAAAGAAAATTTCGCATTTAGAATATGAATATCGTCAAATTGAAAACAAACTTACATTTAAAACTTTACGCTCAGACATCTTTGAAGTTTGACAATTATTTTGTTATTAATATAAATCCAATCTTAGAGAAAAGCGAACACAAACTATGAAAATGATGAAATAACAAATAAATGGGCCAAAAGAAGAAACTGCCAAACCAAACCAAAACATAAGTTTTGGTCCATTCACAAAAGACGTATGTTTATATGCACGTGTGGCCAATTGCCACTGTTGACTGTTTGACAGTCTGTTTCATTTCCATTTAGTTTCAAATTGACATTTGGCATTTAGCCTTGAATGTTTTTGAGTAGAATAAGAATGGCTTCCAGTGCAACTTCGACTGCCAATAATTTGGTCCAATATGTTATCGTAAGAGGTGATCTCAAGTGGCCAACTGGAGCTTTGATTGGTAACGATACGATACTGTTTTGATTGATCTATTCAATCAATTAATGACTTTTTTCTTTTGACTTTCAGGTCAAGGTTGTCATGCCTCAGTAGCAGCAATATTTAGTCAAATCAACGATCCACAAACCACAAATTATCTGACTGATTTAGATCACATGACTAAAGTGGTTCTCAAAGCCGAATCTGAAGAGCAAATTCTAAACGCAAGTGAACGATTAAATCAAAACGACATCAAACATTACATTTGGCGAGAACAACCAGAGAATATAATCACTGCATTGGCAACTGTGCCACGAGATCGTGATATACTGAAGCCTCTCTTGAAGGAATTTAAATTATTTCGGTAATGATTTAATGAAATATTTGTGCATTTTGATTATTTAGAGTGATCCAAGAACTATGCCATTTATTTAAGAAACTCGGGTACAATCACAGAAACTTCAAATAATAAATTTGACTTAAGAAATAAGAATTTGTTGTGCTTTATTTTGCAATTAATATGAATAAACATGAATTAACAGACTAATGATCTCTTCTCAATAAATTGACTGGGAATCTTTACTCGACCGAGAGAATTTTTTTCCTCTTGATGTTCATACAATTTCACTTCACCTTCAAAGGCGACATCTTGTTATTTCATTATCCAAACAACGCAACAATGGCATCTTTGTATTCCTCTTCCGGCTTTTTTAATGGCATCTTAGGAAATTTATTGCTAACTTTGTCCACTTTCTCGTACTTGTCGGTCACATTAGTTTGTTTTGGTGATTTTGAAACTTGTCGAGTAAAAGTTCTGATAATCCTAATTCTTAAGTTCGTGAATCATAAATCTGAATTAATTCAAGTTCTTAATTAATAGCTAATTGCTATTAGCTACTCGAAAGCAAAGCGACATATTGCATGTATGCAAGAAATAAAAGAATTATAATCTCCATAGTCAATAAATGAAATCTCTATTAACAACATCAACTTCAGACATGTGCACTTGGTCATTTTCCAGTATGTCTTCCATGGTCTAGAAATGGAAATTGTCACGAGGATGTTTTGATTAAAAAATAATTGGCAAGTTCGTCAAATGTCTACGACGAGTAATGACAATTACCACGAGTGGTACAACAGAGAAAGACATAGAAGAGAATAATGATTTGCAGTGCAAATTTTGCACTTAATGCCATTAAGTTAATGGGCTATTTTGTCGAATAACTGAAATATTAATTGCAAGATTTTTATTTTGTTTTATAGTGCAAAAATCGTTTATGAGTACTGCACATGTTTTGTGATTGTTATTTCTATCTACCTAACAATGCTGCCAAATTTACTAAACTTAAGTAATTAACCAGATAACTTTAAAGTAAATTTACTTAATTATTCAACTATTAATATTATATTTCGAATATCATATTTTGTGTTATTCCTATTCACTGCATTTATTAACGGCCCTATAGCCTGCACTTGTCTTGCCCGGTCTCCATCAGTATTATCTTACAACCTAGACTACTATGTCTTTCATTCATAATCTTTCAAGATGCTGTTTGCTTGTATTCTTCACTTTCCGTCTTTTATTTACGGTTGTTCTGTGGCTCTCGGATTCACCATCGGTAAGGCAAAGCAATAATTTCTTTGTAATCTATTCACCTTTCCTCATAGAGCAGAAATTTTCTAGTTATTATGATGTTATTCTATTTATTTGAAATGGTTGCAATTCTAAAGAATTGGCATTACCAACTGCGTTTCTTTACTCTTATCGAATTGGTCACTAGCGTGATCCAGTGTACTGAACTGGACATGTTGGCATTCGCCAGAATATTCGTCGATTTCACACTGATGATGCACTGCAAGGTTCTCAGTGCTAGCAGACAACTAGGCTTCAATGATTCGCATTATGAATGGATTCCCGAGAAGCGACAATTTGCAGAAGGAACTGCTCTTCGTGGATCTATTGACTCAATCCCGAACTCTAATTTTGATTGCTTGAAGTCACCCGTGGTTCCAAAGATCTTGAACTTGAATGAACAAAATTCAGTTGAAAGTAATTGTAAAATTTTATTATTTTTGTTTTTTTAATTTTATCATTTCAGAAACAATTTCTTGTTTGGATCAACCTTTTGGCGATTCAATTGGCACGAATTCCGGTGACGAGAAGCCCCGAGATGATTTCTCTAATTAATCTCAGGATATTTATTATTAATAAATGGTTTGCTTTACTAATGATTGTAATAATAGCATCTGAGATTATTACAGTGTATTATTTAGTTTTCTATTTTCGTTTCGCTAATTTTAAGTCTTACATGCGTTGTCGAAGAATGACCAGCTTGGCCAAGCCTTAGCCCTATATGCTGAAGATGCATATGGGCTGGGCTTGTTTAGTTTGTTTCTCCAAAGCACATTACATTGACGTGACATTAACGTTTGGACGTCCTTCGCCATTTTATAGCGAATACGGTTTTATCCGAGTTCCATAGTAAGTAATTACTTAAGTACAACAATTGTGTACACCCCCAGATTGTTTTATTTGTTACAATTATTTATATTTTTAGTTAAAATAAGTTGCAGATACAATTTTGGTAAATATCAATGGTAATAAATATAAACCAAATGCATTCGAATTTACAATCTCTCGTTTATTTTGCTTTACTAACATTTAAATTATTTGAGAAAAATCATTAAACTCTTGCAGTCTTCAAATGCAAAATAAATGCGAATTTGTTCATAGTATTACCATAATGCAATTTGCCATTTCATAATTTTAATGTAAAACTCATTTAGGCTGAAATTTTGGCAAAGAAGTTCATCTTTTGTACAACCCTTTCATCAAAACCTTTGGCATTTTGATATGACTTAAAATCACCATTATTTGAAAAATCATTATTCAAAGTAAGTTTATTGACCGAATTACTTTATTTTTTATTACTATTTATTAAGAAACGGTTTATTATCATGGTATATTCTAACTAACTGGATTGCATACAATATAAATTAACGCAGGCTATCAGAAGGTAATTGTGGTTTATGGTTAATATTCTCACAATTTATTTCATCTATTTAGAACTGTACGGAGGTGGCGGTGGATAGAATGTCATTTGATTTGGTCCAGTTTGATAGTTTTGTCCAGGTGGACTAGGATAACCAGGAGGGGCACTGGGAAGTGTGTACACAGGTGCGGCGACAAATGGAAGTTGTGGAGATGGTGGTTGTGCTCGCTGTTGCCTTTGTTGGTCTCGTCGTCTCACTAGAAAGTACATGAAATAAAGACGAATGCCAATTCCAATGGCTGCCAATAGAATTGAAGCAGCAATTATCGGAATTATCCACACCCAAAGATTGGGCGATTCGTATTCGTGAAAATCGTAAACGCAATGTTGCGAAAATTGATCCAATTTATACGAATAGATCGAGTCGCAAATGCAGTGGCGAGTGGTGAGGTCACATCTTGAGTTGTCAAACAGTGAGGCACATTCCGAATTGAAGTGGCATATCTTGCGAGTGCATTCAGATGATGATCCGTGAAACTGAACGAAGCCAAACTTGCATTTGCATGTTTGAGACTGTGAACAGAATGAATTCAGACCACAGTGGAAGTCGGTCATGCAATAAGGTGAATGAATGTTGCAGTGGACGGACACAAACAACACCGAGAGGAGGGCAATCAGAAATTGCACCGAGAAAGGCATTTTGATTGTGATTTAAAGATGAATTTTCAATGTATGACATACTAATCTACAATTCTTTTAGTCCCATAGATCGCCGTTATTGCCAATCAGACTGATCGCGGTTCGTCTCGTCGCTGCACACTTTGTGCCCTTTCGGTGGTAAGCCGCTTATCAACAAGCAGTCTGTGCAACGTCTCAGCCAAACAACCATTGCGTCAATATCGATCGCTCTATTATACTCAAAGGGTAAAATCTAATGAGCTTAACACACACGCACAGGTGCAGATTAGATTGTTTTCCGCAATTAAATAATATAATAAAGCAGGATATGTGTGAAAGGATTCACATTCCATATATGATTCATTTATGCACTGTCGATAAGCGATGAGATGCACTTCAAATGATCTCTCTGTGGAAATTCTGACACTAAATTAACTTGTTGGTTTCCACGAGTGACTATTTGCTATCAGTTTTGCAGTTCAATTTAGTTGAGTTTACTTAATATGAATCAGTTTCCATCGACTGTTTCGAAATATAATACGCCTGTTTAATTCGTAAACAAAATCTCTTTATCACAGATGCGTCGTAAATGAAGACTTTGTGCTTGAGCTAGATAAAGAATTGATTGCCTCTAGTGGCTTCTAATGCACAAAGGCACAACGCTAGAAAAAGCCGACGAAGGCTTTGAATTTGAAAAATTCTCTGAAGTTTCTCCAAGATCTGCACTTCGATTGAACAGCGATCTCAAAAGAGGAAAGAGTCATTCGTGGTGAAAGGAATTATTTAATAAGAATTATTAAAGAAGTTATCGCTAAAGAGCTAAAAACTATGTAGAAATTCAACGGAAAGTACAAACAGCACCAAAAGTCTGTTCAACTAAATCGCAGTCGTGGACAAAGCGGAATCAATAACTAATTCAGCCAAGTATTTAATCGCCAAGAAAACTTCAAACTCAATCAAGCAAATCGAATTCCAAGAGACGAGAATAAATAATCTGCAGCAGGATTTTAAATACTACTTAAATGTTGTGATTCAAGGTTATCAGATAGATAAATCATACTAAAGGTCGGATTAGTTAGAAAATACTTAATACTTAAGTTAAGTTAGTAATAACATTGTTTAGTAGTCATGGCAATTGATCATTGATTTGAGTTTATGTAAATTGTGTGCGCATGTGATTTTATTATTATTATTATTATTACAGGTAAAGTGTATCCAAAAGTGGTTCAATTTCAAAATGAAATCATTTTTTCGACATTAATTTATTGATGATGACAGTCACAGTGGCAATTGATTTTATTGTGATTGATATTATTATTATTGTTATCCTTTTCAGATTCACTATTGCTATGGCTATTTTCACTCTCCACTGAGGATATTGATGGTGTGCAGTACAATGGACGACTGAAGTGGATGGCTTCTTCGTATTTGGGTGGTAGTTCTGCTGAGTCTGGGTCAAATGGTGGATCAGTTTTGCTTCTCGATGGACAGTTGATGCAACTGCACAATGCATACAAAGTTATTGCAAGGATTACCAAAATTATTACTGAAATCAAGATTTGCACCGAACTCGAACTGAGGGAATCGTCGTAGACGTTGGTCGAATCTGTTGTGGTGGACAAACTTGTGGTAACCGTCACAGTGGTCGGTGGGGTTAGAATTCCCCGTTGGCAGCTTGTTCTGTTGGTCCATTCGTCCAATCGATATCCAGCAAATTCATCGCACTGGCAAGTGTTACTGCCCGTGTCACATGTTGTGCCCTTGTGCCAGTCTGTGCAGTGCCAATTACTGGTGCAATTGATCCCCTCACAATTGACTCCATTCGAGGCAGGCCGGTATCCCACCTTGCAGCGACATCGCTTTTGAACACAGAAAGCATTTACTCCACAAATCCAGTCCGATTCACAGAAGCCAATCTCATTTGCGTCATCATATCGAATGTTTATATTTCGGTCTGCAACACACGTGCCTTTGTACTTGTCCAACACCTGTTCATTGCCACAACCACATCGTCCATCGGACCGACAGAACCAATACGGATTGTCACACACTGACTGACCACTGCATTGCGGCACGCAGTATAGTGTTTTGTCTTGCTGAAAGCCCGCCGCACACGAACACTTTCCTGCTTTGCATATTGCATTCGAACCGAAATTACAATCCAGTGAAGTGGTGCAATTCGAGACTAGGGTTTTGTTTTGCAATCGATTCAAGATGGGAGAATTAGTGGAAATTGATAACACTCGAGAAGGCGAACACATGAACACAACAAGAATTAACACCAAACATGTCATCCACCAAGGAAGAATCAACATGGCGGCGGAAGGCGAGCAAAGAGCGAAAACAAAAGTGGCCAAATCAATCACGCGCGCACAAGTCAATTGAGCACAGATGCATATTTGTCCCAAGCACACATTGGGCTACATCACCTGCACGTACACACCAAGAAATGTCGATGTCTGCAGTATCACCTCCAAGATTGCTTATCGGTCGAGTGCAGCAATCGTTGCGTTGTACAGTTGCACATCGACTTTGGTGAAGTGTCGACTTTACCGACTTGCTTACTCAAAATACTCATCAAGTATCGACCAATATTGTTGATGATAACAATTCAAGGCCAATGTTCTAGTCACTGAGCAGGTAGGAAGAGAAAATTGCTTGAATTTACTTTCGTTTATTATTTCGTTTCAATTATTAATCTCATTTTCTCTCTCAATTTTAGTAACAAAACCAAACAAATAAGCAAATGCCACTTATTTTGACCGAGATCCTTACCCGTAATTCTGAGGAGTAATAATAACAATTGATCGGTCGATTGTTAATATCATTTAAAATCATCAACTTTTCGCTGGGCAATTAAAATATTATATAAAGTGCCTCTTTTTAATTGATTTATCACTGGAGATGGGGCATGAGTGATTCAATCGAAGGCACGCAGTGTAGTAGCGTCATATTTAAGAGCGTTATTATTATTAAGAAACAGGGAAGGAATGTCAATTGTGCAATCGCTCATTATTAATTGAAATTATTTAAAATACAATTTGAAATTATTTTAGTAAATGAATATAACAGAAAAATTGGGAAGTGTCAATGAACATTCAGTTAATATTATTGTTATTATTATTTGGTATAATTGGATACATTTTGAAGCTTGGATATGCCGGATTGTATGATTGTTGTGTTTGGTCTTGGTGAATGTGGCTTCGGTTTGACATTCTTGGTGATTGTGATGGGGCAGATGGGCGAATTATCTCGACATGAGGTTTCGGTGCCATTGGGGGTCGAGAATTATCTTTTCGTTGATTGTTGTTGTTACCTTTAGTTCGGTACCACCAAAAACCAATGCCACCAGCCAATATCACCACAGCCAAAGTGCCAAATACAATTCCAAGAATCATGCCAATATTGCTCGATTTGGGATGGTCATCATTTTTAAGGTATCGACATTCATTGGCCAAACTATCGAGATATTGGTCCGCAGAGCAGTCACATTTGCCATTGATGCATGCCAAGTTGGAGGAACATTCGATAGCTGCGATGCACAGATTCGACTTCGATGTAACAACAGTTGTAGGTACGGTTGTGATGGTGGTGGGATTGCGCTCAACACAAGTCTGGCTAATAGAGTCAAGTTTGTGTTCGAAATCGCAAATGCACGACTTAGCATTGAATTCACATCGAGTGCCTTCAAATTTCATCCTACAAAAACTGTTATCTAAAGGGTCACATTTCACTGGCGTGCAACCATCCTCTCGAATGATCCACTGTGATTCAAAACCGAGTTCACATTTGCACACATTATTGTAGCACGCTCCATTTGGACCGCATTGTCTGTAATCGGCACAAGGAAATTGCTTCGTATCTAGCTTGCACACATAATCACGGTCCAGCAGGTAATTCGTTTCGCATTCACACTTTCCGGAATTACCACATTTAGTGTTACCGAACTTGGTATAGCATTGAACATTGTCCGAACATGTCACTGGGCTGCAATCTAAATTATTCGCACTTGGAATAAAACCAAATGCACATCTACACTTCCCATCAATACAAACAGTATTGGTCCCACATTTCCATAAAGAGTCATTTCCAGAACAGTAGTGAGGTTCTTCTGTAGTAGAGATTGGCACTGGTGATGTTGAAATGCCCGAACTTGTTTGAGTCGCAGAACTACTTTGAGAAATGAGTCCGATTGGGGTGACAGTTGAACTATAAAGCCGAACTTGAGTTGTTGTTGGACGGAATTCCGAAATAAACGTCAAAATTACTAGCCAAATTGCTATAAGCCAATAATGGCCGACACACTTTGAGGAATACATAATTATCATATGAAATCACAGAAGCCAGTTAATTGAATCAACAAAAGTCACTCATTAACAGTCAAAATTGGTACTAAGCAAAGAGTGCGCAAATTCTCAAACTTGTAAACTATCATTAATGCATTAATGCAAATGAGCAAGAATACAATCTCAATGTGCATGAATCATAATAATAGTATGCTCGTAACCATTGAAACAATGAGTACTTAAACCACGTACGTGAGTCATATTGCGCGTCTAATTGGTTCCATGAAACACAATATTGATTGATTGTGCTTATCTATGGAGTGGAGATGTACTACCGGGTGGCTTGATCTTACTGAATTCCAATGCACATTCAACTAAGTCTCAATTAAAGTTCGACGATAATAATTAACATTTCATTGTAAAATATTATTTTCATGAATGAACAAGTTTGCATTCGAGTAATATCCACAAGATAACTATGATTCATTTGTATCGAATGTATAGTGACACTACACTGTGCACAGCTTGAGTACCTAAAATGCACACATTTCCTAGAGATAGACATATAAGATCGAAGCTTATCGGGAGATAATGGAGGATTAAGGACCAAGTCAGGACAGATGACTGATTGCTCTGGCTACAGTTTGATGGATTGATTGCACTTTCATACTGATGAGTGCTATAAACATATGTTCCATATGTCGATGTGCTAATGCTCAAATGAACGACCATACAAACTCGTTGCCAGTGGAAATGTTCCAGTGTAAGTGAGTTTGGCGTTTGCCGTTCACTTATCGTCCATTTGAGGCACACACTCGTTGAGACCAACTGGAGTATTGTGATTGTAACTCGATTAGAAACAGTGCCGACGTTGATGTTTTTGTTGGCGAGGATTGCACATTCTTCCGTGACGAACTGTGACCAATTAATTAGCTAAGCCACTAAACACTGCCTGACAAAGTGCACTCAAAGGTCGAATTTATAGGCAGGAAAAGACCTACCAGTTGCAATGGCAGGTAGTAGACTAATTTCGTTGAAAGCAACACATTTAATGAACAATTAGTAAAAGCATAGAATAATAAGTTGGCTGAATAATTTACAAAGACTAAATGACACTTTGATTCACTATTGTGGTGGTGGTGGTGGTGGTGGTTGGTTAACGTCGTTTGGAGTATAACTTGGCGCTGGTTCGTTTGGCAAGTGTGATGGCACAGCGATGATGACTTCTGGTGCTTGCTGTGGTTGTATTTGAGTTGAAGTGCTTGTCGCTGTTGTTTTGTTCGGGTCATTATTTCCATCTGCATTTGGAGTGTATGGAGGTGGGGGAGGATAGCTGACCGGATCGAAACCGATATTATCATAAGCTGGAGGTGGTGGTGGCATTCCTGGTGGCAGGTTTCGCCTTCCACGCATCGCGGACGAATTTGCAGCAGCAAGTCGTCGCTTTTTTGCGTATTGAAGAATAAAGATAAATATTGATAGCCACAAGAGGAAGTTGGTGATGATAACAATGGTGAAGACGTTCTGAGCGAGGAATGAGTAATTGCCGTAATTGTTGGTATCAATCTTGAGGCAGGAGTGACTGTTCCAGCCCGAGTAGAATCCCTCCTTGCAGGCACAATAGCCGAGAATGTTGCATTTGGTGTTGCTCCACTGAAAGCAGTCCGATTCGCTGTCACAGGTCAATAAGTGACAATCGATGCCGTTTCGACTTCGAACGTAGCCCAAATGACATTGACACTTGCTCTGGTGACAGTACGAATTCTGGCCGCACATAAAGTTGAACCAACACTTGTTGTTCTTGACACACTTGGCCTGTTTGCTGTCAAACTCAAATCCAAATTTACATGAACACTTTCCATCGGTGCTGCACGTGGTGTGCTCAATGTGGCAATCCCAGTCGTAGGAGCACGGTTTAAAATGACAATCTCTATGGTTCAGATTTGCCACGTTGTTCACCTTACACTGACATTTGCTATCCGAGCAAACTGCATTGGTGCCACACTCGGTATCTTTGAAGCAGTGGAAATTCAGATTCATAGCGCCCGTGTGTATAGTTCGGTGATTGTCTCCAGGGACCATCATCATCACTTGCTGAATCAAAGTGACCACAAGCAGTGCAAGAAGCCACCTGTGGCCACCACCACCAATCTGTGAAAATACTGCGAGTGACATAGTGTATTCACTCGAACTGGGTTAAATTTCAATGGTTGATTAGTGATCGATTAATGTCTCAATAGAAGAATCATAACTTACCCCGACAAGAGTCGTCACCAAACACGGTACTTGTTAGTGCTTGTTAGTCCGCACTCCAGTGGAGGCCACTGTGAAGGCTATGTTTGCTGCTTGTAACGATCTATCTCAATTGGCCGATTATTGTTGTAAATGTTAGTCGTAGATGGAGGCAATCAATCGGAGATTATCACAGATGATCACTAGAGCACAGTGACACTTGGCTTGTGATGCTACTCGTGATGGTAATTGGCCAGTACGACATTGCACACAAATGCGACACTACGCGTAGGTCATCTATTTCGAATGTACTCCAATGTAGAGCAACAAAATATTTTCAACACTGCAGTTCGCGTAAAATGATGTCGTGTGCGTTGTACGGTGTTCACTGCCAACCGACAATGGTGATGTTGATATTTCACGGTACATTAGTGGTTGCTACTGCACGAGGTGCATTAATCCTGTGAAGTGACTCCAGTTGATCGGTTCAATATATGACAATTGATGTTAATGTGATTGTAACCTAGCAACAGCAGCACAGTCCAACATCGCACACTGCACTACATGCATGCAACACCAGTGGTCCACCATTGTGTACAAACACAAATGGCCAGCGTGGGACTGTCAACAAGTGCAAACCAGCGAAATCATTTTCCCAAGAATTTCATGTGTCGAGAAATGAGGTTAATGAAATTGTGCCTATCAACAAACAGAAACACAAATAAATAAATAAGTCATTTGATTTTTATTGAATTATTAAACATTAAACAGGTAAACATTCCAAATTTTATTTACATTCGAAATTATGATCATTCGTAATAAATAATTCGTACTAGTACAGTCAACTGATTCCATTAATGTCATTGTCAAACTAAGGAGAGTACGCCGGTGGAGGATCAAACTGTAAATCTGGATAAAGATTATTTCCTTTGGAAGTGCTTCCTTCAATAGGAAGGCTAGGATAAATGGGGGCAGAGGGTAAGAATTGACCGCTGCGGCCAAGAGTGCTATTTGCAGGTGCTGTTGGTTGATTGTTTGCTGGTGGAACTTGTCGTCGCTTAGATGGACAACAACAGTAAAAGCAGATTGCGAGCACAATGCCAAAGAGGATAACTGCAAGGACGCAAAAGGTAATAAGGAGGACTTTCGATGGCTCATCATCATCGTCATCGTCTTCATCTTCAAGAACGCAAGTTTGAGTCAACCAGTCCACTTCATAATCAGACTTGCATTTGCATTTCTTGCTGTCACATTTTGAATTGCTAAATTGTTTACAATCTGAATCCTTACTGCAGATGGATCGGGTGCAATCCACTTTATTTTCGTTTGGAACACTTCCCATTTCACATTTGCAAACAGCGCCAGCACAAACAGTGTTTATGCCACACTTGTAAATCGCACTCGTGCAGCTTTGTCCAATAAGCTGGGAAGTGGGATCGCAAGTCTGAGTGCTTTGGTTCAGCTTAAATCCAGACTGGCAAACACAGTTATTGAAAAACGAGTCACATTCAGTATTAGAAAACAGTTTAGTGCACTGCGAATTGGAACTACATCTCACTTGATCACAATCCATCTGATTTACTGGATTTTTCGCATATCCCATTTGGCATTGACAAGTCGATTTCAAGCATAATGCATTTCCACCACATTGACTTTCGGTTGAACATTCGCCTCCAATTAGTTGATATTTTCGAGTACAATTCTGAGTCCCACTGTCCACCACGTAGGACGGCAAGCAAACACATTCTTTGTAGTTTGGATTGCATTCAGTGTTCGGGGACAATTGAGTGCACTCAGAATTGGAATTACATCTCACTTGATCACAATCAAATTTATTTCCATTAGCAACATAGCCCAGTTTGCATCGACATGTTGAATTTGAACACAGAGCATTGCCACCACATTCGACATCATTTGAGCAAGTATCTCCGATTAGTTGAGAATTGCGAACACATTTCTGAGTTACACCGTCCACGAAATGGTAAGGAAGACAGGCGCATTTTCTGTTGTATGAATCACAAGTAGTGTTGGAATAGTATTGGGTACATTCTGAATCATTTTTACATTTAATGCGAGTGCAATCGATTTTATTCTTGGGTCGATAACCAAATTCACAAATGCAGGTGTAATTGGCACACAATGCATTGTCGCCACAATGTTTGTTTGACGAGCAAAGCGAGTTGCCCAAAAAGTTTGCTTCATTTTCGGGATTTTCTGTCAAATCAGTGACGCCTTCAATTAGCGATATCCCAAAAATAGACAAAATCACGACAAAAATAAACAAAAAAGGCCAACTGTTTATTTTGTACATGTTGAACCAGTAGACAAAAGAGTTGAGCACACACCAACACTCAGCCAGAATAAGGCATGCAAATGACGTCGTTTGGAAAGGCATGAGTTGAGACATTGAGATTTTATGTAACTCCACTCAAGGATCGTTGGAGATTTATTGCTTTGCAGTGGAAGATTACGAGTGCCAAGAGGGCAATTTCAAGATGGAAATTTGCGTTGAGTCATTCGCCATTTTCGAACCTAAAATAAATGTCAAAATCGATCGATAAGAAGAGCTAACACAAGAACACTTTTGCTCTTGAAACACAATAATTTAATAAAATACACCAGGATTCTGTCGTGCATAGTGTATAACTTTATTATGACAAAAACATAATTGCTCTGATGATTCATCTTGACTGCAATCTGTCCCGTAAGTGCTACTTTCAAGTAGACTTAGTCCAAGTCCAAGTTCATGTTAAATTGTAATTAAATTAATAACTGAAGTAGCAATCAAGTGGTATGGTAACAAACGTGCTTACAAATTATACATCAAAATTTATATATGCTAACAGGCCGAACTGGAGGTAAAATAAATTACAAAACTCATTTGCGAAAACATACTTCACAATTGGTCAGGCAGAGTGCACCAAAATGCATCATTTTCAATGTTAATGGTAATTCAATGGAAATGGAGATATTTTGGTGTGTTCTGTCTGGACAAATCTAAATAAGTGAAATAAAGAATACAGCAATAATCGAATACAAGTGCACATCAAATCAAATGCACATCCTGTGATGTGACAATGTATCCGGGTATGTTTCAAAGGCTTTATACACTGGTAGGTAGTAGGTAGTCGGCCACTGCATTCACTGTCCACCAAAATTAGTGTCTATTTAACTAACTGACTTGCATCACGTTGGAAGTGAATACAGTGGTCGTATTAAAGATATATAGGCTGTACAGGTAATATCTACAATTTACAACATACACTCTCACGTACATGGCTTAAACAGACTTCGGTTATGCAACCAAATATAAATAAGGTAGAGTAAAGCTAGAGTAAAGCCAATTTGCTCGATGATAAAGGCGAATAACGGTTCGGTGATGTATCGTCCACAGTCAGATGACTGCTGTTTACGACACTGGTGCCTGGCTCCATGCTGCTGCTGCTGCAACCAACCAAATCAACAGGACTGTAGGGTGGAGGAAATTCCATGTTCGAAGTGCTTGCAGATCCGTATTGTTGTTGTGCCGGTTGATGGGGATTGTGGTGATAAGACACAGGTGTTGTACCTGCTGGCCCCACAGGATATAACGTTGTTGGCCGACTTATTACTGGACCTGGATAATAGTTATTGGTTGGTGGGAAGGGTGGTGGAGGGGGGTTTTGTTGTACAGTCGCGCCTGAAAGAGCCGCATTCGAGACAGGATATGAACCAAATGGAAGATTAGTAAAGCCTGTTTTTGCTAGATGTGCCGAACGCCTTCGCCGAATATATCTCCAAATAGCGATGATCACGACGGCTGACACAATGCCAGAACCAACCGAGGTTGCAATAGTCACACCAACGCCAACTCCTGAGCCACCGGAAGGTCCAGGTCCCTTTATGCAGGTTGCAGTGTTCTGATTAGGCATGTAGCCAAACTTGCAATGACAACTCGAGTCTATGCACTCGGTATCGGAAAATCGTTTACAATCTTCATTCTTATTGCAGTTCAGTTTTTGACAATCTTCGGTTTTTAAATAAAAGCCAATCATGCATTTGCATTTATCGTTTACACAGACAGATCTTTCCCCGCACATAAAATTGTCGTTATCTCTGCACATTTTTGGCTCGGGGTCATTTTTTGATTGTTGGAACTGATCTGTTGGTGCAAATGAGTCTGGAGGTCGATGAGAAAGAGCGACAACTAAGACCGCAGACAGTAGAATAAGTTGACACCCAATATTCAAGTAGAAATGAAACATTTTCAATTGACTGTATTTTCGAGCTTTGAGAAACAAAACATTGAAACAGGACACAAGCGGCAAACTGCGACACTTGATCGCAGTGCTTCCACTAAAGACGCGACCTCCAACTGGTGAGATTAACCAATCGAAAACCAATCCCCACGCCATGCCAAACGTCTGCCTAACGACAGATGATGGTTATTGCTCTACTGATAAGATTGTGTGGTCTTGGTCTTGTAGCGTTGCAGTCTCAGAAAGAAACTGATGCACAAACCAGAAGGGTACTAGTTCTATTTAAGATATGATCATGTGTGAGAACGAGATAGCGAACCAGTAAATGAACATGAAATCGGTGATATAAAACAATGTCTCTGCTATTAAGTAATTTTTATTTTAATCCATAAAATACAGCAGCGTCACCAAAGTAGATTTGCTCAAAAGCCTAGCTAAAAGTACATCAATAGAAATGTAATTCAAATTAGAGATTGGCTAGTATTATCAAAAGTTGATTGGCGCAATAATTAAAGAAATCTATAAAATAAAAATAAAAGAGAAATACTTATAAAAATGAGTTATAAATTATGTAAATGAATTCTAATTTTAGTTTCATCTCAAATTGCAAATACTTGCTATAATTGCTATACTAGAAATAAAGCACAATATAACTATATTGGTAAATTGTTATACATAAACAACCAAATAAATCAATACATTTACATTTGCATTTGATCGCATCAGATGATGCGTTTCGATACATATCTACATATGAACGTGACAATGCATTTGTGATTACTGATCCAATATGCCAATCGACACACAAAAAGTCACCTACAAAAGAATATTGCAGAGGTTACTTGATTATAAATACAAACCGAATGTTTAAATATAAAATTTACTTTACTAAAATATTTTAAAAGCTTCGGAATATAACTAACAAGACAGCTAATTAATTGGATACTTTAAGAGTTAACGATTGCATTTACATTTAGACATACCAAAAATAATCCAGCTAGAGCTATGGATCGATAATAGATTCCTTTGACGTACCATTGACTACCAAAATATTAGTATTGAGTTTCATAACTATAAGTTTTGTTATTTTGCATATAATGCCAAAAAAGTGAAACCACTGCTGCTAGTTGTGTGCGATGCTGTCTGAATGATCTGTGATAGAATAAAACTGTCAATCAGAAGCAAAAACAAAAAATCATCAAAATGTACCTTTGTGGTGGCCTTTTAGTGGTGCTTCTTCTTGTGGTCTTCTTTGCTGGTGAATCCACAAGTAATCGCTGTATAACTGACGATCAGTGTGACTTCAACCAAGTGTGCTATCAAAGCAAATGCAAGTGTCAAATGGGATTTCAAGGAATTCCAAACGGATTCGGAGTGGACTGTTATGAAAAGTTTTGCTCTAACAGAAATGACGAATGTACTCGCACTTTTGGCAATTCTGGATGTTCGTTCGACGATGGCACTCCTTTATGCGTTTGTGATAAAGACTATGTGTGGAATCCAAACTCGGAGAGGTGTGAATTTCGAAAAGTGTCGCCACCAAGTTGTGTAACCAAAGCCCATTGTGGAATCAATTCGGTTTGTTACAAAGGAAAGTGTCGATGCGAGTTGGGCTATGTCTGGAGAATGATTCCAACGCGAGATGGAGGTCTTTTCAAGCAAATTTGTGTGCGCAAACTGTGCAATTACGATTCCGATTGTTCGGAAGTGTTCCCCAATTCTCAATGTGGATCAGCGGGTAAGAGGTGTGTTTGCAATAACAAATTTCAATTGGATAGAAGTAGTCAATCGTGTTTGACTAAGAAGCCTAAAAAGACGTGATGAAAAAGGCAACATGAATGTGCGTTTCACGTTTGCCAATAATGCAATCATTAGATGACGTTATTGACCATTCAAATAAAACATTACACTGATATGGTTTCAATAATTAAATTAAATTGCTCTTTATTGACAAAATGCTCACTGAGAATTTAACCTTGAGAAAATTAAGATACATCATAATTCTTGACATACAGTCAAGACAATTAAGCATAAAACCATTTCGGAATAAAAACAAATAAAAATGATACCGACTATGTTCTCATTAATAATAATTTGGGGAAAATTCAATTTCAAGCAATGTTAGAAATGCAGTTAAATTCTGATGATGTCTTGCCTTTGATATTGTCTTCACTTTGAATAGAGTCATATTGATGTCCGTTGGCACTATCCGATGGTGATGATTTGTTAGATTGATTGTCCGATGGGCAATTGGTGGCCACTTTCTGTGCTCGTTGAAAACAATACCAAATGCAAGCAGCAAACAGCAATGATACGATCAGTACAATAATCAAAACAATGCTAACGATAGTGAGTATTTTACGAATATTGTCTCGAATCAATGTGGTGCACGTTTGACTATCCCAATCCAGTAAGTCCAAACATAGACAGGTGTTATGCTGCATGCAATTGGTTCCTGTGAAAATGAAACAATCCTCGTCAACGGTACAAAATTTTTTGACGCATCCCTGTTCTTTATCGCTGCTTGGCAAGTAGCCTTGAAGGCATCGACACTTAGATTGGTAACAAACTGTGTTCTCACCACAAGAAAAACTATTTACACATGCATTATCAAAACCTTTCGGGCGAATTGATCTTCGGAACAGATTTGAAATTGAATTTTGAGTTATTAACAATTCTTTTTGTAAAGTAAACTCCGATGTTTGAAACGCAAGTGAAATCGAAATCGAAAAGACAATGGCTCTCAACCAGGTGAAAAAGTATTCTTGATTATGCATTTTTAATTTGATACGCCAAAGGTTGATATGCAAGATTGAGTAGGTTTCTTAATTATTATGCGCTTGATATAATAAAATTGCCACTCTCAATCTTAATGTTACTGAAGTGCAAATTGTATAATAATGTATACATTGCTAAAGCAAGTTCAAGTTTGTCTCACAATAAGATTATATACAGGTTAGATAAGTTGCGATGATTGTTGAAAAAGACCGTGTCCAGTGCTCTATGATGACAAATGTCAAATTAGAACTATAAAGTTTAGTGGTTGAACAGTTCAACTTGAACTGGCAGCCAGACTTACCAAAGAAAATCGTAAAATGTGAAATTAGCTCAAATTTGCAGTGAGCACTTGTTTACATTCTGTTGAGTGTGTTGCATTCACCTTCCCATCGTGTCTGACATGCCCGAAATTGATGCGTCTGGATCGATCCTATATAGTTGAGTCGATTGGACAAGTGGCTATTTGTGGCTGTCAGAAAACGAATTCTATTAATAGGATGTCAATATAGAATAAAGCTTGCATACTCAAACGTTATTATTATTACCTTTGGACGTGGAGGAGAATTTTAAGACATACAGGAATAATGGTAAAAATCAAATTCATATAAGTATATTAATTAATTAATTCCAATTGAGGCACTTGAATACAGAATTATTATAAAATCTATCCAATTTAGACAGATACGACGGATTTGGGTGTAGTATGGGATGAAGAAGAAGTAACCGACCAAAACGAATTTGAGCTCGGAACTTTATAAATCGGACGGGCAGTCTTTGAAATACAACAAACAGTAATAAGGGCACAAAGAAGGAGACAAGACCCAACGATATAGATCAGAAAATAGCCACCAATGGCAGATATGACAATCCAGTTTAGCAAAAGTGCCACACAAATGCCATCCTTCTTATCGTGATGATGATCTCGAGGTATGCAAATACAAATTTGGTGGTGACAATCTTGAAAACGATTACAATCATCATTACTTGTGCATTCATATCGTTCCACTGGCTGGGAAACTTCAATTGTGGTGGTGTAATTTGAAGTAGCAACTTGCTGTATCAATGAGAAGAAAAAGCAAGCCAGAAATATAAGCCTACTGCGATGATTGGACCAATGATTGATTAAAATCATTTTCGTTTGGTAAATGTAAAAACAAAATGTTGATCAAGAAATGTTGCAATTTGACAAAAAGGATGCTCTCTTATTATTCTTCAAGTGGACCGTCAAATAGTACGTACATACAAAAAGATTTTTTCATTCATCATTTAACATTAAAGAGATTTTATTTGGTTTTTACAAAAATATGACTAGAGTCGAAATACAATTATGATTATATTACTTAATTCGCAAGTGTGTCGAACAATCGGCTGATCTCATCCATGTCGACAGGCCTATTTAGATCTTCCTTCCGAGCATCGACCATAATGCTTTCACAAGTGCGTTTTAATGTCTGTGCTTGGATGTATGCTTGTAACTTCGCCGAGACTCCCAGTTGTTCCATATACTTTTTGAAGTGTCTTGTCACAAGGCCATCCCACGTGAGAACAACAGGTACCAAAGTGACCTTCGCTCCCCTGAACATGAGCTTCAGTTCGTTACCAAGGAGTTCATATTTTCTTCCTTTGGTTGTTTCTGTTGTCGGCAATATCCTCTTGTTCGTGACCCCAACTTCGATGATGGTTATTTCGTTGGTTTTGAGGTCATGGATCATCAGGTCCGGTTTATTGTGCTCAATGCGGTTGTCGGTGAAGATCTCGATGTCCGATTTGATGCGTACTCGCTCGTTCGAGATGACCTTTTCAACTTTGTACCTCTTCAATCGCTTTCTTTTGTTGATGCCATAATTCCTGGTTACCATGAAGTGTAAGCACCGGACAATGTCATTATGTCTCTTCTTGTATTCATCATTTAATAATTGACTTTAATATTTAACGACTTCGATAACAAAAAATGTTAATTTAATTTAATTGACATTTAATTTAAATCGTTAAATTGTCTTTTTGTATAATGTTCGCTCAAGGGCGAGTGTGGATAGCTTGCAGTCGTGTTTGACTTTATCTTTGTGAATTAAGCTTTTGTGTGACGACCCCTCTGCCTTCTCTGTCCGTTCTTTTGGCTCTTGGTGAAAGCTCAAGTTCGATCGCATCTAACGTTCGAGTTTCATGCGATGCCTAAGGAAGTCGAAGAAAAAACTCGTCGCGGCATGTCATCCTATTTGTAATATGTCCAAGCCTGCTAGAAAGAGCAGCACAAGAACCATCCAAACCAGAAAGTGGACATCACCAAAGTGGAGTTCATCAAGGATTGTGCTCTTCTATGGCGTCAGATGTCTACTCGTGACAAGAGTCGCTATCAAGCGCTCCAAAAGAAGGACAAAAAGCGGTACGATGCCGAGATGGTCAAGTACAGGGCCAAGTGACCACTTTCTGCTTACTTCTGGTTCTGCAATGAAGAAAGACCCAAATTACAAGAAGCCATGCCCGATGCTACCGTGGTGGAGATCGCCAAAGAGCTTAGTCGTCGGTGGCAACTCTGTCCTGAGAAGCAGAAGATCAAGTTTGAAGCGAATGCTACTAAGAACAAGGCTCTCTACCAGATGGAGAAAGATACCGTCAAGGCAGAAAAGAAAGCCGTCGACAAGAAGAATGCGTATGGTCACCATTCCCGATCTGGTTTCCTCTCACTCACAAGCCTCATAGTCCTCTGGAGATGACCAAAGTTCGAATTCGGATGGCAGGGACTGAACTGTGTGATCATTGTGTTCCTTGCATGCTTCGTTCCATTTTGAACTTGAAGCTTTGCAATAAAACTCTTTAGCTTAAGTCTCGCTGCTTCTCAATTTATTCCCTTTGAATTTTATCTGCTAGCATGCTTGAAAAAATATAAATTGAAATTAATTTGATCATCAAGTGAGTTTATTTACATATATGTAGCATTTTTAAAATATATAGCATACCATATTGTATTTAGATAAATATGAATGTGTAAATCAAAATAATATTCGTTGATAGGATTAAATAGGATATAGTCAATATGATGTGAATCCACACTAAATGAGTAAAATCGGTAATTAACGATGCGAAACAATGAAAGTAAACTCCTTATTGATTATTGTCCTGGGAATCCTGGAAGCAATCTTCATTATCAGCATTATCGGACGAATGTTCAATAATATCGCAGGCATCATCCGAGCATTTCTTTGTATCATTCAGAGAATGAATAAAAATGAAACGAGATGGAATGGGCGAATAAACGATCTCAGCAGAGATTGACTCATGTAGTTCGTCATTGTTCATTTCGGTTTGGTCCTGGTTAGACGTTCCTTGTTTGGAAAAGCTTGCTGAATTGGATTTATCCGATGATTTATCCGAACTGGAAGAAGAGTTAGTTGAACTGGAGGATGACAAAGACACGGATGAGAAAGAATGCGAACTTTGGATCGACTTTGGAACTTCAACATTTTGAAAACGAACATGGTATGAGGCTTGATCTTCTTGCGGGACATTTTCAGAAACGCGGCCGTTATAATCTGGTGTGTTACAATATGAGCAACAAAAAATGATCGAAACAATCAAAATGATTATTCCTAAAACAAATAAAATAGCCCACAAAACAGGTCCATCGTTGCGTGGAATTATATTCTTTTGATTTACAGTACAGTTGCCACAGTTCGGATCAAGTTTGCATTGACATTGACCAAGGTTTTGACTTTCGTTAAAATGTCCAACTTGAGTTGCATTCTGTTCTGGATTACCAAAGACATAATGATCAGAGTAGAACAAAATTTGAAACAAAATGGCGCAAATAAAGAAGGTGGACCGCTTGTGGCCAATGATCCAATTGATTGAGAACATTTTCAGTGTGGAGACCAAGGACAAAGTGACTAGACAAAAAGATCAAAGAGGCAAAAATGTTTAGTTTCAAACGAACCCAAAACGACGACGTTCACAATGAAGCAAGCAAAGTTTGCTTAGGCTAACAAAGCCAGGTTCAAATAGGACGTATGCATGAACGAACGATTCAAGACTTGAATTTCAAATGTCGGACTTGAATCCAATTTGATTGAATTGCGCAAATTCTGTCCTACGACAAACATTCATGTTGAACTAAGGTAATAAATAAATAAATAATATATCCGAATCAATTGGCAGTAATCACAAAAGTCAATTCGGAATCCGTTGTTCAGAATCAAATCAAAATGAATCAAATTGTTTTGAAAACAATAAATCGCGCAATTTTGACTTTATTCAGAAATAAACATTTATAATAACAAATTGCATGTCAGTAACAAGTGTCAACACGATGATATGAAAAATACATAATTTATGTAAATAATTATTATAACAAAATAAAAGATTGTAATGACAATTGCTAGTATGTAGAGTAGTTTTAAGTAACAATTTGCATGATGTTCGTCGGCGAGAAACATGATGATTAGACTGCAGATTCCATGGCCACTTCACCTTGCGAGCATTTTGCAGTGTACGGTGGTGGAGGTAAAGGAGGACTCTGGAATGAAAGATTGGCTGAAGAAAAAACATCCATCTGAGTTGCTTCAAAATTGCTATTGTTGCTATTATCAGAAATTCGAGTCATTTTAGTTGGCTTCAGTTGTCGCATTATGAAAATTAGACCAGTCACACCGAACAAACAAATACTAATCAACATGATCAGCGACATGTGAGTAGTCGTACAATTGCAATTGATTGGTAAACTTGGTCGGGCGGTGGTTTGAACAGTCTGATTTGGAAAAGTATTCTTTAAAAAGTGACATTTCCAATGCCAACAAAACTGATCCGTACCACAATCGGTATGATTCATACAATCGATGCCAAGATTTTCTATTGAAATTGGGTAGACTTTAGATGAATTGTTCATTTCTTCAAGAACAAAAAGACCAATGTCAAATTGCTCTGTTGGTCGGAAGACAAAAGCGATGAAAAAGAAAACAACAAGCCACTTTGGGACAATTGTAAAGATTCGGAAAAGCATCTTACAAAATCGGAAAGGCTAAAAGTGAGACAAGTAAAAACATAAGGTTTGATTCGTTTGAACATTATAACTGTAGCTCCTGGTTTCACGTGCGATACTGTGCCAACAGCGCGCCTCTTATTCTTTTTAAAGAAATTTTAAATTTCGTCATATGACGCAATATTATTTGGAGGGTCTCACGTGAAAGACGTTACTTCAAACGTTTGCGAATCGAAAAACGCCAAAGATTGTTTTCACCTATAAAATATTAATATCATAATTAATAAAACAATAAAATAAAAGTATTTCAATAATTACTTTTGTATTAGACAAACGCATTTCAAGTGAGTCCTCAAATGTCAGAGGCATTTTGCAACGACCAATCGATTCCTTCCTTATCATTGCTGATAGATCAACACACTCGATCATAAGATCTCTATTAGTGTTTATTTGCAAACAATTTGATATAAATATCACTAAATATATAATATTTTTGACGGATTTGAAAATTTGTAACAAAAGAGTATCAAAAGAAACAAATTTTAACAGATAAACTTTATCTGATAAAGCACTGACATATGTTAAACAGCAACAGTTGTTTCTCCTAAACATTTTGATACATTTGCGCGGAATTTGTGCAGAATGTTAACGAGTGCATTGAGATAATAGGCGTTTGAGATTTGATCAATGATCAGAGTAATAACTGAAATGCTTTATGGTAATTACGGTATGAATGAATTTGCTTACATATATTATTATGGCGTCTAAAAATAAACGAAAGTTAGTTTTGCGTCAATGAAATAAATACAACTTACTTGAGGTAATAATGATTTAATGCAAAAATGTAAAGCTCAAAAGAATACTTTGACTGAAATGAGTTATGTCAACATGTTGACTATGTAGATTGTATAAAGTTTTCTGAATAAGGCGGTGGTGACGATTCTTGGAGACTTGGAGAATTATCCTCTTTGGGCGTATATTCTTTTGTATAAGCAGGAGGCGGGGGATAATTGACAGTGTCATTGGCAATAATTTGATCACAGTAAGCGTAATAATTTTCTGTAAGTAATGTCGATATATTAGCATTGTCTATGTTTGATAATTGATGATTCGATGCTGCGGCTGAGATTATTCTTCGTTTGCGCAAAAAGTAACATCTCGCAATTGCGGCAGCAAACAAAAGAAAGGCAACAAAAACCACCACAATTGGTACACTTCGTTCGATTACTTGCAAAGAAGAAATATAGCTATATTTGCATGTTTGACTATTCCAATCGAGATAATAATTGTCTTGACATTGACATGCGTTAGAGCGACATTTGGTGTGAGGCGAATCGAGACAATCATCGTCCACTGAACATTTCACGGGTCTGCAGCGAAAAGATGCATTCGACCACGTGTAGCCAAGAAAGCATCGACATCTATCTTGATGACAAACCGAATCCATTCCACAGTTGGAGTCCTGTTGACAGTGATTGTACGAAAATATATCGTTTGTATTATTCATCGTAAAATGATGATACATCCTGAAATTATTCAAATGATGAATATTGTGTCTTGATTCGTCATTTGGAAATGGCGATATTTCGTGTGAGCAAATCAACACAAGTGCCACACAAAGCCAGTGACAGCAGATAAAATGAACCAACCAAAAGACCATTCTTGAAAATGTTCAGTGTGAAAATGGCTGCACCAAAGGCAGTTTCACTTAAAACGGCACCGAATTCAGCACAGGCAACGACCATTTCCTAAAACAAAACGCACAATGAACGACCACATCCTGACAGACTTCTTTCATCACTCATAAGTAAAGATATCTGAGCAATATCGTGATGTAATATACCATTAGTAAAGTAGCCAAATACTTACAGAAGGATTATGTACCCCAGCAGTGATTACCAGCACTAACAAGTGCGTTTGTTTGGTTGATTGGCTAAATAAGTAAATTAATTAATATAATGAGCATATCTGCTTACCTCACCTCAAGTTACCTTCTACCTAATCAACTCATCGATGTTCAGATTTCCTCAGTGTGGTGGCAAGTGGCATTAGCAAACGCTAAAGCATGTGATCGACCAGAGTTAAGTTGCGTGCAATTTAAATATTTGCATCAATCGTTCCAAACCAGTCAAATCCAATCCAATCAAAGGGTAGTGCAAAGTGCTTTCCACAAACATGATTCGAAAGTGCACTTCGATCATTAATAATGTCAAATACATTTTGTTAAAAGATAATTAATTATAATTTCGATGATAAAATCACTCGTCTCTACAAATCTACAGACAAGACCAATCATTGTCAATGACAAATTACCTTCCAAAAAGGACGTTTAATGACTGGTATTATTGATAAATACAACTCTTATCACAAGATAATTTTGTTTGAATATTACACGAAATTAGTAATTACAATAAAATACATAATAATAAATAGATCGACCGACTGTTTGTGAAGAACAAATTTGGTGAAAGACGTCTAAGCATGTGCAATTGTTATTTAAATTACAAAATGGGAACTTTGCTTGATAGAGGTGTGTACGAAGGAGGTGGAGGTGGAGGAGGCGGAGGTATTGAAGTTTGTTCAAAGAAATAATTTGTCTCGAAGTGAGGCTCGCTGGGAGATGTTTGTTGGTATGGCTGTGAATCACTTCTCATTGTTCGGTACATTTCACTGGTGTTTATACTTTGATGACTAGCACAGCGAGCATAGTTCAATGATGAATGGCCGTCGATGATTTGCCCATTGACCAAGTGGCCGTTGCCGATTTGACCATTCAGCTGACCATTGGATTGGAGTTGGAAGGCTTGATTGGTGTAGATCACTTGAGTTTCGAATGGAGTATAACTAGGAGGAGGATGCGAAGGAATGTCCTGTGTCTGACTTATGGTTGGAATATGATCAGTGGCCACCGTATTCGAGGTGAAGGCTGCAGGTAGATTACCCTTGTGGAATATAATTGTGGTGTGCTTCTGCTTGCGACAACAATAATACCAAAAGGCTAACAGCAGAATGATCACTGCCACCAAACAAATGAACGGGCCATAAAAGTATGGCTCCTTCAGGTGCGACATATAATTGATTTTGCATGTTTGACTGCCTAAATCGACATCATAATTTTCGTCACAAACGCAAAGCGAATTCGACGAACATTTGGAGTTGTCGTAGAGAGTGTAGCATTCTCTGTTGGTTTTGCATGGTTTCGCTTTGCACGTTGTGCCATCCCAATCATAGCCCATGCCGCACTCACAAGTGCCATACTTGCAAATGCCGAGAATTCCACATTCACTGCTAAAATCGCATTTTTTCATTGGCATATTAGATAGTGATTGGACAAAAGATGACGAATTGCCATTATTTGTTTGGTGGGCTGTTGATTTCAATGAAGTACTAGATGCGTTGGTGTTATGCGCAAACACAGTTAGAATAAGAAATGCCAGAGAGGACAGCCATCGGTGATGGCTGCGGCCGATTAACGGAGCTGTCACTTGACAAGTCATTCTCCGAACTGGCAAAGAATAATTCAATGCGGCAAAATGTTCACATCCCAATTGAATGACATAACAAATAGGGTAAAAAGTCGAAATGTGATTGACAAGCAAATGAACTTGTTCTAGAAGAAAGTGTAAAGTAAGTAAGAGTTATTAAACTCGTCAGTTAAGCTCGTTACATTAAATGTCAACAATTAGGCCGGACAATTACTGAGCCAAGAGAGAATCGCGATTGGACAAATATGAGAAATATTTGTATACGCGCTCACAAACAGAGAAGGATACTTCAGTGATTGAGTCATTTTGGTCTTTGGGCAAAGAATGTCAGTCCAGTACCTGTATATCACTCATATCAATGTGTCTCCCTTGACGCGTAGTAAGGCTCACTCATGTTGCAGGATATCGAGATAACGGCACTTCCAATCAATCACCTAGTTGGTCGTGGTCACGTATATCTATTGCTGTGTACTAGCAATATCACCGGCAACCATAAGTGGAGGTATATTTTGTATTTACTGTTTTTGCTCGAGACATATGCCAACCAATGCTTAAGCAACAATTGGTGGTGTTGACTTGCACATTATAATCCCGAGTGACTAGATCAAATGATCTTGTGATTATAAGCGTCGATTATACGATTGCTACAATACATCGATTAGTATTGTCTAGTCGCGCAATTGATTTTGATTTGACAATTCAATTTACTCACTCTCTGTACTCTCGTATGTACTGTAATCTAATGTTTTGCATTACAGATATAAATTAGACATAATTGATGATGACTAATTTACTATTTCATGAGTGATTCACTCGCCATAATGAATCATTGTAGATGGATAAAGTTTACATAAGAAATATTACATTTATTGACCTATTGGTTTTTTGTTGCATTCGATGACATTCGAGATATGTGATTTAGGTGTGCTACAAAAATTGTCCAGAAAATAAATATGACACACTGATGACAATTAAAACTAGTGGACCTAAGCTAGTGAGGTGGTAAGCAGAACTTTTTCCGAATTGGCAAGTCTGGCTGACATCGTCGAGATGGTACTTCTTGTCACAAACACATCTGCCAGATTTTGAGCTTGTACAAATCGAATGCGCCCACCACCCATTGCAGTCGGAGGCGCTTTTGCACGGTCTAGCTACACAGGCAAATTGACCATTGTCCCATTGGTAGCCCAAGTCACAAATACATTTGCCTTGAAAGCAGACAGAGTTTGTACCACAAGCAGGGTTAGAATCACAAAAATCAGGCTTGGGAGATCTTTTGAAAACGCGAGATAATTTGCCAAGTTTGTCGTCATTTTCCGCACTGGATCGATATACAACGAATGCGATAATAATAATAATAATGAGTAAATTTTTGAGTGAAAACATTCTTCGTTCTAATGGTAAAAATACAAAATCGAAAAGCAATCGACCACTCAGCCAAAATTAACAATAAAAGTTTAGCATGGCCTAGTTCCTCAAGCAAAGCATTTATATAGAGATGGGCGTTATGAACTATCACTTTGTGATCTCGCACAAAATAGCTCAATACAGAATGCAATCGGTCAAAATGGCGCTGTGTTTGTGGCAAAAAAAACATTTGCCATTGTGTCAAATGAAAAAAATGTGATTTATGCTCTACAAACTAACGAAATAATCTATCTATTGATTGCGTAATGTGCACAAATTCAATTGCAACAAAGATGACCTAAAATCGCATTATCTCGCTCATCAGATTAAAGCAAATTAATGCAGATTGCAAATATATATCATCTACACGTGTGAGGTCAATACTAGTTTGAAAAAGAGCAAACGAGTTTCATAGATAACAATATTGTTGATTTTCGATTGATTGTATTTTAGAACAAGTTGAATAAGCTGGTTTAAAATTAAGTGCCATTTTCGTAATGAAAAACCAGAATGAAATAATCAGTTTTGATATGCAGTATGTCACATACTTGTATAAGATGTATGCAATTTTAAATTGTATGTATGCTGCATTCCAAAAACGTAAAGTTTTCTGCAAATTCCAATCTGTCGATATAAAGCTTATTATTAATTTAATGATAAAAAAGATTAGCACAAACTACAAACTTAGATAATGCATAATTCAAACATATAAAGAGCCAAATTTGTTTCATTCGTTCATTCACATGATCGCAACAATTTATTTATCAAATTTGACAAGAAAACAAATATTTGGCTTAATGTAAAATAACAACGCGTTTCGAGTTTCATGAAACAAGCGAATTGAAATACAAAGCAAAGCGACCAGTCAAAATGAGTGGTACCATTCTGATAGAACGTATGCCGACTGATGCATGATTAATGAAATTTCATTTATTGATTTATTAATGGAGATTGAGAATTTCATCCCTTATTAATATTTACATAAATCAATATCATATATAAATATAATAAAAATTAATTAATTAATTAAGTTCTTTAGGCAGAGTTGGATATATTGTCGCAATAACAGGTTGCAGATTTGTGTTCGAGTTGCTATTTGCTACAAATGCAGGATTGAATGGAGATTGTCGGACGTTACTGTTTGGTAATATGTTTTGAGTGGCTTGAGTTGTGAAATCTGTTTGGCTTGAAAGCTTTTGCACAAGTTGATTGGAAGTGCTCGTACTGGTGGCTGCCTTGCCAGCTATAATTGGGTTGACGGGTTGAGTGTTCAATTGTCTCTGTTTTCGTATATGATACCATTGACAAATACTATAAAGCAATACAAATGCTACAATCACCACCAAAACAATGAGCCAGATGGAATCTGAAGTCGTGTTGATTGAATTGGCATTAAAGTTGTATTGACAAGTTTGACTTCTTATTTCGAGAGAATAGCCATCCCGACATAGGCATTCACCACCGAAACATTGTGAATGCATATAAATGAGGTAACAATCAACATCGGAATAGCATCTCTTCTTGGGCAAACACAAACTTCCACTTTCTGACCATTCAAAACCAAAAGCACATTTGCATCGTTGTAGATAACAAACAGAATTTGGTCCAGTTTGAGTACAGTCGGCATTGAGTGAGCAAACAATATTGGATTGAGAAACGCTAGAATGGTTTCGGTGCAAAGTAAATGAAAATGTTACTTGAATGCAAACCAAAACGATTAGAGTCCACGACAAAATAATCGACGAATTGAACGAGTTCATCTTGAGTTCAGAAAATTATACTAATCAGCAAAAGTGTATGCTTGTGCATAGCTTAGCTTATTAAGCATAACAGGTTACCATTTATATCCTTAAAGTTCAATTAATTTTGAGTGCTATTGACAACTCGTGACAGTTATCGTTATTTGATTATAAGGATGAGTCAATTATAAAAGCAATGAAATGCACCAATCAATCATTGATATATTAATTGCATTGATGATTCAATTTGTGATTCATTTGTTGGCATTGATATATTGTATGCTGCAAATTTTAAATATCGTTCGAAAAACACTCAATTTTCCTTGGAGTCTCCAATGGAGAGTGCCAATTACGAGATTTGTTGTTGCACGCTATTTTTGTAACTATTATTGCAACCGCGGTTGAGCGAACCTAAAAGTATAAAAGAGTGTACATTAATACATTAGATTAGATTTTTTATTCATATTCACCGGTGAGGCCTTATCAATAAATATACCGAGAGAATTACAGTTAAGATACTTCATATGAACAAAATTGATCTGTTTGAAGGTAGTTCATTCAATGATCGATGTATTCATTGAATTACAAAGTTATAAAGCAGGAAAATGGCAAGATTTTAAGTATTAAAAAATTTGAAATTAGAAAAAAAAACTTTTACGAATGGATTTGATGAATTTTATTGGATTACCATTTGTTTTGTTTCGATCGATCTGTGTGAAATTGCCCATACACATTTGCAAAGTGGCATCACGTTTACAACATGAACTATGATTTGGTTGATGATTGGTGGTCATTAAAAAAGCACTAACCATTATAAAAGCTCAGAATTGCCGCTTGACTGTTTTTACTTGCTTTTAATGTTTTCGTCAATGTGACAGTAAAAAATCTATTTGAAATATGTTTATATAGATTCGAACTGATGTGCTTCATTAAAATCCCCAATTGACAATTCAAATTGACATCCATCTTGGCCATCAAAATCGGCCACGTGAAATAAACCGCTTACGACATCTATGAATGATATTTTGTCATTTTTGCGAATTGCGAACATTTTTGCAAGAATGAACATTTGAAAATATTGTCAACTGTAATCAAAGTATTATTACTGTTCGATTCCTTTAATTTACTTCATTGTCGTTATCAAAATCATCACAAATCGATTCAAGAATGATGGTCAAAAATGTGAACGAACTCAATGATGATTGTCTTGGGATGATACTAGAACTGTTGTCTTTAAAGGAATTATTCTTGATTGGATCTGTTTGCAAAAAATGGCTTTGGCTTCAAAATGAAATATGTCTCCGAAAGCAGTATCTATTTTTGTCGATTTCTAGCAAAGGCTCTGTTAAACACCGGATTGGTCACCGATACATCTTCCCAATTAATATGTATGGCAAGCAACATTCATATTGTCATGATTGTGCTTTGGCTATTAAGCAAACCAACAATAACAACATTTTGGTGGTGCGCTTCGAGTTTATTAAGCCTTTTTCTTCGTACATAAAGTCGAAATTTCCCAATCTTAAGTTTTTCATGCTCCATTACGCTTACTGTGAAATTGAACCTTTATGCGAACTGCTCAAGCAAATTACACCTGAAAATGGCCTATGTCCAATCAAATGTTTAATTCTGCTGCTTCCATCCTATTCAGATCATAAAAAGAAACTTGATTGGACGCGTCTTTCACGCTGTATCAGTGAGAACTATAAACAACTTAAACATTTTGCCACCAGTGGCTGTATTACTAACATATCAGATGCAAAATCGTGCAATTGGACTTTTCTGAAGAAAATTGAACATTTGAATTTGACCAACACTCCTTATTTATCAAACCCCCTTGGTGTGATTAATAAACGTATTTGTCTCTTGGAAAAAATGAATCCGAATCTCAAAACAATTTCCATTAACTTCAACCCATCATTTTTTTTGAATGCATTTCACTCATTGACTTTTCTTGAATTATATTTTTCCGACTTTGCTGTAAGTAATATTTAAAGGTGTTTACTTTTATTAATTGTAGCTTTATTTTATAGAAAATGTTTTCCGAAGAAACTATAAGTAAATTAGATGAAATGTCGTCATTAAGAGAATGGCGTCTTCACAACTATGATAGTTTACGGCCAACCCATAATTTGAAATCTTTCTACGATTTTCCAAAAATATGCCGACAAAGAATGATTAAATTTAAATTCATTCAATCATTGACATTAGATTTCTTCTTCGACTCTACATTCCTGCCCAAATTGTTGGAATCATTATTTCCTAATTTGACTAATTTGAATGTCACTTTTTTCAAATTGGACTCATATGACTTACTTGACTTTATTGATAGTCGTTTTCAAAGTTTTGCTGTTTGGGTTGTCGGCATCTATGATCAAAAACAACTTCAAGTATCTATAAACAAGTCAGAAAAAAACAGCGATAACAACAACAACAACAATGTTCTTCATTTTGATTTTACAGATTGTGCCTATTGTTGGATAGAAAATTATTACAATTATGCTTGTCGCTTCATTTCCAAAAAAGGTAAAACAATTGTCATCACATTGAATAAGGAGCAAAAGAAACGTTTGTGCAAGACATTGGCCACTCGAATCAAACAAAAACGATTGCCTCTTCAACATTTTAATTCAACTTGTTTCATCGAAGTTAGCGATACCCGGTTGGCTATGTCTCGTTGTTTTCTCGAAGCGACATCTTGTTTTGGGGTTCCAAGCTATGTCACTACTCGAAATCTACATCGCCTTACTTAAATTTAATCTGGTTGTTTCATGTTTTAAAAGGATTCTAACATGTTACATCAAATTTCAATTTTACTAATAATAATTTTATAATTTTAATTGTACATTGATTTATTTATTTTTAATAATAGCTAATGATTTATTCCAAGTTCGTTCATTGACGCAATATTAAATTATATAATTATTCGAAACAAACTTCAATGTCATCGAATATTTGTTACAACATAATATAACCTAACGTAACTATTGACAAATCTAGCAATTCGAATCCGACGTTTTACAATCGTAAGTTCAATCTTATAAAAATAAAATCTTTGGTCTTTTTTTTACTTTTTTTTAAGGGTCCTTACCAAAAATGATCAAAATCAAGAAACCTGCTGCAGTTATCTTGGAATTCACAGGCATTGTTGCTGAAGAAAATTTTGTGGAGAAGTACTTGATGCCGTATTTCAAGAAAGATTACAAGAAGTATCTCGAGACAAAATGGTCCAAGGATGAGTGCAAGGAAGATGTCAAGGCATTGATTCTAGCTGCAGCTTCCAATCAAAATGCTCCAAAAATCGATGACAAAGCCACCAAGTCTGAACAAATTGAGGCACTGGCTAAATATATAATGTATTGCGAGAAGAGCGACAAAGACTCGAAAGCATTTGCCACTTTTCGTTACCATGTCTGGTTCTTTGGCTACGAGAGAGGTTACCTGAAGACTCTGGTGTGCTTGGAGGTGGCTGAGTACATACTCAAATTATTCGATGACAAAACCAAACTCTACATCCTTACCGATGACTTGGCAGAGCACACCAAGAAATTCATGTCTCAAACGAGTCTCGGTAATTTGAACATGTTGACCGAGGACTACTTGGATGCCTCGCTTGGCTCACTCACAGACACGGAGACCTACAAGAAGATGGCGACCGACAAGGTGAAGAAGGAGCCAACGGATATCGTCCTACTCACCAAGTCACCAAAGCTGAGCAAAGTTGCCAAAGAGGCTGGACTGAATGTAGTGATGCTCACAAGTCAGAGTGATCCATCCACCGAGGTTGCCTGCAAAGACATTGCCACTATTCGATCGTGCAAACAAATTGAATTCGTTTGAGCAATTCGCCATTGTCAATTTGACACATTAAGCCAATTCGCGTCTATTAAATGCAACTTTACTATCCTTAATCTTTGTAAATAATCCTTAACAATTGACTTTAATCTTTAGTTAAGCTTTTGGTAAGACAAGTCATTCTGTTGCTCAATCAAATTGTATGGAGGCGGCGGCGGTTGTTGTGGGTAGCTAGGATACATCTCGCAATGGGTCATAGGTGTGCCAAGCTGGTTTTGGTCCCGAACAACAGTGATGACTGTTGGAGCAGATTGCATATAGCGAACGTAATACCATCGACCACTAAAGCATCCTCCAAAAATGAGTAACAAAATTATTATACCAATCGGAAGGAAGATTAAAGTATTCCAATTTGATGGTGAAGAGCTTCGTAGAATACAAATTTGACTCGTCGAATCTGCCTCGTAGTTTGACTTACAAGCGATACAAGTGCGAGAGAATGTGTCACACTTGGAGTGTGGAAATTTTTGGTTACATTGTGAATCAAAAAGACATCCCACGTATTGAATGCAACTATACATGTACGAATTCCACTCAAAGCCAAGGTTGCAACGACATTTGCCTTGATAGCAAACTGAATTGGTGCCACATGCTGAATCTTTTTGGCAAAATTCTGAAATAAAAATTTTGATTTTAAATTAATAAGCTCAATCAATTAATCGTTACCTGAGTTTTCCGAAGCATCGATGTAAATTGAGGAAGAGAAGCCAATGTGCACATTGGTCAATACGACAAGTGCAAACACAAAGAAGTGAAAATTAACGAAAAAGTGGCCAGAAGACATTCTATACGTTGAATAACCACAGGATACAACAGGTACTCAAAGTCAGTGCAATTCACACAATATGAAAAAATAAATACTCAAACACTTTTGATTATAGAAAGTGAACCAATGCACCGTATTGATTATATTGTGCATTGAAGACGCCTTATCCATTAACAATCATTACCTGGTGACAGATGCTGCCATTATTGAATGACTACATTTGTCAGGATTGACTGAACATCGATAGCAATACGGTGATATCATCGTTACGGTTCTACGGATCAAGACAACTAAATGCCATTAAACTAAATTCAAAATCATTACCAGTTTGCGTTGCTAATGTCAAGAGAAGAAGTGCATATATGACATTTATTTGTTTGTTTAACATAATTAAACAGAATTGCTTTTAATCGCTTTATATGATTGTGAACTATAGACTCCATGCCACTATTTTGCTCAATTTGAATCGGTGAACTGAAAAAAAACAAATAAAACTGTTAGTGTTTGTGCTGTTAGAATTTCAACAAGTTACCTTCGAATGTCATATAATTCTTTAGTAAATATTTCATTCTAAATAAAATTAATTAAAACAAACAACCGAATTTGAATCAGCCTAACTAAATCTCATTTTGATTCACCCTGTAGTATTTATACAGATGGAATTTATGGCGACTTGTTGTGACAGAGCTCTTCCTAGGAATTGTGTTTATTGTATTGCATGTGTTCCTATTGTGTTTATGTTGATCGCTTTCGAATGTAAACTTGACTCGACAAACAGCAGTTTTCATATTGTTGGGACACATTCAACTTTGCGGCTTGGCAACGGAACAATTCCGCATTTGCTGTTTGTCTCCTGTCAATCTGTCAGTGAACACAAAAAGCGAAAACATACACAAGGTGCTGATACAGAAAAGAATTTCTACTGCATCCTGTTAAAACGTAATATCATTTAGTTATCAGCGGTTAGCAACAGTTCCACAAGTTATTTTGTATAGTCGCAATCGATATCAATTGGTCAATCAAGGCAATTGCAAACTAAAGTTGTACTCAACACACACAGCACACATTAATGTATGCCCACGGCTAGAAATATTGTCCTGATGATTTAAATCCGCATCGAAGCGGTTTTCGATGATGATGTCGAACAAAAGATTACAGTGCACACTAAAAACTGGTTGAGTGGAAATTTCCTTCGCGTTGCCAGTCAAACATGTGCATGCATGCCGGGTGAATCACACAGAGTGTTAACCCTTTCAAACATTTAGCTCGAGGACAAATAGAATGACGCCATCATCTAAATGATTCGTATGTCTCTCAAAGATAGTGCACATGGCACAACTAGTTGCAGATTGTACGATTAGGATTGTAATGGTGTGCTTGGTTGGTTGTACATTCTTAGGTGTCATGCTTCGGCTCGTTAAACGTATACGTCTCGTCGTGCAAATTGCTTAAGCGGTCTGACCAAAAATAAAGAAACTGGTTCGCATTATAATGGTAAATGCCGCCATTCTCAAGGACTCACGCATTAAAAGAGGGAGAGAAACAGACAGACAAACGAGAGAAATACCACCAGGTACGGGTACAACACGATCTTATCTTGGCAATACAACACAATGCATACACACGATGATGATGAGGCACTCGTTCAGTTCGAGAAAGTCTTTTTCTTCAAATATTGCAATATAAACACAACCGGTGTAAACCGCGCGAGCCGGTTGTGAAAGATTCTATTCTTCATCGGGCAACGTGACATCGAGCAGCTTTTCGAGTGTACTCTGACCAGTGATCACGTGATTCTGTTCAGATTGAGTGATATCAGATCATTGTGGCATGTGTCAATGCATTTCAAATTTAAGTGACGATTGATCCCCAGTGGGATTCCCCCACCAAGTGGCCATTGATCGTCGATCAATTTTTATATATCATCGGGTCGGCATTTTCTGTTTATAGGTGTCGTGACTGTAGTACAACAAAGTAGTAGGATCCTGAACGATCACATGACATCTTTCTCTACAATCGCACTTGTGCGTTATCGCGAGACCGTTCCAAACGTGTTCCAAAAAGAGCGAAATAGCGAGAAAATTCTCGAACCAATGTAGTTGCAATAGCCGTGCCACTGTTGTACGTTCAATTACATTGCACCTTGCATCAGCTGCAGAAGCGACGGCGCAATTCGTGTTTGCCTTCTCTCTTTCCACTCGTTTCTCGCCACTTGCCACTTTGCCTCCTCGTGTCTGGTGTCTGCGTGATTTCGCTTCCGAAAACTGACCGAAAACGTGTGCGTACTTTTTCCTCTTGGCCTGGCCTGGCTGTTGTCTATTCCTTTCGCTCACTCATGCCTGCCTTACGAACCTAAATCCTTGAGCTCGATTTGCAACACTTAGATTTTCAACTCAACCAACGCTCTCAGCTACAGCCACTAGAAGATACAATAATAACGATTCGATTCGTTGTGTGTGGTATATCAAAGCTTGTTTACCACTTTTAGGCATCACTCCGAATTGACTGTCACCACTGTTTGTTCTTTGCTAAGATTGCAATGATCTGATTATTATCCTGCACATCTCACATTCTGTTTGTTCCTGTTTGTCGTCATCTTGTTCTCTCTACTTCTCCACTTTGACAACAACAACTTCTCAATTTGTGGCATTGCAATCACTTATTGAAAATCGGCAAGACCAGCTGTATTGATCTGTTTATGTGATTCCTCACTCAAGCCAAGTCGATCAATATTAAATGCAAACTCATACTACACTTGAAGTTTGTGATTGGAAGAATTGACATTTGTATGATTCATTTTAAACTTTAAAACGTTTTCTTACATCGACTATTATCTACATTTTGACTTGAAATTCCCAATTTCCAACTCGCAAGCTAATATCAACGCATCATCCCACGTAATAATGTATAGTTGGCTTTTATTATTTGACACAAATTGTACAAATTATACTTGGAGTAGTAGTAATAATTGTAAAAACAATTATTATTACCACAATTATCATTACTACTTCTCTTAGTTCTTAGTTCTGTATTATACATTATATTATATTCCTCATTTTAATTAGACATTTATAATACTCCCCCTATCTTATTGTACATTACATTTTACTTTGTTTGTTTATTATTGCCCTTTGAGTTTTATACACCGCTTTCTTAAGCTTCTTTCCATGTCACTTTATCTTGTTTGCTAAATTCGCCATTTTCTAAATTTTCCTACACTATCTTGCACATATAATCTTCGCTCTTTAATTTGACCGTCAACTCCCCTCAAGCAAGATATTTAATCAACGTTATCGAAAAGGCAAATATTTAAATTTTATTAAAGTTTGGCAGAAGCGACAATTACACTTTTGGTAATTGCTCTTTTCTCTTTGCTGGTGTTTTCTGTCTCTATTTTCAAGGTAAGCGTTACTATCGATTACTTTTTCTCTACATACGAATACTTTGTTGAACTGTGTGTTTGGTAATAATGTTTCGCTATTGAATTAATGCAATTCTGTATTTATAGATTTGTTTTCCACCAAATTTATTATTGATCAGTTCTTCGATCATATCTCCACCGTCACCGCTGTTTGTTTCGTTTTATCATCACATGATTATTATTATTGATGGCAAGAATTAATGACAAATCGACTACCATCATCGCAAATCGACTATTGTCGGTGATCATCATCCTGGCTACCACAAACTCTATATATCTTTTTTAATTACCTACCTGTGTGTTTGTTCTTTGTGGTCTTTTCAAGGTAAATTACATTCAAATTATTTTTCTATATCGCGCAAATGTTCAGTGTTCAATTAGTTAAAAGTACGCTTAAATGATCTTATTGCATGCTATGTCATGCTTTATTTATGAAGAACTATTTGAATTATTTTTTGTTCGTCTATATTTTTGTATATAATGTGATATACCCGTGTTTTATTAATTTGTTTTATAACGGTTTTAACTTGTCTCTTAGGTAAAAGCGCGTAAGTGAATTTATTTTGGCTGTCGTCCACCGCTAAGTGACGGACTGTTGGTTTAAAGAAGAGCTGAAAAAGAAATAACCAAAAGAATAATAACGGTCTTGTTGACATTTGGCTGTTTGTTGTTGCCATACAAAAAAAACTAATTTACTTGTCAAGCATAATTAATTATACACCAAACTGAACTAATTAATCATCAGCAAAATGGAAGAAACACAAAATCAGATTAAGGACACCAAAGGCAAGAATGTCTTCGTGTACGAAGACAAGGAGTACCACAACAATATGCTGGATAACTTGAATATGTTGCGCAAGAATAGGCAGTTTTGTGATGTTATTCTTCAGGTAAGACGGCTTAATTTTATTATTAATTAGTTACCTTTATTTTATTTTCATCAGGTTGGAAACATTCAAGACATTCATGAGTTTTACGCCCACAAGGTGGTGCTCTCTAGTGCAAGTCCATACTTTTTGGAAATGTTTTCCAATGACATGATTAACAGCAATGGATCGTCAGTTCCTTCTTCCACTGTTCCTCAGCAATATCGATTGGTCAACAGTAATCTTCATGGCGCAAATGGATCCAATGTCCAAGTGAAGAATGGTGTTACTCGTGAAGAATTTGATCCTGAGGCTTTTGATCAAATTGTCAACTATGCGTATACTGCAAGGTTAGAGATTCCTGCCGAAAAGGTTCGCGAAATTTACGCCATTGCATCTCGATTGAAAATGACTTCAGTGGCTGGCAAGTGTGGCCAATTTTTGCTGTCTACACTTACACCGGACAACTGTTTGGAAGTGCGAAATATGAAAGCAGTGTTTAAGGATCCTTTCCTGTTGCAATCAGTAGATGGATATATTAAGCAAAATTTTGAGAAAATTGTACAGAACAAGTCCAGTACAAATAATTCTTTGCTTCAGTTGAAGATTGATTTTTTGCTTGATAGCGAACAGGAAGAGAAACTTAACGAACGACACGTGTTTAACGAAGTGTTGGAGTGGATCCATGCCTGTTTTGATGAAGACACACTTGACATGACTACTTTGACAGAGAAAAAGATGTTTATGCTGTACTTCAACAAAAGTCTCAATCGAATTCAAGATTGTTCAGAAATGGTTGAGCCTCAATCTCCAGAAGAATTGGAAGCCATCGAGGACTATAAGAAATTTTCGAAGCGTTTGTCTCATCCCAATTTGATTCGATCTGCATCGTCAATTGAAACGATCAACGGTGTTCCAAGTGGAAAGGACAAATCATCGGTTCCATCTAAACCACGCCAGTTTTTGTTTGCTCGTTCCGATTCTGAATCTTCACTTTCTTCAATTGCCGATAACGATGACGAACAAGAGTGGAAGTTTTTGGCAAACTGTCGTATTGGTGATCATACTCTTGCCGGACTAGCAACTATTTCAGGACAATTATGTTTGATCATCATGAAACTGCGAGTCAATTCAAGCAAGAGCGCGTCGAAAGATAATCTCTCTGAAGGTGCTGACTACTGTATTATTCCTCCAATGAGTTCTCCGCGATGTGCTGTTGGCACTGCTGAACTAGGTGGCAAGCTATTTGTGTGTGGTATGTTCAATTTGTATTTTTGTGAGTGTTTTGACTTTTTTTTTGATAGGCGGATACGATCGTGGTGAATGTCTCAAGACAGTTGAAGTGTACGACACATTGGTCAATAAGTGGGAGACTCTTCAGAATATGCAAGTACCTCGTGGTCGTTTTGCTATTGCTGTTGTTGATGGAAATGTCTATGCCATTGGAGGTAATGTTAAAAATACTTTTTCAGATTTTATTTTAATTTTTTTAATATTTTTGCTTTATTTCAAAATAGGTTGTGATGGGCAGAATGAATTGAATTCAGCTGAGTTTTACGATTCGATTACTTTGAATTGGAAATTGATTCAAAGTGCGCCTGTTGTTAGATCTAATGCTGGTATGTGTGATAAATTTGTATTGATTAATTTCATTTAATGAGAAATTTTATTTTTTCAAGGCGTTTGCAGTATGAATTCGAAGATATTTGTTATTGGGGGATGGAACGGTAATCGTGGATTGCCGCGTTGTGACATGTACGACCCAGCCGTTGGAAAGTGGTCAGAGATTGGTCATTTGCACACTGGTCGCTATCAAACTAGTGTTTGCACATTGAATGATGTCATCTACGCTGTTGGAGGTATGTGATGTTTGTGATTTTTTGAAATTAAATATATGAATTGTGCATCTTTTTGATTTTAGGGTGTGATTCGTGGTCATGTTTGAATAGTGTGGAAGCATACATCAATGACAGCTGGAAGCTTGTCGCTCCCTTGCAGACCACCAGGCGTGGATGTGGCGTAAGTTATCTTCACTGCAATGTATTTTTAAAGCCTTAAAATATGTGTTTATTTGTAGGTGGCAACCTATAACGGCAAAATCTATGCAGTCGGTGGTCATGATGGAGTACATGCTTTGTGTTCGGTTGAAGTGTATGACCCAATTGAGAATCAGTGGTCATTTGGAAAACCAATGACCGTTGCCCGTGCCAATGTTGGTGTTGCTGTTGTGGGAACACGTCTCTATGCTGTTGGCGGCTTTAATGGCAAAACATTCCTCAACACTATTGAATACTTTGATTTTGAGACTGACGAGTGGACCACCTCCGTGCCGATAAACAAGCCTGGTAGTCTAACTTGTACAAATGGTGCTGAACATTTCAATGGAATTGTCACTAATGGCCATTCAGGCGTTACTGATTGGAATGCCAGCGAAAATGGAATGACTAATTTGGAGCCACCTAGTGAGAACAGTTTTCCGGCACTTCACAAGAGTACTCTAAACGGAAAAGTTCAATTGAAGAATTCTCTCAGCAGTGAACCACTTGTGGAGGTAGAGGAAACTATTGTTGGTCATTAAGTGATTGAATCGAAGCATTGTTTACAATACGCATTATCGAGTTCCTAATTGGACCTGTTTACGCATGGACACATAATATTCTTTAAATGAATTCACAATTTTGATTATCTTGTTTATCCCGAACGGAACCAGCGCTATACAAATTTCAATGTCACCACAATATGCGATGTATATCGTATTTGCCACACTACCATTTGATGAACTTTCCATTCTGGTCTTTATAATCACTCAATTACAAAGACTCAAATTGACCACAAACAAACAAGTTATATTACGCGTTTGAATAACATTTATTATATTATATATTACACCTTTGTACAATGTTTGCCTGTCAACTAGATGGTGCAGTACTGAACAATTAGTTGATTAGCTCGTTGGTGGTCACCTGAACGGCGATATATCTGTGATAGATTGAATGCAATCTCAGGTGTCAAGTCGAATCGTTTGTCGTGAATCTTAAGTGGAGTCTTAAGTGCAAAAGTGTACAGCTCAACTGCGTGTCGGTAGAACCCCAACTGGTGATACACTCGACCAAGGTTATAGTACGACTCTTGACATTTTCCTACCTTTTGAATGTAATCGTAGAAGAATGATAACATCTGAGCAAAAAGGGAACACTTGTCCAGAGTATGGTTCTGCATCATGAGGTGAAGGTAGCATAGGCCAATGTAAAAGGAGTCATATCTAAAGTCGGACTTGAGTCGATACACCAACAGGAATATGGCAAGTGCGTGTCGATATCGTCCGTTGAGTAAAGCAATATGACCGTTCATCATGAGAATGTTTACATTGTTCGGGTTTGCGTTCCATATACGCATGCAGAATCTCTTATGCCGAAAATCTTGGTAAATGTCGTTCATGGTCACACTGAAAGCATACCACAGCTTTCCACTCTGTGGATGTTCCTTCAGCAAGAAACGAGCCAACTCGTAAGTGAACTTTTTCGACTTGGTGTCCAAACAGCACCGAAAAATGCACAGAATGAATGGAAAATAGAATCGTTTAAAGTAACTGCACAACATTGAGGAAAAGGATAGCCGAATTGCCTCCTCGTGTTGTTTCGTGTAGTTGAGCATTACGAAAATGTTCTTCTTCCACAGGTCAAACAGCTGTTCACCGGTCAACTTGCCACCGGACAGTTTGGTGAGAAGTGATTCTTTCGCATTTTTCCTGTACAGCCGCCTGCTAACTTTAATTAAAGCTGTCACACACAAGTTGGGATGAATGATCTCGTTGATTTCGTTTTTGTCGCGAAAAAAGAACATCTCAGAACTAAGCAATAATTGACTCGCTGTGATAAACTCGTCCCATCGCTTGCAAATGTATAGCAGATTACACCGATTGTGTAGCAGTTTGAAGTCAATTACCGTTTGGCTACGCTCCATCAGGTTGACATTGTCCAGTGCTCGTTCGGGATTGCCAATTACATTGCAAATTTGACTTAACTCATTAACGGCATCGTAATTGTTTCTATCGTGGTGAATAGCGCACTCAAATGCTTTCACAGCCTCCTCTAGTTCATCCATCTTGCTAATTTTACTTAGGCACAAGCCATACCAGTACCAGTAACGCGACGAGGTCTGGTTGATTGCGACTAATTTGGACACAAACTTATATGCCGACTCGTACTGTCCCACTTCAATGAACGCTTCCACCAATGAAGGATAAATCGATTCTTGATTTGATGCATCTACGATAGATAAAAATTCCTGACAAAAAGGATCGACAAATTGAAATTTTCGTAAATAAATAAACACACAAATAAATTTTGACTTGAGAACATCATCAACTTTAGGCAAATGAGAATCTTGTTCGGAATCAGATGGTGTGTGAAATTCAAATGAATTTGGGTTTGAAGTTAGAGTCTCAATCAAGACATCTTCAATCAAGTCTTCTTCCAAATTAGGAAAACTATTTTGGTCAAGTCTAATTAGAGAGTATGCGCAAAATTTGAACAACACTTTGAGATATTGGCCACTCTTGAGCAACAAGTCGAGATACGAGTCAAGGTATAGATTAGCGAAACTGGCAAAGCGTTCTTTGTCGGACTCAATATTATTCAGTACGATTTGATCCTCCACAAATGTCAATGCATCTTTTGAATTGTGCATATGTTGATTAAGTAAAGTAGCTAAACGAAACACAATGGATAATCTGATCTTGTAGTCCGAATCGGTGGAATGTTCCAAACTGCCAAGCAATTTTTCGTACGTTCGAAAAGCATTCTCGTACTGTTTCATCTTCTCAAGCAGATTACATTTTTTAATATAGTACGTGATTGTCTTGGGACTAAGTTTGATAGCCCGAGAGTAAAATTCTACAGCTGACTTGTGCATTCCATTCAAGTCGGCAATTTCTGCCACTTGAATCCATCGTTTGCTGTCATTTTGATTGAACTCAATTCCCAATAGATAGAATTCCAATGCTTTTTGATAGTTGCCCATTCGCATGTACAATTCGCCCAATGCATCATATGGCTCAGAGTTGAGTGGATTCATTCTGATCACCTCGAACAACAGATTGATCGCTTCATCGCTTTTTCCGTGAACAAATTTTAGATGAGCCTCGCCAATAGAAAAATTCAAAATGTCGTTTGATTGCTTTCGGAACAATTTTTGTCGATTCGCTTCAATAGGATTGATGCCGTAAGCCTTGTAAATGTTACGCAAATCAATCTCCACAGGTTCTTCAATCTCCTGTTGTTCCTCGAAAGTCAATAAATCGCTTATTTTTGTGCTTGATGTTTTGCCTTTGGTCTTTTTTGTTTTTTGAGTTCGGGCTTTCTTGGCAATGGCTTTCTTCTTTATGCCTTTCCCCTTTTTCTTTTTTCCTTTTGGTCCAGAATCTGAGTCAAATTGATTTTTGTTATGGTCATCATCGCTTTCGTCGTTGTCATCACTAGAATCATCAACTGTATCCATTTTTGAGAGCTCAATTTCGTTCGTATATTCGTGATTATCAATAGAAAAAGACATGGCACTGTTTGAGCCACTTGCCCCGCCATCACGCATATTAACCAGCAATGTAAGCGGATCCTGAGTTTCGTTAGTTTCCATTTTGGATCGATTAAATTAGAACACAAAATCACAAAACAATAAAACGTGGATCAACGGTCAAAATAAGGTTGCTAGCAAAACGCACACATTTGTTTACAACTCCGAGTGTAATGCCATTTGTGGACGGACACTACCATGAAATCATACAATGTGTAGTGTCGCGCATGTCAATTAGCTAACATCAACAGAACAAGAACCAAAAGAGAAAAACTCAAATCTGCTCGATTTGACTTTTTGGAGGGAAAGTGGGCGTCTTGGGACTATCAAGTGAAATTACGTGATCACATTTTGTTGCACAACATTGGTCTCGACAACTTTTTTTACTTTAACTGGTTCAAACTTGGCCATTCCTTTGTGATCTTCCACAAAAATGACCGATCTTGGTAAGTTGATTTTTGTGCACCAAAACCGGCGATTCTTAATTGAAATTTGCTCTATCTACACTAGTCGAAGATCGTATCATCAGTGAAGAGTACAAGATATGGAAGAAAAATGTTCCATTTATGTACGATTACATGATGACAAGAGCGGCAGAATGGCCATCACCCACTGTACAGTGGCTTCCAGAAGTTGAAACTATTGAAAATCCCGACCAAACTCTTGGCGATTCAACGTTACAGCGAATTTTACTTGGAACTAATTCTCAAACTGAAGTAAATTATCTAGCTGTTGCATCTGTAATTTTGCCTGGTTATGCCGAACGCGAACAAAATGATCTATATCACATGAAAGCGGATGAATTTGGTGCTTTTTCTCTCTATCCAGGTAATTTTGAATATTAAACAGAATATTTCACATAACATATATTTTTTAGATAAATATATGTACGATTTCAAAATTCCCCATGATGGCATTGTTGAAACTGCTCGCTATATGCCACAGAATGCGAATATTATTGCCACTAAAAGTAATACTGACATGTTCATTTACGATATCACCGATTGTAAACAAATCGCTCAGTATGAAGATGATGGTAATGTTTTTTGTTGAGCTTATAAATTGAATTATAGTTGAATTTATATTTTCAGAACGAGAATGTGATCCTATTTATCAATTTAGAGGGCTAAATTCTCAGTCAGAACTTGTTTGGAACCCTGAAAAGGAAGGATTACTTTTAACTGGCTATAAAAAAGACCAAGTTGCGCTTTGGGATATCAATTCGCTGAATGGCAAGAAAAACTCTTCTAGTACTACTAAATCAATTAAACCCATGACAAGATTTTCTGGCCACACCAATTCTGTGACCGATGTTGCCTGGCATCAACTACATACGACGATTTTTGGTGCGGTCACTTCCGAAGGACAACTTGGGTTATGGGATATTCGTTCCTCAGATATTTCTCGTCCTAGCCACATGGTGGAAGCGCACAAATTCAGTATTAATTGTGTGGAATTTAATCCATTCTCGGAATATCTGCTGGCAACCTCATCCACTGATAGGTCAATTGCGCTATGGGATTTAAGAAATTTAAAGCTCAAACTTCATTCGATTCAAGTGCGAGAAGAACTATTCCATCGAATTCGATGGTCGCCTCATTATGCCAGTATCCTTGGTGCATGTAACAGTGATCGACGAGTATACTTGTTTGACTTGGACAGAATTTATGAAGAACAAACCCCCGACGATTCTGACGATGGTCCTCCATCTTTATTGTTCTCACATAATGGCCACACCTCACCAATCTATGATCTCGCATGGAATCCCAACGATGAATTGATGGTTTGTTCTGTTTCCGAGGATAATATTGTTCAATTCTGGCAAGTGGTAAGTTAATTCATTTTTAATGATTCAAAATCATTTCATGTTTTATATTATTAATAGATGAGCAAATTCTTAAGCCACGCAAAGTAACTATCTGACATGTTCAACTAATAAGGATCAACATGAACAAAAGAAAATGCCTTTAGGAACTTTTGAAATTTTGTAACTATTGTTTTATAAATTCAACTATTGATAATTCTCATTTTCATTGTATCACATACTATCTCTTCATTTACAAAATGCCCATTACAATCATTTATTCACCAATTTCCCTTCTCATCGATAACAACTATTTATATTTGAAACTTGTATTATTTGCTATTTGAATTTTATTATTTTTAATTAATATTATTTTGTCGATTTTATATTTATTATTGTCAATTTATAACATGCGTGGTCTATTGTATAAAATATTGTACATAGGCTGACTCAATAGCCAATTATAGTCGTCAACTCATTAGCGAAGCTAAACACCACAAAACCAAACGAAGCAAATATCCGGAAGGCAATATAAACAAGCGAGTTGCTATTTCAAACAGAGAAAAGAGATTAGGCTCAGTGAACACCCACTGTGAAATTAATTAAAAGAATTTAAATTTTAATGGAAAAAGTACATTTCCACACTAGGCGAAATGAGGATTAGATTTGGAAAGCTTTAAGTCTATAGGAAAAATCCAACTATCAAAAAAATTGACCAAAGCCAGTTGAGTTGTGAAAAAGTAAACAACATTTAAAGTTTATTTTGAATTCGATAAAATTGTTCAGAATCAGTTGTGCGTCATATAGCTAGTGTGCCCCTAATGCTCTACTGTTTGCACACGAACAACCATTCCGGCAATGCGGTAATGAAATGGTTGTGTCGAATCGATCTGTTTTGTGTGTATGAAGAAGCACACATGCCGAGAGTCCGTGAATATAGCTAACGAATGAGCAATGATTCAAAGACGCCGATTATTGCTACCGCACAGTCCGCTTTGCCCGGTCTGCCCAAACGGAACAGTCTCTTCATTACCAAGCAAGTCGGAGTGTCGAGTGGTGGTAGTGGCGAATGGCATTGAAAGGGTCTGGTGCAAGTACAGGACAGTGTCGCATTGCATCCTAGCCATATAAAAGCGATCTCGTATTGCCGATATGACCAAGTTTGATCGCACACAGAATCAATATCCTGTGCCATCAATCATGTTATGTAACACACAGGTTCGAGGCTCTTTTTGCTCGCTGGCCTGATAGTAGGTGGCGGATGGAGCTTCGTCTCTTATGAAATCTTAATTTGCGCGATGATGGACAATGAGTTCATACTTTTTTCTGGTAGCGACGCTTCTCTGTGCTGGAATCTCATTGGGATTGGAAAGTCAGCCAGGCAGTGGCACTGTTTGTCAGGTCGTAGTAGTGGTGCATATTGCAGTTGGTGGTGTTGTTTTGTAGAACCGCGCGTCTAGACAGTCAGATGATGAACCAGTAAAGAAGTGTTGTGCCGTGTTTGGTCGATTCTTGTGTTGTGATATCTCTCTCGAGTGGTTTGGTCGATTTGGTAGCTCCATTTCATTGCCGAATGCGTGCTCACAAATGACACAAACATTGGCCCTACTACTATAAGACAGACCAAGTCGACTCGTTTCAATAGAGTGAATTGCATTCCTGAAGTGAACGAATTCAGTGGCAAAGGCAGTCAGAAAAAGAAACTAAACTGGTTAAGTGACCATCTCAATTGTAGTCTTCTCTACTTCATCCTCATTTTCCGGTTCGTTCTGTTCGTGTTTGTGTTCTTGAACATTTGTCTTTGTGTGATTTATGTTTGTGCATCGCCTTTTGTAAAAGGCACGCTATTCGAAAGCGAAGGCAGCAAATTATTTCAAGTGTCCAGGCATCTCATTCCGAAGATTCCTTCAGTCAGTGGATTTCACCAAGCTATAAATCGTCCAGTGCATTTTATGCCTTTTTATTGGTTCATTATTTTCTGACCACAGAGCTAGTGTGGAACGAGTCGTTCCGAACGACGGGCAAACCGATCTCCTTGATATACACAAACAGAAGCAAGCAGAACAAACAAACAACAAAACTCACCGGAGATAATAATACAAACAGTGTGCAGGACAATTCTTCTCTTCTCACCTTCTCTCCCTCCCATTCGATCGTATCAATATATTCAATAATCGTTTTCTGTTGCCGGTTCATTCATTCGTTTGCTCATTTCAACCCACATCGTCGATCACACACGCAGAAATTATTAATTTTACCGCCTGAAAAGAAGTATCATTTCATCATCGATCGACGTCAATAGTGCACACAATTCAAAACGAACACACAGAAGATTGCCAACAGTAGTAGCAATTCCTCGAATCCAAAATGATTGCCATTTGATTGATTGATTGCTGCCTGCCTGTCCGGACGACCTTTGTGTTTGCGAGGATTGTATTTGTTATTGGATATCGATTCTCAAGTTTTCGTCACGTTTGCCCTTTCACGTATGTGATTGTTGTTTCATTGTGGCCAGATCGACAGTCAGTTGGCTATAAGTCAAGTCAATTCTAGTATCAAAACAATATAACAACCGCAAATCCAATCAAGAATCGCTTTCATTTGTTCATGTTTACCTTCAATAATTGACAAGCTAGTGTTCACAAAGAGCGTTATTATGAAGTAATTCGTAAAATTGCTCGTCGACATAAATGGCGCGTCAATTATGAAAATTGTTTTTGATTTGCAGCTTTAACATTGAATGTTATTTCATATATGAAGCAATAATCTACTAGGACAATATTTATTTATAATCTATTTATTGGGCCAATCAAACGCCTTTTTCGCAATTGAATCTTAATTCACTCATCGTCTCTCCGCACATCATCCTTATCTGATCAATTCTAAACCGCTCATTTTGTTTACATCAAGTACTCCTTTACTTTATCAACAAACGATAACATCGAGTTTTATTACCATCAATTCAATAGTTTAGAAAATCTCTATTGCCGACTACAATTTATACAATTGTGTAACAATTCAATTTCGGTAAGTTGTTCATTTATTTTATTATTTATATTTTATTATCAGGTCGTTTAATTATAGCTTTACTGCCAGTACTATTTCGTATATATAATAGTTATGGCTCAATAATTACTTGAGTAATAATTCCGTCAAGTTTATGTGAATGGGAAGTGTATTCTAAAAATGAACCAATCCAAAATAGAATGAATATGTCATATCACAGTTCGCCACAAGTTCGGTAACTTCATTAAATGTCATTTGTTTTGGCTTTGATCAGCATTAACAATAATAATCACAAAGGTGATCTACGTGATTGGTCGTAATGACAAATTGACATTGTCGCATTGTCGTACAGAAGTAGTGCAGCACTGAAGGCTCATTTTGTTTTTCTTACCTCCAACCATGCAATGCACAGTTCGAATTGAGTTTGTCTTGCCTTATTCTTTTCTTCGCCATTTTGCCTTTTCAGCATTCTCAAAAGCATATTTGAGCCTTTTTTGTCAGTTGGGGAATTATTCGAAGAATTTTGCCTTTTACGCAATTTGTCTTGTTTTTATGCATCTTGCATGCACATTTGGTCACGTCAGCTTTCTTACTTTGTTCATTCGATCGATTTTGTCGCATTGTCATTTTACAAATCAAGGTCAATGTACATCCATGTGGAATCGAATCGAATCGACCCAGAAATGAGTAATATGAGTTAAAAGTTTTCAACACACTGCAGCACTGTAATTAACAAGTTCACTCAAGAGGCCTGAATGTACATTGTACATGAATCGATGAGCCCGGACTAATTCTTCTTTTATATTAAAACATTCATGCTTTTCTTATTTTACTTTTTAATTAGTTTCGTCGGAAAGTTTTTCTTCGTTTAATTCCTTTAATTCGTGTATGTATGTGCGCGTGGGTAGAATACCTAATTAAGCATGGAGAATATTCTCAAGATCGGGAATGCATTTGTTTTATTAGAATATGTTTTGATTTGATTTTTCCGTTTCTTTCTATATTTCGATGTAATTGTTATTGCGATCATTAGTAGTCGTACTATTTAGTTTTATTTACTGAATCCACGGAATTTCAATTAGATGCAATGGAAAAAAGGTCGAAAAGTGGGAAATTAATTTCGTTGAATGGAAAACTTTTTGGCAATCGATTTGCCTTGAGTTTGATTGGCCAATAATGTCGACTGTTTGGATATTACGAACTTAATATTTCCCCATTATCTCGCAAGTTGTAAGTTTTAATTTACCAACAAATGGCCAAACAATAGCGTATTATATTAATGAGCCATAAAATGGCACTCATTTGCCTGAATTTGCCCAATTTGCAATGTTTGGTTCGTTTATTTGACCTATCCGGCAATTTCAATATTGTCTCGAATACGCACTCGCAGTATACTGCAATGTGTACACCTTTTCGGTGTAGAGTTACCTCTGGTAGAGTTACCCCGGTAAGGATGACTGTTATATTTAGTTTGATTGTGTACAAGCCAAATGTGTGACGATTATTATTATTATGAAATTGAGTGCATTGTCACCATCAACTACACTTGCATTTGTGCACTTGTGTTGCATTTGTGTTTCAGTAGTTCAACATGTTTGGTGTTTGGGCGCATTGTGCGTTCTCTCTCTTTTTTCGGTGTATGTCTGTGTTTAGTGGATTTAATTCGAGTCCAATCAAAACATTGCATGCAGTGTGGAGCGCATACAAAGTCTAATTGACTAAATCACTATAGCCGGCTGCAGTGAATCTCACTCGATTGAAATGATAAGCCACGTTCAAAGCTCTCCATCCCGTACATTAGCAAGCTAATCCGGTGATGGGCGAGAGTGTGCGATGGATGCAGTGATGTCGTGTCATCGGTAGAGCTCATCACCAGTGCAACAGTCCACCTACACCACTACCGTCATCATCATCGTATATTTGCCAAATGTAGACAGGACACCAGGCCAGGCCAGTTAGACACAATAACCGAACCAGCGAGTTGAAGAGCAGTGAGCGCCGCCGATAGTGAAACCAGCTACCGAATCGAGTCACAGTGATCCTCATTGGCAACGACACTTCATTACGGTTCGGTTCAATCTCGTCTCGATTGCTACTCACACACATTTCTTTCCCTCCAACTGACAGTATCGAGTCAATCGATCACTCAATCGATCAATTGTCGTCCTAATAGCGCCATTTGTCAGTCAGTTTGGTGTGTTTGACTTTAATTGTAGTTAATCTTAACTTTACTCAAAATTCCTTTCCACAAAAGCCTTGCCTTGTTCAACTTAAGATTGTTGTTGTTGTTGTTGTTGTTGCTTGTTCTGGTCGATCCGGTGTTGTTGTGTTGATTCCGCGCTTGAGCTTTACCCCGTCGACCGTTAGGTCCGATTGTAAGTACTTGAGATAACAAATGCACATCGTATCGAATGTTATTATTATCAATGAGTACTATGTAACTAACTGAGTGGTATTACTTATTATCACCACTCGAATCACTTATCATTACGACAAACTTATCAGCATTACCATCGTGTATCGTCTTTTCTCTCAACTGCAACATTAGTCAACTTTCAAGTTGACTTTTAGTCATATTTGAATACACTCTTGACGCTTTTAGTCTAGTGTTTATTTATTTCCGGTTGATTTAGTGGATCGGATTGCTTTGCTTTTGTTTATTGTTTGTTTTGATATACTGACAAGTTCTTAAAGTATTGTCACCCTTTGACGTTTGAATATTTCAATTGAAGTCTAATCTTGTTCTTAATTCTTTCTTATTGTTTTAGCAGATGTCATTCGAAGATAACGATTATACCTCGATCAATGTGGTACCTGTGGTCGAGTTGCCCGACAAGCTCCGCTTGCAAGATGATCGAGTGGAGCGCCTGTTGAGTGCGTACCAACGCAAATATTCCGCGGCACCACTTTTCATTGTCCGCGTGCCCGGTCGGGTCAATTTGATCGGCGAACATATCGACTACTGTGGCTATTCGGTCTTTCCCATGGCTTTACAGCAGAACATAATGATGGCGGTTGGGCCGGGCGATTCGGTTCCGATCCGAATGGCGAACACCGACACACAATATCCTGACGTGTCGATCGAGCTTTCCGACATTGAATTTCCCTCACAGATCAAGTGGTATCATTACTTTCTCTGTGGCTACAAGGGAGTAGTGGACAAGTATTGCGAGGGCGGACAATGTCCGCCGTTCAATGTGATGGTTGACGGAAACATTCCAGCAGGCTCTGGTCTTTCAAGCTCATCCGCCATGGTAGTTGCTTCAGCGATGTCCACTCTCATCTCATATTACCAATCACTCTGTAAGTTGGCCATCTACAATTTATGCAGTCTAATTTAATTGTTTTTCATTTCAGTCAAAATTTCTACACCAATTCCCAAATTAGAGATCGCTCTGTTGTGTATCAGATGTGAACGTTACATTGGAACTGATGGTGGCGGAATGGACCAAGCGATCGCAATTCTTGCAGAGGAAGGTTCCGCCAAGATCATTGACTTTATTCCCACATTGAACGCGACCAATGTGCAATTACCCTCAGGTGTATGTTTCTACGTGGCCCACAGTGGGGTGTCCATGCACAAGGCAGCCACCTCTCATTACAACACTCGGGTAGCAGAAACAAAAATGGCAGCGGCAGTGATTGCCAAACGGCTAAAGATTGCCGGATACAAACTAGGAGATCAACTGTGGGTGGTACAGCAGGCTAGTGCCATTCCAGTCGCTGAGATGGGCGACCAACTGGTGAACATATTCGACGTTGACAAGGAGTCATATAGCAAAGCTGACATTTGCACCATTCTCGGTGAGCAATTCAAAGTAATCGTATCGTTATCTTATCTCTGAGCACTTCTGTAGGTATCGAAGAGGATGAATTAGAGAAAATCTTCCTGTCTCGGCTCACTGAGCCTGCCGAAGAGTTCAAATTGTTCCAACGAGCCAAGCACGTATATGAAGAAGCCTTCCGAGTGCAGGAGTTCCGAAAGATATGTGAAAGCACCAAAGATGTCGAGCGTTTGGGCCAATTGATGATTGAGTCACACGAGAGTTGTCGAGACCTGTACGAATGTTCTCATCCCAAACTGGACGAACTGGTGCATATTGCACTAGAAGCAGGTGCAATTGGCTCTCGATTGACCGGGGCAGGCTGGGGTGGTTGTACGGTCAGCCTGGTGTACGAGGACGGAGTGGAGGAATTCGAAGAAGCCATGTCAAAGCAGAGCAAATTCCTGTGCCGCAGTGGGCCAAGCGGTGGAGCTGTGATTTATCAGGTCTAATTGTAACATTCGATTGAACAGAATGTAAACGACTGTAAACATGTCCAGTTAGGGACTGGTGTCCTTCCCACTGGAATAGCAACATCAACAAGTGGTCCAAGCCATAACCAAGCCCTCAAATAACTGTTAATTAACCAATCAATTGCTAATTCTATTCTATTAATTTCTTTCCCAATTTAATTATTATTATTTTTGTACTTTCCATTGCGGTCTTTTTATTTTGATAAATTGCAATATTTTACTTGATTGCTTGGGGATAACTCTTCCAAGTTCAACTTTGCTTTAGTTAATTTATTTATAATTTATAACTTCAATTTATGAACTCATTGAATCAATCAATTCAATGAACCTGTACAATCCAATGCAATTTGACAATAATTATCAAATAATTTGATTGATAATTTAACTCATTGACGAGAATTAATTTTCTATTGAGGTATTGAGCAGTGAATAATAATGAATTGGCATTCATAGTTCAGCCACTGTTTCACTATTGAACAAGCAATTGAATCCATATGTAAGGTAACAGTAAAGTTGTCATTTGACGATATACTAGCCGTCAAAACAAAATTCACTGTGTTTAGAAATTGATGTAATGCGACTATACTTTTCTTCAATAGTTCGACATTATTTTGGTCACAAGATGGCACTACATGCGCACTCAAACTAATTACTCAAAATTAATCCACCTGTTCGATTGTTTATTTCCCAATAAAGATAGTGTTAACGTTAGATGAATGTAATAAATATCTCAATTTAATAATAAAATCATCAATACAGTTCAGATCATTAAACAAAATCTATAATTAAGGATCAATGCACTTGAATGTGTCTGCATGCATTTAGATGTACATTGATAGGTTCATTGTGTGTAGTATGTGGGTGTGTAGAGAAGTAGTGAATAATATAATCTATATATACGAAAAGAACGTGTGAAAATAATTGTTTCAATTGGTAGTCGATTGGTTTAAAAGCAAAGGAAAGGTGTGTGGTGTCTGTGGAAGTATTTGCATGTAATGTGATGCGCACAGCTGATCTAGATCAAAGCATGGCGAATAATGCGCGCGCTCAGTGGAAATGAAGGCCAATCGGTAGAGCAAGAGCATTCATTGCCAATTGATTGGTTGACATTAGGCCTCGACAATGTCGGGTACTGGTTCCACCGTGCCATTGGTACCGTTCTCAACGGGCAATCCATTACCGTTAACTTGTGACTCAGCAGCCGCGTTTTTCGCTTTAATTTCCGCAGCTGGATCAGCCTGAGATTCTTCGGTGGTGGAATTCTGTTCAGGTTCGGGAGTTGGAGCAATTGGTTCAGCAGCCGCTGGTTGCTCCTCAGTGGGACCGTTCTTCGATTCAGTTGCAGGTGCCTCTTCCGATTGCACAGGCGCGGCTGTCTCAACAGGTGCTGCGGCTGGTTCGGCTTGCGCTTGTTCAGAAGTCGCAGATTCTCCTTCTACTAATAAATAAAGAAAGTTAGTTTTAAAAATGATCAAAATCGATACAAACCTTGATTCGCTTGGGAGGACTCAACAACGGCTTCCTCTACTGGAGCATCGGCAGCAGGAGCAGGTGTTTCGCTAGAAGCTTCTGATGCAGGCTCAGGCGCACTTTCGCTGGCTTCTGGTTTAGCTTCTTCTTGTGGCTGAGATTCGGGTTCTTGCTTTTGTTCCTCAACAACCGTTTCAGTAGCAACTGGTTCTTGTGGCTGCGTCTGTTCTGGTTCTTTTGTAGACTCAACGGCTGGTGAAGCTTCAGCAGCTGGAGTTTCTTGAGTGGTTTCTTCGACAGCTGGAGTTGGCTCAGCTGGTTTCTCAGGTTCCGCAGCTGGTTGCTCTGTGACTTCGACTGGAGCAGATTCAACTTGACTAGCAGGCGAAGTGGCTGGAGCCTCTGCAACTGGTTCAGCTTGTGGTTCGGCTTCTGTAGCTGGTGCTGATTGGTTCTCCTCAACTTTTGCAGCTTCAACAACTGGCTCGGCAACTGGAGTTGGTTCGGGTTCTGGAACTGCTTCTGATTCTTTGACAGCTTCAGGTTCTGGAACTGCTTCAGAAACGGGTTCGGGCTCCTTTACAGGTTCTGGAACACTTTCGACTGGTGCGGCTTCTGTGGCTTTAACCTCTTCCACTACTGCAGCAACTGGTTCAGGTTCTGCAGGAGCAGGGGTAGTTTGGCTTTCCTCAACCTTGGCTGCTTCAACTGGGGCTTCAGCAGCAGGAGTTGGTTCGGGTTGCGTTTCCTCCTTCACAGGTTCTGCGGTTGGTTCAGTTGAAGCTGCAACTGCAGTTGCGGCTACAGCAGTTGCGGTAGCTGCTGTCACAGCAGCCACTGCGGCAGCCTCAACCGAGGTTCCGTTCGCTTCAGCAACGGTTTCAGGAACAGCAGCAGTGCCATTGCTGGGCTTTTCGGCACTCTAAAATGAGGAAGACACAAAGAATAATACAAAAGTCAGTGAGGAACAAAACAATTTGGAACACGAATCAAATGAGTGAGCCTAAAAGTGGCGTACCATTTTGAGAGTTAAAGGTAAATCACAGTGGGACAAAAGACACAAAATGTGCACAAAGACGACACCGAGTAAATGTAGGCGTCTGGAGTGAAGCAAGTGGTAAAATGAGATCACAAGTGAAGTTGAACTTGTGATCGAGCTAACAAGTGAGCAAGTGAAGACCTCGACACCGAGACAAGACAGAAGACAAGTGCACAAGAGCTGTGAGGAAGCTCTTCTCTAGGAAGACACTGAGCGAGTGAGTGTGCACCCAATTTGGCAAGAAGGATTTATATCCTGCGGAGGCATCTCTCCCGAAATGACGACGATCATCATTGTCAAGATACAGAAAGATGAAACAACAACAAAGCCAGAGCAGTTCGAAGCAAGCCACAACAAGAGAGTATCTGCGCGGTGGTGCCACCGCCGCCACAACTCCCGACAAACATATTAGACACAGCCAGGCACAATCGTAAATTTGCAACTGGGCCAGCCTCTGTGTGACTCGAAGACTCATAAAGTGAGCTACTGGCAGCACTGAGCCCACACCATGGCACCACACCACTGCAACAAATAACCGTACAAAGTCACCCGTTAGTTAGAGTTAATCATAATCGGAGTGACTCATCGCAAACAAGAGCGAAACCAGCAGACCACTGCCACAGCACTAATCATGATCACCATTCGAAGGGTTAATTCGATCGGCTTCCGTTCGACGTAACACGACACTCACGACCACCGCCTTGGAAACAGCAAAACTGTAATAGGCGGAGGATTCAATGATGACCAGCTTGCTAGCAACTCACAACTGACACAAGCCATTGCCACACTGGTCATTTGTGGTGGTGATGGATCCGTTCCAGAAGAGGGCTTTGACCCACCTCCCTAGCTCACGCACGCACATTTGCATTCACAAGTGGTGTCAGTCTGTCTAGACAGTTGTGTCGGTAGCCATTTTGTTCGGTTCGCCAGTGACTGGGGAAGAATGGTGACTGGTAATCTGTAGCAATTCTCACAACTCGGTCTAGACACAAGACCACAAAGCAGTACACAATTAGCGCTAATAATCGTAACAAATATTGCACTAATATGGTGCCAGGCAAATGCACCAATAGGCAACCAACCGACTGGCCACAGCTAACCGAGCACATCTAATAGTCTCTAATTTAGAGTAGTCAACTATTTTTGGCTAGTTCAACGCTGAGCACACTAATGAATTTAATTAATTGACCTTTGACTGAGTGAACCTTAAAGTAGCCAACTTACTCAATTCGAGTGAGTGAGTAGTTGTGTTCAGTTAATTAGCTGGCCACAACACTAAAGGCGACGGGAAGAATTCATTTCCTCAATTAGAGCACGTTAAGCAAACACAAATGTGGCAACAAGTCGGCGGCCAGACAGAATCCAAAACAGAACCAACCCTCCTCAGCAGCTCTAACTCAGTCGTCAACTCGGCCACAACTGACAACAAGCTAGCACACGCCCAAAAGCGCCAAACATGATTCACGAGCCTTAAATTGGTCAATTTGGCAATTCGGTAATAAACCGCGCCTAACTAGGAGAAAAGGCCGCTAATACAGAAATGCAATTAGTGCCGCTAATTAATTAGTTCGAGGTGTACGCATTAAGTTAATTGCCGGCAACTAACTCGTTCGCAAATGAAACGGTTGTTACACCAGCTTAGGGCCGGACTCGACACAGATCATCCTCGCCGGTCGCGTTAGCAAATTGTACACTAGGGCAAGAACAAATATGGCGCAAACATGGTGTTGTGCACGTAGTCATCTTCACCACAGTAAATCTAATCTGTCAAATGTGTCTGATCTGTCTTAATGACGATTAATCGAGTTACAACAACACTCATACACTGCAATGCACTGCCGCCATTGCAGAGACTACAAATATCACGCTTTTTGTTGTTGTTGCTATTTTCCAAGCGATTCACAAAATCAATCCGATCCTCACTGGAGCAGTCACAACACAGTGCGAGACAACACAGACACACATTGGACAGACAGGTACAATCAAAATACAGCAAAGTGCCCAAGCGAAGCGAGTCAAATTAATTTGGCAACTCATGTTCACACACCACTCAACACATGTCCATTTTAATACATTAATGCAATGGATTGCCACAAATAGATCCACTGTACAAACAGACATGTCAATACACAGTCAATATTCATATTCAAATGTAGATCACACTTGACAAGTCAGACCAGACAGACACACACAGAGACAAGTATTCACTTTTCGCACTTTGATCGCCGAGACGCTTCCTCTGCGCCCAGACCGATCGGCGAAGATGGCCACCGTCGGCACTGTAGACACAATAAATAAATTATGTAAAGTAAATTATAATTGGCCAGCAAAATCAATATACTAGTGTGACTAGTGTGTGTGTGTTCAGAAGTCATGTCTGAGCAATCCATAAATGGCAAAATGTTGCCAATTGGCCAGAGATATAAATAGTGCAGTAAACTAGAAAAGACAGCAGCAGCGGTGATGGTGCCGGCTTGAGACAAACCAGCAAAAACTACATCGAAATCAAGTTTGTCGTGCTAACTGTATTAATGGACGGTCACTTTGATTAAAATGATCCAAATTACACACCTAAGTGACTTTGTGTGCGCGCGCGTAAAGCAGAGAAATAAAGAGGCATAAAGAGATGTTCGACTAACCTTAATGGTGGAAAATTTGGCCGCAGACGAGACCGAACGATTCTTCTTTCCCTTTTTCTTGCCTCCGTCGGCGGGCAAAGTTGCTGTGCCGGACACTGCCGATTCGCCAGCAGGCTTGTCCTTTTCCGAAAAGCTGTAAGAACGATGACGACGACGACGTTTACCCAACGCTTGACCCATGGTGGTGAATTATACTTGGTGCGATATTATATGGTCTAGTGGTGATGATCACGTGTGGCGATGGTAGTGAAAGTTGTTCGAGAATCTAAGGGAAAGACAAAACAAACTGTCAGTAAAGTGTCCGAATGCAAGAAGTGCGCAAAAAGATCGTTTAGTGATGCTTCGAGCCATCAATCACTTTACTAACTAATTCACAACAGACCAAGTCATCGACAAAGTCAGCAACACAAAACACACAGTCTGACTCAACACTAACAAGAGGCAATTTGCATGCCTACAAACATCTGAACCGGGCATTCCTCTCATTCCACCAAACTAGCATCCACACACAACATTCAATCAATGCAATACACCAATACAGTAGAAAGTAGTGGTCGATTCGGTGGCAGTCTTCTATTTCCATTAGCTAATTGAAACCACCATTAATTGACAACAAACAGTGCACAGTCATTGAATTAGCTCAATTTTCCACAGAATAAAAAAGCGAAAATGCAATTCGAGACAAATCCACTCGATTGCTCACTGTGCAGTTAATTAGAATGCGCACGTCTCGGATTTAATTATACAAAATGGACATTGAGTTAGACTAAACAAATTACCCAACCATTCGTAATAATTAATTGAATTCGCATTCCCAAAGTGCAAATTAAAAACAAAACAAAACTCGATTCTATATCTCAAATTCAAGTACATATGAAAACAAATATAGCTCACACTAGTGCATATTCATCATCATCATGATAGCGGCCGTCATCAGGAAAGAAAATCAAGAACTGTGCAAATAGAGCAAACAAAACGGTACGCACACATTGGTGCACTTGGCGGCAATTAAAGAACTATTGACAAGAGAAGTGTCTACGATATGGCAACAGACAACACAACTCGGGCAACAAAAAAAACATCAAGTAAAACGCCAAAAAAGTCATAAGACCAGATCTAAACTAAAGTCGACTCGCGTGCGTTTGTTTACATGGATTGGCACATCTCGCTCGTTGCTTGGTCTCGGTTAACTTCACTCCACACACAGGCGAACAACACAAAAGGATCGTTTTGTGATAAATCTACACCGAAACGATGATGATTGCACGGAAGGATAAAACCAGCGAAACGTCATGAAAATGTCATATGGGATTTTAATCTCTCTTTCCGCCTCTCTCTCCATTCGTTTTCGAGTAGTGCCTAGCTTCGGTAATATGGTAACCTAAATATATAATGTCATTACTCAGTGTTTGTACATTCATGAAATATTGCCATACAGTCATGCATCGCTTCAAATATAATGTACATTCGAATATTCCTCTAAAGAGTTGATCCACAAGCGCAACAAGCAAAGAATAAAAACAAACAAGTCAATCACAAATGAAATTGATCGTGCCAATCAAGGTTGGCAGAGCCCGCCACTCAAGTGGCTCCATCGATTGATCGCCAATTGCAATCACCAGACAGTCAAAAGTAAGCACGAAATTTGAAATCGAATAAATTGCGCGCCAATTACTTGCAACTACCACTGCTCAAATGGAATGACATTTCAAATTGTTTACATTATACAATAAATCTATTAACAATCATTTCCGTTTGGTACAATGTGCACAATGTGTTTGCGCAATGTGTGTGCAGCAGTTTGTGTGTTGTTTGGGTTTGATTGAGATTTTTCGAGCTAGTAAACGCAACAAAATTGCACTCAACCACACAAGACCAGAGCAAATAACTGCCAAGACACAGAAAAACGAACCTAAAGTGAATTAACCGTTCCTCGGTTCGGCTATAATTAGTCGAAGGCACACACACACATCCAAGGCAAAACATACAAACGGCCTGTCGTCGTTGCCGTACTAAATTCAAGGCCACACACATCAAACATAACATCCACACACGAACACACACAAAACAGATGATAGAATCGAGTGATGGTTAAAGTGTGAAAAATTTAACGGCAATGCAATACACATATATAAAAGTTGGTCTTGAGATGCACCGAAATGCAAGTCAAGTGACACGCTTTACTGCCCCCTGTGCCATCATCAGCATCCTTCAGTCATATGCACTCTGTCTGTTGTACTCAATAAATCTACTTTGGGTTGCCTGCTGGTTGTAATTAGCAAAAAATTAGTTTTATAAACAAACGCTAAAACGACAACACCCACGCACAAACACACCAAAAGTCTAACACTCACACAACTATCAACGGAATTTAAGCCAATCAAATAAAAAATTAATTCCGCATTATCGACAAGAATCTCTAGACGAGAATGTACAGAATGTTGTTCGATTGAGCAATTCGAAGCAACCCTTCAACAAGACTCGAATTGAATGTGTCACAATGGCTCATGATCACACAAACTAGATTTAAACTAGGCTACGAGGATTCCTCAACGTACAAAGTAACGGAAAAAACAAAATCAACACATAAATGAACGAACACAACTTGGCAAGTACGAGACATACAAGAGCGAATTCTAAAGTGTGCATTCGTTGATTGGATTGACTGATTACAAACAGTAACAAAAGGGTGAATTACAACACAGCTGTTTGTGTATCATTCAAATTGACTTGTATGCTACTTTCAACACGTATCGAAACGAAAAGTACAGGACAGTGCTTTGTGGCTCGAGTTATCTGCAAAAATAAACAATAATGAATATAAATGTCAAATAGCAACGTTATTTATGAAATGCCTCCTCCCGATTATCTTGTAACTCTTTCGCGTAAAAAGCAATAACGATAAGTCTGAGTGAACGTACAAATTCCAAAGCAAACATTGAGATATAGATAAACGCAAGCAATTGCAAGCGAGAGACTGTTTTTAATCTCCTCTAATGACTATACTTGAAAGCAGTAAAACTTGTGCGAAATATCTTCGCAATTAATTACACGAATGTCAATTAGCAACAAAAGTAGCAAGTAGTCTCGGTAACGAGTCTTCTTCTCAGTTTGTGTCTCTTTTCCTGATTTGCCGCCATGACAACGATGACGACCATCATATGATCATGATGGCACCAAGCGGGACACCCTGTATACAGAGTGTTGTACAAGACACGACACGTATGTGTCAGGCAAGTGAATGTGTTTCTATGTCGAGGTGATGCACACACATCATACAACAACAAAGTGAAAATGTTCGTCGTAGTCGTCTGTTGTCGTCGTTGGTGGCGGCGGCAATCTTTGCTATTAGTTCATCACGTAGAGTCATCATCACAACACATAGTTGACATACATACATACATACATACATACATACATTCGCTACTACACAACCACCCTCCCGAAGGAAGGTGGACCTGGCCGAGCCCAGTTACAGGCCAGGTTTTTGCCACGTGGCGTCGTGTAGGGCGCTCAAAGAGCCATCGGGTAACGGGCAAGTGGCCAGCTCACCGCAGAGGACCGAGGTCACTCTCCCTGTGTATGTATGGTGTCCAGCCATGGTTGGTGGGGAAACCGGAGTACCCGGAGGAAACCACCACAACTCGGGCTCCGACTGGTAGAAACTCACTTGCGTCAACTAACATGTCGAACTGCAGTGGTGAGTAGTGGGTTGGACAAGTTAACAACCCCACAATCCCGAGGTCCTCAGCGAGTCGGGGGCATGCCGAAGCACCGATGACTGGCTCAATCATCGTCAAGACCAGTGTAGCGGACGATCTAAATTCGAAAGAAATTGAAAGTAGAAGTCGCCACACTGGGACTCGAACCCACGATCCACCTAGAACAGGGCAACAGCCTAAGCCGCTGAGCCACAGCCGCTGTTCCACATAGTTGACATTCCCAAGCAATCGAACAGCACACAAAAAAAAACACCAAAACTAAAAGTCCATCTATTTATGACCAATTGGTTCACTTGTCAGTAATGATCGAATCAGATTCGGTCTTGCATGGACACAAACACATCAACATGGCAGTGGGACATGGGCGCGAGCTCACATTTCCTGGTTACCATCGCCATTGGACACTGCAGTGCACACACCAGCAAATGTCATGTTATATGCATGTGAATATAATTCAAGTTCATCGACTTAAAGTACGCGAGCCAATTTCTCGATCAAGTCCAGACAGGTTGATTATTACTGCTCATTGCATTGCGTCGACTTTTGTTAGTGTATTTGCTCGCCTCTCACACACACACACTCACAAGGCGTCTCTGGGCGCCCCATTCTTGTTACAAAGCAAAAGAAGCGACAGCAGCCAGCAGGTGCCAAACCATTTAACACGAGAAAGGTAAATTCAAAATTTATGCTAATGACACAAGTTGGAAGATAGAGAGCAAAAGGAGAAGAAACGAAATGTGACTGAATGGACAACCAAATAGCACAAGTGACTGTAGCCTGCATTAAGAAATGGACTCATTGCGAGGTAGCTCAACTCGACTCGCAGTCCATTAAGTGAGTGACATCATCATTGAATGAATCATTAAATCGCGTCCAGATGTGTGTCCAAAGTGTTATATAAACGATGCACACACACAATGTACAGATGTACACTGAAACGGAGGGCAGCAAGAAGAGAGCAATTCAAAAACCATTTGTCCAATAATTAAATCGAACAACACTAGTAGTAGCAGACTCAACTCTTCAGGTACAAACCAATCAACTACCACAAATCCAATAAGAATACACCTCCGGGGGTTCACCTCAGGTATAATCAAACACAATAATCAATCAATAATCACGCACCAATTGCACATTCACTCACTCGCACTTAATCGAGTAACGCCTAGTGTGTGATTAAAAGATTAAAGTTCAAAACAATCAGAAGCAATTGCTTAACACACACAGAATCAATCATAAACGGTTGACACTTTCAATTGCAATATTTGGGAGGTAAAAATTAGCAAAACAAACGAGAATTTATATTCAACTAAAGCCTCGTCCCCTCTTTCGATTGCATCAATAAATAAAACTAAACAATATGATTTCCATCAATTTCATATTTTTACCCAACATTTCCAAATAAAAATCTATTCTGTCAGTGCTTATTTCATGCTTAACGAGGCAAATTTATGACCAAGATCAATGGAAAAATACACAACATCGGTCACACCAAGTTGGAGAAGACCACCTTCTTGATTTTCAATTAGCCTTCCAACCTGCTTGGCAAGTTGCATCGGACATGTACATCAAGAATCACGTCATTTTGTTGTTATATTATAATAATAAATAGCCAATTTACCGCTCAATCGGGAAGTCACCACCATCAATCGATTGCATAACATATAAGCCAATTCAGCCATGGCCAAAAACTCAAGATCAAGGTTTGGTGCAAGCATGGCAACAAATAGTGGAAAATTACTGAATTCAAACACTCAATTCTCACGCAAAATTGGATCTTTCCATTGCGAGTAGTACATCTGAGTGAATCAGAATAAAACTAAACAAAGCCACATCACACAAACACAAGCACATGGAAATGTACAGCTTTGATTGAGCACATCACGGTTGGCATTATTGGACTGCGAGCACATCCTTCAATTAAACGGCGTCGATAATGCAATTAAGTGTGTTGCTTGAGCGCTATTATAACATTTCAATCATGTGATACAAAGTGAACAAATGGACAACAGACAGACACTTGTTGCACTTGTTGTGCCATCAATGTAATGCCATCACAGCACATCATTATCATCATATCCAACAACAAAATGCACTCACCCAGTGTGCGCCTAGAGTGTGTCAGAATGGTCCCGTGAGGAGTATAGCGGCCTGTTGTTCATGTGATTAATTGCACTCGCAATATACAGAGAGGAACAAACAAAAATCAAAACAAAACAAAAACATTCACTTTGTGCTTGGCCCGAGCCGAGACTTGTCGAGTGGACACAAAGCAAACCGTCCAGTGGATGTGTGTCTCGAGTCACACAATCGAAATCAATCACCAGCATCAGCATCACCATCGTGCTAATCGATTGAATACGCGCAAGGAAGGAACCGTTCTCTCGTGATTGGTCACACACTTGCATCGTTTTGGTCAGTGTGTTCAACAAATAGCTCAACACCATCTACACGCCCATCTAAAACCTAATTAAACACTTTCTTTTACTAAACATTTTTCACAAATTCACATTGAGTAGCGACACTTTCGATCTTTCCTTCTCCCATGTCGAATGGAAAGCTAAACAAAGTGTGCAATACAGGCGCGCACGTGAAAGTCACATTTTACATTTGTGAATGTGTGTGAAATTGCAATATTTGCAAAGGGATAAAAAGATACAAAAGAAAATAAAGATTTTGATAAAAAATAATAATAAAAGAGACCAAACCCAAACTAAACGCTAAAAAAGGAGAAGAGATGTGCCACAGTGCAATTCATCATAAGTGAGTGCACAAACACAATCGAAATGCACCAAACAGAAGGCAGCTCAATTCATAACAAGACAAGTGGCAAAAATCACAAGTGGAATCAATCTTGTGTGAGAGCAAATAAGCGAAATAATTGGCCAACTTCACGAACAGTTCGGCGCCATCTATCTTGTGTGAACACAAAGACTCAATGAGAGAAAAGACAAGAGAAAAGCAAGAAATGCTGACAAGGCGCCAAGTGACAAATGGAGTGCAATTGTGAGGGTGAGTGAGTGCCTTTGCTATTCAAGTGTCACACATTAGACATCATTTGCATTTGCAGCACAGCAACATAAAACATGCAAACGACCAAATTGTGGGCGCACTCACTCGCCGAGTATATCAAATCGAAGTAAACCAAGCCAAGCGGTACAGAGTGACAAGACTAAAGTGCACAGAAGTGCAATCATCATGGCCGCACCATTACACACTGGACCGTCATTGCAACCCCTCAACCTAACCACAACACACAACATTATAAAGTAATTCGTCGAAATGAATCACCCAATAAAGTGATTGCGACATGCCACGCCGATTGCAATTAGCCTCTGGAGACTCAAATAACTCACAATTGCAGGCGAATGATGCATCGCCACTGCAGTGTAGTACCGAAAGCACATTACTAACAAGAATAGGCGATTAACATGAAGCTCAATATTGCGCTCGATTGCAGTGGCCAAACCAGCAACCAAGCAAACGATCAAACTGACTGACAATTGCCGAGAAGTGCACAGTACACAGTACAGTTTTAGGTTTAATATGCATAAAATAATATCAGACTAGAGTGAAATTCGGTACAAATCAAAAGGGAGCGTGTAAAATGCAGACGGTACAGATAAACGGGGAAATGATAGACAGGGTAGGGTTAACAACCCGATATGGGAAAACCAGGTGATAGACCGAAGGAAGCACAGAGCACAGCAAGATGAGGCCAATTGCTCGAATTTATGATAGACTGTGTGAGGAAAGTACCGATTAATGAAGGCAATAAAGACTGCACTACAGACAAGTTAACGGTCTACTATCAAATGCAGACTGGCCGTATGCAAATTCTTATTTTCCTCCACGCGTACTGATTAGTAAACATATTTTCACAACCATAGGCTAATTTGACACGAACCTTCTAAATTAGAAAGCATTTGAAAGATACATGCAACACTGTTCACCGAATTGGACTGATGGGCCTTGCAGATGGCCAGTATGTCAATACAAGCGTGATGAATGGGTCAAACCCCCGAGATGGAGATAGTCATCCGTCGTACGCTATGGTTCACTTCGAGAGAGGCTAATTTGGTTAGACAAGAGAACGAGTGAAGAAGCGTGCTCGACCAAGCAGAACACTTCCTCGAGACGGCGACGTCTGTTCGTTCGTTTGGTAGGGCGGCACTGGTGCACCGAGTATGAGTCACCAAAGGGTTGTCGGCCAAGTGATCACTTCTGTCTGGTCTCATTCAAACAAATGCAATTGAAAAGGCAATTGCACTCTTTCGGTGTGTCCCTCTTCGCAGCACACCTTAACGAGGTTAATTTAGTCAGAATCGACCGAGAAAAGACAACAAAGGTGTCTCGCTATGGCGACATCGTGTGGACTACGTGATGCGCCAAATAGAGAAAGAGATGATCATCATATGCAGATAATGATGAACAACTATGGAATGAAGAGATGACGCCCGGTGCCATAAATTACCTGGAGATCGAGACAGCACACTAAAACAAAACAAAACAAACATGCATGCAAGCATCTCGGTGTGCTCGCCAAGTATGTGTGACTATTTGTGCAGGCGTCAACTAGTGGTTTAGATGATTTAGGTGAATTCGACTTGGAAGCCCAAGCTAAAGCAGCATACCAACCAAGCAAGCACCGAATATAAATTCCCAAATGCGATTACGTAGCTCACTTTCAACAAACCACAAAACGAGATTCTTAAATTTCAAACTAAACACATCGACATTGGCATCTTTATGACAGAGCTTAAAGCCGCAAAACAGTCATAAGTCAACCAAAGCCACTTAGCCAAAATATAAAACTACACTACACAGTGTGAGTGTGAGCATGAATGTCAAATAAAATTAAATCTTATCAGGGAAAGAAAATTTCGGTAAAAGAAACGATCGGCTCGGAGAGAGGCGGCCAGTGCAAGCGTAAACAACTATACATAGTATTTGCCTCATAGTCAATCAGTGGGAGTCACATCTCGAGGTATCGCATCAAAACAAGGGATGCTCACAAAAAACGCTCGTTTCGAACAGACATAAATGGATCCTTATGGAAAATCTAGATTACAAAGTCGAGGTTATCCCCCAGATACACAACACAAACAAGTGGGAGTCGCGCGCGAACAAGTTCGAACAGGACAATTGACCTGCCTGGGAAAAGATCCTTAGAGATACAAATACACACAAACAAGCAATTGCATTCACGCAACAACCGACAAAGGAAGTGTGGTGTGCAGTGTGCACAAGTCACTAAACTTAGGTTAAAAGGTCCCAAAACAAAAAGGGACACAAAAGAACCGGAACTCAATTAGCCAATCAACCAGCCAATCGATCGGAAGTGAACAAATTGGCAAGTGAAAATAAAATAAAATAAAAGACAAAGAGGACAAAAAACGAAGCCAAGTTCAAAGACAAGAAGACTACAACTAAACGCAAACATTCGATCCACTGAGAGCAATCAAATTGAGAGCACAAAAGTAAACACAAACACACGCACACACATTTATCAGAAAGAGACATTGCGAAGAGAGCAAAAGAAATAATCGACGAAATATGTCGATCAACGATATTGCACACAGATATTGCTCAGAACAGGCATTGATCACACACAGAGAGTGAGTGTGAATACATCAAGTGATACATCAAAGTGAACGAGGCTAAATATAATATCAACACAAACACACACTCAACAATCAGTCCACACAGTGGTGAGATATCAACACGGGCACCAATGAGATAAACACAACAGCCAACGCGCTTGATTAGGCAGTCAAATTTGGATTGAGACCAAACGAGCGAACGACGACGACGACAAATAGACAATGTGGCGAACACAGTGTGAACATGATCTAGAAAGAATTCAACAATTATTATAATTCAACACTACTAATTCAAAATAGTTACACTGTTGCCTAATAGTACAAGTTGAGGAATTTGAGGAATCTGAGAAAGGAGTAGATCGAGAGAGGAATGATCGTAAAGGTGCCAGAGCATGAGTCTGAGGCGAGACAAACAGATGGAAGCAATGCCAGACACAATAAATCAATCAATCGTCACCCACGCACACACATTATCAGGTCGATTGATTTACAAGTTTCGAAACACAATGGAAGAATCGATTCACACTGCAAAAACCTTCGAATGAGCAAAAACCCGTCATACAATTGGCCATTGTTCCTAATGTTTGTGTGCCTGCCAGACGTAACGGGCATCAACAGCAACATCAACACGGTCTGTCTCACTCAAAGTATATTGTCCTCCATATGGACTGACAGAACTGAACCAAACAGTCAACGGTAATTCAAGACAGGTGCCATTGACGAAAGGACGCGACGCGCGATAAACTTTCGACAATAATCTAATAACGAGGTTAATTACACGGCGCCGACCTAACTGAAGAAACCAACGACGGATGAAACGCGAACAGGCAGACAAGCCAAAAGAGAACAATAGCAAGAAGCAACAAATGAAGATATACGGCAAATAATTACCAAATCGTGAATGGATGACCACCAAATGGGTTACTAAATGGAGCACAAGACAAATAGGGCGCATACTGTGCGGTGGTGATCTCGATTCCGGGGATGGTCCTTACATGCACACGGACAACACGCGAACAGAACTGAGATTGCTAAAAATGGAAACTCCACCAGAGCAAAGAATAATCAATCTCGCCGGTCATTATCAATTCGACTACATCGACTACATGATGGCACCTACGTAAATCAGGCCCGATCAATCAATGTCCATTACACCCAAAAGTGTAGCGCCAGTGGACATGGTGCACCACCGAAAGAGCGCCCTTAGAGGATGTATCGTATGATAATTAAACAATCTAAACAAAATTTAATTTGAGAAAATATATAAATTAAGGGAATATAAATTAAGCACTCGTGTGAGCACCTTGAAAGTACTCAAGGAAGTTGCATACTTCAGGCTCAATTGAGTGGTGATTTGTGGTGCGCGATGTGATCGAGCCAATGAGAGAAATGTTTGGAAACAAATTGCATTCGTGAGTGTGGACATTTGCATTTCACAATCAACAAAATAACATTCACATACCTGGGAGGCAAGGAGTGCACTGCACAGAATGTGCTAGTTAGCGTGTTACTGTGAACTCTTGCTGGTGGGGGACACAATGATGCTGTTGGACATAACAAGGTGATTCGGACACAAAAGCCAAAACTTCTTTTTTGGGGAGAACATGCACGTTCGATTGAGTTATCAACAAGAACAAAACTGATTTGGCTTTGTGCACACAATGCCGACTGAAAGGACTATGACTCAGGCACATTGACTCACTTGCTACTAGCAAACGAAGTGATCAAGGGGAGAGTGCGGCTCGCATTTCACATGTGAGCAAGCTAATTATATCAAAAGGCCAATTAGAGAGTGCTGATAGCTCTGGGTGGCGGGTGAGGGTGGCTAGGGGGAGACAGTCCGAGGGCGCATCATCATGTCAGTGTCATCTTCACGCCGCATTTTGCAGTGCACTGCACCAGGCCAGGCACCGCCATTCATGAGTAACACGAGCACACCAAAGGAAATTATGAGTAATGCTATCTGTGAAGATGAAGACAGACGGAAGTGTCGGTGTTCAGTGAGACTTCTGGCTAACACAATGATTGACAACCCAAAAAAATGGGTCTCTAGGACCAACAAGGTCGCTTTTCGGCCTGATTCAGCTAAACCTCGCGTGAGCACCGAAAACATTTGTTTATATGGCACACATTAAACACAAATAGGCCCACCGCAACTCACACTACTCACCGATCGATCTAAATCAAATGCAAGATCATCATGCCAGGAGTGAATGATACAGCAGTAAATACTTGCACACAACATTAATACATTCTACAAACTGCATAGTTAATGTTTGCACTGGCAAATCGCACTACACAACATATTTAACATTACCGCAATCGAATGCAATCAAAGAAGAAGAACAAGATGGCAAAGCCTATTATTATTAATTAGCTGCACACCCCACCAGATGAATCCTGAGGTGAGGTGTGGCACAGCAGAAGTATATTAATAGATACGCATTAGGTAATCGACTTACGAAGTTTGGCAGATTGAAAAGTTCGGAAAAATACATAAAATGTCATATATTTGAGGAAATCAAATAACTAATATCACAACACAACAGCACAGTAGTGCGATTGCAGAGGAAAAAGATAAATGAAGAGCTAACGACGGAAACGAACGCATAAACGGAAGAGAACACAAACATGGACACAGACAAATACCAGGAGGATTCGGGTCTAGTGTAATGAGCGTGAAACAAGCAACATGTACATCATGTTATTACTGGTCAAGTGTGTCAATGCAATCATAAATGTTATATGTTCATCATCAAATGTTCAATGTACCACACAGAAAGAGAGTCACTCAGCATTGGTTGCTTAGGAAGTGAGCCTGTGTGGAATGTGCATTACCAACATAGAGGACATCACGAGTGAAATAATATTATTATCATTAAATTATGAACCACTCACACATTAATACACATAGGCTATAGATCAACAGAAGAAATCAACAGGTTTTAAAGTGCAATACACTACACTACAGACAAACAAACAAAACACAAACATGCAACACCAGAAATGTCATATGACAATCCTGGAGATATTTGCAATACACAACAATAAGAATGTGTTGCAAAATTTGTTAAAACATGTTTGGATTGCTTAATTAAAATGCTGAAAACTTGTCTGGTATGCGCAATTGACGTATGATTAATTGATCAAAAAATGATACAATTCAATTGATTAATTGTTTATTCAATTAGCTAATAATCACAATCTCACACTTTCTGTTTATAACGATAAAAAATAGTAATATAAAATTATGAAAAATTAAAGGCATACCTGTAAGAATGGTTGGGAGTATGGATGTAGCCAACAAATAGCAAAAAGTATTGACAGACAGACAGAGAAGCAAAAAAAAAGAGTTTGAGCAAAAAAAAGTGTTTGCACTTGAACTTGGAAGACCAGACAGATTAATGACGAGAATCAACCTTGAAAGTAGTGCAATACGATGAGCGAGAGAGTAATTTTGGCAATTCTGTCACGGGGAGAAAAGGTGTGAAAGTAAGATTTGATAGGTGAACACTTGGACCAAATGGATCGATCACGAGTCAATTCTCTACACGAGAAAGAGCGCAATATCAAAGAGTCGAGGACCCGACAGGACGACGACAGTTTCTGCACATTTACAAGCGAGACACGCCGAGTGGCGGCAATCGTGCTCGCAATTTTCTTTCTTCTCTTCGACGATGATGATCGCGATCGTTTCTTTTGGTTGGTTGTTGTTCTTGTGAGGACTGCAGCAGCATACACACGCAACACCACCACCAAGTTTCTATCTCTCGTGATAGACACACACACAGGGAGACAAGAGACACGCTACCAAACGAGATTAGTGCAGATTTGGACTGAACCGAGACAAGTAAAGTGAGCGAATGTGCAGAGAGAAGCCACCGAAGAGGCACTCCACGAAGAATGTCTGCTGCAGTCAGTGCAGTGCGCTGAAGCAGTGGCAGACGGTCGCACTAGAGAGAGGCGTGTGTCGGTGTCGAGGTGCTGCTGCCTGAGCCAATGCTCAATGAGTCAGCCAATTGAACTGATCGGACTGGACGATGATGAGTCGAGATGGCACCGGTGATGTGCAACCGTGCGAGCGATACCCGTGCCTGTGTGCGGACACAAACCTACACGTTCCACACCAGACTGGACAACCAAAGCTGATAGCCAACCAATTGGACAGGTTAACCCTACGGACTGTTGTTGCCTGTTGATCGGTACTGGCCAGTAGAGATTGAATCAACACTGCATTTGCTTGTTGTTTGTTGCCAGTTTTGTCAGTTTGTGCCACCATTGGAGATCATCTCAACAAAGTGGTCGTGCAGTTGTGGTGGTCTCAATGATCGTAGTAGTGGACAAATGAGTTTATACCGATAGATGAAAGTTGAGATTCACTTGGCAGCGCGCACAACCACCGACCAACGAATCAACCAATCGACCGGTGATTATTGAGAGAGTTTATGAACGTATATTCACAGGCGGACATTAGTCAATTAGACCTGTGAATGCAACCATTGGATGAGTGAGCATTAGGTAAGACTGGAATGTGTGTGAAGTGACAATTACCTTGAGACCGTGTGTGCGGCATTGGACCCCCTTTCCATTGGGCCAGAGCCAGGTTGTTAGTCGCTGTTTGTGAGTGGAGAGTTTGCCAGTGAAATTGTTGCTTGTGGCAGTACTGCAGTGGAGAGTGAGTGAATGGCTAATTCATTCCAGGAAGGGTGGTACCAAGGACGGACAGATCGACCGACCAAGTCACTGGACGAGTGAGGCAGAGTATACTCCACCACTGCAGTGTCGACTCTGAATGCCATTACACTGCCAACAATTGCCCGGTGGGGCCATTGGCAACAGACCGACAACGGACAGGGTGGCAGTTGAAGTCGTCTCCCGGCCGGTGGTGGTCCTGCCCCTCCATCCTCACAAAGTGTCCATTTCGCGCGCGTTAGCTTTTGACTCAACTGACAACTCGAGGCTCAATTTGAAGCTCAATCACTGCAGATTGACAGATCGTTTAAGATGCATGGCTTCCATGCCTGCCGGTCTGCAATAGATAGCATCCGTTGTGCCGCCATCTGACGGGTGGAATGCGAGGCAAAACGCCTAATGGATCGATTTGGTGTGATCAAAATTGCAACCCTCTAGCACACGAGACAATTGTTAATATTTTTAATTGTGCAATGGTGTGAGTCACGGCAATTAGGTAGACAACACACCACAATTTGGCTAAGTTCCATTAGCAGCATTATTAACAGAGCAATGTGCCAGCATCTGGCAAAATGTCAATGTTCACGCTCGACATAAGCCAAGCCTGTTTCCATGCCGCACATCAATCACGTGGCAGTAATGGTCAAGGTCAGTGGAGCACGTGTTCCGCAAGTACATGGCACATTTTGAGCATGCCACAAACAAACCGACTTAACGGCATTTGCCTGGGAATGTCAACACGTGTTGTCCTTTCGAGTTGCCTTTTAGTCGGTTTGATCAGTGCTGTCTCGCAGTGTGGGTAAATATCGACAAGTGATTTATCGACCATCCGACAGTGCCGTTAAGCACAGGCACATGAGTCCACATCCACTGACATATCAGACATATGATTGAATAATCACGCCCATTTGCCATAGATCACTGGCGAGTTTGCACAGTTTGCCCTGTCCACACTTGCCATGGCAACAACCGGACGAGAACACTCAACAGGGCACTCGAACTTTGTGTAGAATGCATTGCAGACTAGACAGTGCTCACTTGACCATATCGATGCAAGTGATCTTGTAAGATGATGCAACAGTGCTCAAAAAGTTTGTCGATTAGTTTGTTCGTACATCTATAACAATGTTTGTTCAGTTTCATAATGAACATCTTCAAAATTGAATTGAGATTTCCCGAAATAGAATGGCAAACATTATGGATTTGCATAGCACTTCTGGTTAAAGCCAGACCAAAAGCAAACAGACAGACAAACAAGTACAATTGCGTGTTGCATTGCGCGATTGTATCGATTGACCTCTCTGTCAGCCAGACAGAACATTCACCGTTACAGTTGCGGCGTTCCAGTAAAAAGTAACCACAAAGTGTACTCATATTGCAAACTTGACAACCTCTGACCTTTGTGTGCACTTTGTTTACACTATGTCAATGTCTATATTTAGTATTTTAGTTCAGCGCACTTAGTAGTAGTTTCTTAACACTCATCCAATCGATCGTTCCAACAGGAAATGCAATTAAATGGATTGAGTTACCATAACAGAGAATGCCAATAGTATTTGTTGATTAAAACTATAATTTAATAAAACGTGGCATTTTAAACTTGTTTTATTATTTGTGACATATATGTGATTTAAGTGTACAGTTCTAACTTATTAATGAATAGAATGTCTATTTGGATTGAAATAGGTTTGCTCATTGGCTTTCTCTGAGTTACGATTTGGCACTCAACAAGCTCTGTCAAGTTTATTACGCCAAGCCGTTCTGCATTTCTGTTGGCTTGATGAAGCAGCAACCACCGCCTCCAGAGGAAGATGAGCAATCGGAATCTGATTCGCCTACTTCTCCTTCTCCTTCAGACTCGCCGATGCCAGCTCGCCCTTCTCCCTCAAATCCACCGGTTCCTACTCATACTTCGCCTCCTCCTACTTCACCGTCTGGCACCCCGTCTGGTTCGCCATCCCCAAGTCCAGGTCCTGCTGAGCAAGCAAAAGAGGTTCAGACTCGGGCTCCACAAACGACGAAATCGTTTACCAAAGAACCAGGATGGCGTCGTGGTTCGACCAGTCGTTCAAATGTGATTCATGACAAGCCCAAGTCGGATCCAGCAGATGACGCAGAACTCGAGATTGGACATGCCATGTCGATCAAGTCGGAGACATCCATCTCGTCGAATGGCCCACTGAAGGAGTTTTACCGAAGCAGTGGCGAGCGCATCAAACATCAACCGAAGATTCACTTCTCTCTAAACGATGATGTGGCCAAGCAAGCCCTTGCCCAGTCGGACAAGCTGGCCATAATGCACGTGTCCGAGCCATCTTTGATTTCGCTCGATTCCGAAATTGACAATTCTCATAAGACCAAGAATGAGAAGAGTAAAGTTACTCCCAACAAGGACGCTCCGTGCAAGGCCGCTTCCAGCAAGACTTCTGCCAACAAAGGCGCTCCTATTTGCCCACTGGACTCCACTGGAGGCTATCGCATCAACTCGTTGACTCATATTAAAATGGTCAAGGTGGATTCGATCGATGAGGACGACGACGAGTTATCTATTGGTGCGGCAGCATGCGAAAAGCCCAAGAGCAAGAGTATCTCTGATAAGAGCAAAAGTGGTCGAAACAAAAGTACGCATGTGGCTCCCAAGACTGCGCCATACGTTCCCAAAGAAGTATCTAAATCGGGACCCAAGCCTAAAAAGCCTGAGACTAAACCAGCGAGCGATGACTCGAATGACGACCAAAATGACAGCGAATAGCTTCATAGCTTTGAGTTCATCTACAAAGCAACTGGTCATCCTAATGTGACAATATTGTTCACTCAGTTAATTAAACCAATTTCATTTGTTTCATCTCGGCCTGGTTCACTCATTTAAATTGTCCGTAACTTTTCTGTTTGCTTGCTCTTGTTTGTTTATTTCCGAGGAAGTCATCCTAAACAGATATCTTTCTAATAGTTAATTTTGTCTTGTCTTGTTCTTATTGTCGGACCTTAGGGGCTGGTTGGTTATTGGCGACATTTACGCTATTTGCTAACTTACTACAAGTAATACTATATAATGTGTAATAAATGTGTCAAATGTGCTGTATTACAATAATTATTGTGTAAAGCAACCACTTTGAATGTCTAATTGAGGATTGATCGATTGAAAGCTTGGCAAGATATATTTTTCAAATGGATTTGTCTCAACCTTTTTCTTCCTACTATAGGAATAGCCTACATCAACTTTTAGTGCGTCAATTGTGGTGAATACACTTTTAACAAACTCATGGTGGCATTCTGTTTTGTTTGTACGGTAAAAGAAGAAGCATAGAAAGCAAAACCTAAAATAGTCTTGTTATGATTCATGTTCAAGCAATTGCTCATTCATCGTCATATCATCTCAGATATTCTTATACTTATATAACTTGTCATTACAACTAAATCATTACAAACTCGACTATATTTGGCCTTTGTTTTCAGCACACTATTTGGTATCTATAATTAGTATAGCTATTTAGCTATTTGCTCATTATCCAAAAACGAATCATCAATCGAATTGAATTACTGTTACAGAGTTCTGATCTAGACAATTTTTAAAATATAATGCTTAATTGATATAACAATATGATTTATTAAAAACTCAAAAATATGTCATTCTACCAGTAGATAGTTACCGATTGGTAATTGGATAATGAATGTATTGAAAGCCGAGCGAATAGAGCGCATAATTCGTCTATCTCACGATAGTTGGCCAAAGTTTGCTCTAACGAAAGAGAATTACCAGCGACCTGCGGAGCAGGTATTCCCACATTGACCGGCACTTCCTGCCGAAATTGACCAGCCTCAACGCCCACAGCAATCGATGCTTGAACCCGTTCGACAGATGGCCTGCGAATTCGGTCTGCACGCCGTTGAATAGCACGAATTCTTCCAGGAGCTGGCCGATCTTCCTTGTTGTCATTGCCATTTGTTAGAGCAATAAGACAGAGATTGAGCTTCGTAAGTAAATTTATTGAAGACCACAAGAAGTGATCAAGAAGTACTCAATTAAAATGAACAAAGAAAGTAGCTGTATTTATATCATCTCATCTCTATTACATTGACATTCATTGTTTGACTTCGTCTTGATTTGTCCACCGTGAGACAGCATTGCTTCGTGGAGATAGACGAGTTAATCGATTGCCGGACGAATATAACAAATAATTCAATTGTGGTTGTTACATTCGAATCGTCAAGTGATTCAATTTCAAGCTGTACTGCACAAAGAGACAGAGGTGTTTCCACATGGTGTTGTAATGGCTTGATAAATTCTCAAATCGAGTTCTTCAACCAAACCCATTGAAATACAAGACCTCTTACATCCAGAATCGTATAAAATCCGAGCTATCCGCCCTTTTCTTGGATTGGTATGATTTTGAGCCCAAACACAGAGAATCGGGCTAAATTGGAAATTCATTTCGTCGGCTGTAACGTAGAAACTTTTCTTAAAACCAATTTCGTAACAATGAATTGCTTATCATAAATGACTTTTAAATGATTTGCCAAATAAAATACACAATATACTATTTGATGATATAACAAAGAGAAACGGTTAAGGTTCACATAATGCTTCCATTGAAAGAAGAAAAGCCTCCGAATAATTTTCTTGTAATAATTTTGATACATTCTTCAAAATGTTGAACAATCTTTTGCAGAATAAATTCTTAGGGCAAAGAGCACAAATGAAATTAAATGAGAAGTTCTCATGACATGCATGTTGTAGTCACGTTTTCTCTACTCAGAAACTGTTCAAGCACGAGATAATAAGGCCTATAAAATATAAATAAAATTAGTTTATAAGAATGATAAAAATATGTTATGTAAATTTATCCTAAAGGTAAATAAAGGGACTTACAGAGTGTATTTATAGAAGCCTAAAACTAGTAACCAGCAAATGTCAAGAGAGTAAACGCGATAGTGCTTGTGACCAGAATTGGTATTTGGAACAGTGGTTATAATAATTATTTAATTATTTATTTATATTAGCATCAAATTGTCAAATCCGTAATTTGAAGAGAGTCCAAAGTCCTGTTGTGTTTTTGAATTAAACTAACTTGGAAGGGAAGGGAAATTGTATGATTTATTCTGATTATCCCAGTGAATGTAAAACGCCCAATACAGCAACTCTAGGTTTGCAAATATTAGTTAAAATGATAAAATTGTAAATGCATATTTCCATACCTCAAATGTAGTCAATTAATTAAAATTCTTTCCTTTTTCCATCAAACGTTTTCGATAAACACGATAAATTTCTTTACGTTGAGCTTGTGTGACATAGTTGAATGGGAAGTAACTGACCAATAGTTTGCTTACAGCTGAATCACTTCTCAGTCCTTTAGGTGGCTTACCTCTGTTCGGCAGTGCACGTTGACAGACTTCAGAGTTTGGATCAAGTTCACTTAATGCCGAACGACAGATCATGGAGAAGAAGCCAAAATGTATCTGCTCAAAGAAGATATCAAAGGCTTGGGCCGCCTGGTTGCCACAATGTTCCTCGGCCAGTCGATTGGTACAATCGCGTTTTGCCTGATGTGCACAACAAATGGTTCGAATCCAATCGGTCAAAGCATAACCATAGTTTGGCTGGACCGCATTCACCTCCTGTACGTTTTCAAAAGCCAATAGATAATTGTTCAAACAAGGAATTGCTTGGTCTACTGCAAACACGTGCTCACGAATACAAGAGGCATGAGTGAAAAATGCTAATAGGAAGAATATATTTTTTAGAGTCGTTCTAATTAAAAACTCAGTAAAGTAATAAAAATGGCAAAACAAAATCAATACTTACCTTGTCGTTCTGGATTATCGCGACACATGAATTGATAAAATCTATATTGCATTTCTCCAGTGGCCAGATCAAACAGGTCTCGATGCAATGGACTGCCACATCGAGACAAGTGATTTCGAATACAATCCAGAGATGCGTTGAAGGAACTAAAAAGCAATGCAAGAAAAACAACATGATAATTCACAAAGCTGCCTGTCAAAACTGCGATAGCGTCGTCACCTAGTGCTTTAAAATCAAACCAACTCTCACAAATTGAATATGATTCTGAATTCAAATGAGTAATTAATAAATTCAAAATGAATTTCAATTTGAATTTGCTTATTGATGATTATTAAACTTACCGACAAATTTGCCCAAAGCCTTCCACTGAAGTGACAAACAGTGATACATTCTGCTTTCGACCAAACGAGAAAAAGTTCTCCTTCAAACAATTGTCAAAAGCAATTTGATGACATTGTGGCAGTCGAATAGTCAGTGAATCGACAACTGAGGTCGATTGACTGAACATAAAACAGACAATACAAATGGACGAAAACACTAAAAAAGTTATTTATTATTAATTCAATTAATAATTGACTTGGTTTAATTTAGAATATTTATTTAAATAAAGTTACCAATTGAATTTACCAATGTATTTGCCATTTTGTTAAATTTAGTATGTTGTGCCTAAAGTCACAAAGACGTTATGACAAATGTTGAGAAATGAAATTAATGATTTATAAGAACTCATGATTTACTATGTTGACAACTTTCCTTTTGAGAATTTCCCAAAATAGTTACTTTTGACGAAAACAAATAATTCACACATGATGATGTCAGTCAAACAAAGCGTGAAATTGTCATTGTCATTGTCATTTGGATTTGAAATTTTATAGGATAAATTTAAAATGAAATTAAATTGTTGACATAAACAAAAATTATCGTTTTAATATCAGATATTTGAATATTTAGCAAAATTTCATTTATACCATACAAGTTTATCATATTTTAGTTTATACTGAGTCGATGCACATGTTTTCATTGTTTTGACTTTTTGTTGACTTTTGAGAGTCAAAACAGTTATGGCAATGAACCTGCATTGAGTTTGGCTTTGTTTAAATTTGAATTAATCAGTTTGTGGTGTTTTATATTTTATACTCTTCCATACTCCTCTGCCCGAATGTTGTCACTGTCCATTCGAGCTTCATCAAACAAATATCGTCTTCTATCGTCTTTATTTTCATTGAGTTTTGCACGACTTCGACCTTGTTTGTTGCTGGCAATTGCCTCGTCAGTGGGCAGTACATCGAATCTCAACAGAATGACTTCCTCCACTTCAGATTCAACATCGTGTCCATCAACGTCGTCGTCATCGGAGTTCGTAGTTGGCTATGTCACCATTAGTAACTCTGCTTTGGCTGAAGAACTTGCAGGGTCTGTTACATTTCATTTTGCTGTTGTTGTTTTGATTTGTAATTTTCCATTTATATCCCCATTGACACAATTAGGAAACTAGTAAATTCAAGCTTGGTGGCTTGTGTCAACATCATTCCCACCATTCAATCGATCTATCGTTGGGAAGGCAAGTTGGAGAACGATCGAGAGGCGTTAATGATCATCAAAACACAAGCAAGCAAAAGTGGCTCGGTGATTGATTTTGTCAAAGCGAACCATCCATACAAGGTGCCGGAAGTGATATTTACCCCGGTAAGAACCGCGCTTGATTGCTTCCAATTGCCCAATTGTAATATAATTTCAATTCCACTTGGAACAGATTTTGGCCGGAAATCCTGATTATTTGAAATGGGTAAGCGAATCTGTTCGTAGCAATTGAGACGTCAAATAATTATTACGAGAATTACTGTAAATTGATCGATCAATTAATAATGAATCTATATCTGATTAAATCATCAACTTACTCGATGTACTTGAAATGGAAATTTGAAATTCTTGATCACTCCCTTGTTTTTATCTTCATATTTGTGTTTATATCCACCCTTGTAGCCATTTTCATACAATTTTTGAACATGCGGATTTATAGGAAAGTACAAATTGATGAACTTGATATGTCGATCGAACAGCTTTGGCTTGCCTCGACCGTTCACACAAACAAACACAAGTGTCACCAACAATAAAGTCCATTTCAGTAATATGGAAGACTGCATCATATGATCAAAGTTGAACTGAAAGTTGGTCAACATCTGTTGTCTTCTGAGTTCTGCTTGTCACTTGCATATGGCGAAGCTTAATATTATATATTTTGTTCAAAATATATTTATTTGTTTGCCGAGAGAAACGTGAAACTGATCAGATAGTGACCGAATCTGTCAATTTGTCAACAGTATAAAGCACACGACCAATCAAATTGCTTCAATCTGTCGAATATGGTTCACTTGGCAACGATGTCAGCCTTCCTTCATACAGTTAGTAAAGGGGGGAGAGAATGTGCGCGCTTGTTTCAATTAGCGTTACTCTAATTGCGCCATTTGTTTGCTTGTCTCGGAAATGTCTGTATGTTCAGTTGAGCACTTTTAACATTGCACATAGACTTTCGAGATTATTCAGATCCTGAGTCCACGTTGCCATTTGTTACAACTGCTAATTCATGCGACGACCGCAAGTTTATGGTAATTTCCCCTGTCACATTATGCCGTTCATGACAATGACTCTTGGAGCGAACAGTGAACACAGAAAGTATTTCACGAAAAATGACTTTATATTTGACTAAATTAGAAAAACATAGTTTGACTTGTTTTGACTTTAAAGACTTCAACAAGGTTCTTGTCTTTTGGTGTGAATGTTTGTGAAGTGTTTGTGTGTTTGTGTGATTACAAGATGGTTTAAAAAATCATAGAGATAATATAGATTGTAAAACAAGTATTGGTAAATATAGAGTGTAGATCTGGCTTGGTCTTCAGGGAGATCTAGTTCAGATTGTGGTTGAGCTGACAATATGGTGGCTTGAGAACATGTTAACAGCGCACACAAAAATGGCACCCGATTGTGACTCACAGCAAAGGGATTTATAATCGCTTGTAGGTTCGGACTGAGGTGACATCAGCAACCGAGGCGGTCTAGGTGATGGGGAAAAAGTTAATTTCTGAGTACTATGCACTATTAATATGAAACTCACCACAACAACTTCATCGCCACCGAACTCTCGCACAATCTTAACCTCCTTGTCACCAAACTGAGTTTGAACAAATTTGTTGTCACCATCCTTGACGACCACGGTCTAGTGGAAAAATAGGGAAAATGTTAATAATAATAAAAACTCAGTAAAGTGAGAGAAAGCGGGAAATTTTGTGTATAATAAGACAATTAAGAGGATAATCGGCAATATAATCACTGTCAATGTCTTCATTAGCCCGTCATAGACTAACAAGCTAACCATAACCATTCGAATGACGCCATTGTACTATTAGCAAAGATGCATGAAAGGGACAATTACCTTGACTCGTTTGCCATCGGCACGGTCTTCTTCGAACTCTTCTCCGAGCTTGAATTTGATTTCGGTATTCTTGAATGTGCTCAAGCTGCGGAAAATGTAGGTATCATCCTTTACCTCCACTTCCAGGGTGGGTTTCAAAGTCTTGGCGGCGGTCTTCACCATAAAGCCAACACCTATTAAAAATGAACAAAAGCCGGTTAGAAAGAGACGGCAAGTAGAATGACTATGCAGAATGGACCAAATGGAACATACCCAATTTGTCGAGGAAGGTGTCAAAGTTTTCGCTCTTCTCCAACTTGTATTTTCCTTCAATAGTCATTTTGTTGGTTGGTTGTTCGATGTTGTCGGGTACAAGTGACAAGTGTAAGTGAATCGGCGTGAAGTGGCAGTTAGGCACACACAAAAAATGACTCGATCTCTGGCTCGGTTGCACGTTTCGGTGGACTATTTATATTAGGAAGAGCACACTGCACATGCCACAGCAATCACTGTGCACACACATACAGTTTCGTCGAGTCAGCCTCCCACCCGGCGAATTTACTGCACAGTGCACAAGGCTGGGGCAGACAGGGCGCGCGCGATCGTATGACAGTCTTCTCTGGTGTAGTGAACTTTCTGGTAGCGGTTAGACTCGAGTCGGCCCGATAGACAGATAGATCGCTATCTCGAGCGACAACAACGCGAACGCCACTCCTAATTCTGTTAGTGCCCGCCATCGGTGGCTACCACACCACACCGACAGACCACTCCAGATTGTCCCTTTCTCACCCAACAAACAAGCAACTTATTTACAATATGTGATGTCATTGACAAAACGTGGCAAACAGTAAATGTCCTGTGGGGGCTGCTGTTTAGTTCTGGCGATGGGCGCCCGGGCCAACGCGATCACAGGCGATCAAATTTGCACGGACGTGTGAACGGAGGCGGGAGAACTCCACGAGAGTAGAGAGAACGGTACTGTGAGCCACTGCCGACACCGAACGCATCACTCGAGCAAAGCAGTGGTCAAAGATGACTGAATGAATGAACAGATCCCGTTATGTTCGACCAAGTACAGAGTGGCTCATTAGACAGACATGTTGCAATTCAAACTATTACAGCAGAGTCATTAAGTGCACAATTTTGCAAACGATTAACATTTAGCTTGGTAAACTCGATCGATGTCCTACTGGCATGGTTGGGTGAATCAACCGAAATCTAGTCAATCTATTTGGTTTAAAGACGTGTCGCACTAACTGACACTACAGATTAACCACTGGTTAGTCATTTGGTAAACAATTCATTCACTCGTACACTAAACTTTACTTTACGACCACGTTTATCAGTTTAGGCCAGCACACTCAGCAACAGTAGTAAAGTGTGGCCAAAGTGAAAGGCAAACTGAATTGAACTTGCCGTAAAGCGCACTTAGTAACGGGCACTCCATTTGGCAGACGCATTCCTTAGGATCGCCCTGTTGGAATACATAGTACAGTAAGTGTATGTATTTATCACTCGAAAACGTTTCCACGTCTCATCAATCGACGTGACATCTCACCCACAGTCACCACCAAGTACACCAAGTAAACCATCGTATACTCCCATTGCTCGTGTACGAGGTGATTCTTGTGGTTAACCTCGACTTGTGTGTGTGAGTGTGTCTGAGCGTATATCTCCACTGGGAGATATACCAAAAGTCACCACGAACGCAAGTCTACACAAATCTAATCTAATCCAATGCACTCCCCTTGGATAAGTATGCGAGACTGAAATGAACACTAAGCAGAAGCATATTTGAATTGATATTGCCAACAAGTGAAATCGATCTGACAGTGTACAGACCGCGGTCACTCTCAACCTCTATCCTCTCTCACCCGGTATTTCACCGTTACCACGGCCTGTACGGTACCTGTATACCATTTACGGTCTCCATCTACTACAGTTCACGAGTACCCAGGCCATCATCATCAAGTGAACAAAACATAAACTAGTCAATTTAGACTTGCCACCGGAGAGAAAAGTAATTTTAGCCTCACGAGAGCAGAATGACGTGAAGCACATTCGGTTATTTACTACACATTCACATGACAACCCGGGAATTCTCCGGGTAATGTGGTGACAATGTGTATAATAAATCTAAATGTGGTAACGTTTGTGTATATTATGTTCGTAATATTCTAATCGGTGTACACTAATATTCAAAATTATTCCTCTAATAGACAGAGACACAATCAAAACAAGGAAACTATTCCATTTAATTTATGGCGAGAATTATTGAACTGTCTATAGGTTAAAGATCGATCTTTCAGAAAGATATTGTGTGTTATTGTTAATTGTTTTATCGTCCCCAGAAAGAGGGAATGTTTCGAAAATTGCATTTGTGTGTGTGTGTGGTGGCGACCAATAGAGCTCCCCTCAGTAGTTATTTATTTTGAGGGCTCCGTTGGAAAGGTAAATCAATTAAAAGACCAGTCAATGGCAAATTTAATGATTTCGCTCGGTCAACCGTCGTTTCCCCTACTTTTCCAATTGAAAACTACTACACAACCCATAAAACGGAACGAATGGAATGAAACAAAAACAAAAAACACCAATCGAATGATTTCGTTTGTTAGTGTTTGTTTGTTTGAATTGGCACAAGTGAAAAAGTGTGTTTGAGGAAGAGTGACAGTGACTGTCGTGACTGTGTCGCGTCGTTCACTATCGACAGCTAACCAAACAGTTCAAACTTGAACCAGACCATTCAAACCAAACTAACTGAATAATAAACCATCTTTGTGTGTGTGTTGTGGTTGGTGTTTGATTGGTTTGTGTCTGATGTGATTCGATTAGTGCGTGACAAAACAACAAAGTGCACTCAAATGCTACACTTCTGGTGTTAGTCAAGCGATCGTAAATGTGACATTCGGGTCGCAATTGAGACAGATTGCCCTTTGAGATTGTACTTTGTTTGGCAAAGTGGCGCGTGTTCTATACTTGGACAATGTTTTAACACTGAAACTTTTGGCTGTGCTTATTAATCTAAAAGAAATAAAATAAAAATCTATTAATATTTATTCACAATTCCGAATATGCGCAAAACAACTTACAGGAATGGAAACTTATTGCAAATCTGGAGTTTCTAAAGTGAGGACGACTTTTGCCTGTCGATTGTTCTCAATTACTTAAGAGGAGATTGTCGATGTGATCTCCCTTTCTTCTCGTCATCGATCCTTAAGTGGCAATCTGGCAATGTGCGTCTACATGTGCAGCAGACTACATTGGAAACAAGGGAACCACAAAATGCACCGACAAACACACTAGTTGAGTGATAAGGTCGGCCAGGCCAGACACAGCTCATGGTTTTGGCGCTAACAAATAGACAAGCGCGTTCACTATGGGCCCCTTACTTTATAAATTTGTTTACATCAACACCAAAGAGGTCCCACACCGAATGAAAGTTCAAGTTGTTTATTTGTTTAAAGCAAAGAATGCTTATCAATCGACCCCACAAATAGCGCGCTCTTATCAGTTTGATTTTGACTTTTGTCTAGTGTTAATCTCTCCGTACTTGGTGAGATCCACTCCAAGCTGGTTTGGATCATTTGTTGGCAAGCGCATTTCTAAAAGAACATTTAACATTCGAGTGCACCGAGACACAGACACATTCACTGGCATTTGTGATGCATAACACACAAATGGCTTTTCAATTCACATCGATTAACATTAGCATGAGGCATGAGGATGAGCAGAAGGTTATCTCATTTGGGCACAAATAGGCAACAGTGTTACTGTACAGTGTACAGTCAGACAGTCAGACAGACACGAGAGAAATGTATGTGGCGGAGAAGAGTGTTCAACGAGACGATGTCGATGAATGCCTTTGATGCTAAAGACCTCTTAATGGTGCAGATGTGAAAGTGATAACACGCAAAGCATAAGGAATGACATTTTGTAGCTAAACCATATTTTTCCTAGCAAGGCACAAAACCAAATGGTCCTGAGTGACAGCCAACAGTTTTGCATCTGAGTGCATCTGCAAATTGAACCCAGCTTGTCATATTATACAAAAATACCTAGAAACCTACATAGAACCTCTGAGTTAGTCAAAGCAAATGATAGTTCGCATTGAACTGTCATTAGATAAAATGTACCCTAATTGCCCCATTGGCACAGTTGCCGGTGGCATGCCATCAGGTGCAAGTGTAACCGCGCTAAAATTGCCGCCAATGGTGCATTGCACATTGCAATTGCACATGTGTGCAGGTAGATGCAATATTGAAAGAGAAAATGTGAGTTGTAAGACATAAATTCATTTATTAGAAAAATAGCATAAATTAATTGGTAAAATCATTGTCTAGATCTTGTTAAAAAAGTGTAAAATTGTATTTTACAGATTGGTCAATTGGTTTATTGTCGCTTGTAGACTCGGACAGAGGTGACACCGTTCACGGTGGCGGTCTAATAGAAGAATAAAGCGGAAATGGGTTAAGTGGGTGTGAGAGGAGGTAAAGGTTGGACTAGCAGAGCCAGTGCCGATCACTTACCACAGTGAGACCATCGTCAGAGAACTCTCGCACAATGGTGACCTCTTTGTCGCCTTGCTGGACCTGCACCAACTTGGTGGCACCGTCCTGTGTGACCACGGTCTTGACACGCTTGCCATCAGCTCGGTCTTCCTCGAATTCGACACCAAGTTGGAAGGTGATTTCCGAGTTCTTCAGGGTGGACAAGGTCTTGATGGTGTAGGTGTCACCATTGACCGAAACCTCCACAGTTGGAGTGGCAGACTTGGCCAAGTTTCGGGTCACAAAGTTAACGCCTAATTGGCAAAAACGGTCAATATGGTTAGAGAAGTCATTCCTCAAATGAATCACTGTGACATACCCAATTCCTTGAGGAAGGCATCAAAGTTGTCGGACTTTTCCAACTTGTAGCTACCGTTGAGTTGAACCATTTTGGATCGGGTTTGAGTTGAGGGGTTTGGTGTGATTGATCACAGTGGACAGTGGAAGACGAGAATGACTCGAGGTTGTGTTGAGAACATTTCGCCGACGAGTGCATCTTTTTATATGGCGATTCGTGGATGCGGTCTCGGATGGATGGACCGCCGTGAGGGGGAGCGCACAGTGCACCGATCAATGGTTGCCATTGTTACACTCGATTCACTCGAGCCACTTATCACCATTGAGACAAGCGTCGATGATGATGACGATCACTGAGAAAGAAAAAGAGATAGCAAATATTTGATCACTCAGAAGTGGTTGTGATGCGATTGCGATGATGATGGTGATGCACGATGATGTACTGCGATTACATCTCTACCGCTAATTACGTGTCCTAGGTGCGTGTGTGTCACAGTGTGGCCACTCGCCATTGTACCATTAGCCACTTTTTTGATTTGCACAGATTAGTGAATCGATTGTGTCCCATCCTTTCAACACGAACATTGGCACACAATCATCGAACGCGAAACACCCAAACCTGTCTAACTAACCAACCAAACCATCAAGGTTTAAGCTTTACTTCGATTCTAATTAAGTCAACTTCACTGTTAATAACTGCTGATAAATAACAACACAGCAGTGCAGTAGTGCACTCCGTGTACAGGTACAGTTGTATGTAAGTGTGTTTGTGTGTGTGTGCCATTGCCACCAAAGAATTGACACAAGACAGTTTCCATTTATAGCGGCAATGTATTACACATGTGTACAGATTAAACGTAAGGATTGAGGGTTCAGTTGTACCGTACAGTGAGGCGGTGTCCACCTGTGGGCTGCCGTTCCACTGGAGAATTATTACGTGACAACTGTATTATAAATTATACCACGTAACGTCGTTTACCGAAAGGTACAAGATCACCGTTGCACAGAACAGGTCCCGGTACCTACGATGAAAAGTGGTGACGTAAGCTAATGAACTGAACGAGATTGCCTCGCCGAGATGACTCAACTCTGAAACTTTCACTGCAAAATGATGTCGAACAAAGTTGAATGGAAATATAGTTGCAATTGATTCGGGGATAATGGCACTCAGTAACAATTATGGAGCTAACTGTCAGTACAAAATAATCATATGTTTCTGTCAAGTTCATTGATACTTGCAAGTTATAACCTGTGCTGAGGTAAGCAAAGCAAAGGGAAAGAAGTGCACATTGAGTGCCTCAGGAGGGAAGTGAATTGCACTTTGAAGAAGAAGGAAATGCCGACACTTGCACTTCCACTTGCATATCTAATTTGAAATTTTTAAAATTAAAATGCAAAATTATTGAACCGATTAAAAGTTACACCTTTCTGCTCAAATTCTCTGTAAATTCTAATTATTCAAATTATTTCTGGAACCATCGGCTTATCGTTTATGACTACGATTATCACCCGTAATAAATAACACGGGTACAGACACACTCACTCGTTCGAAATATTGTAGTCTCACAATATGGGTGCAATCGATGTGTCACTTATTTACCAAGTTCACCAAACAACCAGACAGAGTCTGCTTATCACTGTTGTGCCCCCTTAGTCAACACTTCATCTCTCTAAATTAAAGTGTCTTCGTGCCAGGACCGAACACAATTGTGCATTGGCATTATTGATTGGTTGTGTGTGTTCGATGATGATAATCGATCAGTAAGTCGATATCATCCCAGAGTAAACACTTATTTACAAGTAGAAACGAGCAAACAAGTGCACCGAATGTATCAATCACCGATGATGCTTGATCACTCGAGTGAAGTAGTAAACAGCATTCACAACTTTGCCCTCAGCACTGTCCTAAGGGCCCCGGCCAATATTTCCACTGTCAGGGGTGTTTGTCATTGGTGTGCGCCATTGCCCTTGACTCGTTCCATTCGATTGAACGATTAGTGTTGTATAGTGATTGGTTTCTCCTACCCCCAGCTCGCCCCAAACGGATCTGTACCAGTACTTTGTACGGGCCAATCATCTCTGCTTCGGTACTTTCACTTATCATATCGCATAGGTGTAGTTATAACAGTTAGGAGTGAATGAGTGACAAGTGTCACCAAAGCAATGCTGAGTACATCACCGGGGACATCAACCCCCCAGACAGAGACAGAGACATCTCTTTGTCACTGTTTGTCACAGAGATATGACTAGGGATGACATATTCAATGGCAAGTAATACGCCTTATCACCATCTACCGTACAGTATTGTGTTGTATGTACGTGTACTGCTGCTGCTGTATCCAAAACCAAAAACAAGAAAAGAAGCCGAGCGCCAAAGTCCACTAAATAGTCATAGTCCACAAGTATATGATAGATTTACATATAAAAGCAGAGTGGTCTCAAAAAGTAACTCATCAGTATCTGGTCTATTACCTCTCGGTAAATGTAGTCACAAAAATAAACTCCACACTTAGACGGTTGAATAGTTCCGCATTAGTGCCAAACGAGGAAGTGCCATTGCAAATTATCAACAGGTAAGTGTGTACCGTACATGTGAGGATTGACATTCGAAATAAATTGTCGAATAATTTGTGGTTTGACCGTAAAATCGTCGATTAACGGTAGCTGTACTTCTTGAACAGTCCAATTATAAATCTCTTATCTTCACAATGATATATTTCTACTGCTCCCTGCTAATGGATCAGTTTGTGACCAACTGTAAAAGGCATTTAGTGACAGTCAACTAAGGCGCTGTTGTCAATTGGCAACCACCAAGACGCCATTGCTTATCAACACTCAACTACATGGCTATTGCCTCTTCAAATGGCTGCCCAAGCACCCCGGGTGTCTAGACTGACTGACTAGGCGCAAGTGGAGTGTCACCACATCATCCCCAAGCCTTGGTATTATTACATTGTTTGCATATTGATCTTTACTGATCCCAAGTCGTAAATCACCCTTATACAATGTAACAATATATACCGAATCACCCGGTAGTGTGGTTGGGCACTGGTGGGCAATTGGTCCTGAAATTTTCCACAATTGAATCCACTTTAGTACAGTGAAAACATATACGAATGACCCACAAGAAGGGCGTCTAATGAGTAGGCTAATCGTAATGGGAGAGGAGGAAGACGCCTTGATGAGTAATAATGTAATTTATGTAATATTTTATGTAATCAGCATCAAACACATGCAGTATTGCTTATCACAAAGCAATGGCCAACTGTGTACATGTATGAAGCGCACCTAATGAACATGTAGGAGAATGCCATTCCTACTGTACTCGAGCTGATACACTAATACACTGCTCTAATGATATAGTCAAAAGGGTGATATTGTAATGCAAATAGTTATTTATATCCATCACCGGCAAAATGAGAGATTACGGAAAAGTGGTCAGAGAGAAAGGAAATCACTCCAACTGACACATCATCGGTGTAGTGCACCCGGCAAGTTGATGTAAGTGTACCGAAACAACAGGTGGTAGTGAGGTGGAATCTATTTTAAGGAAATTAAAGTGGACAATAAGACCTAATAACGTATTATATATTTATAAGACTTACAGCGGTAGACCAAAGTAAGCTTAGAGAATAATTTCAGGAATGTAGCTAATACGATTATAATACTAAGTATAACAAGTGTATGGTTTGATCAAAAATTACTGTGAGTAATAAACCATCAATGTCGGATGTTTCGTGGCAAAAATGTTAAATATTCAACTAATGTTTGTTAGAAATTAGTTCGATTATAAATGACATTGCGCATAGTCATACCTGCATTCCAAATTGAAATCGATTGTTTGGACTCGTTTCGCATCTTGGCTCATTCGAATGTAACTTGAGTTTACATAAAATTGAATGTCTACTGGCTACTATGCGTGCCATTCCAAAGTAAACAATAAACAGAAAGAACAAACGTCCAAAATGGCCATCTAAAGTTTAGATTCTAAACGCGTGCTTGTTGCTGTAGAATGGTCGACCATCAACAGTACGCGTGCGCAGTTGCTTATTTCCATTATGCCTTATGGCAAGAACCATTCCTAGTAGACGTGACCGATTCTTGTCTATGATTCAGGACCTTGGATTACAAGTCTATTAGATGCCTTACGTACTCATGTGCGACAGTACTCGTGGCACTCATAGTCCTGGTTGACATGCATTTGCAATGCACGTCTGCAAGTATGGTATTATCATTTGCGTCAAAGTCCGAGCAAAAGTGATTTAGTGAAAGTCAAAACAAGCCAAGTTGGTATAGAAAAACAACAAAACCAAAGCGATAATTCAATAATGATATTTTGTGCACAGAGAAGAGAGCGGATAAGACTGCTTCAAAGTGGCTACTTTGGCCGAGTGCATAAAGCAATCAATTCATTGGGCATATACGTGACCAGACTATACTTGAGATCGGGCATTTTCCTGGTTGGAGGTGTCACTTTGACTAGAGTAGTACACGTCCGCTTTAGTTTACACGTAACTGTTACTGTACAACAGATGAAAGCTTGACCGTCAAAATTGTATCAATAATTGCGTGTGCGTGGATCAATTGACGTATTCTCACAAGCGGAATGGTCAACTGCCGGCCTGCCGATAAGATGCACCAACAAAGCGTGAATGTCACTAGCACATGAAATCAGTGTTTGACAGTATCCCATAAGAAGGTCCCCCAAGGTCGTGTGTGCCCTGAACACATCATCATTTGCACAACGTGCCAACAAGTACACGGTTTGGTTGTGTGTGCATTATCGGTGTGGCATCATAAATAACGATAACGAACGGGCACGTCTTACATCAATTAGTGAGATATAGCCAACCACAGGGTATAAGTAGTAACACAGTAATTATTAATTAACAATGTTAGCAATCTTGGGATTTGGCTTGTTGTCAAATCAAGAAACCAATTGATAGTAAATAGAGCCAAATAAAAACAATCACACTTATTGTAGTTTAACGGGTAGCCTGTAGTCGGAATGTAACATTTTTGAGCCAAGATCAAAGATAATCAAAAGTTTCATCACCGAAAGGGTTGCCTATTCATCAGTAGCAGATAAGGACTGACACTTCATTATCATCATGAAAGATTATTGTAGTTATTTGCATTCATTCAATCAATCCTTGAACAAATGCCAATATCGCATTTTGCTAGTATATTATGTCCGGAGATGCATCAATCTATGTTTTCATGATTAGAACCGAAAGTGAAGATTTCTAATTTTGCGTCCTTTCCGGTAAAGTACGATTAATCAATGCATCGATGAATGCAAGCACATAAAGCACACGAAGGAGCATCACTTTGGTGCGAAAGCAACCAAGCATAAATCATTGATAACTAAAGAGCAATCAGCAGAGTGCAGTTAGTGGTAAACGCGAAACCCGTTTGATTAATTCAAAGACAATCACAATCAATTAGCGGCCAACAGTGCGTGTGCAATGATGGTAAGGATATCTTCCTGAGAAAATAGTTTTTTGTTTCTGTTCGCAAATGTGCTTGCAAGTAGATTGTATTGATTGTGTGTGCCAGACAGACCAATAATCAATGATCAATGAATGTCACGTTGGCAATGGCTACTTGATTAGCGACTACAGACGAAGACACAATGACTGTACATTGATTCGGATGCAAATGTCAACTTGGGCAACCCTTTCCGAGATAAAGGATAAATAGTTTCAAAGTGATGCAACTGATTTAATTGCCAAATTGAAAACAAATGGAATAATGAGTTGATATACTGTACAGATTAGCTTTCAGATAGCTCATGTTCCATAACAACTTGTGCCTTCAAAATTTTGTTAACTTTTTGTTTATGCCAATCGTTCATGGAGAAATTCCTCAATTGTATCCGTGTCCCATTTTTGAATATTCAATTCATCCACAACATTATGGTTAGCGTCAAGTAATTTCAGCATTGGTGTAATGCCTCGAACAAATTTGATTTTCAAGTTGGAGAATTTTTTCGACATGTCACCGCGGATAAAGGCTGAAATGAGACAAACATATTAGCAATTATTAGCAGACACAAAAATAGGCAAACCTTTCACTTGTGGGAAATTGGCAATGTTACACTCGCAATACTCGAGTCGGGCAAATGCATATTTCTGCAATAAATAAAATTATTTAGAAATAAACAAAACCCAAAAGTAAAACAAGTAAAACCTTCTTAGCATTTTTGTCGTCCTCTTTGCAGCATTTCAAGCAAGGTTCTTTCAGTTCGTCCAGCTCAAACTTGCGTAACTCGGAACATCGGTCACACCACAGTTCGGCTTTGTTGAAGCCCAACTTTGTACATTCTTGATCTGATAAAGTATCACAATTGGCCAGCACAACAAAAGCTGCTGCTAGAACAAAAGCAAATGAAATTGTAGAAAAATTTCTAAACCGAAACTAAAGAAAATAATATATTTTAGTAAATATATTGAAATATTTAACTGATAAGATAAACATACCGAGATCATGGTGACCAAAAACAGTGTAAATTAATCAGTTATTTAGTTAATTGGCAAAATTAAGATGAATGAAACCAAAATGTGCCAATCACTAAAAGTACTCAAAACTTTTTGAGTCTTTCAAAAGACACGACAACACAAAGCGGTCTGTTTTGGAAATAAACTTACTCGAAATACTTGCTCTAATGGCAAAGAAATCTTTCCGAAATAAAACTCACTAATGGCAAATATGAAATTGAAATAATATTCAATGAAAAGTTATTCATTCTGGTTTGATCATATTTATTTTTATAGATTTTTAGTTTAACCTTTGACCGCACGGAATTAGTATATCAGCTATTAAGGAAGCTGAAAAAATGCTGGAAATCCTTTTCAACTTTAACAAGGTAAGCAATGTATATGTTAGCGTCAAAGTCCGAACGCTCGGCATTTTCGGAAAATGCCGCGGCAAAGTCCGATGTCAGATATGAAAATAATTTGAGCGAACTATGCCGCGGCAGTTCTTTAAAATGCCGCGGCAAAGTCAGAAGTGCCTGAATTCATTTCGGCATAGTTATTTTCTAATTGATTATTAATGGATTTTTTAAGACAATGTTATTATAAATCTTCAAAAAACTATACAAAGAACTAATTTAATGTATAAAATCATTTACCAATGGAAAAAGTAGCCTGATGTCTTTATTCTTTGCAAATAAAGGAAAATAATGGAAAACATATTTTGTTTGGTTTTCTTAGTATTTCAATTTGTTTAATTTGTGTAAGTTATAAATCATTGCTATTAATTCATAATAATTAATTTTCTAATTAGTTATCTTATTAAAACAGCTAATTAATTATTTTTAGCAAATTATTTTAGTCAAAAAATGGGATTTGCCGGATAGAATTCCGGCATAGTGTACTTAGCCGCGGCATTATCCAATATTGCCGCGGCAATGTCTTTAAAATTGTTTTTAAAAATCTGACTTCGGACTTTGCCGCGGCATTTCCCTACCTTGCCGGCCAGCGGACTTTGACGCTAACATATAGAAAACAAAATTTCCGAGAAATAAATAAAATCTTTTCTATATTTTTAAGGCACTTTGGGAACCCAAAAAAGATCAATGCATCAAGAAACTTTCAAGCTAAAATTGTGAAAATATATGGCAAGAGATGTGGAGAAGGAATTCGCAAATTTGCGTACCAAAGCCACCAGGGCAAAAATTATTATGATTATTTGGGAACATCGCATTTGAACTGCTTTCATGGGGCAACAAATTGATGAATCTTATCCCAAACTTCATCACTGTAGTGATATATCAATTTGAAATTTCAATTGATTGAATTATGAAATTAAATGTTTGAAAATTGCAATCTTTACTTGTTTTGCTTTCACTACGATATCGTTACCATATCGTAAGCTGAACATTGAACATTAAACCGGGACCCGCTCTTTGAACAATCATCTACCGGTGATTTTAATTTTGATTTTGAGAATTGAAATCTGAATTGGAATTGGAGTGACTACTTAATCCAAATAGTGTAGCGAATATTTTGGAAAATAGTTCGCAACATATGTTTGTTGTAAGATCATCTCGAAACTCGAAATTGTCTTATCTTCAGAAAAGACTGTGCAATGAATCTACTGTCCAATTCCTATGTTGTCGATGGCAAACTTTGGTTAAACTTGTTAAAAATTTAAAGGTTTGCTTTTATCTCTTATATTTGTATTAAGTTTTAAAAAGTTCGTTATTTTAGTTGGTATCTTAGCATTGTCCCTCAAAATACCATTCGAAAACTCAACTCAAATAGATCCCAATTTTTTTATCCTCTTTCTTCAGCCCAATCTCGCTTCGCGAGTTTAAAACTGAAATTCAGTGCAACTCGTGGTTTGGTCTGAAGGGCACATATTATTGTCAGCAGTGCTGGAGTGTGACAGTCACACTCACTCAGATAATCACTCACTGACAACTGGCGAGTTGCGCAACTTGTTTTCTGTGCATGTAGAATTAGATTATAAACCCGAGTAATAATTCGAGAGTCTCATTTCAATGAAACAAATGAAGGAGCAATCAAAAGCGATAAAGTCTATTCAATTTGTGTACATTTTACGGATCTCCTTTCTAGTAGGACTTGCTCGTCAATTAAACCGAAATTGATGAATTATTAACAAAATTATTTTTGAAAATATATTTAAGAATTTATTGATTTGCATCAACGAAATGAATGTACATCGTAATGGGAATGTCTCATTTACAAGATAATATTACAGTATTGTACAGGCATTAATGTACAGTGTATTTACAGGAGAGGTATCACAAGTTAAAATCTATTTACAATTACACAATTATTCAGTTATTACGATTGTAGATTGAAGATGAAGTTGACGAGCCTGGTGGTGGTGGTGCAGCAACAGAGGAGCCATTTGGCGCTATTGATGCAATGTTGGCCATATTGGTCATTCCGTAAATTGAATAATTCGACAGAGATGAAGGTGTCTGCTGTGGTTGCAGAGAATACTGATATTGAGGGTAGTAGGTCTGAGGCAGTGGTGCTCCGTTCGGTGCTGCTGGAGCTGGAACGTGTGCAGGGGGCTGCTGCTGCTGTGACGGCACTTGTTGCTGGTGCATTTGCTGTTGCTGTTGTTGTCTAAGGCCTCGAGTTCGAGAGGACACTGTGGATGTAGTACTTCGATTGGACATGCTCTCAAGCAGTTCCGCACTGACTGATTGACTTGTCTGCACTGGACTTGGGTCGGATTTGAGTTTGGCAATCTCGGCAAACACCGAGGACAATGGTTGGTACTTTGGTCCCCAGTGTTGCAGATAGTCCCAATTGTACGAGCCACTTAGTTCCTCTTCGTTGTGTTGAATGATTGAATTCAACGATCCACCATGTGGCCACTGGTCCGATGATGACCGATTGTTGTTGACGATAGTGCCTGTGGTCGAGATAGAGGAACCCATTCGGGAGCGCAGTTTCTTTGTGCCCATTGCAATGCCTCCGTAGCGAGCATTCATTTTGCTCACTCCCATTTCACTCAACACGTCAGTAGACTCGTCATCGTCGTCGTCGATTGCAATGGAAGAATTGTTCTCTTGTTCTTCTTCATAATGATTCGACACGCCCAACCTTGCCAGGTACTCAGCAGTTGTCGTTATCTCCTCACCACCCGAATCAGGCCCTTCGGTATAATAGTTGCTCGATTCATTGATCATGCGAATCTCTTCGTCGACATCGTCCAAGTCTGCGTCATCGTCTTCAGCCGAGCCACGACCAGACGAGGCGGAATGTCCTTCCATGTTGATAGGCATGAGCCCATTCGATTGGCCAAGAGTGACATCGTTGTAACAGGGCGGGCCACCTGACATGGTCGTAGTGCCGTAGTGGCCAGCAGAGTAGGCCGGCGAAATGCCATTGGCTTCAATGCCATTCGGGCCAGGACCAATCTTGCGAAACAGCGAACCCATGTTGGCTACGCCTGGGCCACCAAAATGACCCGACATAAGTTGCTGCTGTTGATTCTGATGCATACGAATGACCACAATACTGACCAGAAGGACAACCATGACTAAGAAAAGGAGCACTGTGAGGAAGATGAGCCAACCAGGCAGTGATGCCTCCTTTCGAGTGGCTCCGTCTGATCGAGAGAGGTCAGAGTCGATTGAGTTGATCTCTTCAATCTCCTCGTCCTCGGTGATGTCAATGAATCCATCGGCATGGTCAACCATTGACAGTTGTACATCCACCATAGTGAGTGAGCTGAACGAATTGATTCTTCCGGACGAGGCTGACACGATTAGTGAGAATTGTTTCGGAATGGCATTCTTCTTGATGGCCATTTTCTTCTTCATTTTCGCCAGTGACATAGTGATCAGGCCACTGGTCGAATTGATCTGTAGCAGGTCGAGCAGATGTGCAGGCGAGGCACTCTTGATTGAGTACATCACAATTCCGTCGGGTCCCACGTCAGCATCGACTGCGCTGACTTGACCAATTTTGAGTCGCGATTTAGGACTGGCAGGTGCGTCCGTTGGAGTGGACACTTTGAATTGGTACGATTCAGAGTTGAACTGTGGCACGAACTCGTCCACTGAGCCAATTTGCACTTCGAGCAATGTCTCCACCGAGCCACACTGCAAGTCAACACTATTGCCCGAATAGATGTTTGTGTTCATGTCCAATACACGAACCACGAACTTGTAGATGGCCAGTGAGTTTCCGCTCGACTGGTGGTGAGTGCCGACTTGTTGTTCATAGTCCAATTGACCAGTGGTCACTAGGTAACCACTGTCAGTGTCATACCGAAATGGACCGACAAGATCGGACGAGTCCGAAGCGGTACTGGTCAGTTTGACCACCGTGTAGTTGAGCAGATCGTTGTCTTGGTCGATTGCTCTAATGGGCAGTACTTTAGTGCCGGGTGGAGAGTTTTCATCGACTATTGCTTTGAAGTGTGCCGACGGAAATCGTGGACAAAACTCATTGGCATTGATCAAATTAATGTTGGCTATAGAAAAATAGGTCGAGCCTGAGTCGGACTGGGCCAATACACCCAGACGGTAGGTGGAAGTCTGTTCAAAGTCGAGCTGCCGCCCAATGGACAGTGCGCCAGTGTCAGAGTCTACTTTGAACATGTCCTGCTCGTTGCCACTGAATATAGCAAACTTAAACTTCTCTGTCTTTGAGCCCACTTTCAGGCTTTGAATTTCACTGTCGACTTTGTCATTTTCACTAATTTCAATTTCGAAAATAGACGATTTAAATGGCGAAACGCTGAAACCATCTGCCGAAGTGCTTGCACGAATTTTTATGTGCACAAATGAGGTTGTGTTGGTTCGTTTTGAGTTTGCGCTGCGCATTGGTTTAATTTTGAGTGAATACTGGTCGGTTAGTGGTCGACTGACAAGGACTAGCTCATTGCCTCGCAGAATTAGAAAGTTCTTATTTGTATTGCCACCGACGATCACATAACTGTCGAGTTGTTGTTTGGGTAGTCGCAGCAGTGGCACCCCAATTTGCGAACTCTCAATGTCCAAACTGTAATGATTGTGTGCACCTCCGTTTGAACTCGATCCCACTGAGTCTTTCTTGTAGTGATGATAGCCAAGTGAGCTCACAGATCGTTCCATGTTGATAAGCAGTAAAGCCTGGCTGAAGCGGTCACTGTCCTGGTAGCGAGCCACAACCGTCAGATGGAACAGCTTGCTCGACCGAACAGAGCGCATTGTTCGGTTGTTGTAGATGATGCCACGATTTTGGTCAATGTAAAAGCCAGAATCGACAACGTTCGAGTCAGGTGACATGTTCTCCAATGAGAAGATCACCTTTCTGGACTGTTCTTCAATAATTGGCACACGAAATATCTCCACATTGGTGTCGTGTAGTAGTTGAGAGTGCTCAGAATCAAGATTAAGTTTGAGATAAAAGTTTCCATCCGACTTCTTAAACTGTGGCATCATGGTCGATTGATTGCGTTTGATGTTGATGATAATGTCTGTGTCAACTGAGTGTATTTGGTCAGAGGCAGAGATGGACAGTTGAACAATGCGAACATGACTATTCGATTGGTCACTTAATGTTTGTGCGAGCAACGGCTTCAGTGAAGACTTGAGGAATATTTTACCAGTGTACAGACCAATGTCGAATAAGTCCTCAATGATTGTGATGTTGTTCGAGGCAGGCTTGCGCTTTGAGTAGCTCAGAGTTGGATAAATGTCGACATCGTTGGCAGTCCAGGTGGCCACCACTGAGCCAACCTGAGCGTCTTCACTCACACTGATCTCCTTGTAGGGCGGGAAAACGGGCACATTGTCATTCTGGTCAATGACGATCACCTCGAGGGTGCACTGAGTTAGGTGTTGGTAGTTGGCCTCGTCTGAAAGGAACGACGCTGACCAGCCGCTGGCCAACTCTTCCTGTTGCTTCATATCGGTGGCGATAATCTTCAATCTGTAACGATCATGAATTTCTCGGTCTAGCACAATGTTAGTGCGCACAATTCCATCCACACCCACACTGAAAGCATTGTCGTCGTTGCCGTCCACAATGAAATAACTGTACCGCTTGTCACTTGCCTGCAACATGGCAGTAAAGTTCACGTTCACTTCGTCAATGTCGATTGCATTGACGCGGGCCACATAGCTGCCAGTAGGATCGCCTTCCCGAATGGTGCCCACGTAATGGCTCTGAGTAAACTGGGCCCGATTGTCGTCCACATTCACCAGATCGATGGTCACATTATATAGACAGCCCTCCTCGTACAGCGCTCCACTGGGGCGATAGGCAAAGGCAATAAGTTCAATTTGGTTCGGTTGTGTCTCGTAGTCGAGTGATCGTTTGAGCTTGACTACGCCCGCGTTGGAGTCCAATTCGAAGAACTGTTGATAGTCGGCCAGGTTGGAGTAGGCCAGAATGAACCGATGTTTGTGTGCACCGTAAGCGTGCAGATACGAGGCTAAGTTAATAATCTCACTGCCCACAGGTTGGCTTTCCACCACAGAAATTTGGTTCAAATGAATTGATTTCACAAATTTACGATCATCTATGCCTCCGACAAATATCTGCACCAGTGTTTGAGTGTTCATGTGTTCTTTCGATTGGTCATTCTGTGCCAGTTCGACAAATGCTTCAAAGTAATTGTAAGCAAGTGGCCGTTTCACTGTGATTAGACCACTTTGTGTGTTCAAGTGGAAATAGTCATTGAACGAACGATAACTTTCGCCGCCATGAAGCACTCGAAATTGGTACGAACTGGATGACTTGGATTTGAGACCACTTGTTGCCTGGCTGTTGCTGTCCACACTGAATTCGATGTTAGCAATCTCCTGACCAATTCGAAAACTTTCTCTCGGTGCATCAGCAATGATCACATATGGATATTTTGCAAACTTAATGCCATTTGGTTCGAGCTTGGCAGGCGCATTCCTACCATCGTTCACCAGTGTCAAGTGCACTCGTGCTCGTGACCGATGTGATTGGTATGAACTCTTGCCTGCCTCAATGGCGATCACTTCAAAGCTGAATTGATTCGAATGCACCAGGTCAAAGATTGGCCCAACCAGCGAACGGTGAATGCTAATTTCGCCTGTTTCTGACTTGATGGTAAAGTATCGAGTGAGATTGCTGTTTTGTTCATTTGATTGATTGGTATCAATGGTGTAGAGCAACTTGTCACCATCCGAATCGATAGCTCTAACGGTGACCACATTGAGCCAACCGAAAGTGCCATCAAGATCGAGTATGGCATAATAGTCAGACTTGTCAAAGATTGGCGCATTGTCATTCACGTCGGTCAACTCAATGGACACATTACAGTTGGTCGAGTAGAACGAGTCGGACACTTCAATCACCAGTTGATATGAACTTTGCATTTCACGGTCCAGCAATGCATTGGTGCTCAATTCGCCTCGATTTGGATGAAGCACAAACTTGCTGGCCACATTGCCAGACACAATTCGGTACTGCAAACTGGTGGCAGTGGTGGTGCTATAGTTGGTCGCCAGAGAACTGCTCAGGTCGGGGTCGAGGGCAATCAGATTGTACACTACTGTGCCAGGCAGAATACTTTCGGGTACTTTCAGTTCAAAGCTCGATTGGATAAAGTACGGTGGATTGTCGTTGATGTCAAGCACCTATTGTGAATTAATTATGTAAACAATCAAATCAATTTATGCAAAATCAAAACTAACCTTAACATGCACCAGTGTCAGTGCATAGTGCTGAAAGTCCTCATCGAACGCATAGACAGGCACGTTGAAGTGCTCAATCTCCTCTCGATCCAGCTCTTTGGCCAAGTGTAGTTCGCCATTTCGATGGTTCAGCTGGAAATACTCAGCGTATTGGTAACTCTGAGGTAACACATAGGTAATGTTGGCCTGCACTGGTTGGTCACTATCTTTGGCTTCGACTTGAACCAACAGTAAACCGGGACGGACATTTTCGAGCACTTCCTTCTCGTATGTTCGTCGAAGAAAAACCGGTGCCTCGTCGTTTGTGTTGACAATTCTGAAATAATAATTGTACATTATTAATAGTTCTGATTACTGTGCTAACTTCAAACACTTACCGAATTTTGACGATATGTGAGACGGACATGATGGGCGACTTGGAGTCGTACACCACAGCGGTAATGTTAATGCGATGTTCGTGTTTGCGTTCAAAGTCAAGCTCTCTCTTGAGTAGCAATAATCCCGAGTCTGGATTCAAAGTGAACTGGTCGTCACCGCTGACCAAGTGTTGATCACCATAACTGGCGAGAAAGTAACGAATACGAAAGTCATCATGACTAACGTTGATTCGAGCCTGCACAATTGCGGCACCAACTCGACAACAGTCCTCTTCGAGTTCCAAGAATTTTTCATTCATAAATACAATGTTTCCTATTTGATTGTCCGAACTGAGAATCTTCACTCGAACTGGCACACTTTGAGTCATCTCGGTGGTCTGCTGTTGGTCTTGTTGGACAACTTTCCAACGAGCCGTGAGCGACAGAACAAAGTCCTGGTGGAGATATCGATGGATGAGTGACTTCTCGTGTGGACGGAATTGCAAGGTCGAAGGAGACTGCCGATCGGCCGGTGTGATGGTAAACAGTCGAGCCAGTGTGGCCTCGTCCATCATCGGACTAGACAATTCGTATTGCACTTGATCGTTACACTGGGACTGATTCAAGTAGATCAGCTCATTCACTCGACGTTTTCCCACCGACGAGCCAGAACCTGAATCGCCGCCACCAATCCAAGGGATCTTCACCTCATACAGATCGTTGTTGTCCAGTGGAAATGGATTACACCGAAGATTACTTGCTCGTTGCAGTTCGACATTGACCTTAGCATAGTAGTCACACTGTGGCATTGGATGATTGTGGTTATGCTGCTGGTGAGATAGCTTTTCCTGGTGATTCTGCAGCAATGTAGCCGAACATTGAGACCAATCGATGCACAGCAACAGGTTGAACAGAGTGGCCGATGAGCTTTCGTTCAGTGCACTCGATAGAAATAAGTTCAATTTTTTGGGGTCATCCTCGTCCGAGTCCACAAAGAAGGGAATGCCTTCCTTGAGTTGACGGTTAAAGTTATTGAACAATCGATTGCCACAGAACAGTTGGTGAGAGTTTCGGTTTGATGTAGAACTGCTGCGAGAAGGCAACTCAATGCTTCCCACTCGATGTCCATAAGAAAATGATTCTGTGGCCCGATGAGACTGGTGCATGACAAAGTTGAACGTTTGTACATTGTCCAAGTTGACATGGGCAATGGTTCTCTTGTCTACAAACTCGACATCAGCCATTTTGACTTTTGACTTTTTCCCCTGTCCATCAGAGGCAACCAACGAAATCTTGACCGTTTTGAGTCGTTTGTGTGACTCTTTGATGTCCACTTTGGTAATTAGAGCACCAGTTTCAGAGTCCAACTCAAAAAGTTCACTTTCCTCAGTAAGTGAGTACCGGACAGTGCCGTTCACACCTTCGTCAGGATCGGTGGCTTTGAAGGAAGCAACAATACTTTTGCGAACAGTACCAAGCGGCACTTTGACCACATTTTGGTTGTCATTATCGTCGTAATCATTGTCCAGTCCATCAAAGTCAAACACAGGTCGATTGTCGTTGATGTCCCGCACGGTCAATGTGACAACTGCCTTCTCTTCACTGGTCAAAGAAGTAGGCACACCTTGGTCTCTAACTTCAACCGCAAATTCGTATCGATCCTTCAGTTCACGGTCCAAAGTGGCTCGAAGGTAGATTTGCCCGGTGCCTGGATTGATTCGAATTACACTTGAGTCTGGTGAATCGGTAATGTTGTACTGTAGGGTAGAGTTGCCCTGCAGATCGACATCGAACGCATCAACTTGACCTAGCAATGTGCCAATGGAGGCATCTTCGGGCACTTCGAACGAGTACGAACTTTGTCTCCAGTAGGGTCGATTGTCGTTGACATCTCCCACGACCACTCGCAACACTGCTGTAGCATTGAAAGGTTGTGGCAGTCCATGGTCGTGCACACGAACCAACATCTCATATCGATCCACACTTTCCCGGTCGAGTGCATCCTTCACGTAGAGCACTCCATTGTTGGGAAAGATGTCAATGGGCAGTGTACTTGCGGCTGTGTCATTGCCGAGAGAGGCCAGAGAATAAGTGAGCCGAGCATTGTTGCCAGTGTCAGCGTCGGTGGCCTTTATCTGGTAGAAATGCGAACTGACTTGCACATTCTCTGGCACATTCACCCGAAAGAGCGGAACCACCTGAGCGGGAAAACCAAAATGCGACAAATCAATCGTTTGAGCGGTACCGACAAAGACTGGCGCGTTATCGTTGGCCTGGAGAGAGAAGCGGGAGGAAGGAAGGGAAACAAAAGCAAAAATAAATTGAATTAGCCAATTAGAAATTCAAATGAGGCAATGAAGAGCACTTGAAATGAAATCGGAGATGAGCATAAGGAGGTGAGCTAATCATAGCGCAGTTGACCGACAGGCAAGTTGCGGTGGCACTGTTGCTGGTGTGGGAGCCTGACTGCCATGGCTTGCAACACAGTGAACTGCACTACCAAATGGGCAATGGCTACACACAACACAAACATGATATCGATCATCACTGGGAGGATAGTAGTTCATGGAATACATCATACATACACACACTGGACACTGTGTGCATTGCACACATAAGCAAATAAACAAATCCATAAACAAACTATCTCATTAAGATTAATAATTTATACATTTGAGAAATGCTCGCGTCCAATGTCATCATCAGGTGCTGCTGATAAAATGCTAATTTAAAGCCTATGATGACCGTGATGATGATGCTGACGATGTTTGCTCGGCAGGAAGGGAGATAAGCAATTGAGCAAACATGCAAACATTACGAGAAATCATTCTGTCAAGTGAGGGTAAGCTTTCGTTGGCAGATGTAGGTGTGATTAGAAATCATTGCCTTACTCAAATAATGCCTGATGATTTGGAGAAAAGACATTTTGTGCACGCTTGGCACAATAGATTCTATCGATTCCTGAATCGAAGCAATAGAGTGCACGCATCATTCGGTGGTACATTCCTTTCTTCTACTGACCTTGCCACTAAATGAATTAACCAATCGCTATCGGTAAGTGCCGAATTATATACTCAAAGAAACATAAAGAAGAATTAGAATGGTGCCTATGGCTCAATTAGGCTGGCCATAAATGCATTGATTGGCGGTGCACCGAGTAACACCAATCGGTCTCTCACAAGCAAGTGCACCATTTAAGTGGTGCTCGTAAAGCTCACTCTACCTTCCTTGGTGACATTATCCGATTTGATTCGGCCAATTTACATTGCCAATCGTGTCTGGACGCGCTCTTCTTTTCATCGTTTTGCCATTACCGGCGCCAATCGAATTGCACTGAACACAGCAACCACTCGACTAATACTCCTGTGAGCCTGCATATATGCACACACACACCATTCAACTAATACGGTAATTGTAATGATCGGTGCACACATGCACATACACTCGAATTTGCCAATCGAACATCTCTTAGGACACAACTCTCGAGCCCACTAGCGAGTCTAATTTTCCAATTTCGATAAGACAAGATCATCATTGCATCCAGTGCATCGCATCATCTCTCTCCACTTGAACATATCATCTGCACGGTTGCTTAGTTAACTAGCTAATGCTGAAGTGTACATGCTAATGAACAGATTAGATTAGCCATTGGATGAAGCAGCAGCAGCAGCACCGATCGGAACTGATCTATCGGACGAGCAGCACCTGCACCTCGCATCGCTCATCGCCACTATTATCAAGTACTACTTCATAGTTTTGCAATGAGCACAAATATATACGATAACGCAATAGTTCATGCACACAAACAACAACACTGGTTACTTACGTCCTGCACAAAAATGTCAACCAACATCTCCGAACTGAGCTGTCCACCGTCGATGGCCACCACCCGAACTTTGTACTCATTTCGAGTCTCATAGTCCAGCACACGTCGCAGTAGGACATGTCCACTCTTCTCATCGATCACGAATGGAAAGTCCGAGTCCGAGTTGTGTGGCGAATGGCCGTCGGCTCTGTAGAGTGAGTAACGAATTTGGCCAAACTTGCCCGAATCGTAGTCTACAGCGTAAGCCACCAGAATCGGGGTTGTGTTATCTACTGGCAGATTTTCAGGAATGCTAATCTTCAGTGAAGAACTTGGAAACAGTGGAACGTTGTCGTTCTCGTCGAGAATGGTGATGTTGACCTGGGTGTGGGCGTATCGATACGGTCCGGGATATTCGCCCGTGTAGGCTTGCACATTGAGCAACAGGTGTGAGTACTTCTCTGCATCAATATTCGGTGACTTGACACTGATAGTGCCCAGTCGTGGATCGATGCTAAAGTAGCCATCAGGATCGCCCGAGTAGATGGCATATGAGATCGGCTGTTCGGGTGCACCTTCAATTCGGGCACGCACAGTACCAACAGGAGAGCCTTGTGCAACGTTCTCAATCACCTGGAAGGCGAATTGTCGCTGCACAAAGGTTGGCATTGCTATCCTGGACTCAGTGTCCGGTGGCAGGACTGAGATCTGCACAAGAGCAGACTCCTTCGACTCGAGCCCGCCACCATCACGAGCCACCATGTTGAGTCGATACTGCTGCTGTTGATCACTCGACTTGAACGGCCGAACCAGAAACAGTTCTCCAGTGCGGGGCTCCACTTCGAACAGACCTTTCTCATTGCCCGACTGAATCGAGTACCGAATTTGGCCATTTGATTGGTTGGGTGAATCGAGATCAGTGGCTGCAACAATCACCAGTGGCACTCGTTCACCACGATTGGTCTCAAATGCATTCAGTTGCACGTTCACCTTATACTCCCGTGGATAGAACACCGGATAGTTGTCGTTGGTCTGCAAAGGGCAAAATAAAGGGGAAAGTGAAATTAGTTGGGTTGTGTACAGTCTGTGGTGCAGTGTTTAATTAATTGCTCGATTGACTAATTAGACGCGCTTATAGATTTGGCAATGTCTCGCCAATGGACAATTTGCATTTGTAAGGGTCAGACAGGCCAGAACACACTCGACAGATTGATACGATCAGTCTTTTCAATCAAGTCTATTTCGAGACTGTGCACCAGCAACATGTGTCCCTGTTGTAAGGTGAGCACCGAGCTTCACTAAAGTCTCGATTAGTGGTTCTGTCGGTGATATGCCACTAGAGCCTATCACACCAGTCAGACAGTCAGTCCACTGCTCGGTGACTAATTAAAAACTAATCAAATATCGAACGATTCTGTCTGTTTGTGCCGACGACTGTGTGGAGTGCACTCGGCCGAAGTGGCCACCGACTTGGCTACAACAACCTTATCGTCCAGTGTTGCAGTGTTCGGCGATGCAGTGCCATCTGAGTGAGTGCAGTCCTTATCGGCAATTATTAGTAGTAATAAAGGTAGCTTAGCTCTCGATCGAGAGAGATTGTTGACAGATTAAGTCACTAGAGTCGTGTTCTAAGTTTGTCGCTTGTTGCTGCCATTCTGCTTTGGTGGTGGTGCCTCTTTGACCAGTGCCTCACCGACCATCATAACAAATGACAAATTCTGCCCATTGAGCTATCGCATCGAACTAATGGACACACAAAGTTCCACGCAATTTAGACAAAAGTCTACTTACATCAATGACTTGGATCTTGACCATGGCGGTAGTGGACAGTCCACCTGTGAGAGAGAAAATAAAAGCAAAGTCATTAGTACAAAAGGTTAATAACGGTGATGGTTAATGGGTCGGTAATGGACTACCAGTGGATGATGATGCAGTTCACTTAGATGCGCCATCAATGCGCTGATGAACATCAACACGCACAGTCGTGCCATTGTAATTCAAACAAATGATCCAAACGAATATTAGGGGAGCCAATCCTGTCGCGGCAGTAAGGTCCGTCTACACATGTGAGGTAATTCGATAGACTAGACACACTTGCTAAATGAATTCGCACCAAAGAGTTGTAGTGCAGTGGAGAATATGATAACAGCTAATTGCGAGATCGAGTCAGTCAGGCCATGTTGGGCACAGTGCCTGGTCAAGGTGGTGCATGCCTGCTGGTGGTAGTGTCCAGTCACGCTATCTCAATTGCTATGATCGTAATCAGATATATTCAACAAAGCACACACAACCGACACATGTGTGGACATGTTCGCGAGTTATCGAGACACAACAACAACAATGGCACAGCAACATTATTAGATTACACACTGCCACACACGGACAAGTTAATTAAGAGGTCACTACTGCTGTTGCTGTTGCTGCTTCGGGCGTCATGAAATCAAACACCAAATAGACATAAACTGAAACCCTGGAAATATTTCTGAAAACTTCCATTAACCTATCAAATGGCGCTCTTATCTCAGTTGACATGCTCAGGTTGCGCAATTGAGAGCATCAAAAAGGAGGCAAGAAAAACAAGAAAGGTCATCGCGAGGCAAGCATTACGAATCGGAATTAAGCCATGCCACTACACTCACACTGACACTTGTCAACGAATACATTCGAATGGCCACTCTTGGACACACGTTCATAAATTGCACACCATCGAAATCAAATCGAGTGCACCAAGGCAGAGGGCACAAACACAGAGGCAGACAGACAGACAAACAACATACAGAAGCGATGCAATAAAATTAAAGTGATTCCACCAAGCAAAGAAGAGACTTCTTCAAGGCAGAGCGAGAGATAAGTGCTCGACGATTTCGAAGAAGAAAGTGGAGCTTGACGAGATTTGCGGGGGTACCCAAAGAAGATGAGAAGATGACGAACTTCGGAAAAGGTAATAAAACTAGCGATTGGCAGATGAGAGCGGAGATAGTGGAGACATGGCCGTGGTCGTGGACATACCAGGGCAAAGCTCACTTTGGCTCATCAACCAAGGGGCAGATTGAGATTGAGACAGATCCTTTCAGATGGCTCACTTTTGGTTTTGCTGGTTGGTTGGTTTGATTGTGCAAAGGCGAGTGCAAACAAACAACAACAAACAAACCCTAAGACGATTATATAATAAAATAGTCTAATGGAATGAATCACGTTGGGGTCATATCAAGATTGTGTCAATGTTTCCGTGTGCCATAGCTCAGTCAAGTGTCACCCCGATCGAATCGTAAACTTTGTAACCTTTCGGTGCTCAGACAGACATACCGTCAGGTGAGGACGATAAGACGAGCTCATTCGATCCGCGAGCAGACAAACCAAAACAAACAAAATATAAACCAATGCAGAGACTGCACATTCAATTGCCCACACGCCACTTCACTTCACTTCAGTGTATACTTCACTCTACTACTTCAGCTCACTTCAATTCGTCACTTATCTTCAATAACTTATCAACACACAAATGCAAAATGGCACTTTTGCAAATTGAAATTGAAATTCTCTCTTTCTCCTCTTCTTTCTCGCCTCCGAATTCGAATTCGATCATAACAACAAAGTTACGACCCAAAGGGTTATCATTGCTCGTCATCACATGACCCGACTTGATCGACTCCAACCAAGAGATACAAATAATTGCTAAATGTGTGTGTGTGTTTGTATTGAAGAAGTGAAGGAGATAATGACGATTGCCAGTGGAGAATTAGCATGTACATGTTGCACCGAACTAAATGTTATATGACAAAACACATTAGACATTCGGGCACACATTAACGATCGAAGTCCGATTCGAGACTAGAGCTTGTGTCTGCATGTCTTGTCTTGTCTGGTCGGCAGACTACTAATTCGACTATATCTTAATGGCATTGGTCAAGTGGCCTGCAAAATGAACAAAATATATATTTTTGATATATAACGTTACTAATGGAGTGATCTATTAACACGCTCGGCACGGGTGGTTAGATTGAATTAGTCCAACACTGGACACTACTGAGAGTGAACACACATACAGAAGTTATGGCTGTTCGAGAGATGATTGCTTATTAGTATTATTAGGGTTATTATAGGTTGCACACACACACAACAGGTCTATCACTAATTGAGTCTGATCGGGCCTGAACAGACGCGCGTAACGCCATAATAATCAATAAGCCTCTCTTTGGGCTGCTGCACTCTCTGGCTAGCTGGCTAGGCGCTATCGTGTCCCGGTCTGTATCGAGGTGCACTGTGGAGCAATAATCGTAAATAGAAAGCACGCTTAAATCGAATCGAATCCAAATCGAACAGGTCTGTATGAGTTCATGTCTGTCTCTCGGTGTCTGTTGTCCGACAGTGGCAATTAAGACAATTAAACAATTACACCGAATGCGGTGCTCGGTGAGCCAAGTGCTAACACTGGTGGTGTGTATGGCTGCCTTAATTAACCTGACCTGTCCCCTCGACCGATCGGTGACCATTCCACACACGGACATATATGGCGGACGTTCGTAATTCTTGTGTCGTCGATCACAGCGATCACCACCACTGGTGTGCATTGTGTATTTTGTGCTCTAGTGTCAACTCACCTCGATCTGTGGCCAGAACTGGAATGTCATACACCGAGGTGCGCTCAAAGTCCAGTGTTCTTGCGATGCATAGTTGACCTGATTTGGGGTCAAGCGTAAAGTCCGCCTGCTGTTGATTGCTGAAGGTGGTCGAGGCCGTTGAAGGCGAACTTGACGATGTCGATGAGGATGATGATTGTGGATACTTTTGGATGTTGCTCATTCGGTTGCCTCCTGCTGCTGACAACCGATAAGAATTCGGTGACGACAGTGACGATGATGACGAGGTTGAGTGGTAGAGATAAGGCACCAGATTGGTGGAGGCAAAGGAGTAGTTGACCAGTGCGTTCACGCCACAGTCCGGATCGGTGGCAGCGACGTGCAGAATACAGACGCCCACTGACTCGTCCTCTCGGACAGTCACATTGTAGAAGCTCTGATCGAAGACTGGCTCGTTGTCGTTGATCTGTTTGGGTGGTACAAAAAAAGGTCAACATTAGAACGAATTGTGTCAACCAGAATGAATGAATGAATAATTATTTAAGTGGACTACTCCACTCCAATCAGCACACACGTCCATCAGCACTCGTTTCAACTCATTCGCAATGGGCAATTATCTCAACTCGTGTCATCATCGATTACTCGACTCGAGTCGATTTGGCTCGACACAAATTAATTAAAATCAAATTAAACTAATCGACCAGTGCTTGTGGACTACACCCTTTCGACTTGAGTCAATTGGGCATACCGAGCATTGAGTGCAATTTCAGGTATAAATCATCGACATCTAACCTCCTTTAGGAATAGTCCTATTTGTTGGGAATACAATGTGACCAATTGAATGCAGTGGGAAAATGGACGAAAGGTCGATCGAAGGCAAACGAGATCGATCGAACGAACAAACGAAGCGAGTGCCACAGTGCAAGACAGAGACAAATGGACACTCGATTGGCGTGCATTGGTGGCAAAGGCGAATGCCATTGCAAACTCGTGCGTGCATGCCTTTCAGTTGTGTGCAGTTCGGTTCTGTTTTTTGCTCTTCCTCTTTTTGCTTCCTTCATCATCAATCGAATCATGCACTTCGGTGATGAGTCTCATTAATCGTTCGAGTCTTGGCCCACCACACAAGCCGAATGTCAAGTTCAAGTTCATTTTGTGTGTGAAAAGGCACTGTAAAACTGTCACACACACACACACACAGGCATGCAAGCTGTGCCATGGTGAGTGTAAGTTGCTTAGCAAACAAGTGCACATCAAGCCCAGACAAAATTTGTGTCGAGTACAAATAATCGAATTGTTTTATGCGCATCTCACAATCCAATCCGATCATGCATGCATGCCTTTGTGTTCGAACGCATTCGTTGACACTCAATGTGCCAACCGGTGCCGACAAAAAATCAACCGAAGCCAACATAATAAATAACACCCAAGACAATGATGCGAACAAAGGCGAATAAGAAGAATCAATTAACATTCTATTGGTAAGACGAAAACAAAGGAACGATCTCGAATTGAGAAAGGTCAATTAGTAGAGGGGTCTAATATCTCACACATAAATTAACTCACTGCACTGGCAGTTGTTCTATTGTACTGTTGGCACCTAAGGTGGCCGTATTCAATTAGTGCGTTTGGGTAATGAGTGCCGACGAGTGAATGTACCGACAATTGGTTTGGAACAGCAGCAGGGGGAAAGCAGCTGGAGAAAGGTCTTCATTAGAGTCGAGTCGGTTGCCGACACTGCGGTGGACACACCGTGAGAACGACATACAAGAAGGCGAAAGGAGACACCATCACAAGCCAAACCAGTGGACACAGTCTCCAATTAGTGAGAGCCGAGCGAATGAATTTGATTTAATTAAAACATTAACAGACAGATCAGACCAAGTGATAAGTGATAATGGTGGGGGGTGAAGTAGAACCGAATCGAGAGGGGTCACACTGAGACCAGTGAGATCACTGTTCATTCAGTGAAATGATGATGATGAACAAATGTTTCGCCTTTAATTAATGAGATGCGACCGACAATGGACTCGAGTCGACTGTCTTATCTCAATTCGACACAACAACCTTCCCAACATGGTGGTGCCTTTATTGTCGCCATCATGGTGGCCAAAATGATATCACAGTCATAACATGAGTTTGGTTTCTATCTCTGTCTCATTCTGAGATTGGCAATTCAGTCTCGGACCTAGGATCGATCGATCGGTAAGCAACCGAGACAAGCAGGCCAATGCAGACTAGACGATTGTCCACTGATTGGTTGGTCTAGACCGAGAATGGCAATGACACAACAACACTCACACTCACACTCACACAATGCACTTGTGGATGAATTGGTAATGACTACTAAGTGATCGTTAAGAGACGAGAAATATGGACAAAGCCAAGGGGTAATTGCTGTTGAAGCTGAAGAAGGCGAACGAACGAACAACAGCGAGGACTACGCCGGCGATCTATTCGACTAAGAAGAAGGGAGGAAAGACTCCGTCGAGGTAACAAACAATCCGTGGAATGTGCGATGCAGCCAACAGCACAACAATACCACCATAAAGGCATATATGCAATGACTTTTCACATGCAACAACGAGTCCACTTTGGTGGCACCGAGGCACCGAGTGAGAGAAGAAGGAGCAATCTACCAGAGCGGTCCTCGCCGCATCATTTGCCTTCTCTAATCGACTGCATCGTCATTAACCCAAAGCTATACACAAAGGCCAATTGCAAGAAATTGTCCACGAAAATTGAAATGAAACTCAACACAACAACAACAACAAACACTCACAACTCTTTGAGAGGTCAAACCTAACTCGACCAGCACACACTCACACTCACACACACAACAATGCAACGAGGCCTATAAGTGATGCTAATGATTCTAAGGAACTGAACTCTCAGGTGAGGTGAGATCAGCACATTTCGTGGAAAGGACATAACTGGCCTGTCCTTATATGACACACAAAGGCACACACAATTCACAAGTAAAATATAACTCGAAAGCGGAAACTGATTCTAATTCAGGTTGTCATAAGGAACCACATCCGGCCACATCACAAGAAAGCCATCTGTTCGAAACGGATGATCCTTGTGTGTTCAAGTTCATGTCCGAGAGCAATTCTCTACTGCAAGCACAAACAATTGCCGAGTGCAATCACTTCTTGTCCTCACTGAGGTGATCATCAGTCAGAGTTTTTGGTCAAAGTGAATTTAAATTGAAATTTAATTACATGAGACAAATGCTTCTTCTTCTCCAGCCTACCACCAGATATATACTTGGTATGTAATGTGAATCACGCATTATGTAATGTTTAGCTAATCAAACATGTCCTCTGTGAATGGCTCGAATGGAGGAGTGCTGCACCTAGCAGGTGAAGGCAATTAGGCGTACTACAAGCGCACACACTCGAATTCGATCATGAACTCAATCGCCAACAGCATCATCAACTCTCGTGGACGATAATTCGGGAACAGTGAGTGAGTAAGCCATTGGACATATCCGTGCTGGCATGGCATCATCACAGCAATTAATCATTAAGCTAAATTAATGATCAATTAAGCTGACAGATTACTGAGTGAGAGAGAACGAGCGCGCACATTCGATTCCATGGAATGGACTGCACTGGTCTGGTGGACTGGACTCGTCCAATTGGCTTAGCGCTAAGTGAATTAGTCCGTCTGTCTGTCTGTGGCTCAATTGCCACGATCATCACTACACCATGAGAGAGTCGATTCTGCAGTGTGTCTCACTCATGAGTATATACTGTGAGTGTGATCATGCCACGATAGCAATTACAGTTAGACAACTGACACTGCAATTTCAACCTGACGAAGTGCACTGGACAACAAGAAGAAAAGAGGAATTATTGCGCTTTTTATTGCCCTGTGCTCGAGTGCTATCATCAGTTGAGCTGTGAGTGTAAAGAGGTAAGAAGATGAAAACAGTTAAAAACTAGCAATCGATCGAACTGAGAAGATACGAGCAAATGTGTGTTGCAGCGCTCGGTGGTGTCGATTCATTCAAATTAGATGGTCCCGCCATTAATAGCTACGGAGCTAATCGTGTGTATATCCTTGTTGATTGCATTTCCATCGAAATGGATCATGCCAATGTACACCCCAACGGCACACTTACATCACTGATTGCGATGACCAAAGTTGCGGTTGCCGTGAATCCATTGAATGTTGACTGATGATGCAATTTGGTTGAATGTCCATTTTGATCGCGTCTTGGAGCGTTCACAAATGGCACAGAATCGGTCACCAGGATGGTAAGTCTAGGCTCGGAGTCGGCTTCACAGTCAACCTGAGTACGAGTGACTATTAGGCCTGACCGTCGATCGATCGAGAACCAATTGGTGCGGCTGGTTAGTCGATGGGTGGTGTTGTGTCGGTTGAAGTAGTTGACAAAGTAGGTCTCACTGGTTTCATCACTGGTTGTAGCACTGAGCACATCACTTTCCTCACTGTTGCCATCATTGTCACTGTTGGCATCGTCGTAGCCATTTCTTGACACCACAAAGGCATATGTAAGTAATGAATCCGAATCGAGATCGATTGCATTCATTTGGAAGACACTACTTCCAATGTCGGCTGCTTCAGGCAGAGTGGTGTGGTAGACGTTTGACTCAAAGTGTGGAGCATTGTCGTTCACATCGAGAATGTCCAACTCAAAGATGGTGGTGGTGTTGAGTGGTGGTGTGCCCTTGTCGGTGACCACAACAGTCAAACTGTACTTTGAACGCTTCTCTCTGTCCAACTTGCCCGTAACCACAATCAAATAGACAATTTGATCCTGGGTTCGAAGGCCAAATTCATCGTTTGCACCGAGAAGAGAAACACTGAGACGATTCGCCTGTTGACGCTTGTTCGACGAGAGAGAAGAACCAGAAGAAGAGAAACGATGTCGCTGACTGAATGAATCAATTGCGTCGGCATCATTCACTGAAATTCGTGCAATCAAATCGCCCACTTTGGCATCTTCGGATATTTCTGGTTTGGAGTTTTCCGTGAGGAATAGCAAATTGATGGTTGGCTGATTGTCGTTCACATCGGTCACACGAATTGACACAAATGCCGATGTCTCAAGTGGCTGTGCGCCCTGATCACGAGCGATCACAACTAATTCGTGCAATTCTTGTGATTCAAAGTCTAACGGCTTCGAGACGTAGATCCATCCAGTGGAGCGATTGATGGCAAAGTAGTTTGAAGCAGAAGTGCCGCCACTTTGTACATTCTTCGTGTACAAGGAGTACACAATTTGGCCATTCTCACCTTCGTCACTATCAGTGGCGGTCACTTTCAGCACCGAACTACCGAGAGTGACATTCTCGGGCACAGAGCCGTAGTAATGACTTTGCGAAAAGATTGGCTCACAGTCGTTATGGTCGAGCTGTTGGTAAACAAATTGGTTGGTCAATAAATGGGGGAGAAAGTGGATTGATGATAATACTCACAATACTAATTTGAACAGTCATCTGTGCTTTGAGTGGCGGTTGGCCGCCGTCCAGTGCCTCGATGACCAACTGGTAGTTGGAAATATTCTCTCGGTCAAGTGCTCCATTGACCTGCAAGTCCAGATACAGAATTTCATCCTTTTCCCGGTGACTGACCAGTCGGAAAGCGTTTCGCACATTGCCCGATACAATTCGATACGATTGAGTGCCAAAGACACCTATTTTGCAAGAAATAGAGCAATTCAATAGTAAATAAGTCGAAAGCAATCAAATGAATGCAACAAACCTCGATCGGCGTCTCGGGCAGGCGGCAGTGTTCGCTTCACCTCCTTCGGTTTGCTATTCTCCGGAAAGTCCAACTCGATCCGATCGGTTGGAAAGTGCGGCGAGTTATCGTTGACATCTTCAATCACCTGTTTGAAGGGCAAGAAGAGAAGAAGAACATTGAGATAAATTAGTTACTGACAAGACACACAGAAACACACAGAAACACACACGAACACTCATACACACGCAAATGGAAAAGAAAAAAGAAATTCTTCGCGAAATCTTATCACTTCATTAGGTTCGTCACAGTGCCAGTCAAAATTGGCAGGGCAACGAAGAAGAAGGCACAAGCCAAAGTGACCATGGCACCACCACACACACAACACCACCACGTTAGTGTCTAAATACATACAGATATTGTCATCATAAATCAAAAGGTAAAAACGAAACTTGTTGCTGTGTGTTGTGTTGTGAGTGTGTGTGTGGAGTGATAAAGATGACAAGCACCTTTCAGTGGGCAGGTAAATGAGAGTCAAGAAGAAGAACAGACGAACGAAACGAAACAGAATCGAGTTGTCTTGTTAGAGAAATGAAATTATACATTATGGCGACCTTGACAGGGCTAACTTGTGCAAAGTGTCCTTCCCATCGGAGTGGAAAGTGGTCGCGTCTGGACTATTTCATAATTAATATTCCTCAACTCGGACACAAGATCATCCACGACAAGATGGATGAAGCACACAGGCACACTCTCGTATTGAAGGAATGCACACTCGACTCGACTCCGCCACGGGAAGTTGAAAATGTAGATATGAGCGCGATCAAGAGACAAAACAAACAAAACTGACAGACACACATACAAACACACACTGGTCACCATTGGGAGTGCATTTGGTGAATTCGCTAATCAGATTGAGATGTTCACTCGAATGATGAAGATGATAATGCGGTTGTGGCATTACATGCACTCCATTATCACCATTCAGGTGGTGAAAGTCGTCCAAAAAAGTGAACGTCGTCCCGAGAATCGAAAGATTGAAATCGCACAGAGACCAAGATTATGATAAATAGGGGATAAATAATGTTGGCACACGATTGACTCTCAGTGTGGAGTGGCACTCGTAAAGAAAGAAGCTCGTAAACAAGTGAGGCACACAGAATCGCGGCCGCGTCCCCGCGTGCACACTCGGTCACAAGCACATCCTCAACAAACAAACCTAAATAACTTTACTCCTCTCTGCTTTATTCGCTACAGGTAAGTCAGCAGGTGTTCCACCACTACCACCAGGTGATTCTGACCGAGAGTGGATTACGATTACACACATACACACACACCGACCGACAGTTAACTCGAACTCTATGCAGTCTCTTCACACTCATCTGTGCTCACATGCATGCTCGGTAGTTCTGGGCGATTATTACATGAACCGATTATTTAGCCATTTGGGGACTCAAGAGGTATATTGAATTGCTCTCCCCGTGTGTACTGACTGAGTACGGAGAATTAAGTGATATTAAAATATCGTTATAATAAATTACTGACACACCAGATTGAGATGAAATATTGCGAGAGAGGCGCACACTATTTTACACTACCATACCAAGAGGTGCATGCACACAAAACCACAAAAGCTCACATAAAAGTGGAATTAAACTTCAACTTGACAATGGAATGATGTGACGCGCAAAGGTAATATTTGGACAGTGACCACAGTTTGCTAAACACATCAAACAATGCACACACACACACACACACTTTAATGCGGACTAATTCAGGGCATTGCAGTGAGCCGATTGCAATGATCAATTGGACAACAATCATAAAATACGCCAAATGGGGTCTGCCTCAAATGATTTGAAGATGCGAATTAATTTAATAACACCCGGAATGTTGTTTTTGTTTGGGAAATGGGAATCGAAAACATACAATCGATTGTCAATCGGGCACTTTAGATTGTTTGTTTGTTGTTTGATTGCCACTTGGAGGGTAGTTGCAATCGAGACACTTCCCAGTTGGACTCGTTGGCCTTAGTCGCAACTCGTGAGATGCCCCAGACAATCACTTCGTTTGGCTATGTACTCCATTTATGCCACCTGAAGAGTCATCATCACCGTGCCTCTCTGTGTTCACTCACACTCGGCTTGTGCCCCTCGGAGTGTTTTGTTTGCTGTTTTGTTTGTTGTCAACTATCGCATCTCACTCTATTCACATATGCATTCGGTGGCCAATGGAGTGTTAACCTAATTTACACGGCCACCAAGTCACGAGCAATCGACTAATTGGATTTCGGTGCGCAACACGCTCATTGCCTCTCTCTGTCTCACTTCACTCTGTTCTCTCAATGTTCACTCAATTCGGCTGCAGCCTAGGCTTGTCATTACTTACAATTTTCACAAGAATGTTTACGCCGGTCAATGAGATTGCTACGAAGGAGTAGTGTGAACGTTGCTCACGGTCCAACTCAATCGCAGTCCTAATCTCGCCGGTCGATTGGTCAATGTTGAGATCGGTGTCCACGGTGCCCGATGGTGTTGGTTTCAGGTTGATTGCGTACGGTGGCACACCCGGCCCGTGATGATTGTGGTGAGCTTTGACACTGCTCGGTGCTGGTGAATGGTGCTGCTCACCGCCCGGCACTGGCACAATTAAAAATGGAGGTTCCACCACAAGGGAGGCGTTGTTTGACTTGATCACTCCGATGTATGTGCCCACGGGAACACCTTCCGACACTGAGAAGATCAACTCCATTTGACCGGAAGTGTCAGACGATGAACTTCGACCCGAAGAAGCTTCGTCGCCAATATTCCACGCTGAATCGGACTGAAAGTTCGATTGGGCGCCATTCACTTGACTGACTAAGAACGGCGACAACACGAACGACAACAAAATGGCAAATATAATACAGGATGAGTGTGAGATGCTATGAAATGATGTGCTGAACAACGAAGTACTGAATTGATGAGGATATTTACAAGATGACGACGATTGGGCATTAGTGCGTAAACACATTTTACGCCGACATTTGAATGTTTTCGTTTGGTGACATCGCTCACTAGAAGACATTGTCCTGGAAATCGGCGCTATTCGGCAAGCAGCCTGATCAATCAATTTGGGCGCCATTGTGGAATTGGTTAGTGACCCTCAATTTGAGGAGAGAGGTAAGCTCAATCACAGACAACAAATTAGCAGCAATAGGAAGTGGTAATAGTCGATTGACATTTGGCAGCAACACTCGACTGTGCCATCACTGCACTCGAGTGGGTCCTTTGATGATCGAACACCAATTAGGCCACAAACACAACAACACTCATTTGGACAACAGCAACAGAATGCATCGGAGCGTGATGTTTGTGATCATTGTGTGCGAGTGTAGCACTGATCGATTCACTAATCGATCGCTAATTGCCGGTATATGCAAAGTCGTGCTATAAGAAGAAGTTGATTGTTTTGAGCAATGAATATGAACAAAACAGAGTATTTGAAGCACACAGAACACAAATTGGCGCTAAAAGCAGTCCAAATAAGATCGACAACAACAACAACAACAATCACAACACGGCAGCGGGGAGAAGGAATTAACGAAATGGATTACGATGCATATGCAAACAGACACCGACATTAAGGAAGGATTGAGGCACGACAGTGGTGGTGATCATGCGGCTGGGGCTAGTACATCATGATCATGTTGGTCAGTTGGTTTGCCAATGAATCGATCCATGCAGGGACAAACTGTTTGCTGTTTGGTCATGTGTTGGCAGTGCATTCAATTGAACGGACAAGCGGCGACACTCTCCCTCACTGACAGCCGAAGCAAATGACAACCTCCTCGAGAGACCAACTTCGTCGGCGGGCAACACAAATTATGGCACACGGTGAAGAGTCACTGAAGACAAGTGTGGGGTAGAAGTCGAAGGCAAGGTAAGACTGGTGGTTGTGGTGGTTTGGCCACATTCATTCGTCTTCAGACACGAGGTTATGTTGTGCTTTGAGTTGAGCCTTGTTGTGCACTTCGACTTACCTTGCCAGCCCGCGACCTGTAATTGTGGTGGTGGCAAGCTAAGCAAGATTGCTGCTGCCTGTGGCCTCTGCCTCTTGCCCGGTCACGCCAGTCCAGGTTGAATTGGCCAAAAAGTATGGCAATGGCTGTGCCCTGTGCTGAGAGAAGCCGAACGATGATGCTCGCTTCTGTCAGTGACGCCTGTGCTGCATTCCACAGGTTGGTGGTGCAGTTGCAGTGCACTGTTCGGTTTGTTTCGCGCTGCTCGTGGTCGTTGAGCTCGATCGCTCCTCAGTGAAAATGTTCCACTCAGTTTTTGTCTTATCTCTTGTGCTTCTTTGCAAGGGAGACCCTCGGAGCACATCGGGTGGAGTGATTGCTGTATACGCCAGTCAGTCAGTCAGTCAGTCAGACTCTGATCGCTAGCGGCACTACAACTGGCACCACACTACCTGAGCACAGGTACCCTACTGTAGCATGCAATAGACAAAGCAAAAGCCCGCGTGAGTCGTTGGCATTGGCCCAACGGGCTCACATTGGCACTGACTCGCCACGACGTCGTCTGTTCCATATCATAATTGGTCTGCACTGTCGCGCGTCCATTAGTGCACGCACAAATAATAAAGGACCTCTCGGTGCTGTCGTCAAAAGGGTCAATTTACGGTGCTACCCGTAGACCGAGCCTAGCTGAGACCTTGCCAATGTAAATGTGTGCTAGCACATGCCGTGAGTGGCAAGGGACCTTGGCCTGGCCCAAACCTGCCGGCCCTTGGTCCCTCTCGGTCTATTATTACTGGCAGCAGGCAGCTCGTGTTATCCCAGTTATTAGCGTCTGCACTAGTCAAGTCCCCACAGGGCTCTTCTCCCTCGCCTCACTCGTTCAGTTCGGTCGAGTTGATTTGTCTTCAATCGGCCAGTGCGTGCATGCAATCATTCAATCTATTATGTTTTCGACACACTGCACTGGCTCGAATGTGCACTAAAGCAGTGCACATCGATTCCGAAGGTTGTAATGTAGTCATGCCCACTGTCCAGCGTTCAAAGTGATAGTAATGAACGTGCTAAACGTTCCACCAAAGTGGGCAAAGGGGTTCGACTCGAGTCTCGATCCGCTCGAAGTGCACATAATCACTGAGTAGTGAACGAGTGAGTGACCCACTGCAGGAATGTTCCGCGCTGCACAGACCCAAACATTATGGCCACGAACTGGACTGAACACCAATTATGAAGACAAGACGAGTCGAATTGTGCCGTCTTCCGTCTGTGATGGATCGATGGCAATTAATCTGTAGTAAAGAAAAGAACAAAGAAATTGGTTTCGAATGTACAGATTCGTCTCCTTCAGAAAGTTTGGCCGCAAGTTGTGTTGATGAGTCCCTTATGAAGTGTCATTTATGCGAAGCACTCTACGCTGTACAAATATTAGTGTAATTGACAATAAACCATTTCACACTTTATGTTTATATTTATTTCAGATCAAATTCCATCAATGTTACAGTGTGTTGAGAAAGCAAGCGAAGATTGCCTCGACCAAAGTGCACATCGCTCAATTGAGTTTATAAACTTGCCTACCCTCAGTTTCCATCTGCCATATTCAATTTCGTCTAGTAGTATTGTGTAATGCCATCAATGGCTACTGTTCTACATTGGCACACTTCAGTGCTAATCTGACTAATCCGCTGGTGAATGGGAGAAATATGTGCCGCCAAATTGTGCACATTCACTTGTTCACTTGTTGCCAGACTGGAGGAGAGAGAGAGAGAGAGAGAGAGTAGTACCGGACAGACCGCAGTCGAGTGGAGAGTGGGGGCACCTTTGATTGAATTGCTTGTTTGCAGACCTATTAGAATATAATTACCAAAGTGAATCAAACCGAGTGTGTGTCCCATGTGTGTCTCGGTGGCGCACACAACTAATTGGACGCATCAAGTCTAGATGATCGGGACCGATGCCAGCAGGGAGACATATGCGATGATGCGGTGATGAATTAGCCTCATGTCGGTGTCTCACTCAGAGGGTGAGTGCCGTCCATTTCACTACTACACGCACCTCGATTGACCGATTTCGAGACTAACACCACAAGTGAGGTAGCACTGCAACAACAACAACAACAAAAAGTTCAATTAGTTTGTCATATTCGAGCAATGGCACAACATACATCACAGTGAGGAGATACTTAGTGAAGTGAATAAAGCGGTAAACCAGATCGAGTGTTGAAGTGCATCTCTATTGTGTTGGACTGAGTGGCGTCAATCGGCACATGCACACCTAACACAGAAGCACAGGCAGACAATCACAATGATGGTCAGTTGGTAGAGGCTCACAATGTGCAAACACATTCTGTGCCTGACACGTTACGAGTGCCACCATTGGCGTGCAATTCAATTTGATTCGTACTGATGCACATTCACTCACTCAATCTCGGACTACTCGGACTGGTGTTGTGTGTACTGTGTGCGGTCTGTCCGACACTGTCCGATGGACAGGACGAGATCGAGAGTTAGCATTAGCGAGATTACCTCGATCGAGGCGCGCTCTTTCCACACACACACACACACACACACACACACACACTGGACACTTCATTCAAAAGACTGAAACAGACGATGCCAACAACCAAAAGAATGCCAGCAGGAAAAGTTATTAAACAGACATAAGATGGACAAAAGAAAAGAAGCCCAGAGGAGAGGAAGAAAAAGAAGACATAGACAAGAAGACCGAAAGATCGTGATCAAATGGATGGAAAGGTGAACTGACAAAAAGAGGAGAAGGAATGCACACACACACACACAGAAGTCACTCAACAAATGACCAACTGAGGACTATTATCGAAGCAGGGACCAGACCGACAACAGATTGGCCAGATCGGATCCGTCATCGGTCATTGAACATTTCGGAAGACCTTGAGAAAAGGCCCATTAGGTGAGTCTTATAAAGTTGAGTAGCCATTGACCAATGTTATATAGATCAGTCATAATACATGTGATCAGGCGTGCAGGTGATGCAGATGAAGCGATACGTGCAATTTGGCTAATGATTGAATCAACTGAACCAGTGATCCAGAAAGGGGAAATGTGTGTGTGTGTGCACAAATGCACTTGTGGGCGTGAGTGGAGTGGTCAGTGTTCTGTGTCAGGTGATCTCTCTCCCTTCAATGACTCTCACTTGATGAAAACAGTCATCAGTCATCGGACCTAGCAATTCTCATTCGCTTCCCAAACAAGAACAAGAAGACGAAAGCAGAAGAAAAGTCTCACAGTCGATTAGTCTCGTGTCTCGTATCGCGTGTGATTGTGAGCTTTCTTTTGCCTTCTCTCAATGTGCAGTAAAGTGATCATCATTTTTCATTGCCTTCTTGATAACTGCTCTCTGGTCACAATCACACAACAATCACATAACATAATGTGATTCCGATCGGACCAGCACAAAACTGCCAAATGTTTGGCAAATGTTGTTGTTGTTGCAATTGCAATTGAGGGTAAGTTGAGCGCAATGGGCAAGTGGGCAGAAAGAAGCGTCTTGATGCACATTCACCTGTGTGAGAATGAACAGAGATATGTCAGAATAGAGACATAGATACGGCACGAGGGACGAGAGAGCGAGAAATAGAAGAAGCCACAGTGAAGAAGTTACAAACCAATTGCACACCACCGACCAAAGGTCCCCACACTGTATAGCGTGGATGAGTGGAACACAACAAACCTATCATTATTTGGCCATTATGTCTACCAGAACGATGGTCATTTCTGCCATTGCCAGCGCATTGCTGCAATACCTCTGCCCTACATCATACACAGATATACAAAGTGCACCTTTGTTTGTGCATTTGAATCCGACCATGATGATGATGATGATGCTGTTGATGATGATGGTGACCACTTTGATGATAAATCTGTGTGCAATGACTTCGGTGTAAAGAAAAGAATAAAAAGGTAATCATCATTAGACATAGAATGAATTCTAGGAAAAAAGGAATGAAACTTTTTAAACGAAAAAGAAATCCCCTTTAAGTTAAGAATTTGTTAGAGAATATTCACCAACGTGTGAGTGGGAACAGTTTTGCCACGAATGCGACTCGACCACCTGTAGCTCGAGCCATGTAACTCCCGACTGGAGCCGATTAGTGGGTGATCTTTCTCAAAGGACAGACAGGCGACAACAACACACACAACAGTGACCACTGAACAGTGAACACACACAGGCAGACACAAGTGACCTGTCACCTGTCTGGCAGTGTTGTCTTGTCAATTAGGCACTAAGCCATGCTTGTCCATCATCTCGGCAAGATGTCACCTCACTCACACCACCACCAAAGGTTGTAATTACACAATTTGGTTTTGTTTCTGTGAGTTCGGTGCCTTTCTGCACTAATTAGCGCTCGAGTGCACAAAGAAGGAGGAAGAACAAGAACCTAGGAAGTATAACTACAAGTGAAATTTCGGTTCACGGCTGATTAGTTCATTAGAATCGGGAGTCACTTTTTGCACGTTCAACTGTGTGCAACACACAACCACAATTATGGTCATCGATTCTCGTTAAGTGCAAACTGTCAAACACCGTCACCGAGAGAATCAAAGTGCAGACAATTCTCACAGATTCAAAGATTCGAGTTGAGTAGTGAAGGCGACGGAGACTAGTGAGCACAATAATATCACGACAAGTTGACCTTTGACTGAGGCTCGAGTTGAGCAACACATGGGAACACTTGAGGACATCAATCAACAGAAAGAAGCAAACACATAGCCAAACCAACTCGAGTCAACCAGACACACAGACACACCACAAGGTTATTAGTTACTCGAGAGCAGTGTCCATGTCTGTGCCTTTGCTTGCCTGTCTGTGTCGCGAATCCACAAGATGCACCAATACATCATTCCACTGGGTGATGATGTAATGGCCTTCACAGATGTTAGGTTCAATTTCAGGTAAACATGCAAGGTTACATGTAAACACATCAAAGAGGCAAGGGCAATGTATATAAAAGAGCGAGAGGGTTCGCTGCACCACCAAACATAAACATCAAACACAAATTGACTTGTTCACACACACAGATTGGCAGAACGAACCTAAAGGCGCATACAAAACCATTTGTAGCCAAATAAAGCCAAAGTCATTGCCAATCAATAATAGCAAATGCAAAAGAGCAACCTAATTGAGAAAGTTCAACAAGAAAGGCAATCAGTCTGTGGACACAATTCATGTCGTGATCAAACATGGACAATGTTGTGCTTGGTCTGGCTTTGGTTATGTTTGCATTGTGGCCTCAAGTGGCCATAGACACAACATACAAACACATCAAACAGTGCATACAGACACGGACACGAAGTACCTAAAGCGAAATGGTAAAACTAGAGCAAATGCTTGATCTCGATCAAATCGATCGATTGAAGAGTGGAAGTGCAATGGCACTCGTAAATCGTACATAGCCAAGGAATGTTCCAGTCAGTCTGAGTTATTAGCATCGCTCATTATCAGTCCATTATTACGATTAACGACCAAATCGAGCAGAAGTGAACAGTGGAAAAAGCGTGCAAATGAAAACTTGTGTATTATTAGGTGCTCTCGCCAGCTCAGATCGAGATATGAATCGAATTGGACGTTGGACGTCTCTATGTGCATTCGATAAGTCTCCATTCGGCTCAAATCGGCCAATGGCACAATAGATGTTTGGAGTTTACTTTAAAATAAGCACTAATTGTGAGTGATTTAATGAACTAATCGCGGGTACCACTAATCACGCGTACTACTACTGCGCAGTGAGAGATGCTACTTCAGCTATTGGCGTGAATAAAGACACGCTGCCATTAGGAGATAATTAGTTCGATGAGGATGGCGCGATCAAACGGATTGACTGCTCTCAGTCTGGTTGGTCTCGACAGTGCACACACAAACACACACATAATAAAGAAAGGAAGGAAGGAAAGAAATTTACGCCTTGTGCGAGTACAGCAGCAGCACAAGATGAATGGCGCACTAATTGTCAGGTCGTGAACAGATTATTCGGTCAGAGGTAAAGATGGGCACAGAGAGAGGAATTTGCAATGGTAAATCATTACCAAACAACAACACAGAGGCACTATCAACAGACACAACACACACACAAGAATCGAATAGATCGATTCAACAGATGCTCTATCACACACAGAGACCGACAGCATCAACATGAATGTGCCTTGGCAGGAAAGAATAGGCCAAGCAAGCAGGAACTCGTGCACAAAATGTTAATCGAATTAGTATGATGATAAGAGAGCAAACCAAAATAGCCCACAACAACAATACAATTAGTGAGTGTTAATTATTAATTAATGAAGTGTTGGCGGTATACATTAGGGAGTGGAGTGAACAAAGTGAGCGAGCTGGTGCACTAAACAACAGAGCAGAGCTCATTCCCGATGCCTAAATGGAGGTAAACAACTCATCCAAATCTGACAGGCCAAATTCAAATACATTGTGTCAGTAGTGTCTGTGTGTGTGTGTGCTCTATTGCTAAAAGAGGACTAACATTACATCTGTGAGCTCGAGTCTTCGAGGCTAATGTGAGAAAAAGTCGAGCCCGGTTTGAGCATTTTTGCTCAAAGTGAGTGCCCGTTTGAGTGGATTATTCGCGAATTAGCCTGAGTCTCATAGTTTCATAAAGTTTCGTGTCAAAATTGGTGTGGCTGACAGGTTGACTCATAATAAGTAATATCCTGAACGCGATGTCAGTCAAGTATTGCACCACTAATTGGTCTCGATAGATGGCCGGTCTGATGGTGGTTGTGGTGGTGGTGGTGGTGGTGAAGTGTGTCCCGTCTGGTTTGATGGCAAACACTCTGCGGACAAAACAAACTTTCACTCAAACCTTCTGTCAATCGTGCACACAGAGGGGAATGTGCATCATTGAGTGAATAGTCATGGTCAACACAGAACGACCCTCTCAAACTTTGAGACTCAAAGGGCCGTTGTGCAACAGTGTGCACTGCACTAGGTCAATTAGGTCAATGGCAATAATGGCAAGGGGCAGAATGGAAGGAAATGCGACAAATGACCATTTGGCTGGTGGAAATGCGTCTAATTTATGCATGCAAAGTGTGTCTCAAGTGGCTTCACAAACACACAGACTCAGGCCAAATTGGCCCCTCTCACACCACAAATCGAGTGTCCAATAATTTGTGCACCGCACACACCGCACAATTTGACCACAATCATCAAAGCACAAACTCTGAAGAACTAACAACGTAACGTAAGACAACGTGTCTGTCCCTAATGGAGAAGCACACAAGAATGTACATTAAACATTACTGAGACAGATAAGGCATTAAGATAGAGACACCGACACATGCAGAATTATTATGCTCTGCGGTTCAACTTATTTCGAAATCGATCGACGATTTGCATGGGCCAAGCCATACACAACAAATAGCACGCCACTAATAAATCGATCAGACAAGACTTCTTCTTTATCTGTAAGTATAGTTTAGTACTGTGATGCTTTATGCCTTCAACCAAATTATAAATTCACTCTCACTCTATAGTTTAGTTTAGTTAGTGATTTAGTCAGTCACTGAGTCAAAGGTCACACTGAGAAAAGGGACTGGCAAGAGACTGTCAAGAGTGCATTGCAGTGAGATGAAGGCGCGAATTTGCCCAAATCGAACCAGAACAACATTTCGTTTTGCTTGGCTGGTTATCGAGCCAAGCATTATCTCTCCTTCATCTTTTTATCCTCTTTTGAAATGACTCGCTGGTTTTACGACCCAAATGGCAAAGTCTCACTAACTCACTCACAAATATGTGCACAGTGCACCTTGTGGGCCATTAATTGCGTCCATTCGGAAATGACCGTTTGGTTGGGGTGTTTGGGCAGGTAGTAGTGGTGCAACACAACACTTATAAAATCATACAAGCGAACAACTCAATCTCACGTAATGTGTTTGACCAAATGGACACACACAACAATTATCATCTCGAATGACTAAGCAAAGTGCAGATAGGAAAGGAATGCGTGCGACCCAGACACATGGCCACATGCAACAGTCGAGAGACGACAACTATGCAAAGATAAGGCCAAAAAGGAAAAACTTTGTTCAATTCGGCTTGGAACTTCACCGTGCCATCTGAGAACATACTCTCAGTTCATCTCGCTCGCTCCCTCTCGGGTAATCTCCTTCTCGACATACACAAAACACGAACACTGCACATACACAACAAAAAGGTTTTATCTCGCAAAAAGGTTTGCACACACAGCACAGAACACAACTATTCCTGTTTACCTTTGGTAATTGATGTTTGATTTTGCAATTACCCTCACATGCACACACTCACACTCGCCCAAAGTGATGACCGAGTGCATTGCTGCATGCATAAGCCATTGGCAGTCTTCTTCTCAATTCACGCGGCACTCGAATAACACAAACACAACTCTCCAAAGCTAATAAAAAGTCTTTCTGCTCCTTTTTGGCTCGGTGTGTAAAGTAAATCAATTTTCAAACACAAAATTACAACACAAATGATAACATAGAAAACAAATTACAGCACTGAATCATTGCAACATTCCAAGTGGAAGAACAAAAGGCAGGTTCTTTTTTTTGGACATTTCTGGTTGAGAAGAACCACTAATTCATATATTGCAGTGTCGGAATGTGTTGGCAATTGACTTAAAGGCAATAATAAACCGAAATCGATAATAAAACAATAAGTTTATATCTAAATTGGCACTGACCGAAGAATGAGCAATAAATGGCAATTAGGGACATACCGAAAGACAAAAGGGCCCGACACAGAGACCGAGCATGCCACCAAGGAGACACAAAAGTGGCGACAAGTGGCGACTGGTTGTCAGGCTAGAGACAGTGAGACTCTAGAGGCCAAAGGGTGCAATAAACAAACGGACGGGCAAATATCAAAGGGAAACTACTGTACACACAGTGCAATAAGTGATGTGGTGGTGAGCTATTGGAGGCGAGCTGTTGTCTATTTGTTCAACGTGCCATTGCACTGGCTTAGGTGTGAAATTGTCCACGCGTATAAGTGAATTGGTGGGAAAGGGAGAGAGAATGCACATGCAATGGAAACAAATGCAAATGGTCTATGGTCTATGGGGACTAGCGCACTAGGACCAAGGCCGACCGATCAACTAGGCAAACAAACATATACACTGAACAATCGGCGAGATCAAATGGAGCGCGCACCTAGAGAGGTACTTCACTCTGTCAGTGCACTACAATACAACAACAGACCGAGGACGTATAAAGTATGCCACAAACAAGTGAGGCTCGCGCAGTGCACTCACGGACACACAATACAAAGGCCTAGAAGTAAATGCATAGTACGATAGTAATAATAACAAGCAAAGGCACTTACAAGTGCAAGGGTTGTAATTTCGATTCGGTCTAAGACAACATTCGCACACAGAATGGACATTAGAGTTCGATTCTAGTCTGTCTGTCTGTGTATGTGCAGAATTAATTTGCCAATCCTTAATGGAGCATGGAAGAAAGGAGCATCGTTAGGGGTTGTGCGTCTTAACGTTATTATTATTATCGACTTTAGGTCGTTCGGAAGAACAGGTGAAGCAGACTCAATATGAGCAAACGAGACAATGCGCGCCAGGATCGTTCACCGATCATGCGGTTGAGTCAACCAATATATTTGGTTATTGCCAATAACTTATTGGTGTACAAACTGCAAGTGAACCGCTTCCTCGTCGCCATCGCCAAACTATCCATCGAAATCAACTGATGGCACCTCACTTAAGTTAACTCAATTGAATTGATAAACATTAATATCGAATTCTATAAGCAGTTGAAACGAATGAATGAATGACATAATTGACAATCGTCGACGTAGAAATTTTGCTGATTTGTTCGAACAGACTCGAAGGAACATATTGACATGCTCGGCATTGGCTAATGGCCATCAAATTATCTGCCAATTTAATTTATTGACTTATTATTTTATTAAATTATTAAAATTTTGCTTACTTTCTTACTTGCAGCTGGTCATTCTGTTTTACAAATATAATATGAACATGGCCCATGAGTTGAGAATGAGAATTGTGCACAATGAGTAAAGCTGCCCAGAACGTTCCGAATACAGGCAATCATCAATATTGATATGAGTGGGTAACTGAGAGTGAGTGGATCGGTGAGTATAGAACTGCAATAAACAAGATTCGTCAGAGAAGCGAAAGAACAAAAATGATAATCACCAAATTCCTTGTGTGCTTTCTTCTACATGACGATATTAACATTTGGTTTGATTAGGAGCGCACTACCACAGCAAAGACATGGAGAGCGCATAGAGGCAAAAAGCGGATAATAAAATGATTGCAAGGACGATCAAATGTAATTACGCACGAATTATTCGCTTCATATGTCAGAGTAAAAGAAGAAGATCGAACGATTCGATTTGAATGGGACATGTTCGCTGTTGTCGCGTCGTTGAGTGACCACTGTCAAACTAGACCAAACAATGTCAGACTAGATCGATTAGAGTGGAATTAAGGATTTTAAAAGTCTAAAAAGAGAAAAAAAAGTCATATCAGAAATGTCACTATAATAACTGCAGATGCAAATTAAAATGAGATTCGAGTGCAAATTCGTAAAATATATCAAAATGCTGATTCGCGAGCAGGAAAACATGAGTTCATTTGAATTGCAAAACAGTGAGAATTAATAAACCCTTAATGGACCTTCACAAGATTATCGTTTAAGATTAATTAAAAACTTGATTTAATGTCGAAAGAGTGCAAAGAAAAATAAATCTGAAAGAAACAAAACAAAACAAAAATAATAAGTTAGCCTAAAATTTAGCCACTAAATACGTCAACAATCAACAAGTTGATGCACCGAACAGAAAATGGATATATTAGGCAATAACCAGACAAGGAAGACAGCACTGAAATTGTTAGATTTACCTGAAATGCTAGTGTTGATTATGTGGACATTTTTCAAAATCAAAACTCACAATAATGAGATGATTTAACTGAGATTGAGAAATTTTGAAAATGAATAAAAACTCAGTAAAATTGAATGAAATAACAAAAATAACAAAGACTGTGTCGGCATCCAGTGGTTAAAAGTGCAACTAGTTTTCTAGTTTTGTTAGAACAAAGGCGTTATAATGGCGTTGGCATTTGTGTAGTGTTTATAGAGGTTAAAAGATTATCTCACAGTCAATTTAACCTGTGAATATATTGATTATTGTTATTGAAAAATGCGTCACTATTGTCCAGTGCCTTCATTTTTTACACTGTTCTCTCCAATTTCCTAGCAACCGAGTTTCCGAATACGACATTTTCTTGAGCGTGCAACTTTTCATTGACCACTGACATACTCAAAACCACGTGCTCTGTTTTGTCATCTAAACTCTCTTCTACATTCAAATATTTGTTTGATATTCAAAATTTAGTGCTATTCTGGGTCAGGTCAACGTTCCCAACAAATTATTGTGATGAAAATGAGTTTAACGAAAATGGTTCTTTCCCGTAGTCTTTTCCTCAAATTGTTCTATTCATGACATTCATGGGCAATATTTTTAAAAGAATTCATTTTAAAAGAAAAGAAAATACGTTTATGTGGATTACAGAATTGTTGAAAATGAATCAAAATCTACATCGGAATTTGGTTGCATGGCATACAATTTGAAAGGACATTTCAGATTTTCAATTTAAATTATTTCAGATAACATAATGGACCATCAGACTACCGACTTCGTTGAGGACGCAAAATTTTGACAACTGACGGTATTTATTATTTATTTGTAGTTTATTTTGTTTATTAATACTTAGTTAATTTATGTAGATGTTAGCAAAATGTTGACAAGAATTTTGCATAAATTAAATACTTTTGATTTCGCAATTACTGAATTGCACAAACTTCATAACATCAAAAAGGTATATTTCCTTATTTAGATAAATAATTATCTTGTTGACAACAATATGTCATGTTTTCTTTTAACTAATTAATAATTAATAATCATTCATTTATTATTTAAGGTTGTTTGACGGTGTCCTTCTTGTAGCGAAAAATGGTTTACTAAAGTGGAATGACTCTCTTTCCCGTTGTTGCCGTCATCACCATGGACAATATTAATTAATACCAAGGAAATTTTACGTTGTGTATTTAATAATATTGCAGAATTGTTGAAATTGAATCAAAATCTATATCGCAATTTAGTTGCATGACTTGTACAATTTGAAAGGACTATAGAAGAATTTAAATTCCCAATTTGAGAAATATTATGGATTTCCAGACAGCCGAGGATGCAAAACTTTTTAATAATTGGTGGTATCTATGATTTAATTGTATTTTATTTTGTTTGTTAATGCTTAGTTATCTCATTTAGGCTATTGTGGTTTCTAATTTAACGAAATGTTAACAAGAATTTTACATAAATTAAATTCCGAATCGGAATTACCGAAACAATTTAGGTAAAAATTGTTGGCAATAATTTTCTATTCCAACTAATTGTTCATTTATTGTATGATTTTGACAGTGTTTTGCTTTGCTCTACGCTCTATTCAACTACTTCTTTATTTTTATTTGCGTTTGATATCTCATTTTTTTATATTTTACCACGAATTCTTCAGTGAACTGCAGTTCATGAAGACGCTTACATCAGGTAATCAACTTATTTTAAATAAACTAAATATTAACTAGAAATAACAGCAAGAAAACAAGATGTTTCTGCTGTACAATTGTTTTGTTTCAGAACCATTCGATTGAAGACAATCTCTCCCATTGGCGATGGGCCATTGTAGATGGAGCCACTAGTACTTGATAAAGACAAAAACAAGTACAACTTGTGTAAGTAAGTTACTGTAAGTTTATCGTTAACTTATAGATTTTTTTATGATTTTGACCGTAACGCTTTTCCCTTTAAAACATTATTTTTCAAATGATCTGATTGAGTCTCAAGTTGGTTTGTTAGAAGATAAGGAACAAAACTAAAATTATGCCCGAAAGTAGAATTTATCTATCTAATCATTATCATATCTTGGTCGGAATTGTTTTGCAATTTGGCATCCATCAGAAAAGATGTGAGAAAGAACTCTTTGTAATCTTTTATTTGATTTGTTACATCTTGACATCTTCATTTTTAGATTTTAAGAAAATTGTACATTCCTAAGAATTTTTATTATAGAAAATCCTAATTGCAAAAATTGCACAATTTGAAGAGACTATTGACAATATTAATATGGCCATTGAAGAATAATTCGTCACGAATTGAGGATTAATTATAATTGTGTCGTGGTATGGAGCGGCAGAATCACAGCTAATTTACATTGCCGAAAAGGATCCGTACAAGTGACTATTGTTTCTCAAATCTCTATGCTTTCTATACTAGTGAACAATATTAAGAGTGATGAAAATATATTTATGGAATGGAACATTTAGTGCCGTTGTTTTGCTTCTGGATTTTCTGAATTCTTAATTCAGCCAACGAAGAGATTCTCCGTTCGAAATTGAAAATGTTGCATTGCGCTCTTGGGAAAATGTCCGAACAAATGATGATTTATTTTTTTGCAGGCAAAAGATCAGCATCAAACTGTGCAGTTATATTTAGAAAGAAGTTTCTACGAGAAGCTATATAACTTATTTTGTGATCGTGATGAGGCTATTCATGCAACTATTTCAACCATTACAAATTAGCATTGTATTCAGCAAATTATTCTGATCATTCAATGTCTTCATTTCTATCGATTTAGAAGCATTCGGAAAGGCTAAAATTCTCTTTAGAACTCACCTCAAAAATTTGCTAAACTGCCAGTGAATAGTGTCGATTCAATGAAACGAAGAAGCTTTATTTCCTATTGCTAATGCTCCAGTTGTTGCATTGTGCGGAACAAAGTTTTCCTTTTGGTTTTTGTACTCTCTGTCGCTGATATCTTTATTCGAAGAAGAAACAATACGGTGATGCCTGTATGAGTCAAGACATGTGTGTAACCTTCAAAATTATATCTTCAAAATAAGATTGTTGTTGATACTTCCGAAACATTAATTTGAAATATGCAGAACCATCATTAAAGCCCAATTATGAACAAGATAGTTGTATTCTAGACTTTATCATTTAGGCAAAAAGTTACGCTTTTGTAGCTTTTCGATATTTTTGATATTTACAATACAAGGAGATATTTAAAAAAGAAAATTTCGATAATTTTAATAAATTAATATTTCTCCAAATTCTATCATATCTTCATGGATTGTGAGATCTTTCAATTAGTGCATCCTTTGACTGTTTCTCACAAACAGGTATTATTAATTAAAATCTAAAGAAAAACTAATTAAATGTAATTTTCTAGGAGGCGAACATTTTCTTTGACCTGAAAAGGCACCGTTCGAAAGTTTATCTTTAGATATGATTTCAGCTTACCTTTTGTTCTTTTGCTAATAAAGCAATTGATTTAGAATTTTTCTAATTAAATGAAAGCAAACAATAATTTGCTTTGGTTGTTAAGTTATATGCTAAAATGAGAAATCGTACGTAAGTTTAATTTGTTGCTGTTGAAATGTCTAGCTCTTTTAGCATCACCACTTTTTTGGTGGTATCAGTTGTGTCCAGTTCTTCACCTTTATTTGCTGCACCAATTAGTCACAACAGTAAAGCCCTGTCCTCGGTGAAAGACAGTCGAATGGAAAGTGCTCTCGACATGAGACAGATGTTCCAAGGAAAGCAAGGTTCGCTAAAAGAAAGCCAGAGAGATCAATCCGAGTACGAACAAGAAGGGTCATTCCAGACGGATGAAGATGGCCGCGAGAAAGTTTTCGAACGCAACATGCAACGACAAGTCGAAAAGCGACAGTCTGCCTCTCAAAGTTCACTTGGATCTGTTCTCATTGTGCTTGGCTATTGCTTCATTGCACTTGTTTCGGCTGCGGTTCTGTTGGCAATTTTGCGACTATTTGTTTGGCACAAGAAATCCAACAAGAAGAATAAAAACAATTTTGACACCAGCTGGGACTCAGAGCAAAGTAGTAAATCAAAAAGGAAGGATCGCAAGAACAAAGAGAAGGATCGCAAAGAAGCCAAAAGAAAGGACAAGAAAGACCGCAGAGAGAAGAGCTTCTTTGTGTCACTTCCGGACGATGATGAGAAGAAGGATAAAAAGAGGAAATGCAAGGACAAGGATAAAGATCGAAAAGAGAAAAGGCGAAATCAGCAGAGCACCAAAAGGGACAAGCAGCGTCATCGGCAAGTGGACACCCCAACCGAAAGTACCTTCATGAAAGAGTACAGTGAGCCAGTCTCACAAAGCACCAGTGAAGCACAGGTGTCAATTCGGTCCTTGGTGCGACGACGAAATCGAGAGAAGTACAATCGAGAACACGGTCGGCGCCATTACCGAAGTGACTCGAACAACTACTCGACCCCAGAAACCGAAAGTAATCGCAACCGGAACTCGATGACCAGCAAGTCGACATTCATGTTCACTTCGGACAAAAGTGAAAGTCCCCTGCAAGCTACTTACGAAGAACCAAAGCCAAATGACATTCAAATCGTTCCAGTGGACAAGTCGACACTGGCTGATGAGAAGGCAGTCATCTATGTGTACAAGTCATCTGTGAGCAAAATTGGTCAGAATGGCGGAGTGCACATTAACCCACTTGACCTCATCAAAGTGCTTCCAATGGCCGAATTGACCAAGCCACAGCCACAGCCGAAGGTACCGACTGTCGCAACCATAAAGCAGGACGACCCGACTACTCCTTCGAGTCCCTTTTCGATGGTTCTATTCCAGTCAGACGCTTTACAAAATCACAAGACCAATTTCTCATCTTTCTCCCCAAGTGACAGTAACAGTGAAGAGACCAGTGAGAACAGTCGAAGCAAACAAGTGTTGACCGAAATTGTCAACAAGGTTCGTTCAAGAAGAGAAGAAAGTGCATCAACAGAAAGTCCGCCTTATGTACAAGGGTCGCAAAAGTCTTCTGGAAAGAGCGACTCAGAAGCAAACGCATCAGAGGTAATCTTCAAGCTGGTCAAAAGTGATAACCAAAGACACCAGACTGCTGAGGCCATATTCGAGCAGAACGATGCACCACTGGTGGACAATTCAGGGGCTAAATCGATTTTACGTGGTGGCTCCAAGACGACTTCACTCGTTCGAACATTTGAATCGTTGAGTGGCAAGTCCAAGTCCATGTATGACGACAGGCAGGCCGAACCGGAGCGAACACAACGACGTCGACGTCCGCAAAGTTTGAAACGAGTTAGCTTCTCGCGCAAATTGGAAGTTCGCTACATCAAATGAGAAATTAGTTGATGAGACGAATTTTACAATTTACAATGATTCATTGTCAATGAATATATAGCGAATTAAAATTTATTAGTTGCTAAATTATTAAATGAAATATTGACTATTATTACTATTATCATGTGACAAACTAATATTATATGACTATCTAATAATAATTTTACTAAATCTGCACTTTTCGGACATTTAAATTTGAAAGTTGAGGGCAAAACTCAATTTGGAGCATTTAAATTGCCAGCAATGCACGACACTATCGATGCCCACTAGCCGATTTGTTCGCCAGCCAATCAGAGACGAGCTTTCAATTTCAAATTCGCTCAGTCGTGTCTGTTGTCCGTTTGGCGTCGCCTGTGAAGCATACTCAACAGTTAGCTTTCCTACCAAAACAAACCGAAATCGTGTGTGTGCTTGTGACAGCCGCATTTCGATTTTCGATTCGTTATCAGCAGAAGATTCCCTCAGGCGACATCTGCGTTTAGTCACGCCTTTAAATCACCAACATTTACTTGGTCGCAACAAACGATTTAGAACTGAGCCTACAATTGAATTTCTAAACATAATTCAATGGAAATTGATGTGACAATATCTGAAATGCAATCCGATACTGCTTCTGAGGACATTTCTGGGTCAAGTTCGCATCAATCCCCTTTAAATCGTCCATTTGACCTGATTAGCAATCTCGCTAATTATCCACATATATTGGAGAAAATATTTGCCTCTCTAAGACCAAAAGATCTACGAATTGTACCTTGTGTTTCGTTAAATTGGTGTGAAGCTTGCTACCAACTGGCTCCGAAAGCCAACCGAAGAAGGCTCAAGTCGATCAAACATCTCAAAAAAGTCAAACTTCGTGTCGGAATGGTAAGTAGAAAGCGAATGTCATTCGTTGAAAATTTATAATTATATTTATCTTATGTATTTTTTAGGAAAATTGGCCTCTTGATTGCGAATGTGCGGTTTTTAAGCGCAAACTTAGAAATCAACAAAATCGAAACGAGCAAGATCAAGCAGAACAACAACAACGACAACCAGTTTTACCGCTTGTTCGTCCATCTAGACCGAGAAGGAAGACACTGGGCGCTATTCAGAATATTGCCGCAACAAATCACAAATTACCCAAATGTAGAAAAACTAATGACCGTGATTCGCACGGAAACACTCCTAGTAAACCCGTGTGTAAGAAGCCACGTTGGACCCTTGCCCAAGAGCCATTTAAAATGTGGTAAAAAAACGAACAAGAGCGATATAAAGGATATTTTCTCCATATATTTTATCAATGTATTGTATCATTATGTCGCAGAACCAAAAGAATTGCCATTATGTTCTCATGTTTTACGGGTCGAATGCGAGATTGTTTTTCTTTGTGTATATTTCCAATTATTTTCTATTTTATGTTCTACTTGTAGATATTTTACACGTTACAATTTTATAATTTAATTTTATGATTTTATAGTAGGGTTTTATTCAACTGAACTCATTAAATATCACGCTAAACCAGTGTGATTCCATTGAATGTGTTTGTATGAGATTGTTGGTTTAATAATTGACATATTGGATGATTCAGATGACTGTTCGTAGTGGGCAAGGATAACATTTTTGCGCACATTCTTGCCAAGGCGACCATAGGCTTGAAGGAGGTAATTCTCAAAGTTATCATAAGAAGCCGTGTCGGCACTACAAATGATGACAAATTTGGCATGAAACGCCAAGGGGTCATTGTCGTAAGCCAAGAAATGTGCTCCAAACTTGATGCCATCGGTCAGGTAATAGCCTTTTTGCCAAAAGTCCTCAAAAACGGCATATTTGATCGCTTCTAAGCTGGATGGTGCTAAAGAAGGTAATTGGAATTCGCATTGAGGTACTCTGGGATAAGGAGTTTCGATGTAAAATCGAGACATCAATGAATTGGAATCCTTCGGAACATCTTGGATTGAGTCAATCAATTCGGAGCGAATTTTTTCTCGAAATATATTTAATTCCTCGGGTGAATTATCAAAATTCAATTTGGCCTTTTTAAGCTTGCCTTGCACAATTTTGTCCAGATTAGACTCAATCTCTGCTTTGCGACCTTCCTTGAATCGAGTGTTAATTTCGTTGTACTGTCCAATTTGTAATTCTCGATAGAATGCTTGACAATCTTCAGAAGTGAGAAAAGACATGTCTTTCGGCTCTTCCACAATCGATATTACCGATTGGTGAGACAATAAACGAACTTCTTCGACCATCAATACTAGTGGAAGACCGTAATCATTGTGTTGACGTGGAAATTCCGGCAAGGCACCAATCATATTGCCAACGATTCGATGCTCTGTTCGTAAACGAATAACATCTACCAAAGAATGAATAAAACAATTAGCATTTAGTGAAACCAAACTAAAAAAAAAGTACAAACCATCAGCATTCCAGACCATGAAAAGTCCGTTGCAATGTTTCACTTTGATCATGATTGAGAGTTTTTGAGTATTTACAATAATAAGAAGAGGTTTATTAAACTAAAGGACACAATGTACAAAATCACTAAGAACTAATTCTGGCTTTGTTTCAAACACTTCTCTCTACCAAGAAGCTTTGATCACACCGGAAAGTTTATTATAATCAGCAAGATTACGCCAACACAGACGACTGAGGCGATACTTCTTGAGATTGCCACGGGATCGACCAGTGATGGCACAACGATTGCGGAGATGGTGAAATCTTGAATCACGTGGTAGACGAAAAACTTCTTCGTCAAAAGCAACTTCCTGTGCGCGTAAAATATGAAGAAATTAGTGGCAATTAGTTGCTTTAGTTACATTATTGGTATTAAAACCTACCCGAATTGAGTTAGGCAGCAATTTAGATTTTCGCATATTATACAAACAGGAGCGATTGAGATAGTATCGAGTGAAGATGTGACGACGTCTCACATCGCGCAACATTCGCCAAGTGGTCCACTTCAGTGGCTCAATGTGCTCAAAGTTTGGCTCGTTTGGGTCCTTTATGATCCGTTTTCGGTCCACCTTGGTTTGGTAAACGTCTCCTTGGCCCGCTAAACGATGCACAGCTGGAAGGGACACAAATTGAGGAAAAGCATGACCAAACCGTTTTGGTTGGTGCTGCAGTTGGCTGAGTTGGTAACTCCACGTGGTCGAGTGATTGGTGACAGCGGACAAAGCAGTCACGTTTGTGCCCACTCGAGACCATAAAGTGCCGGGCAAAATTCGGATAGACTGTACGATCCGGGAGGATATGGCGCCAAGTAAGGCGGACATCGTCATGAAATGATCCACAGGAGCGAGTCTAGGAGAAGAGGCGAGGGGCAGTCGACGATGCAAACAAAACAACGTGAAACTCAACGAGGTCGAGTACACGAATGAGATGTCGAGCCTGTGTTGTATTGACAATGCCACTCATGCCGGCACATTGCGGGTTATTGACGCCCGATTGCCTCATTGCCAATAGCGCCCGATTTAGTTTCGATCAATATTCGTAATCCATAAATCCTTTACTTCCTAAAATTGCTCAAATTAACTTTGCGAACCTATAAAACAGCGCATTGTAGACAAAGCGCATTGATTTAGCCTAATTTGCCTATGCATTTGACTTACGACGCATCAAATGTAAAGCAAACAAAAGGAGCGAGTGCATTTGCTTGTGAGAGATATTCTAGAATCGATCAGTGCCAACCGATTACAACCAGAAACTGACATCATAAAGTATCTTAGTGACCTTTGAACTCTGCACTTGGAAGCACATACAATCAGAATGCTAGTTTGTGTTTGTTATCACATTTCACGATAATTCCGAAAAAAATCAAAATATCATATAAACTAAAACAAAATAAAAAATTGAATTAATTTTTTGGCGGAATAAAAAATATGAATATAAAGGTCCAAAACACGATCCAGGCAATTATTCCGGGGGAAAAGCCGGTAACATCCTCTATGAACAATGTGATTGGGTGCGTGACATACCACAGACATGCCACGTGAAGAAGCAGTGGTACACTCTCTGTTCGAGTAGGATGTTCCCTTTGTGAAAATAGCCAAGTCAATAACCATAAAGTACGTTTTGGTTTGTATCACTTTTGATCTGATAATTAATTATTTTAATTTTATTTGACCATCACAAAAGATCAATTGGATGTGCCCAAGTGTTTATCTGTGAACAAATAAATTATTCATCTCATTGTTTCCCTGTCCGGTCGAGTCGTAATTGGTGTAATTGTCGCCAGTGGCAGTGCAGTCATCAGCAAGCCGGAATAAAAAGGCCTCGCAACGTTGCAGTCGTTCCCTTTCAGTTTTAGCCTCGTGTTTGTGCACACGCATCAAAGCGACACTCACGTTTGGTTCTTCTTTACTGATTTCGCCAACCCCCAATGTAAGTACATATTCCTATATACCTGTTCCATTTCCATTTAATCATTCCTCATCTGTCATATGATTTTTATCTGATTTCTTAGATTTTTTAATTAGTGAGTTCAAATTCAAAAGTAATACTTTTCAAATTACGATTCTTACATTCAGAGAATATCTCAGAAGCCAATCGCGTCTCAACATGTCATATCTATTGCTACTCTGTTCTTATTTTTGTGTTTAAGTTGACTAACTTAACGCGATTTATTTTGGCTACTCAGTTTTAATTTGCAACATTTTACGACTCATCTCTTCTCTACTTGAGCATCTTTTGAGTTGGCAATTGTTGCCTTATCCGCCATTTAAACTTTTGTATCTAGTCTCTAATTTCCTTCAGTTCCCTAGACAGTAGACTAAAGTTAAAAGACCCTAGCAACTAGTACCTTTGTTCTTTTGACTCGCCCTAGTGTGGCAGCTGAACATTCCTTTTTTTAGCCAGCTCAGTAATCGACTGCAGGCTGCCAGGCACTTGTCCAACGTGTTCTCGATACATACCTCCACTCTCCTCTTGCTATCCCACACATGATTTCATCCCCTTCTGCGCTTTTTCCTCTTTTTGCCAACGTGTAGTGTACGTTGTATACGTTGATAGATCGACCCTCTAATGTAGCTTTTGCCGCATTTATGGTGGCGCCACCTTTGTGGCGTGTTCAGCTGTGAGCTAGTGGTGTCGCTATAGTCGACGACTGCGCCACTTCCGTCGGCATTGTGTGCTGCAGACGTTTGCTGCTGTTTCCTTCACACGCTTTCATTCTTTCGGCTGCTCTCACTCGAGTCCCTTCATTCGAGACAGTTTTTCATAGTTTCATTTTACCCTCAACAGAATCTAAACGAAAATGGGAAAGGAAAAGACTCATATCAACATCGTCGTCATCGGTCACGTCGACTCTGGTAAGTCGACCACCACCGGTCACCTTATCTACAAGTGCGGTGGTATCGACAAGCGTACCATTGAAAAATTCGAAAAGGAAGCCCAAGAAGTAAGTTGACTCAAATTAATTTTGGTTTCTGAGACTAATTTTCTGTACTCTACTTGTAGATGGGTAAAGGTTCCTTCAAATATGCCTGGGTCTTGGACAAACTAAAGGCCGAACGAGAACGTGGTATCACCATTGATATTGCCTTGTGGAAATTCGAAACTCCCAAGTACTCCGTTACCATCATTGATGCTCCTGGCCACAGAGATTTCATCAAGAACATGATTACTGGTACTTCTCAAGCCGATGTTGCTGTCTTGATTGTTGCTGCCGGTACTGGTGAATTTGAAGCTGGTATCTCCAAGAACGGTCAGACCCGTGAGCACGCTCTGCTTGCCTACACCCTCGGTGTCAAGCAATTGATCGTTGGTGTCAACAAGATGGATACCACTGAGCCCCCATACAGCCAAGCTCGTTTCGAAGAAATCCAGAAGGAAGTGTCCACTTACGTCAAGAAGATCGGTTACAACCCAGCTACCGTTGCTTTCGTGCCAATTTCTGGCTGGAACGGTGACAACATGTTGGAGGCATCTTCCAACATGCCATGGTTCAAGGGATGGACCATTGAACGAAAGGGCTCCAAGGTTGAAGGCAAGACCCTTCTCCAAGCTTTGGATGCTCAAGAGCCCCCAGCACGACCCACTGACAAGCCACTCCGATTGCCCCTTCAAGATGTCTACAAAATTGGTGGTATCGGAACTGTGCCAGTTGGCCGAGTCGAAACTGGTATCATCAAGCCAGGTATGGTGGTTACTTTTGCTCCAGTCGGTCTTACCACTGAAGTCAAGTCTGTCGAAATGCACCACGAAGCTTTGGCCGAAGCCGTTCCTGGTGACAATGTTGGTTTCAACGTTAAGAACGTGTCCGTGAAAGAATTGAGACGAGGTTTCGTCGCTGGTGACAGCAAGGATAACCCACCAAGGGGTGCCGAAGAATTCACCGCTCAGGTTATTGTGTTGAACCACCCTGGTCAAATCGCCAACGGTTACACTCCAGTTTTGGATTGCCACACCGCTCACATTGCCTGCAAGTTCAAGGAGATCAAGGAAAAGTGCGATCGACGATCTGGAAAGAAGTTGGAAGATAACCCAAAATCCATTAAGTCTGGTGATGCTGCCATCATTGACTTGATGCCAACCAAGCCCATGTGTGTCGAATCCTTCACGGACTTCCCACCCCTTGGCCGATTTGCTGTGCGAGACATGAGACAGACTGTCGCTGTCGGTGTCATCAAGTCTGTCAAGCCCAAGGATGCTTCCGGCAAGGTGACCAAAGCCGCCGAAAAGGCCGTCAAGGGCAAGAAGTAGATGCTCGTTGCAATGTAGATGGACCAACTATTTTAACATCAAATTTCGATCTTTTATTATCTCTCTCCTCTCTTGCAGCGCGTTTTTCTCTTCTCAGTGTGTTATGACCCATTTTTAATTAAATACTTTAACAATTAATCCGATTCTATTTCTTTTATTACTCGAATTTTCATTAATAAATGTATTGACCCAAATTGATGCTTTGTGGCTATCGTTTGGCCTAAATGTCGCTGGGTGAGTCATGATGAAATAGTGAGCAATCTTACAAACGTTTAGTTGCCTCATGTAGTGCGATGCAGTGATGCCTGGTCATATCTGGATTGACATTGGAAAATGGATAACACTGGGGGTTGCCTTGCCCAGCCCTGCCCGGTCACTGAATCACGTGACTACATATGCGCCCGAATCTATTCAAGTGGAGAATCCCTCAAACGACTGCATTGTTTGAGCCAGTTTGAATTAGTTGAATAACATAATAAAGAATCTAATTAGTGGTGCACTATCGTATGCTTTGTCCACGTTGCTGATTGCTCTAATCGGTCTATAAACAGATGGCGCCAGGAAGGCGCCACTAAATCCTCTGATTGCTACTGCAGCAACAGAACATCAACCGCAGAGGAAGGAAAAGCTGCTTTTGAAAGCAGCTGAAAGCATTGCATTGTGGAAAACATTTCCTTCATGGATGATTCAGCCTTACTGGCAAGTTTTTGTTGTGGTGTGACTCGAGCAAATTAAAGGAAAGTACTCGCTTGAAGGAAGTCTTGGGAAATTATTCATCTAATCGAACCGATAATTTGTGTTTGCGATTTTGTTTCGGTGAAATATTGACGAGTGAAGCGATTTTGTTGTAGCACTCTCAAATGGATCCTAATGAATTCACTTCGGTAGAGGAATTTATTTCTAACCTTACTAAAAGCGGTAATGTTGACAATTTAATTTGCTTTCGAACCGATGCTAATCAATTTGTTTTTTAGAGGCGAAAACTTTGTTGCAAAAATGGCGTGAAGAGAATGGACGTAACTCGGAATTGGTCCGTGAAATATGGCTTTCTCCCAAGTTGAGTATTTCAACAAATCTCGGTGATGAAAGTGAGTTTTGTTATGTACCCGATTTGAAACATTATCATTTGTATATATTTTTTACAGAATGGCTGGTTCTAGAACAAGTTTGCATAGCTGCAATGGACCTCAACGATAAGCCTTTGATCAAAGAAACTTTGACTCAGTTGCAGGCCAAATTCCCCAACAGCGTTCGTGTTCGACGGCTTCGTATGATGTCTAATTTTGAGTTGAACGAACGCTACGAGGACGCTTTGGTTGAATATAATCAGATGATCGTTGCCGATGAGGCCAATTCGTTGTTGTACAAACGGAAAATTGCAATTTTAATTGCTGCAAAACAAATTCCTGAAGCTATCAAATCGTTGTGTGATTATCTTAAGAAGTTCATGAACGACTACGAAGCATGGATACAGTTGGCCAATCTATACATTCGCGAACAGGAATATTCGAGAGCTGCCTTTTGCGTGGAGGAATTGATTCTTTCCAGTCCGCATAATCATCTATACCACGAAAAGTATGCTGAAATTCAGTACACCATTGGCAGTAGTGAAGCATTGGAACTTTCTAGGGCATACTTCGCCCAGTCTATCCGTCTTAAACCAAACAGTGTCCGTGCACTTTATGGCCTAATACTTGCTTCGAACTCGTTAGCCTCCTTACCGAAGGTTACAGCCCAGAAGAGGAAAGAATTCCAAAAGACGACAACTTGGGCCAGTGAACAGTTGTCAAATATTTACCGCACTAATTTGACCGACGAAAAACAGTTGGACGGTCTTGACAGTGCACTTGCCAGTCTGCAAATAGCGAACTGATATCACACATTCTCTTGTTGCCCTCATTGATCAATCAATCTCCAACAACAACAACAATTTAGGGTACCGAATTTGAGATGAGCTTTCCTTTGTACAAAGCGAATTGTGCATTTTGTATTTTTCACCTCACATTTTCTTCACTAAAACACGGTCCATTTAGGTCTTTTATTTTTATTTTAGTAGTAAATTTTATTATTAATCATTCGGTTTGTTATCACATTCTGTTTTTGTATTGTTTTATGCAATTATTAATAAATAGAATTATCAAATATATGGTTTATCTTGTTACCAGAGTAGCAACTTACCACTAACTAATTATAATGAGTAATTGCTCTTGAAACTTTAGTCAATCAAAGTTTTATGTTTTTAAGTTTAAGAGCACTTTAATACAGTTGCAAATACATTTCGATACAATGCATCTTTAATAACGATTCATTGCATTATAAAGTATCTACTTAATTATACAGTGTTCCAATTTCAAAAGGCCTAAAATTGTATGCAGAATCAGTAAATCACCAAGCTCGATCCAAAGTCCGACTATTTTCAGCACGATTGTATCTGTTTGGTGATTATAGCTAGTCTAGTGATGTGCGCAATGTTTATGTTTTGCTGTTTGTATTCAGTTCAGGTGGCCTTGCAAGCTCGTTCACGTTGTTGCCGTGTGCTGAAGTTTGCGTTTTAGTACTTACAAGTTAGTTACTTGTTAGATCGTTTGGTAGCTTCTTGAATTTGCTTGAAGGCATCTTGCTCATCGTGTTAAGCACATCTATATTTCTTCATCGCCAAAATGGCCCAATCCTTCTAATCGTATCGTATGAACACAATAAACTTTTTGTTTATCCTCTTACCTAATTTTTCCGTATTTCAGTCTTTTTAGGCCTTTTTATTTATTTTGTTTTTATCGCTGTCGTCTCAAGTTTTGGCACTTGCACTGTCACCATATTATATATCATCATGCGCTCTAAATGTATTGAAGCATTATGAGAGCAAACAGCGAAATTGGAAAAGCGAACATTGTTTAGAGATAATTGACAGATTGCTTTGGTTGGAGGCACTTGTATACAAGTGTGAGATTAGGTTTGTTTGATCACTTTCCCTGATAATATTGCCACTTTCATCCATTAGTGAGAAGAATCCTGTGCTAGATCTCTTCAACTAAGGTTGTCTTTTCTTTTCTTTTGCAGCTACTTATGATAACGCGCCAATACTGTTTTCGGTAATCATATCGCAAACTTTGGGCAGCAAACTCGCAATATCGTAATCAGGCGAAAACAAACACAAATACCGAGCATAAGCAACAAAAAAATTTAAACTTACCAAAAAGGCGCACTTCCTTGTGCTATTCCCAAGGCAATGCAACCTCAAAAACTGCCCTTGTCTCTCGTTCCTGGTCATTTAGCACTAACTAACTAGTGCGTTCGATTACTGTCGAATACTCCCTCCAAGCATAATCAATCATTGGTGACATTTGGCATTTGTTTATTTATTGGTCGTGGGTGAATCACTTCTATACAAACAAATGATTCAATCTGTGATAATTAGTAGTTGCCACAATGAAACAATCTCCTGAATCTCAAGTCGATGAATTTGCTCAACCATTGCTTTCAAATGGAACCACTCAAGTTCAAAAGAAATTCGTTTCCAATAAGATGAAAAATGGCCCCACCGAAGTGACACCTGCCCGAAGACCGTTTCACTATCCACCTGACTGGGATAATGTTGGACAATACAATTATGGCACTTTCGGTGAAAATGAAGCTGAAGCTATTATTCCTTCCATTGAGGAGAACATTATTCCAACTGTTGCAATTCAAGCTCCAGATGCAATCTATTCGCGTTATCGTTACTACAATAGACTCTTCAATCGTTCCATCACCGAAAACAACAACGACAATAATGTAGTCCATATTCCGGACCACGTTATACCGTGGTACTTTCGTATACCGAAAATATCTGTGCCCAACTTTGATATAATACCTGAAGATGGTAAACAGTCAAGTATTATTACTATTTTTGCCATTTGGAACATGATGATGGGCACCTCGCTTCTGTCTTTGCCTTGGGCTTATCATCACGCTGGGCTGATTGGGGGAATTTTGGTTATTTTCCTTATGACAAGTTTATGCTTCTACACTGCTTCCATGGTGGAATCAGTGCCAAGGATTGTGTCTGTTCAAGTGCAAGAGTTCACCGACCTTGTGGCACTTTTGTTGGGCGGACTGGCGCACAAGATATCCCAAGTCTCGTCTCTGTCTATTATTACCGGTGGCTGTATCGTCTATTGGATTTTGATGACCAACTTTCTCCGGCATATTGTCAGTTTTATATATCAAGTTCAATTTATGAATGCATCCATAGGAATGAACGCAAGTTCGGTGGTATGCGCTAGTGCACTGAACTTGGCCGACCCCGATCCTGATGCTGATTCTCGGCTATTCTTTAAAGTTCTAGACTATGCTGTCCCTGCCATTTTGGTTGTTCTCCTCGGGCCAATTATGTGTCTCAAGTCTGTGAGCGTATTTCTTCGTTTCAACATTTTGGGCACACTTTCGGTCTTTTTTCTGATTGGCTTTGCTATGTTCAAAGCATTCCACTGGGGACTGGTTAATCTCGATTTGTATAATCCATCCTCGCCTCACTATGTTCTACTGTTCAGTTGGAACTTTCCCATCTACACAGGAGTGCTCTCATTGGCTCTCTTCATTCACAACTGCTTAACTACACTTTTGCGGACCCAAAAACGGCCGGAAAACAATCAACGCGACCTTGCCATTGCATACGTTTTGGTCGGTGTGACTTATCTGCTGATCAGTACTGCCATCTACATCAGTTTTCCATTGGATAAAGATTGCATTCGAGACAACTTTTTGGACAATCTCGAGTCAAACGATTTGTATGCATTCATCACTCGTCTATTTCTTTTGCTTCAAGTTGTCACTTTATTCCCTTTGCTGGTCTATATGTTGCGCGTTCAAGTGCTTGGAATATTTCAAACGTCTCAGTCCATCAATGGTGAATCGTCAAATGAAGTACTGCGAATTGTCACTCTGAACGCCATTCTTTTGATTTGTTGTATTCTCTTTGCTACCTATTATCCTCAAATTGGTAGCGTCATTCGGTACTGTGGCAGTTTTTCGGGTTTAATACTCATTTTCACCTTACCACCGATCACTTACATTCGTGCCAAAGAAATTATCAAACGGCCACTACCACCGGCTATGTTTGTTCTTCTTTGTTTGGTCATTTTGTTTGGTTTCACTAATTTTGTTACTCAATTCATGGTTCAGTCCTAATTGGTATTGTGATGTTTTGACTTATTCTTATCTTTTTCAATTTGGATATTTTTATAACATATTTTTTACAAATAAATGTGATATTTAGTCTTTCTAATTGCTGATTTTTAAAATAATAATTATAATAAATTTAAATAATTAGATTCAAATGTGATTGAAATAAAATAAAATATTTGAATTGGATGTCCTCACTATTACTATTTCAATGAACGAGTAAGTTGAAATAGCCACTCTCATGTGTTTTCACGATGTCTGTCTGTCCTCAATCAAAACTTCCTTTTCCACATTCAGCTCGCGTCTGTTGATCGCTCCTTTCACCGTTTTGTAAGTTTTCAGTGTATTTATTAATTTTCAAACCAAACTAATTATACTTGTCTTTAGTTTTTTTATTTGTCCTTAAAAGGTGTATCCTTGCACGCACTTGTATCAAGATGGTCAGGGAGGACAAAGTATCATGGAAAGCTAACTACTTTACCAAACTCGTCGTAAGTTTTTTCATTAGTTTTGTTTGAGTTTGTTTGCTAATGATTTGTCTTTTGTCTTTTGTTTCATGTAGCAACTTCTCGAAGAGTATCCAAAATGCTTCATTGTCGGCGTCGACAATGTCGGTTCCAAGCAAATGCAAACGATCCGTCATTCTTTGCGTCAAGATGCCACTTTGCTTATGGGCAAGAACACCATGATCCGTAAAGCTATTCGTGGTTATCTGGAAAAGAACCCAGGCTTGGAGAAGCTGTTGCCGTACATCAAGTCGAACATCGGTTTTGTGTTCACCGAAAAGGATTTGTCTGAGGTCCGAGATAAAATTTTGGACAACAAGGTGCAAGCTCCTGCCCGTGCCGGTGCTCTCGCTCCTTGTGATGTAATGATTCCAGCACAAAACACTGGTCTTGGTCCTGAAAAGACTTCTTTCTTTCAAGCTCTTTCTATCCCAACCAAGATCTCTAAGGGTACTATTGAAATCTTGAACGAGATCCATTTGATCAAGAAGGATGACAGAGTCGGTGCTTCTGAGGCCACTCTTTTGAACATGTTGAACATCTCGCCGTTTACCTATGGCTTGGTTATCCGTCAAGTTTACGACTCTGGCACCGTGTTCGAACCTGAAATTTTGGATATCACTCCTGAGGATCTTCGAACTAAGTTCTTGGAAGGTGTGCGCAATGTTGCTGCTGTTTCGCTATCTATCGGCTACCCAACATTGGCTTCGGTGCCTCACTCTATTGTCAACGGTCTCAAGAACTTGATTGCCGTTGCCCTCGAGACCGACATCGACTTCGAGGCTGCCACCCGTGCAAAGGAGTATGTCAAGGATCCATCCAAGTTTGCTTCTGTTGCTGCTCCAGCTGCCGCTGCCCCTGCTGCTGGCGGTGCTGCCTCAGCCAAGAAGGAAGAGAAAAAGGAAGAATCTGAAGAAGAGGAAGACGACGACATGGGCTTTGGTCTCTTCGATTAGAAAATGTCATTATAATATTACATCGATTTTTTATTGTATATTATTATCTATTTGATATATCGTACAATAAAATGTTTTTATATTTGGCACTAATTCGATACTGCTTTTGTTAACTTTCGTACCATAATATCATCACCTTTGAAGGCTCTTCTTTCGTTAAGCAAACTCTGACAAAGGGCTCGATTGTTGCTTCGAATGGATGCCATAATAAGCAGTTGGTTGAAGACATCTCTTTGGGCGTCGCTTCCGCCAATTTTGACTATTTCGTACTTTACTTTATACAGTTTGTCCACTACTCCAGAGTACTGTTCACGCTTGAAATCAATCATAGCCTGAAGCACAGTTTTGGTAACCTCAACCCAGTGGTCACTCACAGTCCCACTAGACTCTACAGTTTTGAGACTCTCTAAAAGACCTTCCGCCGACCTGTCTTGTCCTGCTCCCAAGCACGCCATTGTGAAGTGCGAATCATTAAAACCAAGAATATGATCATCTAAATGTGGTTCACATAGTTTGTAGACTTGTTCCCATTGGTTGCTGTTTGTCAATTCCGAATTGGGATGCAGTAATTCCAATCTGTAGAGAAGTGAGCATGCATCAACCAAATCTAACATTGCTCCACTTGTACCGGCACGGGTTAGTATTTCCTTTTCGAGCAATTCTGCAGCAGCGTCAGGCTCGTCTAGTTCCATGTGATAAAGTGCCCAGTGCCAATAATTGTGACAAGCAAGAAAATTGCAAATATTCCAATCTTTCATGGTACGACTGATAAATCCGAGACCATCCACTGGTTTGGTAGCCATTTCGTAGACGTGTGCCAGTGCGTGCGTTGCCCATGCATCATGTGGTTGCTTTTCCAACCCCTGTGAATATTGTAAATTATTGCTTGCATGCATTTAATTCATACCATTTTAGCCTGTTGTTCGGCTTTTGAGTAAAACTGTGTTTCTACTAGTCCAAATGCATACATTCCGTGAATGTAACAACTCAGTGGAATGTTTTTCTTCTCCCAAACAGGATAAACTCGAGCAATTGAATCGCGAATTTGTGCTTTCTCTCCCAAGTAAAAATACGAATCGTGAGCCAACTTGAGTGCCATCATATCGGAAGGGTGTTGTACCAAAATGTCTTCCCATATCTCAGTAGCTTGTCGCATGCTACCATTCGCAAATTTGTCCAATGCCTGAACATGTGCCCATTCTCGCCATTCGATGTCACCTCTACGTTTGTTCGCAAGCACTTTTAAGTTGTTCAATTCTGACTGAAGTTGTGTATCTCGACGAGTAGTGACCCCAGTGCCAATTAGATCGATTCCAATAGAAAGTGCTTTACCTAGAACTGAAAAAGACAATATAATCATAATTATGGCGGAGAATGTTTCGAACGGTGACAAACCAAAATTTGGGTCTGCTTCATTCATTCTGGCAATAGTTCCACCAAGACCTCCTTCTACTTGGACATCGTCATACCAGCCTACTAACTGAAATAAATAACCAAAGTTTGTTTAACTTGATCTCTGCTCAAAAAATCTGATTCACCTGAGTCAATACACTATCATATAACTTGATAGCTTCCTGAGAAGTAGTACTCTTGATGGGAAGATCTTCGGCTTGCCATTCCTATAAACAATATAACTGGTCAATTAAAACAACTTTGAATATTCAATTTAATTCGAGTCAAACCTCAGCTCCACGCCAATTTGTTCGAAAAGCCATACTTGAAAGTGATGCCACAAGAAATGGCCACAACCACTAGTTGCGCATATACAGCACTAAAATAACTATTGTAAACAATACTCAAAACACAACTTTCACTTCGAAGTAAACTCGAAGGTGAGCCACACTTAATAAGGGGGATGCCAATGTGAGTGTGTTTGCTAGTTACGTCACGTCACGAAACTAGTCTAGACATGCACTGCATTCAATAGGTCTGTTTGTTTCATTACCACTGATTGCTTGTTTCCTGCCAATTTATGCATAAGACCATGAGGCCATCCACATGGCTTTCTGGGATGACCTGATTGTTCTAATGTTTTTGCCCACAAAAATTTCCACTGATCAGTGATCATATGATAAAATTAGCACATCTAGGGGTAAAAGGAGTACACTTGTTTCGTAATGCAATCATAATTACCATTTACAATTATCACTGTAAGATGTATTTTTGTTAACAATTTTATGACTTAATGCAAATAATATATTACAAATTACTAATAAATAAAATCATAACAAAATTATAAACCTAAAATTAGGTAGAACAATGAAAATGACTTAATTGTCGCCAGTTGCCATTTCGAGTGATATCGACAAGCAGACGTATCGATATGTTGACTAAAAATGAATTCCAAATTGGAATAAAAAGGTAAAAGGCAAAAAATGTATATTAGAATAATTTTCCCTTCAACAGTTGGCCGTTTTTTGAATCTTCCTCTTTCACTTTCTGTTCCAGTTCGGCTAAATGTCCATTGACTAATGGCACAAGGTTTGGATCTAGTTCGATAACTTTGGTAAAATCTTTTTTCGCTTCTGTAACATTCCAAACGGCAACATTAGCTTTGGCCCGTCTGAAAAGTGCTTTCACATTTTTTGGGTCTTTCTGAATTGCCTCATCGGTGTGCTCTAGTGCCTGGTAATAGTTGCCAAGAAATAGTTCGCATTGCGCCAGATTGGACAAAAGAGGTACTTTTGCTAAGTCCAGTCGAACCCAATCTTCGTCGTTTGGCTTTTCTCGCATCATCAACTGTTCGAGAATGGCCAATGCCTTTCGATACTTTAATGAAGCCTTTTCGTACTGTTTGTCCGAAAAAAATTGATTGCCTTCTTGTTTTAGTTCAGGCACATTTCGATTCATTTCCTCTTCGCTCATTAACCAAATTTCCTTGTCTACTTGGTCGGCACTTTCCACTTGAATTAGTTCAATCGTAAATTGAAGCTTCTTTGGGGGATGTTCCACAAGGTGGTCTAGATCCTTATAACCGTAACTTTTCTTTGATTGCATTCCTGAATACACAAAAAAAACAAAAAAATTATCATAACAATTATAATAAATCAATACTAACCACAACAATGATTTGACGTTCGTTTTAATCGACCCTCTTCGGTCTCATAATCAACTGCCGATTGTGGTCGACTAAAGTTTCGATATGATTTAGACAATAGTGGATACATCTCACAAAGACGCCAATCAAGTGAAATCTCAGACCTTTCACCAATTCTCATACTCTTTAGCCACTCTTCCCAAAGAGGAAATTTAAATTGCTTCCCAATGAACAACTCCATAGGCTTATTGCTATTCTGTTTCGAGTCGTCAATTGTTGTCTCCTGATCATGTTCGTGTGGACAGTGAGGATGAGAATGGTCATGACCATTAGCTTTCTTTTCATCACAATTATTTTCATTCTCATCGAACAAAGCATCTGTCTTGAAATGAAATGTGACCTAAAAGCATACAAATTAGCAAAATAAACATTGACGATTGTCGTCTTACCTTTGTTCCGTTCTGGAAATTTGGAACATCTCCTTTACCCGCTGCCAATATTTTTCGATTTCGAATCAATATGTCAAACATGGCTAGATTTGTTACAACCAATTCTTGTTGGGCTGAGAGTTCAACACTAAATGAAACACGAACAGATTCAAAACAAACTCAAAATCACCTGATCGAGGGTCACTGTGTTTGTTTATGACCCTTCAATTTGGTTATTCAAATTGCTTGAACTTCAAAGTGGATTGCAAAATTTGTTTGCTTTGCTCCAATATCAAATGAACCTGCCATATAGAAATGAACACATTATATATAATGAAACCAGACAATTCACTAACAATTATCCATTTTCGTGACAAAACTCAATTAATTTGCTTCACCATTACGGTAATGATTACCGACAAATTATGTTTGCATTAATTATAATTGCTGCATTTTCTATATTTGTGTAGGAGTAGTTTGTTTGCCGAAGCCTTAATTACAATTACAGCTATAATATAATTTAATATTATTAATTCTAAACATTATAGAATATATATAAAATATTCACCAAAAATAATACAATCAATACAAAAAGATCAGATCTCTTGCTTTTCTCCAAGCTTCCAGGTGTAGTACGTATTCCAGACCAGAGAAAATACAGAAGCAAAGACAGCTCTAGGAAATATAGTTAGGATTTAGAGGGAATAATTGTTAAACTGGTGAACTTACCGATAATTTAAAGGAACCATGTAGAAATTGGCAATCTGAACGGCAGGCCATATTTTATAATTAGTAATCATAATGTCTACATAATTGTTGCGAAGAGTCTGTTTTATTTGTTCCATGTTTTGATGATTCATCAAACCAAGAACGGGAACTGCAAAGAGATTAAGTTGAGGGGCAAACAACAACTTGAAAATAAACAAAATATTAGAAAAATTTAAAAGGCTTGATGCAAATACCTGATCGCAGGCAACTTTTTGCCAAGGTTTAAGCAAAAATTTCTTTGGACCAAATGAACGATCAAGAAAACGATACCATACAGAGATTGCTGGCCCCTAAAAACAAACATTCAGTAAGATTTTAAAATTTCCAGAATAGTTTCTTCCTAACAATAAAGAAAAGACCAAATGCGGCAAACTTTATAGTTCGTTCAATATTGAGATTGGGCTGCTTTTCAATAATTTTTTGTGATATCACATCTCCAGCGGCAACTAAGGAACCTTTTGATAAAATGTATAAATAAAAAGAATTTTAGCAATAAAAATTAATTCATTCAATGAAAATTACCACAAGTGCAACATTGAGTCAAGAAGGGCTGTTTCACCATAACACGATTGTAAACGCGAAATATTGCTGCCATATTATGGCAATTTGATTTTCTTATACAAATTCAGTTAGCTCAAAATATTAAGAATATTGTAAGATTTCCTTAGACATAAACACAACCAATTGGTTATCAAAAGTTTTGATTCAAAACGATTCAAACAAAAACAAAACATGCGGCATGTCATATGTTTTGACGTACTTTATGGTTAGCCTATAACAAATTTATAAATATTAAATTTTTTTGCCATTTAGGCTACAATTTATTAATTTATTAAATTACTAATAAAATAAAGAAAATATTCACAGATGAATTAAAATTCAGATGGACAATGAATACATGATGACAATAATATCACTTTTGTACACAAACGAGGTGCGCTCGCTCTTGAGAATAATCAAATCTACAATTTATCTTTAGAACAGCAAAATATTTTGTGATTTGATTTAAAGTTAATTATTGAGACAATACTTAAAAAATAATATGTATTGAACAATTGAAATATTATTATTACTTTACAAATAAAATACCAAAAGTAACTCAAAACAGTTCATACTGAAATACAACATATAAGATACCTTTTCAAAAAGGTGACCGATTTATGGCTTTCTTTGACCGGGCATAAATGTAAGTGAAGGTGGCATTGGGGGCTGAGGTGGTGGAGGCAGACCTCGAGGTAATGCTCCTGGCGGTAACGGAAGAGGCGGAAGGCCACGAGGATGCAATCCTGGGGGTGGCTGCATGGCGCCTAATGGGACGAGTCTTGGTGGTAAATGTTGAGGAACTGGAGGTCCACCAGGATTGACAGGTGCATTTTGTTGTGGTGCACCTTTATAAATGAATATTATTATAGGTCATGGGTCAAAGAGGTAAATTCATTTACCAGGAAGAGGAAATGGGCATTGTCCATAGAAAGATGCCATTGAATTCGGATCCCATTGTGGAGGTATTGGTGGCGGCAGCGGAGGAAGCGGTGGACCTTGTGCCGAAGAATTTGGGCCATTAACCGCAGCCGCAGCAGCTACTAATGCCGTCGGTGCCAACAAACGAAGTGGAATTGCATTTGGAGGAAGATTTGGAGGAATTAACGGCAAATTTCCAGATGAAATTGGTGGTATAGGAGGGTTAGATAGAGAAACTGAATTACCGGCAGTGGAATGCACCGGCAATTGGGGTTGGGATCGAATGGGAGGTTGTGGAGGGGGTTGAAGACCACTTCCTAAATGATTAGCTTGTGAATTAGACATTGGTCCTACTGGCGCATTCGTAGGGCCAAGATGAGGATGCTGAAGAGGAGCTAAACCCGGACGTTGTCCTGATGTTCCCACAGGGCTCAATGGAGGTGAATCAGCTCTAGGTTCTTCAGCACGTTTCGGAGAGTACAAGTCCAGCACTTGATGGCAGATATCTTCAAGCATTTCTACAGTAAGATCTTCGACATATATGTCCCACCAATGCTTTTGATGAGGCAAACGACCTTCCCAATCTGTAATTTCATATTTGATCTTACTGGCAAGAAATATCATTGCAATTGCAACAATTTCTGGTTCCCATTGCAGAGAAATCGTTGTGCACAAACTATAAATAAATATTATTGTATAAATAAAAAGTAAGGTAATTTGGAAATATACCTATCGTTTGTAAATGTCCATGCCATTTGTAGAACCGTCGTGATTTTCTCTCTATTACCCTTAAAGCCTTTTGCGTAAGTGGCCAAGTACTTGTAAGGATGTTCAACCTGGAGGTCGAATCGAATAGTCTGCAGCACAATACGTTCCATAGTGAGGACCTCTTCTTTAGGGTCTTCGCCAAATGTTTGATATTGTGGGTCCGTTAATAAAGAACGAGCTATTTTGATAATGTCTTTACACTTTTTTGGTGTTTCCTCTGCTTTACCAGCTAAGAAAAGACAACAAGCAGAGGTAACGTAACGAGGGAAAACCTTGAACGAATGGAACATATAAAAACGATGGAAATACACCACACCAGTGGCAAGGGTGTTGTAACGGAGTTTCATCTGGGAGCCCACATTTAAAATAAATCGAGCACCTTCGTTACGATATCTTCTCTCACGTTCAAAATTGATTCCATCAAGGAAAGATGGTGTCCGCCTAAGTTCAGTTTTATCATAGAACCAGTTGTAAGTCTGATGAATATGTGTCGAATTCGTTTGAGGCGAAGAGCCCGTCGAAGAGCCTGGTGAAGCTTGATTGTTGTTATCCGACTCGTGAAACGTCGAAGTCATCCTTACTGTCATTGATGGTACTGGTCATTAGAGGGGTTTCACTCAAATATGGCCAGTCAAACTTTTATTTGTTTATTCAAAAGGTGTTGGTCAATTTGATCACTTTTCGGGTTGGCAAAGTAAGAATTTTTCGGTATCAAATTTAAATTAGGACTTGTAATCGTTACTATGGTTTGATCTAAAAACAAAATCTGACTTAGAACTCATTTAAAAGGCCAAAACAAGAAAAAACTTACCAAAAAGCGTGCAATCCGAAAGACAAGCCGAGCAAGACAGTGTACTGTCTATTGACACGCTGATACAAGCGTTGCGTCACAATAGTCGGCCTGTCTTCTGCCTGGTTGACTGACTTGTGCTTATGTTTTGTGGCATGTTGGCATTTGTGTTTGTCATGTTTTATGATTGGTTGAGTCATTTTGCCTTATGATTGTGGTTTGGTAGTCTTGTGGTTCCATTTGGAACAAAACTTAAGTACAAATATTAGGGAAATTGAAACGTCCTTTAAAATACCCTTTCTGTTCGATGGTTCCTATTTACAAGTGACACAATCTTATAATCAAAAAAGCCATTCTTTTCCTTCAAAAATTGTCAAGAATGTTATTTTAATTAACCGGTATTTAATAATTTATTTATTTTTTAAGATAATAAAGTTTTTACTATTATAGATTATATCTCTGATTAATTAGCAGGCGGACAAGCTTTCGAGAAGAAGGCGTTGTTTAGTTGATCTGGTTTGAGACCGTCTCCAAGAGCTCAAAATGGCTAAACTGGGTTTAACCTCTGTTCGGGACAGTAATGATCAATTGGTGAAGAGTGTCCACTGTTACAATCCAAGATTACTTTATTTACACGGATATATCGCTCCATTTGTGACTGCATATGCTGCACTATTCTATATTTGGTTCGGTCATTATAGTAGCGATCCTGAATATACCGACTATTATTTCTTCTCAATTGGTGCACTAGTTTTTATTCAAATTTTAGTTTATTTGTCAAGTTTATGGAGTGTGCACTGTCAAGCCTTTTTGGCTTACAATAAGGTTTGTAAACGATGCTAATTTATATTTTATTGAATAACTTTTGCTTTCTATTAGGAAGTGAACGTGACCAATGCCCGTTATGTGAAAGTATGTCCAACCCCAAACAATGGTTCACCCGAACTAGTTCGGTTACATCGCACTAATATATCGGACAAAGAAACAGTATGGTTTATGTTTCAGAAAACGAAATATGTTTACGATTTCGAGAAAGGCGAATTTGAGCAAATCATATTTTCTAGCGATAGACCAATTCAAGAATATCAAGATGCTCGTGGTTATGCCACTGATGAAGAGTTGGTTGTGGCGGAAAAGATTTATGGCAAAAATAATCTTGAAATGGACATTCCAGAATTTTGGACATTATTTCGTGAACGTGCCATTGCTCCATTTTTTGTATTCCAAGTTTTTTGTGTTGGTCTTTGGTGTTTGGACGAATTTTGGTACTACAGTTTGTTTACTCTATTCATGCTGGTTGCTTTTGAAAGCATTCTCGTACAACAACAACTTCGTAATATGGCCGAAATTCGAAAAATGGGCAATAAGCCATATCCCATTTTGGTGTACCGCAATCGAAAGTGGCGTTCCATTTTGACATCTGATTTAGTGCCAGGTGATATTGTCTCAATTGGTCGCTCTTTAGAAGATAATCCTGTGCCATGTGATCTGATTGTATTGCGTGGGTCATGTATTGTGGACGAATCGATGCTTACCGGCGAATCAGTCCCTCAGATGAAGGAAGCACTTGAAACGGTTATCGAAAAGCGAAACTTTAATTTGGACACTGACGGAAATCTTCATGTTTTGTATGGTGGCACCAAAATATTGCAACATACTGCTCCAACAAAAAATGCAACTAGCCTTCGTGGCACTGATAATGGCTGTTTAGGTTATGTTGTTCGCACCAGTTTCAACACATCACAGGGTAAACTTCTCAGAACTATTTTGTATGGCGTTCAAAGGGTTACGGCCAACAATCTCGAAACTTTTGCCTTTATTCTATTTTTGTTGATTTTTGCTGTGGCTGCCGCAAGTTATGTTTGGATTCGCGGCTCCGAAGACCCTAAGAGAAGCCGATACAAATTAATGTTAGAATGTGCACTTATTTTGACATCAGTTGTTCCGCCTGAACTACCCATTGAATTGTCGCTGGCTGTGAATTCTTCCCTTACTTCTTTGATTAAGCTTTGTAAGTATTTCTTTGATTAATTCAATTGATTTCAAGATTAATTATTTTATATTATTCCAGACATTTTCTGTACTGAACCATTTCGAATTCCATTTGCTGGTAAAGTGGATATTTGCTGTTTTGACAAAACAGGCACTCTCACAAGCAACAATCTCGTCGTGGAAGGTGTTGCTGGGTTGAATCTTGAAAACAATTCTGAAGTTCTGCCTGCACAAGAAGCTCCGGTAGAAACAATCCAAGTACTTGCAACCTGTAATTCGTTGGTTCAACTTGAAGATGGTTTAGTTGGAGATCCACTGGAAAAGGCAACACTTAGCGCAATTGATTGGACTCTGACCAAAGGTGATGCTGTAGTTCCGAAGAAGGGTAAAATCCCTGGAATGAAGATATTTCATCGAAATCACTTTTCCAGCAATCTTAAACGAATGTCTGTTATTGCCGGCTACAATGTACAGGGATCTGGTGATACAAATTATTTTGCTTCAATAAAAGGTGCACCTGAAGTGTTGAAACCAATGGTAAGCAATTGAATTTTGTGGCTATTCAATTATCATAACTAATTGAGTCTTTTTTTAATTATTTGTTTTTAGTTCACTAAAGTGCCCGACAACTATGACCAAGTTTATCTGGAAATGTCTCGCAAAGGTACTCGTGTTTTGGCTTTGGGTCGAAAGAATTTGGGAGTTCTTAAACAGGTCTGTGCTATTGTCAATGCTACATTTATCAATTATTATAATGCGCTCTCTTAGATTCGAGATTATTCTCGAGAAGATCTAGAAAAGAATCTTGAATTTGCTGGTTTTCTAATTATCTCCTGCCCATTGAAACCTGATTCGAGATCTGTGATGAGAGAACTTCTTGTTTCTTCTCACTATGTCACCATGATTACTGGCGATGCACCCTTAACAGCTTGTCATGTTGCCAAAGAGATACACTTTATCGATAAGAAAAAGGAAACTTTGATTCTGAAACTTGGCGAAAATTATCAGAATTCGATTAATAATGGAACTAAAGTTGAAGATCTTGATGTACAGTGGATCTCGATAGATGAATCTATCAAATTGAAACTTATTCCGGAGAATAGGAAAAAATTCTTTGATGCCTTCGATCTGTGTGTCACTGGGGATAGTTTGAATGCAGTACTCGACCATTGGCCCAAGTTTTTCCCTGTTTTGTTGCCTCATGTGAGAGTGTTTGCTCGCATTGCGCCTAAACAAAAGGTAAAAATATATATAAAGTTGAATTGAATTAATTAATTAATTAAATTATGTGGAATATTAGGAATTTATTATCACTTCGTTACGTGCGCTTGGCTTTCATACGTTGATGTGTGGAGATGGCACTAACGATGTTGGAGCCCTGAAACATGCCCACGTTGGCGTTGCTCTTCTTTCAAACACTTCTCCACCCCCTCAGCCCTCGAACGCTCCTCTACCGAATGATTCATCCACCAAACCAATATCACCGGCAGCACCAATTGTCAATGACAATCGTCGCTCAATTAACGATGTCTTGTCTCGAGATCGTAATTTGCCCCGCAATCGACGAACAGGACCACTGCCGCCGGCACAACTCCCGGCTGCAGGCACAAATCAAAATGCCGCACTAAACCGTAACCAACAACGCATCAATAATGCACAAGAACGAATGCAAAAGATGTTGGCTGAGTTGGAAGAACAGGAAAAAGCACAAATTGTGAAACTTGGCGATGCTAGCATTGCTGCACCCTTCACTTCAAAACTGTCCTCCATTCAGTGCAGTATGTTTTGTGTTTATTTTGCTTATTACTATATTTTTTAATAACTACATTTTTATTTTTTTAGTTTTGCATATTATTCGTCAAGGCCGTTGTACTTTGGTGACAACATTGCAAATGTTTAAAATTCTTGCATTGAATGCTTTGATTCTTGCTTACTGTCAATCTGTCTTATATTTGGATGGCATCAAATTCAGCGATGGTCAAGCAACACTTCAAGGATTGTTTCTTACCTTTTGCTTTCTTTTCATCACTCGTTCGAAGGTAATTATGATTTTGATGTTTTTCTTTTTCTAAGAGAATTTTATATGTCTTATGTAGCCACTTGATGTTCTTTCACCTCGTCGACCTTTACCAAACATATTCAACATATATACAATTCTCACCGTATTGCTTCAATTTGCTGTTCACTTTTGTGCTCTGATTTATTTGGTGCAAGGAGCTCAAGCACTTTCTCCGCCACGGGAACAATTTCCTGATTTAGAAAAAGAATTCAAACCATCATTGTTAAACAGCACTGTTTATATTATTTCGGTCGCATTACAAGTATCTACATTTGCAGTCAACTATAAGGTACTATATGATCATTGAACCACTTTATTAATATTTCTTAATTATTTAGGGTCATCCATTTATGTGCAGCTTGTGGGAGAATAAACCATTGATGTACAGTATTTTGGGGTCATTCGGTATGATTGTTGTTCTCGTTACCGGCGCTATGCCGGAATTTTCCGAACAGTTTTCTGTCGTTGAATTTCCTCAAGAGGTATTTCATTTTTTTTGTAATTGTCACTTTATTAATTCATTCTTATTTGTATAGTTTCAAATGACTGTTCTCTCGACATTGTTCGCCGATCTAGTAACTGCTGTGATCATTGATCGTATACTTGAATTTATATTCGGTCGCTGTAGTCTCAAGTCTATCTAACAAGCAAGCTATCATTTGTTTTGTACAAACAAATGCCTTTTTTATAAACGTATGGTTCATATATAGAAATTATTTTCATATTATTTTTCTAATTTTGATTTTGTACATGTTTAGGGGATTATATAAATATTATTATACTGGTTCTATTTTGTTGTTATTGTGTAGTGGCCGATGATGTTTTTGGTCTTTAGCCACTGCATCCTTCCAAGTAGTCTCGCGGACGCATTCTGCCTATTTATTAATTATTCAAATTATTAGGTTTGATATTGTAATTATTTATTTTATTATTTTGCATGTAAAGATGTGTTTATTAATATTTTTATAAATTGTAATTATTTGCACATTTCTTCTTGGTTAACATTATTAGACAATATAATATAATATGATACACAACTGATTTAATATATGAAGGTCGATGAAATGATGGGGACACGAATATTCAATGGGCTCAATTCGATCTGTACCAATTTGGAATGTACATTTCGGCAATGCTAAACACACTTTGCCGCTGTTTAGAAAATGGAAATATTTCAATGAAAAAATAATCTTAAATGACATCTTTCAACTAAAATTGGAAATTCGATCTCTAATTTCCTTGAAATGTACTGAACTTGTTATGTGATAAAGGAGATGCATACGTGCTGTTGTTGTATGTCCGACGAAGACCATCGAAACAAATTAAATTGAAAGCAACTTCACGCATTAGAGAATTTTGTTAAATCAAATCGAATTCAGCGGCAACGCGCGTCCCTATTGGCAATCGTCTTGTGGTGTGCGCAAAGTAATCGACAAATTGCCACTAACAAATGGGCAAAGCAAATACCAAAACTAAGAAAGATGTTTAAATGTGTGCACATTCACATTAGATTCTGTTGTAAGGAGTGCAAGCACACTGAGCACACGAAATCAATTCGCAAATTGAATCGATCGATCAATCGATTATGTAACGGCATGAATGCAATTGCAGAGAGTTGATTAGCGATAATGGCGAGTGGTGCAGTGGCTGAGTGAATGAAGATGAGTGGAAAGAAAAAAAAGGTGCAAACTTGAACTTGCTTTCAGTGTTTCCGCGCTTACGCACAAAAAGTGACTTTTTCGAGATGCTCTCTCGATACGGTCATCCGCATTGGCTTGTCGCACGGTGGCAAATGATAATTTCATACATTCTCGGTTCATAATTGAAAAAGACGGTAATTATCGGAAAAGGAGGATGGTAATGGCAATGATAATGGCGACATTGTGCCACCAACATGACGACAAAGTTCGCCAATCGCTAATGGCCCCGTTGCCCACGTTACAATAGCTGTCGGTGCAGCAAGCGGTACAGAAGCTCAGTTTGGTTCGTTCGCCTGTTAGAAGAAAATGGAAGGTTAGCACAATTTGTGGCAAATTGTACCTTGTATGTTGTCTGTCTGTTTTGCTCTCTATTCAACCACATCGCCACGGTCATTTTCATATTCTCGATACCACTCTCTACCACCCCGGTAGCGAGGTGATGAGTGCAGCAACTCCGAAGATGATGTTATGATGGCGGCAATTGGCCAATGGAAACAAACAATAAACAGAACAACAGTCGAAACAAGGTACAAAGAAAATAAACTTAGTGTGACGACCATTACCAATGATGAAACAGCCCGGGGTGCAATGACTGGCACAACTTCGTTGGAGAGCGAAAAAGTTAAACTCATGCGAATTGGAGTTTATCGGACTGACTCCGAGACGGCGAACCAAGCAGTACTGCTCAGTCGGCAAGCATTCAGTGCCAAAGATTCGGTGAGCATGTTCGGGTGAAGTTGGGATGCTCTGCTCATTGCTTGAGTCCTGATCGGAGTCCAGAATTTCGTTTGAATTGGGAATAATTGACCCATCACGGTTGCTTCCACTATAAGATGTTAGAATCGATTGCATATCGGGACGTCGATTTCTTAGTGAATGTGAGGATCTGGAATTAGAGTCGTCCTCCAGTTCAAACAGGTGTTTGTTAGTTTCGTTTATAAACTTGCAACGCATATCGTCAATAGTGGTGCAAACATAACAGGATAGATTTGAACGAAGGGTTAAAGTGTTGCCTGATGATGAGGCAGATGATGGCGATGAAGAATCGACAGTGGATACCGAGGCCAAATTGGACTGGGACGATAGGGCAGATGATATCTGTTCTAATTCGGTCTCTATGGCCAATTCGAGTTATTAGACATTTAATTTGTAGCTTATAATGAAACTCACCTGTAAATGTGCAAACTGATGAAATGCTTATGACAATAAGGAAATAAGTCAAAAGCAAAGAAAAGGCAAATGAGGTCGGTTTCGATTTTGGTCCAAGCCTAATCGATGTTGACACTATCGATTGTGGTGACAATGTGTATCTGTTCTTTTGGTTCCTACTCGGTTGGTCTCGCATTCTTCCATCAATTGTCTTTGTGTTTGGCATTTGAGTATTCGATCTGCCAAGCGGACAACGTCGACAATCATCGGCCATTTGTGGCAACCACTCAATGATATTATCGACGTTCATCATGGCGGCGTGAGTATGTTCGATGGCGAAAGTGGCCTTTTGATGATTGATCACAGTTTGGTATGTTTCTCACTGTTTCTTTTTCCTCACTAATGTCTTTTTCTCCCGTTAGTTTTTTCTGCTCAGGTCTAATTAAATCTAATTGCCTTTCAATCAACACTCACTCACACGCTGATAAACATGCATTATTTACTTATTCAACTAACGGTTGAACATCTCTTGATGAAGATCTCACAATCAAAGCAATTGATGACGATTGATGAAGAGGAGATTTTTGCTACTACTCAATGTGGCAAAATCTCTACTTAAGACAATGCAATTCTGACCGATTATAGACAAACAAACGAACTTGCAAGTATTTTTTTCTACTAATTGGGACAATTGTTTTGCACACTTTCGATGATCGATGAATGTGGATGAAAATCTTATGGGAAGATCGATGATTTAGAATGATCAAGCTAAAGTTGAATTCAAACGAACGCAATGCCGAATTTTCTATTGAATTTTAATTATTTCACATTGCGGCAAATCAAAAATGTTTCTTCTATTCTGTCACCCAGCCCAAAAAAATCAACCAAATAAAAGTCAAATAACGTCTCAATAAATCCATTCATTCAACTTACCAAGTTTGACAGTTTGCACAACGACGAATGTTTTCACTTTTGCGTTGACTTTTGCCATTTAATTATCACAGAATGAAGTCCCAGCAGTGCACCAACAACGGACCATAAATCATTAGCAAAGTACTTTATGGTTTGACTTGAGTGCTCTTTGGTGTGTTTGGCTGGTCGGTTTGAGCACAAGCAAATCTCAAAGCACCAAGCACCGAAATGAACTCAGTCCAACAACAACACCAGACTATTATTGCCTTCTTCTGCACTGTTCACTCCACTTTTCAATCCCAAACAAGGCAAACTCAACCTACTCTGGGACAATTCTGAGCATGTCTTGTCCTATGTCTGTGTGCAATTGCAACACCATTCTAAACAACCGACAAATAACCGCTATATAACTGTAATTCAATTCCTACATCAATTAATTCTTGTTTTCTTAATCCACTCAATCATCGAATAATATTTTAAGTCACTTCAAATTAATCAAAGACATTTTGTCATCATCCAATGCTAAAGTGTCAAATTTAAATGTTATTACTGCCATTATTGCCAAACACGCATCCCACACGTTTACATCTACACAGGCATGTAGCGAATGTGTCCTATAGCGCTTGAGTCAGCTGTATGTTCTATGTCCATTGGGGGTATAGCTCAGTGGTAGAGCATTCGACTGCAGATCGAGAGGTCCCCGGTTCAAACCCGGGTGCCCCCTCTTTTTTATTTTATTTTTTCTATTATTAATTTTAGTTTTTAATTAAAACTTTTATTAATGAACTTAACTATTTACAGTTGGAAAACATACGTATAAACACAAAAGAATAAAAAATAACAAAAACAACAACAGCGATAAGTCTCTTAGTTAGGGAATTCAGTGTGGAAAATAAATAACGATTGCAATTAACTAGTTTGCCATCCATCTGCAATTAACCTGCATGGTTAGGACACACATGCAGACAGGAGAAAGAATGATAGGGTGACACAATTGGGCGTGGCACACACCGACTCAGGACGATTTGTACAACAAAATGGTCAGGTCTTTGTACAGCATTCGAATGTAGTTTGACTGTTGACGGGAGAGAAATTTGGTTTGGTTAGATTGGCATTCGCCTTATTGATTGGCTGAGTGAATTTGAGTTTACCTTTGTATGCGTAACACAAGACCCCCAATTCCTTCCTACAATACAATGCCAGGTTGGCTCATAGAGTTGATCGAAATTTTGCTTCACACTTTCGGCGATATGTTTCTCGGTGGTATATGTCCGCAGAGCATGCACTGTTGATTGCATTGCCGATTTTTGCATATGTGGTGGCATGTCAGCGGCTTGAATCTTCAGTTCGGTGGCTGGATCTTCGTCCGATGATGATGTCGCTCCATCATCGACTGGCAGTGAATTTGGTTCTACATTTGCGCCATTTGGATTGTGGTTACCGCCTGCCGAGAATCGATGTTCCAAATCTTTGTGTGCATTCAGTAGACGAATCTTAGGTCTGTATGGAGGAAAACAGAATAAGAATCGAGGTTAGTGGGTTTAGTGTGAGTAGGGCCAAATTGGCACGGCCGGCATTTCACATAGGAACAACATATATTACATAATGCTACATTCAAATGCACACACACACAATATGTGTTCACATCCGCGTGGAGTGGACCTTTGCTCGTAATGAGCGTAAATTAGCTGTCGTTCTCGTTAAGTCAATTTGTCGAGGGAAAATCGATGTTTACTCTAATGTTGTCTTGTCCTTCTGTTTGTGCACATCATTTGAACTCCCACTGAACGATCGTTCAAAGCGCGCGTCTCAAGTTCTCATTGGAGTGCGCCCTTATGTGTGCACTAAACTACCGACCGTTTAGTGAATTGAATAATCGCTAAAACGTCGATTCTATGAAATGGCTATTAGCAGACTGGACTGAGCTAGTGAATTTACGGTCGGGTAAATTGTGCTAAGTAACTCGAATGAATGTGTCGACTAGTCATTAAGTCGGCATTAGTAATAGAATTGTCTGTTCCGAAGGTAATTGGTCTCTTGGAGTAAGTTTGCTTTTTGTTTGTTCTGATTTAGTATATTTGCAAGTACAGTGTGTAATGTATTTTTCTTCACTTGTTTGATTCTGCACAAACACGAATCTGTACAAATAAATCAAACAAACTCACATGTATCCATTTGGTGATGCTTCCTCCATTGGTTTTGTCTTACTGCCATTTCGCACCAGACCATTCAGCATATGAACCTGTGCTTGTCTTGTGCTTGGATGTGCTTGTTTTTCAAGAATAAATTCCAAATTATTTATATTCAGAAGTTCTGGTTGTTTTTTTTGGTTGAGTTGAATTTAAGGTTCAGTCGTTGTTGGTGTGCGCACATTTGGTCATTGAGGTTAATTATTTGGTTGGGAGAAAAGGGATAAGAGTTAATTAGATAAATGGTTACATGACTGATCCCAGGTAATTGGGAAATTAGCACACAGAGTCAGACAAGTGCAATAGTCAAACCAGACAAGACACCAACCTTTACGTGCTCGGCGGTAAAATGAGACCGCACAGATGACCGAGTAGACACGAAGACTGGTCAAGAATCCCACGATCACAGAAACAAAAATGTCCACGACACCTGTGCTAGACTGTTGGGAAGGACAAAGGCGCAAATTAGTGTTTGAACACAACGCAAAGGTCAATGGAGATGTTTTGCAATGTCAAATGAATAGTTTGCATATATCAAAGGTTACATTTGAAATGAAAAATGTACTCTCAAAATGGGACACGTCCTTTATGGACAAGAACTCCCCTGGGAGCTATCTCATGTTGATTTATAATTTTCCAAACAAAAGGATATGACTTGTCTCAGTTTAATTTAATTAATTCAACTAATTAGTTGTCATCATAGTTATCCATTATGTTTTGTTTCATTGTCTTTGTTTGTACAAATGAATCTATGGCACGAATGAATCAACCATGTCAGCATTGAAGTATCCATTTTATTCTACTTGTAAGTCATGTTCATTGAGTTTATGAGTATTGACAACAAATAAAACGTTTTCTTTTCTATAATTTCAGACATTGCAAAGCACCAAACCATCAAGTAAAGTGATGTGAACATACCTTGAGAGTGACCAGTCGAAGTGCGGTATATGCGGCCAACTGGTTGAATTCGGCCGATAGAACTGGTGCGCGCATATCACGAGGAAAGTAATGGTCTCGCATCACATACTGTGTCAACAACAATAAAATGAAATCAAATGTTAGTATGATCACTGATTATGTAATGTATGCTAATGAATGTGCGATTTTTTCGCCGAGATCCCCCGGACACTTACCATTATGACACGAACCATCACAAAGCCTGCGCTGGCGGCAATATCAACAGCGGCAAAGATCGCCAGCAAAAGGACAGTTTTCAGTGATACGTCGTGCTGTGTGAGAAAGAGTTTGCATCAATCGAACGAATGGTGAAGTTGATGGACCAAATGATGGCCGCAGCGAAGTGGAAATGGTTTACTTTACTTTGGTTGTGTGCAATGTGATTAGCACAGTAAGCAAAGTCAAACATTTTTCGCACAAGCAAACTTGTTTTGGCTATTTCAGATTGTGTCAATCAGTTCAATGAGCATAATCGATTGTGTGGCTTGTATCGATCACCACTGGGTTAGTGAAACCATTTGCTCAAGTATGATTTAACTCGCAGCTGCATCAATCAATGGCCTTTTCAATCTATCCGCCATCTCGCCACTCTAATTGAATTGTGAATTGATAATGCGATGTGTTTTGCTAATTTTAAATCCATTAATGTGGATTAGTTCGCTTTGTGGCCTGTGTAGATTGATGCCAAAGGTATGTATGTTGTGCAATGACTATTTGCTATTTTATTATTATTTTCTTTCTAGAGACAAACAGCAGGAAAGATCGACCTATGCGTTCCATAAAGTCGGAAACATATGTGCCACGTTTGTCTATTACTATTTGGTATTGTTTTAACGTTTCTTTAGTGTCTGTTCTTCTGTCCTTAATTGACGTCTTGCCTTGGCAATGTGCAGCAGCGCATCGTTTGATGGATGCATTTAGATTAGTTGCAATTTCGAGGCGAATTTAGATTTATTAGAAAATGAATGAATTGTGGCAGTGTGTGTGGCTAACGATGATTGTGATTATCATTTTGAAATATGTCTGATTTTACAATCCTCAGGTAATCAATTACCGAAAGATGAGGAATTGGCTTTTAATGTATTGCAAGTAAAAGTTAGCATACGCAATAATGATGATCACTAAAACAAGGCAAGACTGATGTTTCGGCAGATGGGGATTGCCTGTCTCGAAATAATTTGGTTTCTTTTCTTTTTATAAATCATATAATATTTTATCAATGAGTACTCGTGTGCCATGTACAAATGAAATAGTTTGTACATTAAGCAAAATATAAGTTATATCACTCGAAAACAAGAGATGATGTATCGATTGAAATAATAATTACAATGAAAAAGAGAAATTACTCTTCAAAAATAGATTTGGCTTGTCTTTTTTGTGATTCAGGTCTTTTACAAAGTCTTTATTGCTCATATATCACTAATTGATGTTTTTATTTATTTCAGATTGGACTTTGTTTGTGGATTTATGCATCACGAATTCGAATGAGATCAACCGCGATTAATGCTCCAATCAAAATGAAAATTTGAAATGAAAATGCAAAATGAGTAAGTGACTTTTTCTTGTTTATAATTTCTGACTTGATGCTAACTGACTTCGTGTGCTTGAGCTTTTTGTTGCCCTAGTGGATAACTAGCTCGATAGTATCTATGCCTTTGTGGTAGCCATTGCACTGTGGGTGTGTTTGCTATTGCTTATGTTTGTTACTACAGATAGAGATAAACAGTATACTTACAGGTGAAATTGTCTCACGAATCGCGTATGCCATCCAACACCAGCTGTATGATTGAGGGAGGGAATAGATGTGGAGAGTTAGATAGATCGATTATTAATGATGATGACAGATTTGAATATATAACGCGGCTGTGTGTGTGTGTGTGTGTGTGGTAATGCATTACTGATGCGATTAATCAATGTGGTAATGCTGTGTGGTGCAGTGCACTTGGCACAGAGGTGATGAGAGGTGACCAATTAGTAACACGGGGGCTCAGGTCTATTTTGTCCTTTTTTGGTTAGTCCAACATGGACTTGTGTGTATGTCCAATGCTCCCCTCTTGGACCAATCAGTGATAATACACAGTCAAATATAGACTCGTAATATAGTGTAATGTAATGAAACTGTATACACCAACGCTCAGTCGTGTCTCGCGAGATCGAATTATGATAATGTTCTCACCGTTGTGTGTGTTGATTGTGCTAATCGCACCTTTGCAATGTCACGCAGTAGCCAGAAGTACTAGTGAGTAAGTTAGTGAGTGCCACCGCCATGACCACTTTTGAATTGGCACCAATCTATGGCCTAGTCTGTTTGTCTGCCCCTAATGTCCCTTTCGGTGTAGTATCAATAGAGCGTTTTGTTTGTACGTGTGTGTGCCAGAGTTGTCAAAGAAAAGCTCGAATTATTTGAAAGATGACCTTTTCGGTGGTGGTGCAATGGAATGGACCACAGGTGAATAGGGCAAAGATAACTGCTCGAACACTGCACCACACACAGACAAAGTGTATCGCTCGTTGTGTTGTATTGAGTGTAAAGTGAATTTGTCTGGAGTGGTCGGATGTTTGATGTAATGTGCCCGGGTCGCGTCCGTTCGGCACATAAACGGCACTCCATTGTGTGTGTCATCAGTGCGCTCGGCATCACTCACATCGCGCCCAATAGGAATGAATTGGGCGCCACAGCACGCCACATTAGACCGGCAATGCTGCAATACATACACACAGACAGTGGGCCATTTCATTTCGTGGTATGATTGTTGTCTCTGCATGGCTCAATTAAACACGCCACACAACATAGCTATTTTCACCTTTGAACACACATCACACAACCTGAGAGACCTGTAATCTGAGTGATGAGCTCTCAATTGAGTCGATTGTTTGTTTTAATAATACGAACCAATGAATGCATGAATGTGGCCAATTTGTAATGGCACTCAGTGGCGCGATAGTCACTATTATCGTCATTGACCATCTTCAACCGAACGAACAGAACAGAACACGGAACACTTTGAGTTACACAACAGAACAACAAGTGCAAAGAAGTGCTTTCGGGACACTTGTCTTATGTATTGGATGACACAATCGTGGGCATTGGAAAATGTCTGCTCAACATGGCTAATTGGCCCAACACTCACATGTTGTCAGGTGAATGCAGTCACTTTGATACTTTTTGGTAATAACTCAAATATCTCAGCATTTAAATAAAGAATTTCGAATATTAGCATGTTTATTGATTTAAATCAATTTTGGGACTTGAGATTCAGGTTAAGTCATGCTAATTTTGTCCTAAGATACTAAAATTCATCTCTGATGATTATTTATATTTTCACGATGACTCAACCATCGCATCCCAATTGTCTTGCTTGTGTTTAATAGATTTGACATGTCCCGATTTGTCACAATTTGGGTTAATTGGTCTTAGAAGTTATTAACATCAGCACTGTCTCTTGACCTGATGCCATCCTTTCTCTCTCAATCGTTTGGCCATACCGAGAATATTAATATAATTTATATGTATTTGAATCATCGCATGTATGTCTGTGTGTGTGGACAAAACTGTCAACTGACGGCGACCGACTAACTTTCACTGACACTTTTGTCTGGTGCGCTGCGCATTGTTATGCAAATTAGCACAATGCCTCTTATGTTGTGTCATATAATGAGCCAGTTGTGCTTTAATACCACCGAAAGGGCTTAATTGGCGCGCACACACTGCTACACTACTGCTTGGTAATTAATTGGCTCACGTAATGAACACTGGACAGTTTGGATTATTTATATTAAATAAATAAGTGTACGAGAGATAGTGGGGGCACATCGTTTATTTGTGAGTTAAATGTGATTACGTGCCCGGCTACTGAATTGTGTGTTGTACTAACTAATGAATGAATGAGAAAAGCTGTAATGCTATTGTGAGTAGTGGTTCGTTATGGGAAAGTGTTTGTGACTGATGTTGGAGATGCTAAGATTTAGTGTGCACCACTTACCTCATGATGTACACAAAGACGAACACCAGACTGAGCACTAGTGTGGTACGTGATGACCATAGCTCAACTGTAGTAGGCAAAAGGATTATTATTATTTGGTGGTTTGCCTTTCACTGGGTCAACACTGTCACACTTACCGATGAGAATGTCCACGTCTTCCCTGAGACTCTCCACCAGAAAGATGACATTCTGTAGATTAGGGTCGATGATATGTGGTGGATGAGTGAATGAAGGCGATGATGACTGCTGCTGCTGCTGTGGTTGGGGTGAATGTGATGTGGCCACATTCGATTGACTGGACGATTGCTTGGTGGGTTTGATGGCCGACTTCTTCTGGTGACTATTACTTGAGGTGGCCGTGGCAGAGATCACCAATGGCAGTGCAAAGTGGTGAGGCTGACTGAGTGATGTAGTGTTGCTGTAATGGGTAGAGTACAGGTTGACACTTGGCCGAAGCTGAGTCTGTGCCTGGGCCAGTGGCGACTGGTGGTGATGATGGTTTGAGTTGACATTCACAATTGACGGATTGGAATGGTCAGCCAACTGTGAAGGGCTCTGATGATGAGGCTGCAGCAATAGCTCTCGATTGATAGCCGCCTGTGAGAGCCATTCGTTGGCGACAAACTGTAGAAAGTTTATTTCCCGATCAACATCATACAGTTTGCATGTGAGCAAGATTAGTGCCAGAAAGGATATCGCCTGTTTGAATGGTTTGAGAATTGATGCAAATTGAAAGAAAGAAATAAAGAGAAAAGGTTAATTCGATTTCGTCACAGGAATATGTCTGTCTGTTTTGTGTTTGTGCGGTGTCAATGGCAATTGAATTGGATGAATTGCCACACACACACAACACCGGGCAATTGACATTTTCAATCACATTTTCATCACCACAAGTGCAATCACGATTTGCGTGCGAAAATGTGCGTGTTTGTCTTTGTGTGCGCTTGTGTGTCGGTGTGCATTATTCATAACAACACAACAATACTGCTACGAATCAATGCAATCCGCTCCAAAATATTGTGCCACTCGAATTGTACTGTGCCACATATATGCCAAGAGACATCTCGCACAATTGTGGCTTATTTGCTGTTTTGAATGCATCATTGATACATTCTTTCATTTTGGGAAATTAGTTTTGGCACAAATTGAATTTGTGTTGCACTAGTAAAAATTGGCCTCGCACACGCAATACATAAATATAACAGCAATAACAATCGTCACACGACACCAAAGAATCAATCCCAAACTGACAAGTGAGACACTGCCAGTACAAATTGAATTATCGACCTACAGTGCTAAGAACCAAATGGACGGTTCCTTAACTACGTCACACGCAACATATTCTCAATTGTAGTATCAATGGCATAACTTGTTGGTTAAATTAGTAGCTTGTCTGTTACCGTTCACTGTCGAGTTTGGTTGCATGCTGCTTTTTATGTGATGGTTGCTGTGTGTGTTTGATCTAGTTTGAGTTGATTCAATTGAATGCAAACCAAAATGACGATACAAAGACAACAGCTGTGTGTTGAGTGCGCGCTCACTGGAATTACTGTTTGTAAATCTAATAAAACTGTTACCGACCGAAAGATGAAGTGAAAGAAGAGTGGCAATTTGCCTCGGTTCAGTCCACACTGCAGAGTGTCTACTGGTCCATTTACATACGAAATTGTGTGTGTGTATGATTGTGCAAAGAATTTGCGTAAAGATTAGATAGGGAGGTGGCGGCGCACTTATAAGCTTTGAGGGTTACTGTCTGTAAATGAGTGAATGAGTCAATGTCCGATCGATACAATTTGCAAGCACTGTTTTGCATCCGCTAATTTGGGATCTAATGGTGTTGGCGGTGTCCAGCCGAGCCACCAAATTGGCATACAGTCAATAGATTAGACGAATCTATCGAACTGCACAACTGAAGGCAGCCATGCATTCATTCATGTGGACTTTTTGCCTTGCCTATATTGTCTCAATCTGCCTAATTTGCCGGTGCCTGGACCGAGTCCGAGTGCAGTAGCAGCAAATTAAATTCTCCGCTCTTCTGTCTTCGAGTCTATTTTGGCCCCGCGTGCAAAAGTCTTTTTTATTATAATCGATCAACCTGTGGCTTCTGTTTGTGTGTGTTTGTCGTCCTCCTGTGAGAGGTGACAGCTTTGTCTTAGTCTTCGCCTATGACCACTGTCTATTTATGATTATCATCTGACAGACTGTCCCCTAAAGTTTCTGTACGCCATTTCTATATTAAGAATATATTTTCTATTAGCAATGCCATTACAAAAACTTTACTCTTCTTCTGTACTTTATTATCTATTATCTATTTGTTTTGCTTGTCACCAGGTCTAGTGTTTTTGTCCGTACTCTCTTTGCCCCTCACCACTTAGTCATTGGCTATTTCATTACGAATTTCTGTCTCGAATGCGTTAAATTCACATTTTTGTTGTTATTTTTGGTTTGTGTGTGTCTATGCCAACTGTTTCTCCTGCTAACCTTGCAATGATGAGTCGCGAAAAGTGACCATAACAGTAGTAGCCGAACGGACTCAACTGGACTCTTCTCTAAAGTGGTCATCGGCGTCGGCACAGGTACTAATTCTATTGTTGCATTGTCTTAGCATTGCAGTTGTGTGTTTGTGTCATTGCCGGTTTTTGTGTCCCTCCAGTGGCTGTCCCGCAAGTACTCGCTCTGGGGATGACCGGCAACTGAGTTTAGTGTATTTACTACAGTGATAATACGGCCTATGCCCATGATGATGGTACTGCTTCTGATGCTACCTCGTTACATAACATTAACACACAGACCGTGCTCACTTTAGACAGTTCGTACACACCTAACGAGACCGGTGTGATGGTACATTGTAGTGACGGCCATTACAGTCAATTAGCAAACGTTAGCAAACACTGTCAAGTGTTTTGCGCATTACGTTCTCTCTTTTGCTCACTTTACCGCAATATCATTGCACCTAACTGGCCTACAGTAGCCAGTGGCCTGTCTGTCAAAAGCATCTCTCAGTGTCCGTCCCGGCCGGCAACCGTAAAAGCTCGTGAGCTGTCCATACTGCAATGGATTGGTGATTGATTGAGTTCAGTGGTGAGCACGAGTGATCACTTTGGCACTGATGTTGCACTTGATACACAATTGCGGTCAAGGTTTATGAGGGTTTAGTTTGACTATGACTTGACATTGAGACCGATTAGCGGTAATGTTGCGCTCTGTGTTGTATCACTCTAGTGACCAATTGTGTTTGTGGCTTACAATTGAGACTGATTTCCACGAATGTAATCGATTGCTTAGGTGCTGCAGTTTGGTGCTTCTACCACCAGCAGCACTGCTGCTACTTCCACGATCACCGTGATTGTCTTTGTGATGCAACTGGTGGTGGTTTAGGTTGAAGTAGGAAGAATTTGGATAATGGTGATTATATGGGAAGTAGGTGGGCGACAGTTGATGTGCGGTATATGGTCGATAAAATGGACGGTGATAGTTGGATGACAATGGTGAGGAGGTATTGGATGTGTTTGCACTACGGTTCGGAACCGGTGGAGGGCCGCCATTGCCCCCGCTTTGAACTGGTGCCGATGATGGACCATAGTAACTTAGGTATGAATGGTAGGGAGTTCCGGTGGCAATGAAACTCAGTGGATGATGTGATTGATGATGATGGCCGTGGTGGTGATGGTACGACTTATCCATTTGACTATGACTAGTAGTGATCCATTGTGAACTTGTGACTGATTTGTGTGCAGCGAGATGAGTCAATCGATGGTCGTGTTCGATGGATTGAGCAATTAGTGAACTGAATGATTACATCACCATACACTTACAAGGCCACAACTGCACACACAATGCTTAATGCTAATTGGAATTAATTGCCATTTAATTAGACTTGTGCTCAAGTGTGAGTGATCAACAGATGGACCGAACGAGTGAGCAACAAGTGAAACAGGCTGTACTGAAGTTGTCGGACGGATGAGACACGCGGACAAATGAATTTAAATCGAATCGAACGAACATTGAAATGATCACGATCACAAATTGGTTCGTCTGATGGCGATCACGAGCGGATTACCATTCATTATGGGATGAGCAAGGTGATGAACAACATTCGGCCCAGGACTAGTGAGGATTGTGTGTCTGGGTGACCCACTGTAAGTAGTGCACTGCACTGCCAAAGACTACAGGCACAATGACACACTAGCAAATTAGTGGCAAACGAACTGCCTAATTAATGAACAAATCCAAATGATGCGCCGATCGGTGGTTTGATTTGCATTTGCAATTTGCACATACACTCAGTGGCCATATCGATGCATTGGTGGCAATGTGTGATTGACTGGCATTTAGTGTGGATGCACTGGAACACTGATGGCTCTTGATGACTTTACTGTCCGGCGCCGGCTGAGTGAATGAGTTGTGCAGTTATGGCGAGTATCGAGGCAAAATGTTTGTCGTTCTCTCGTTCTCGTCGGTAATTGACAAAATTGCCTCTGACTGTTGTCTCGACAAAATCAACTAACTCGTAAGGTGATCGAATGAATGAACCAACAGACGAGTGAATGGATGCACACACACACACTTACACACTCACATGCACTAGTGAACAGTCGACGACGACCATCACTGACGATGACTGACTGGCTAACTGTATTCACTGCAGTGAAGACCTGCCAAACCTCGAGTGCACAAGTGAGGAGTCTCTCCACGAGGGAGGCAGAAGATCTCAGTCTGCAGTGAGTGCACGCCAGACTGGGATGGTGGAGAGCACTTTCCTCGATTGAGGACAGTTCGGTAGCCGACTCAACTCGCTCAAGACTATACTCACTAAAGCACATGTGACTCGACCCGAACGGATTCTTCCCTGCTCTGTTGACAGTTCGTGGGCTTATGTCCAGTGAGATTGGACGCGTGCACAACTGATTCGACTTGACGATTGGCTGCATTGCGCATTGGGATTAGCTTAAACTAAAGTAACTTTAACTTGATCTGAAGTAAACGATTTGTAAATTACACTTTAATTTAAACACTAATTTAGTTAATCAATTTAAATGCTAATTTCATTTAAATGAATTCTTCCTTATTCTTATTATTATTATTCTTAATATTAAATTTGAAATTCAAGCCTTCTTATTGGGAAACATATCGTGCTATTCTATGCAAATTATTTTCATTTTGTGAAGCTCAAGTGTCATTATAACTGGAGAGTGGGCCTTGAGAAGGTGACAATCGATTTATGATTGCAATTCGATTTGAATTTAATAATATTTGAGCATTATGTTCGGTTCAATTGAAATGTTTGATTTATTAACATTTTCATTTTCATATTAATTTAGTTTATTTCGTGTTGTCTCTTTCTCAAGTGACAAGTTCGAGCCCTTTCTCTCTTCTCCTCTTCAACCGAAACCTAATTTTGTCGCTCTCGTGCATTTGAAAGCGATTTCATTATCGAGATCGAAAAGCAGCAATTATGGCAATCTTCAGATGGCAACAATAAATCACCAGCGCACTTGTTGACAATGTATCAGTGGGCGTCATCTTTGTCGCATGTCTGTAATTTCTAATGATTTTAATGGCGTCCATTAAAACATTCACACCGAGAGGCAGACATCTAAATGGGGAACACATTGAACATTGTGGTTGAACTATTAGTTGTTAATGTTTAATGTCGATGTCGTTTGTGATTTAGTGTGATCGATTGCATCGCGCTGGAATGATTGACAGTTGACTGTCGATCAGTTTTGTAGTGAAAGAATTTGTCACAGAGTGAGGGCACTTCTAGGTGAGCAGGTCACCTCAATTGACATTGACATTGATGCGTCACACTGATCGTGATCTAGACCAGTTTGACCGATTGAAGACCATCGATAGGTCAGAGTGAATGTCTTAGATTGATATGCTTGGGTGACACACTGGACCACCAATTAATTACATGAAGGGACACTTTTGTTGTCTCGGGTCTATAAATAGAGAGCATACACACGGGCATACACTTTCGATACATCTGAATACAATCGATCTGTATTGAAGGTGAGGGGGAAAGGATAGCAGACACTACAATTTGCAGCACAGGGCGCACTGCTAAGCAAACCTTTGCTTTGCAGCTCGCGATCAAACAAACGTCCACTCTGGGATCACTCACGCACACCAAACACGCATGCACGAATTCATATTTGTTGATATTTCTTTTGCTGCAATTTGACCACCAAAAGAAAAGATCTTTTTGTCCTGTTCAAACAAACAAAATGGCTTCGGTCTTCGTCTTCTGCTTTTCGTCTGCCGAACGATCTTCTCAGCCTTCAATTTTGAACTGAACAGATAGATTGATTCAGATTGAAACTAATATTTGCGATATAATAAATGGTGTCCTCAGTGGAGTGCAGCTAAAAAGTGACCCGGTCAAGGCAATTAGTCGTGGTCGGTTAGTGTGCTCGCTCGTGAACACACAGTACACCAATTTGTGTGCAAAATAATGCACTAACACTGTACATAAATAAGGGCTAAAAGCAAGACACTGTCTTACTAATACAGCAAACTATATGACATTGTCTTCTAAATGTATCTGTAAGACAATGTCTTGCATTTGTACAATAATCTACAAGACATTGTCTTACAGATACATTTAGAAGACAATGTCTTGTATTTGTGGCAGCACTGAACACACTTTAAAATTTACAAGACAGTGTCTTATATTTGTGGCAAAAATATATCCCATTAGAAAAGTAAGCAAGACAATGTCTTGAATCTGTAGGCAATAGGACAGTGTCTTGTATTTGAAACTATAAGGCAGTGATCGATAATAATCATGAATTCAATTGAAAATTAAGTGAAAAAAGTAAAAAACTAATTTAATTTAATAATAGTAATAAAGTACAATATTAATATAAAATCTTTTCACCAATATAACGGACTAAATAATATGTAATGTTCTTAGAAATAGCAGTTTTTTTCTTTTCTCTATTTATAAATTGTTTGCGATTTACTATCTGTGGTTGACTTCTCGCAGATTCTTTCAATGTTTCTAGATCTCCTTCGGACCAGCCATCTTCATAAATAAAATCTTTGTGTAGAACAGGTTCCAATTCGTCAAGTAAATTAACATTTACACACACATCATGGTCATGAGAAACTAACTTTAGTTTTTGAAGAGTTCCACTTTGGTATTTCAATTTTTCTGAATCACTTAGCATTGATGGACGATATTTAAGTTGAAACAAGTTGCCGACACATACACAATGACCATCACTATTCAGCACATACCGTTCGGGACGAAACCAAGTTTGGTTATCGACGTTTGATTGGCGATTGCTATCATGAAGAGGAACTTTGATTATGATATTCTTGCTTAGAAAGAATGGCTTTCCCTTGATTGGCTCATCTTTTGGTATATCTGAATTAAAAATAGCAAAATTCAGCTGCGGAAGAGGTTTGAATAGATCAATTTCGAAGTAATTCATCTTGTTCAGACTCGCTGCTCTCTTTTGACCAGCATAAGTAAGAAGAGTTTTTTCTGTAGTCTTTGTGTTATTGATTCGCCTTGAAGTATCTTTATGTTCCTGATGTTTCAATTCATAGCGCAACACTGTGTACAGATATAATGGTCCAAACACTCGAATCTGTTGCGCGTAGTGAAGAATATGATGTAATTTACACCTGACGGGTGTTAGAGTTGAGGTAGTTATTCTAAAAATTATTTTAGAAGCGAGTTTCTCCATTATTATTAGTTCATCTTCATTTAATTCTCTTGCTAATGCGAACAGTATAAATTTTCTACATTCGAGATATAAAGTGTATCCATTTTCCTGTCCACATTCACTTGGGAGTGTTCTTGCTAAAAGATAGTCGAAATCTTTCTTTATCCATCGAATTTTGTTTGTGGCAAAGTCCTCAATTTGGAGATTCGTATCAGGCACTTCAATTCTCATTAGAATAATGTCCAATTTTAGAAACAATTCCAACTTCTATAAACAAATATTTTAATATTAATATAAGATAATTATAATATATTGACTTACTTGTATTGCATTTGCATCAATATCATAATGATTGTCATTACCTCTCCCAGATACAGTTACTAGAGGTCTAGATTCGTAGAACTTGAATTTCCCAAATTGTTCCTCGATTTTACTTCTGAATTCGCTTCTGAAGTTTCTTCCACCAAATTTCTGAGTAATCACATTCAAATAAAGATGTAAAAACTCTTCCATAATTCCTTCAAGGATATCATGGCAGCCATCGAATGGAAATACATTCGTTATATCAATCTTAGTCAAACGTCGAAGTTCGTCTGTGATTAATGGTGGTGGTCGATAAAATCCAACTTGTTTATTCGTTTCTGTTTGTTGATCCAAAGTGTTGAAATCTAGTGGAGTCAATAAATCGGCAGCAATGTTGTTTTGAATAGTGTTTGGATGTGTATCACAGTAAAGCGGTATTTTTGTTCTGTCGTGGTCACGAAGTAAATCTTTGTCAATAGTTTGAGAGTATTTTCGCTTATTGATATCTTCATATTTAGTGGTGACAGTGTTGCATTTACACAAACCCTTCAGTCCACATCCACGGCACCAAAATGCGCTAGTCTTGAAACTTTCTCTGTAACCACATTGCTCGTAGGTTGATAAATTGTCGCCCAAAATGGAACTCATTGTCACTTTAAACACTTTACCATCAATCTCAATACCATTAGTTGCTAAATAGATTAATTCATCGTGGAGAGGCTTGTAAAGTGCTCGCATGTCAATACCATCAACTTTGCTTTTTTTGATTAAATCAATCTTCTTTCTGCTTATTGTCATTAAAGTATCAATTCCACTTATTTTCGTGCGATAATTGTAAGGCAAGTTTGGAAAAGTTACATATAAAAAGCAGATCTTTGTTTCTTTGCTTTTCTTGCCCTTACTATTATTTGATTTTTTCATTTGAGCATCGTCAAAGTAAAATTCCACAAATAGGTCGAATTCGCATAATCGATCATCATACACAGAACCGTCAAAAATGTTTGAATATACCTGAGGATAGAATAAACATTAATTTAATTTAATTGTATATTATGCATTTCATAGATCATACTTTTTTGCCATTTTTGTGACTTTCTTCTTGGTCTCTCCTCACTCTAGAGTTGGCCACTTCTTCTAGATTTCTTCTGAGCGATTTGTTTTGTAAAATTATTTTACATAATTCAATTAAAGAAACTCGATAATAAACAATTTCTGCGTTGTCTACTTGTAATTTCTCTTCGATTACATCAAGATTGTATTGGTTCGTTGATAGTTTGTGCCATTGCTTGCTTAGATACCAATTGGAACTCTTTGAAATCTTTGTTTGAATCGGAATTAGTGTTCCCCTGAAATAGTCCAATGTCATATCCTTTGAGCAAAGAGCTTCTACGACAGAAGATAATATTTGAGTGTGCAAAAGTTTGATTGCGTTTCGATCTTCACAGGAAAGTTTAGTGGTATATTGATCGAATACCATAAATTGCTGTAATTACAAAATAACAAAATAATAACTAAAACAACCAATCATAAAAATAAATCATTGTTACCATTCATCGTCTAAATGCTTTCTTATCACACTTTCTCTCTCATTTCTTTGCTCGTTTGTTATCGGTTCATCATCTTTGTCCACTTCAACCGGCAGATTCATATTTTGTTCGTTTATTGCTCCATATTCTTCTGCAGAACCATCCTCCTCGTTGTGTTGTTGAATTTCTGGTCCCTGTAGTTGTTGTTGTTGAATTGAAGATATCTCTGGTTGTTGATAATTACTATTCATAAGGATGTCAATATCGACATGTGCGCTAGCTTGCTCCAATTGTGAACCATCACCATTCCTTTCCACATCGATAACACGGTGTTCAAATTGTAATTGTGACCCATCAGCATCCATACGAATATTCAATTCGTTATCGTAATTTTTCCAATGTTCAAACCAATTCTTGTTTGCTCTTGCTTTACTAAAATAGAAAGATATCGTTATGATTATCAATAATGATTATTATATGTTCACGTTAATAATTTACGGCTTGTGGTAGCAAAGATCAAAGTGCTGTGCTTCGATGTGAACCTCAAATTTATTCCATTCAGTAAGATAATAAGTACAATTTCGAACAGGACATTTCATTTGTCCATAGTCAACTATCCATTGGGTTCTCCCATGTGCTGTCTTGGTTTGCTTACACTCCAAGTTAAAACGCCGATAGAAATCTTGCCATTCAGGTGCACGACCATAGCCAAGACGAATTCGATCATTTAATTTTTTCCACTTTTCGTATTCTGCATTCTCCATGATGAGATGAATATACTTTAGATTAGGTTATCAGCGAGGATGTCAATGAAATTTCACTAGGACAAATTGTCAATAAACGTTCAAAGTTCGTTTGGTCACCACACAACAACAGTACACACGTGTGTTGAACTTGGCTGTACACACTACAAACAGAACAATAGACAAATGTCTAAGACAATGCGTCAGCAAGGCCATCTCGTGATAAATGAAAGCCAATCTGTTGCTCTAGTTGACATGAGCACAGTCACTGGCGGGAAGAACGCATACACAATTCTCATGCAGCACACCGCAGTGTGCGCGCAGAGTGTGCACAAAATGTGGCAGCACTATCAACAGGCATGCATGTGCACTTTTATCACTTTTCCTCTTCTCTAGTTAGTATTGTATTGTGATGCTTTGTGCTCGGTTCAATCAATCTTTCTGCCAGTCTGAATTGGAATTATTTTGTGTCATCAACGATTTCAATCTACAATCTTACTGCGAATATTACAATGGGACGTCGCAATGCAAACATAGAATCTCAGAAATCTCGAACCAGCGAACGTAAGCCTAAACCACAACGGCCTTTCTCTCCAAGTCGGTCTCCAAATAACAAATCTAGGCCTGACATTGCTGCTGCTTGTAATCAACCAAATGTTGTCTCTGAGAAAAAACCCCCAAAGAAAAACAAGAAACTGAAAACTGTGAATAACAAAAGAATGGCTAAAACTGAACTAAATTCACCTCTGACCCGTAATGATAATTCAGCACTCGAGTCCATCCTCTCGACGTCAAGTACTCCTAAGAACCGTAAGTTTTTGAATTGTTTTATTTTTTGATATGATGTAAAATATGCCTAATGATATTTTTTGTATCTTTTAGCGTCAAAGTCCGCTAACATATCTCCTGATTCTCCCATTACTTCAAATCAAGCAGAAGGCGCTATGAGTGTCCTTAGTTTAATTAATGCTTCTTCTGCTCCAACTTTAGTTGCAACTAGTAATTTATTATTTATTTTATTTATTGACTGCTAACATTACTTAATTTATAGATACGAACTCGAATGAGTCGACCGATCATGATCTGCAGTTGGTTAACATGAGAACTCTCGTCGACTCTACTCGAGAATGTTCTTTCGAAACGCCTTTAAAACCAAAAACACCGAAAGCGTCCAACATATCACTTAAAGCTGATGCCCCTTCCAAGCATAGCGATGATCTATTTGAACTAAATTCTAATCAGCCAATTGAGGAAGTTATTGCCATTGGTCATTATCCAAGCTTTGTTATTGATGGTGTACGTCAAGCTACTTCAAAAGAGATTGAACAACAGATGGTTTGTAACGTTCAAAACATAGGAACAATCAAAATAAAACCAAAAGAAAACTATCAAACATTGGATCAGTACAATGTTGACCTGATGAAATCTCTTGGTCTATTTCCTTCTCAAAATGTTATATATCAACAATGGAAATTGGATGATAATGGTCAACAATCTATTTTACAATTTGGAATTTTAACTGCATCTTCATTGAACATGGATAATGTACTGAAATTTATCCCATATTTTCCGAAAAAGGTGGTGGTAAAGGATGGTAAAGTTATGAAACGCTCTTTTGGATTTCACTCTTTGACTGAAGACGACAAGGATAGTAATATGATTCACGATTGGCCAAAATGGGCTAATGGATATTACTATCGTAATAGCAATGAAAAAGATCTGTCCAAGTATACCGTCAAGTCGATTGATAATGGCCTGTATGTGGCGTCGTACCGCATCAACTGGTTCATCACTAACGGCTTAAACAATGACAGAGACTTCCACAAAGACCTCTCACTGAACTTAGCACGAATGGCATTGTCAACTCATGAATTCATCGAACGTGAATATTTCGAGATCGTAAATCTGATTGGGAAGGTTATTGCCGAAGATAAGACGACAATGGCTGAAGATACCATTAAGAAGAAAATTGCTCAAGATACCGTGAAAATGACGAATGCAGAAAAATTACGAACTAAAGGATACGAGAATATACAAGTGCGAGGCTTTACCATACAGGTAAGGATTTATTAACTAATGTAATTATACCTTAAAGTGCAATTACTAACATAAATATTACAGGAACGTCTTGCTATGAAACTGGAACAACGCTTTACAGAAACCAGAACGATGCGCAACACGGAGAAGGGCATTCTGAATTCGGCAAAAGTTCCAACACTTTCAACTAAAGACCAAGTTAATGAACTAGCTAAGCCTGTCAATATCTCAACAAAGCGCATTCGACGCACTGATGGTTTCTCTGGAAAGATGAGATATGGTGAAGTAAGTGTTGTTCCAATAGACAATAGTGAACCGGAAGCAATGAGTACTAACTTCATTATTATACACCCACCTGTAAACGGTAATTACTTTGCCACTTGCTATTTATATTATAATAATAATTTATTTAAAATGTTTCAGAATTCTATGAAGAAGGACAAGAAGACAACACAATCAACTGTGACCCAAACCAAAACCAGCAACAATCAGGCAACAATCTAAATAGTTCGGAAAAAGATGCCAACTCTAAAACACCTTCAAAGAAGGAACAAATTTTCAATGGCCCAGACGTGGACGATCTTGAAAGCGAATCTGATAACAATGAAAGTGACGACGAGCTCGAAATATCTACCGAATTTATGAAATCAGTCTTGTCTTCAAATAAGGTTATGCGCGCTTTAAAGCAAATGGCTAAAACAAACAAGAAGCAAAAAAAGTAAATGTATTTCCCCTTGTATGTAATTTATATGATATAATTTAATAATTTATTTTGATTTGTAACGATCGATCGTGTACCATGCATGGTCGATCAAAAGCAATAAACTTAACTTTAATTCACATGACATAGTCTTGTATATTCAGAAAATGTAAGACATTGTCATGCATTTTCAGTATAGTGTGTACTGAAAATTTGGCCGTTTATTACAAGGCATTGTCTTGTAAAATCAAACACTAGGCATTGCCTTGCTATATCAAAAGCAAGACACTGTCCAGTAATCCGCTAACTACAAGACTATGTCTTGTGAGCTCTCTTTGCTAATTGTGAACAGTGAAGTAGGTCTGACGTATTGCGATGGAGTAAATTACATTGCTTGATATATCTCCAACTCATTTTGATGTGTCCTTTCGATCAATTGATTCAATGTGTATATTGTTCAATTGTGTGCTCACATGTCCATAGTCTAGGAGTAGACCACTCTCTGCACATCTTTAACTCTGCAATTGGACTTTTATTTGTTGCTTAGTCTATGGATTCATCATCGAGCGCGATGGTCAATCTCATTAGTGCTAGATGGATGCTCGCATAGATTGACGGCCAATGCTTGTGTCCAACAACAGGTGATCTAATATACACTAGGTTGTTATGTGCAGTTGTGGTGGTGATTTACTGTTTATGTTGATCGACTGGAGGGTGCGAAGGCGTAATGAGGCGAATGCTGTGCGCGCAAATTCCCCTGACAAATGAGCAAATGAACACTTTGCTCCTGATTGATGCGATTTATGCGCCGAACACTGAACAAACAAAATGGTTTTTGTTTGTCCAGTTATTTATTTATGTGTGTGCACGACCTACCCCCGGATATTGCATTGCCCAGCCAGTGTACATCCATTGTTCTTGTGGTGGTCTATTATAATGAAGGTCGGGCACATTCGAGGAAGGACTTTGATGCAACAGCCAGAAAAAAATGGTCAATCCACTTTTGTTTGCCCTGTCTCAGGTTGTACTGTGTTAATTGTCGCAATATTCGTTTGTTCATATTTTGTCCAGGCCACTCATATGATGGATCGTTCAATGATGATGTCATTTGCATCTCTGACATGCATCAATCTATTTTATTAGCCATTCCCGAGAGATTGATTGCAGTAGATAAGTGATTGAACAGAAGTGGGTGAAAATAGCTATGGGTTGATGGCTGATTGTATGCACTGTGAGTCTTCAATGGCAAAATCGTGATCTTATACGAGTCCGTTACTTGTGCAAAGGGTTCCACACTCTTGCAATTGCTCTCACGAATTCTTTTGACGACAAACTCAAATGCGCGAATTTGTAGATTAAACCGAGAACAAACTCATTGTGTGTGTGTGTCGTATTGGAAATTATATAAATGAATTTGAAATTGGCTATTTGGTGGCGCGCGCGCCAAATTATTATTATGCATTCAAGGCGAGATTGGCCGTGTGTCATATTGGCCGATTGTTATTGTCTGTGTGAGCATATGCGTATATGTAGAGTATTAATAGAAACATATTCAAACATTGCGACATGTGTAATTAACTCACTCCGATAGATGATCACTCATTATCGATCTCGCGCGTTCGGTCCTCGAGTGGAGTCGTCGCCATTGTTCATTACCATTAACCGTTATGTCTGTACATTAAGCATTGCACTATATATACTAGCACACTAGCAGTTCGTCCATTTCGACACTTTGGCTATAATCGGCCAGACATGATCCATCAGGCATCGTCCTCCGTGGTGGATATTGTCTTCTCACTCGATCGAAGGGTGAATTATGCCATTGGAAGGGATCGAAGATCACGATCTTCTTTACGATCAGTCAGTGGCTTTGTTTGTGTTGCATATGCAGAGTGTGACTCTTGTGTGATGTGCACTTGATTGATTGACTCGTTTACTGACTCGCCAGTTGATTTAATTAAACACACACATACACAACCAATCGACAGTCTCAATGTGTTTGCTGCATCTTCTACTTGATGAGACTTTATTATAATTCATTCATTGGAAACTGAGTTTGCATTGGTGTGCGCCAGCAGGGAACTCACTGACTGACTGACTGACCGGTTGTTGTTGTGCCGTATTGTCATTAGTTCCAAAGACGAAACGAGTCTTACCGACCAAAACGATTTCGTTTGTTTCATACACACTTACTAGTTAGTTAGTCTGTTTGCCTCACACAGTCCACAATTGGCACATGTTTCAATTTCGATCTCATCGAACTTGCTAAAACGAACTGCCACCGACTTTTGCATGATTGAGATTGTGTTTGTACCGCGCGCGCATGAGAGTGAATGAGAGTGGACACCGTTTTGCTGATTGTGTGGATAACCGTGAGTGTACAACCATCAATCGTGTGTATTTGTGGAGAGAGTGAATTGATCAAGTGAGCTCAGGTGAGGTGTCACTCCATATTTCCACTTGTCACTACCAATAAGATCTATCTGCATTTTGCACACTTTCCCACAGTGCACACCACACACAGTTCGACCAATTAAGTCGGCAAACTAGCCTTGTCGGACCGTCTCGGTCTCTTCTTGTATCCGTCGGCCAAACGGAGCGGCAAATCACATTGCGCTCGCTTTGGTTTCCGGCTGTTTGTTCACACTTTCATAACAAACTTGTGTAATAAGTATGACCAAGTTAAATGCTCATGATTTATTGTGGTATTTTTGTTGTGTTGTTTCGTACATTTCACTCGATCATGAGGATACGTCTAGACAAACTAGTGTGGACCGGCTTGGAACACTTACCGTGGCATATCTGCAGCTCCCGTAAACATGTCCCTTGTACCGAATGTGATCTTCGGGCATAAACTCGACAGTACTGCCGTCCGCTGTTGTGCCATTGCCGGAACTGCCGTTGAATATTGACGGGCACATTTGTTATACATTGAATAGTGAATTGACTCGAATGTCGAATGAATGAATGAAATCAAATCATTTAATCAAACGGTTGCATTAAACGGCGATGTGAGTGCTCAATTGTCCGAATTTGGTGTCAGTGTTGAACCATTGACATATATATTCACATATTCACTACTTCACTGAATCAGTGGCTGTTGTTGTCTGGCTGGAAAGTGTTTCACTTTGTTTGTTGTGGCATCAATTTTGGCATCAACTGTCTCCCGACTGTTCGACAGTGAACTGCATTTTAATTGGCCCGGTCGGACGTTGTTTGTTTGTAAACTTTGTATATCGATTCATAGAACAGTAGTTCAGTGTTCAGTAGCAATCATTTGGTGTAATTAACATTGTCGGTCGCTTGTGGTACATGTTAGTGAATGGAGGCACAGTTGTGATGAGGTAGGTCACCGGTGTCAGTCAATGCACACTGTGGTCACCTTGAAGTCGTCAATGTGGCTCGATCGCATTCGATCAATCAAGTAGATCACATCACATTTCGAATGGCAGTTGATCAGTCAGTATATGGTGGTCTGTGTTGAATCACTGTTGAATCACTCAGTTGACTCTGGTGCACAGGCAAAGTGAGACAAGCGCACACAACATCGTCAATGTCCAAACACTGGACAGTTAGATTCCATAGACACACAGAGACACACACTCCGAGTCAGAGTTAATCCAGTTATGGACAGAACGGGAGTGAAACACAACTCGAGAGGACAACAATCAGCAATCTGTCAACCTGTTCACCCGTAATGGTCTAGTCACAAGTATGTGACACTAAGTGACAAGCCAGCACCACAGTACTTGCATTACAATTGAATCTAATTGTGCCGAGATCTAAATAGAAGAAATGGTGCACTTTGTGTGTGCTTGTGTCTATGCGATATCATTACCATTACACCTAACATGTGTGTGCCGCACTCATTACAGTCGCCACACTCTTGTCACATTGTCACAAGCTCGTGCATACATTCCCGCCTTTTCGGTTATCTGTTGTCTTCGATTGTCTATTCATGGTTTTCCATTCGAAACGTTCCGGAACTGAACATTTGGACACACTTGAGTGTCACTCCATAGTTTTGCTTGTTTAGAAGCATTGGCATATGATTAAGGAAGCTTGGTGTTCCAGTTGAAACTTTGGAGACCCATTCGAGTGCATCCTGTACTTGGACACCCTTCCTTCCCATGCACGGTCTATTCTCATGGCCATGCATTCAAAAGTGATGCACACACTACCCGAGGATGTGATCTCATTGAAACAATATCTTCGTTGGTCTAATTATACTAGTGACCACGGCCATGTGCACTGTCTGGCTAACCACCACCACTGACCAGTTGAGTGGTAATTGCTTTCGTTATCGTTCTTCATTCGTCTCTCTCCTCCATGGTCCATTCCCTTGACTGTCCCTTCTGAAGATTATAATGTTTTGATTATATCATTATGTCTCTCTGTGCTGATTTTGACTGACATTTCTCTCTGTCTTTCTCTCTCTAGACCTACCTGCATCTCTTTCTCTCTGCATACTCAAGTCCATTCTATTCAAATCCCCAAGTCCACAAAGATCATCGTTTGTGACATCTCAAGAGCCCTGAGGTGGTGTCGCTGCAGCTAGAAGATGTGCAGTCCGCACGGACATGCACTTGAGGTGATTAATAACAGGTAATGTTTAAAAGGTATTTTGTGACCATTGTGTTGTTTGATCAGGTGAAGGTCAAGAAGGTATTCTCAAACGGTGCGCTAGCCGATAAACTGATAATCATTATGCTATTATTGTATATGCGTTCGAAGAGGCAAATTTTAAGCTATTTTAGATTTTATCACTCACTATTATTTTGCATTAGTAACGTTCCATTACCTTTGTCAAGTTATTTATTGCATCACCTGCATACACCGTTGCCATCTTTAGCTGTCTAATCCATTCGCGAATGACAATTTTGCGAGCATAACAAATTAGTATGTGCACGGCCTGTCTTGTCGAGTTCAAGTTTCCAAAAAGATGTTTTTCGTGTTGACAGTCGAGAATGCATGCCCAGCGATAGCTGAGTTGTAGGCCGAGACCGAGATTAATGCGATAATTGGAGTGGACAGTTTGGATTGTGTTGAGCAATCAGATAAAACTGGCAAGGAGATGGTGAGGGACATTTGGGTAGGACGGGATTGGCTCTATTTTGGTCTCTTCATAATTTAATAATTAAATTAATTGAATTGCAGCAGCAGCAATCGAGCTAATCAATCACGCCGAAATGAAGTTGGAGATAATTCTTTTAAGCGTCCTCTATGAACAATTCGATGTGGACAAAATTGAATTTGCTTTCAAATTTGAAAACATCTTTTGTTTGAATGGGCACAGTAAACATTGCAATACAGTAAATAGATTACCAGTGATGAACAGTGAACACTTAATTCTCGAGGCTTGACTCTGGTCTTTAGTAATAAGCTTATTACTAGTTAGTAATATAGAATGATCATCAGTCGCGACTCGAATCTCGATGGGCATGACGATGACAGAAGAATTGTGACTGAATTCTATAAACTGACCATTGTGACCGACTTGAAGTTGTGAGACATTATCAAGCAAACGGCGCATTCTCAATTTACATTTGCATTAAAGCACACACTTTCTCCTGTCTCAAGGAAATTGTCAATAGATCTGTGTGATTTCCTCAATTCTTTCCCAAACTAAAATCACGCCTGTTATTCCAAAATCCAAAATATTCGTGTACACGATGATTAGATTTCATCACCATCCTCTAAAGAAGATGTGCGAGAAATCAAACCTGAACAGAAATAGAATGGTGTGCAAAATTGTGTGGAAAAGCCAAATTCTAACAAATTAGTTATTTTTAAATTGCCACAACTTTAGCTTCGTTCGGAATATATTGGTCGAAATGTGTGTTATGCACATGGTGGGCACAGTATTGCAAGGAAAACAACAATTCCTTAATGATTCCACCAAGAAGGCGTCAGCTCATTTGCATTTGTGTGTGCACTCTTTTGTTGCCATTCTTAATAATTCTCAAAGAATAACAAAGAATATTATTCTTCTTCTTTTCAGTTGATGTCTTCTTATGTGCGATGTCCACTGTAGAGTGAATCAAAAGTGATTACAACATGAATCACATATAAATCACCTACATTCAAGCACAAACATTATGGGCATACTGTTCGGTAAATATCACAAGTAAAGTACTGCCATAAGTCATATTGCGGAGCACACAATAACCATTTTACCAAATTGGCCTCGATCGAAGTGATTGTCTTCTTCTTTCTTTTCTTCTTCGTTAGTTGAAAATTTATTTTCATATTTTTCCCTAACAAAACTGCTGTCATAATTGGTTGGAATGTACAGACGAATGTATGAGGTAACGTGCACAAAATATGGCGACATGCACACATTTTGATGAGTGCTAATTACTTTCTAATGAGACAGGTCTGTCTAATGTTCGCTCACTTCGTTCATTCATACAATTCAATCACAGGTAATTCAATATGTTTCTCTCTGCTTTATCTCGACTATTATACTGACAATTTTTTTGCATTCTCAGAAACTTTTGGTTTAACTACAGAAAAAATCGAGTGAAAATTGTTTTCGCCTTTTCGACTGCTGTAGATTGATTTTTGATTGGTCCCTTTTGCCCAACTGCAATTTACTGACACTTCAAACTGTGACTCGCACACTGACAATCTCTGCAAGCAGTACACCTAATTGCCGCTGCTCGTTCAATGGAGCAATTAATTATTGAATGCCGCTTTTCGGAGACAAACTCAGAGTTTGAATTATTTATACGATGAAGTGATAATTAATTATTTAAATTATCATTTTCAGGCTTTTAATTATTTGTGTGCATTTTTAATTGTTCTAAATTTTGTTTTTCATTTTTATTAGGTCTCACGATTAAAGCCGTTTGTTTGGTTGATTGCAATGGAATGCTTTCGTCCTGGACAGCACCTCAAAACCTACTGAATATATATTGCTTACTTACTATTATTATCACTGCTCAAAACTGTATATTTCCTGTGTGTCGTATGTGTTTTACTATCTACTCGAGTGCCCGCTGTCATAATTACCATTGTCATTCATAGATTATTGCCCACTTTTGAGTTCTGTTTAGTTTCCGTTTGTTGAATTGTTAATTGAGAGTTAGTCAAGCCATCTGCTGCACTTTACAGTTTTCAAGTAAATGTCACCGAGACAGATTCATGTTCATTATACGGCCTGCTTGGTCTCGATCATTTCGAGAGTGATTCAAATGTCATTGTCATTTAGGTTTAATGTTAGTTGGTGGCATTGCTGCGTAGAAATGGCGCCATTCCTACCTACAGCAAGTTTCTTATTAGTCAATCATTCTGTTTTGAAAATTTTTTGAATAAAATTTTAAGGATTTAAGTTTAATTCATGTTTTCGGTTATTGATGTTTTCTTTATTTTTTTTTATTGTACACTTTAAACCAAAGTCTATTTTGGTTTTCCCACGAATTATCCCAGAATAACCTGTCTACCTAAATATAACCCACCCAAGGGGACAATTTGGTGTTGTATTTGGTGTCATGTCTATGCAATTAATATGAATATTTCATAAGCCACAAAAACATTACCGAGTGTTTCATTTGTCATTTGTACTTACATTGTTTGCCACTCTGCATTGCCATTTGTGTCATTCTGTGTTGGTGCAAATGTCAAACACTCTGAATTGATGTACGCAATTGATCGAGTGGCTCCAAGAAGAAGAAGCTTAAACTATAATTAAATACATTCGAGTTATTCATTTATTATTGCAACAATTTGTTGTGATTGTCGTCACTACTTTTGTTGTTGATAAACACACCAGTCTAATTTGAATTACGCAATTCAATTTTTTTTGTCTATCAGTTTTTGTTTAAAAGGTCAAATTGAATTAGTACGTTAGTAATGACCAACATTAGTAATTTGTGATTGTTTGTTGATTTGTTTGTGTTTTATTTTTCATTTAAAATTTTCATTGACAATTTTCACTTTGTCTGCAATGCTGTAATGACCACTTTCGAACGTCAACCTCACCCTATGATTTGTCTGTCTCGCGAGATGTCAATTGGTAATTTTCACTTCCGAGTAGTGTGACCAACCAATCGAACATTAATAATATTAACCCAAAATCCAACAGAATCGAATCTATACAGCAAGTGTACATTGCCTAGGTGACCACGCACATACACATAAACTAAATTCCACTCATTCTGACCAACCTTGGATCATCTCTCACACTGGGGAGTGAACTCTCTCATTACATTTATGAATTATAAATGACAGACTCGCAAATCAACTCAAAATGGCAAACTGTTCATAAAATTCAGTAATTGACATTAATTTTGGTGCAAAAGTTCAAAGGTTTCGAATGCTGCTGTTCGAGTGTTACAGCAAATGTCCTTCCGTTATGTTGGGTTAAAGTGTGTCCCACACACAAATTGATTTAGCCTATCAGATAAGTGGTATATTTCATTTGTGATACATACAAACTAGAACATTCACTCTTCTCACTGGCAAGTAGTGACCGGCCACTTGGTGAGCGTCACGTAGGAGATTCTGGTTCGAGTGGAGAGTGTGTAGAGATATCCCTGTTGGACAGACAGGAGAGAGGTAGAGGATCCTCTACTAGATTAGCCCTACAGGCCTCACCACTGGTCAGTTTGGTGCTCGGTTTGGTGTATAGTTGGTGTCCACCAAGCTCACTTGACCATTGGTCACTCCGGAGCGAAGGAATTCGTCCGCCGTCGAAATGGTGCAGTTGGCTACGTTACGTGTCTGTCTCGATTAGTGTGTCTGCTTCGGCTTCGACTCGACCCTGTCCACTCTATCCACGCAGATTAGTCCATTCAATTAAATTAATATGTGAGGTGCTTAATATGCGCTCGATGTAGACACCGCTCGTTCGGACACTGGTCACTGGTGTACTGGGCCTAACTTAATTATTGCCATCACTATTGCAAATTACTGGACTGCAGTTCGTTCGTTGCTCTGTTTGATTGCCAAATAGCCACAACCACTTTCATTAGTCGTCTTCCCTTCGTCCAGATCAGTTCGTGGTCGTTGTCGTCATTTGTTTAGTAGTGCCCAAAGACTAAACTCACACTTCCTGAATTGTATTAAAAATGTAATTTTGCGGCCACAAACTGGATCGACAACCGAATCCACAAACAACCCACTCGAACATTATCATCATGAAGAATGTGATTCCAGTGGAAAAGTTCTGCACCTGTCTTGAACTGTGGAAAGGATGCATTCTGGCAGGAATATTTGCTATGGTATAATTTGAAATTTTGTTTCAATTTCTTAGTTCATATTGAACATGAATTTGTATATTTTTAAACAAGATTCTATCAAAAACTGTGTTGCCATCTAAGTTTTGTGTAAGAAAGTGCGCCATTGAATATAATTGGGTTTTAGTTTGAATCTCGCTCAATAGATGGCTTCACAGTCGTTGCACATTGTTTACACTTTCTTTCGATGCATTCGATAAATCGGTTTCATTCATTTGTTTTTTCTTTCGTCCAGAGCACAAGCATCTTTGATTTACTTTGGAGTATTGCTCATATGATCGACGAGGAGAATGTCACATTTTTCTATTTATGTACGTAATTTTGCATTTTTTTACACTAAATTCCTCACTTTTTATATTTTTTAGTATTCTCCCTTGGAATCGAAAGTGTCATATTCATTGCGGTAACTGGTGTTCTGTTTGTGGCACTTGTCAAGGTAAATGTGATATTAACATTTTAATGAAGTTTGTTTAATTTAGTTTTTGTTTGTATGCAGAAATCCAAATGTCTCCTCCTGCCATGGCTCATCATGGCAGTGATCGATGTCGTCTTTAGTTTGTCGATTGCGTTTGCCGAACTTGCACTGCCGGTTAGTTGTTTTACTTTATTTTTTGCAAGCAACGTCATAATTTATCACCCTTATAATAATTAATTTTGTTATGACTTATTTAATGTATTTAGAGCAATCTAAGCAGCACTTCGTGTTCACTGCCAGTGGTTAGCACATTGGTTACCGTCCTGGTTTGTATTATAATGGTAATGATAACGGCGAAATTGAAATTGCATTTCTGAAAGCTCATTTGGATATTTTGTATTTTATTTTAGATCTATTGTGGATTGATTGTATTTGCACAATACATGGCATATTCATACAGTGGTGGTAATGGTTGATTTGATAAGACATCTCATTAATGAACTTTAATAATTAGGAGTTGCCGAAATAAAAGTCACTCCAGTTCGAGATGATTCAATTGCCACAAGTATGATTAATGTTTAATGTTTTGTTTTTATTTTTTTAAATTAAATCTAATTTTTGTACCTTTTGTTATTTAGGTTCACTCAACCGTGGTCAGATGGATCATGGTTTTGGTGAGAACACATTACAAGTACCACATGTTTCAACACCCAAAGATGCCTGGTAGTTGACAATCAATTCATTTGTATTATATTAACTCATTTCATCGTGATTTGAAATCAAAACGAACTTCTTTTTCTTCTTTCTGTTCTTGACAATAATAAACTTCTTTTGGATTTTGCACTGGCAAGTTTGAATCTGTGGAATGGGCAATTCCGAATAGCACACGCACGCAATACTCTCGTAGCATTTGTTTGTGTTGTTTCTGATTTGAACTCAATCGATATATTCTTCTCTGAGCTTAACCTTAACCTTTCCGTAAATATGAACGCACATACACACAATCTCACCTGTAACCAATCAAGTGTAGCCCACAAATTGACCTCATTTGATAGGTTCGGTTGCATGTGCATGCAGTGGCATTAGGCCACTTCATTAGTGGCTCAATCGTGTCACTTACTGAGCACTGCTTCCGTTTGGTTTGATTTAATTGGCGCCAATTGGACCAATTCAACTGCAGTGGTCGTCGCTCATAACTCTGTTCATAATTCAATTGGTGACATGTCACCGTAGTGCAGTGCAATGCAAATATGTCCGCCAGTTGTTGGTCAACTTGTCATTGTTGTGGCTCACATCATCACTAAGGTCATTGTGAGTGCTGGTCAAATTAATTTAAAATGGCCAATAATTAAGGCTCCCCATTATGAGAGCTACTGTTTTGTTTTGTCCCACTGTCTATTGGTGATCATGTCCACTGTGCCAATGTCAATTGTTTTCGAGGGGAACAAAAGTCAAAAGTGAAGACATGCACTTGCACTCTCTCGCTCACACAATCGTAATTAACATTAATGACGACTTTGCATAATGCTCTATTAAGATCTTCTTCTTTTTGTAAGTTGTTTCATTCCTTACCGGTTACGTTGTTTGTGAACGAATTGTTGACCATTACAGATCACCAGCCATTCACGGCTGTTTTCCCGCCAAACCAGTTTGAAAGCAAAATGTAATGATCAGTTTGGTCAAGTCAATTCATTTGCCACATGTGGCACACACATACAGGAGTAAGTGAAAATTATGTGCCACATATAATGTGGCTAATTAATTGCCGCATTGTGCGTTCAGTAAATTTGATTATGCGAGATATTAACTATACTTACTGTGCTTTGGTTCAATGACAGCGTGAAACAACTTTTGGAAATGACCAACTAATGATGGTGAATCACCAGCACGATGACTCTGATCAAATGGTATTGTTGTTCTCGCAGTCGGTTATTTCGCACATTATTGCCAAGTGGAACTCCATTGACCTAGTGGTTAGTTCCGGCACATAGTCCTGTGCCCCTCTGACCCTGCTCACCGTCCGCAAATTCCATTACCGTTGGGGCTGTCAGTCGCATTGTTTGACCCGAACCATATGGTCCATGGCTGTGTGTATGGCTTTGGCCATGTTTTGGCCCATCTGTTAAGTTCATTTCCTCGGTGTGTCAATTGACAACAAACCTGCACACGCATGTCTCGTTCGTCCCTCCCCCCAGACGTGATTAGTCATTGGTTGGTTTGATTTGCCCGTCTAGTGTGTCTGTGTGGGTCTATGGCGCATGTCCACATTCCAACACTTGAGTGAGTGCACTCATCGATCAGTGCCACTACCTCTGGTCAATGTTTGCCTCGTGCACTTTCTTCACTTGAACATTTCGGCGAGTGAATTCGTTGTTGTTGTCAGTTGTGCGTCTGTCTGACTCCTGGGAGCGAGTGATATCTCGCATCGTGCACCACAACTGCCACTACCACGATTCTGCCTCTACTCGCGCCTTGGATCGATTGTTGATGGGTGACACCAGCCCGAAAGGATCACTCCCATCACCATCTGATCTCTCGATTCGTCGAACAAATTCTGGCGCCCTTCTGACTCGTCTTCCCCTTCGATGCTCTATATTGCTCGGTGAAGTGTTCTCATTTTGGTGTGTCACTTTCTCTGCATCACTCGTCCTCGTCACACTCGACCCAACCAAGCACACTTTTGCCTCCTTTTGTAGTTCACTCAATTCGTGACAATATTCTGCTCACCAAGTCGATTCTGAATACATTTTCTGGTTGTTTGGTTGTTCGATGTCGTCATGACAGCAGGCCACAACCCATCGTCTAGTCACGTCACGTGTATGTGTATGTCAGTCAGTGGTGGTACAGTACAGTACTGCTGTGTGGTGGTATCCTCATGTTGCCGCAGTACCAGTTCCAGTACAATGTGGTGAAGTGAATGTGTTATCGGTTGTGCCAATGCTTCCACTTGGATAATGTTTTGAGTGTTATACTGCACCACACGCCATCGCATCTCACATTGGTCAGACGGACTGACTTGACTGTCGTCTTCTTCGTCGTTAGTGTTTTTGCACACAAATCACAAATGAACGCGTGAAAAGACACACATAATGCGTATTGGTGCGCTTGGAGCACAGGCCGACCTTGCCGAGTCTTGTCGACAACAACTGAAAATAGTGGTAAGACAGTGTGATGTGCATCACTGTAAAGTGTGAACCTGCAATGAGTATGAACTATCCTCGATGATGCCATCGTGCCAGCGATTATTATTGCATCAATCCCAGGGAATGTCATCTGTGGACATGAGCAAACCTTGATTGTACAATTGCACTGCATCAACCATTAATCAGATATATCCTATTTCGCGCCTTGCCCATTCAACACATTCACATGACTGGTGTGCCATACTGTACTTCTACTACTGCTAATTGGTTCAATTGGCGATTGACTTTGCTCTAAATATAGCCAACAACGTATTGTCAAGCATTTTGAATAGGATCGGAAACTAAGCAACACAGCGTACACAAACGAATGAATTTGTATTTGCCTGAAACTAATCAATTGAACGGACTTTAACTTCGGCGAAGTAAAGAAGATTTGAACTGGATGTAATGCAAAAGTGAAACTCAAGTCTTCCTGTGCTCTAATCCCACACAAGCGAAGTGAATCCAGAAAAGTCGGAATTGTTAGTGTCTGCATGTGTGTTTACATCTCAATTGTTCGCTCTCGACAATCTGCTCACTCACAGTCCTTATTGTCCTTGGTTCTATCTGCTCGCGATCATCGATTGAGCACACATTTGGTGCTGTTCCAAGGAGCTCTGTACTCACTGTTGAGTTGTCCGCATCCGACATCTGTCCTATCTGCCTTTGGCCGTCGTGCATCATGTGCTATTGACTTTGATCATTGCCTTCCCTCTTTCCGCTTCTATCTTCTTTTTTTTTCTGGCTTCAACTCATTTTCGTCATATCGCTAGAAGATATCCGCTTTCTTCCAATGTATTTTGTCTGATTAGTACACTTGTCTTCGATCATTCGCTCAATGAATCATCACTTGTTTTCAATTATTGACAGTTGGTATATCTCTTTCTACTCTGTGTGAAGAAGACATCAGCACAAAGTGGTAATAAAATTAAATAGCTCAAGAAGAAGAAAACGAAGAAGAGCGTATTATGACTTATGATTGATATATTATGAAGTATTAATGTTCTCTCATAATCGCAATTCAACTCGAACATATTGTCATCAACGATTGAATGAATTAATTGGTCTAATTAACTGATGGCAAGCAGTCGATTGTTTTTCTTCTTACTGTCCGCCTTCAACCGAAGCCAATCTATAGCCGTTAATAATACTCTCAACGCTGATTGTCAACCTAATCACCAGCAATAATAGTCGTCATAATCGTCATAACTGCGAGTCTCCAACCTCTGTTGCTCGATCACCAAATCGTCAATAGGTTGCCATTGTCGTCTGTCCTGTTCTCAAAAAAGTCTACTCACTCAATTATTTGCAATCAACGTCTGCAATCAACGTTGTTAATTTTCCGGATTTGATTTAAATTCCCAATTTGTTTCAATTAACGGTAAGATTTAAAGTACGATTCTGTGTATGTATATGTAATCCCCAAATCTAAAGAATTTGTCTCCATCTGCAGGTCAATCTGTCTTCTCTCAATCTCAAATCTCAAATGTGCAGTGCAAAAGTCAGCATCACCTGTGTGCTCTGAGTAATCTTACCTGTGCAACACAGTCGTGATCACATTCAAGAGGACGACTGACTGTACGGTTATAAAAATAGTCTCATCGTAGTTGATGTTGATGATTTCATCGTAGTCAAGCAATCCTTTTAGTGTGTTTGTACCATTCGCATCTGTGTGTCATCGGCACCGATCTGGCCATTCAGCATATCTCCAGAGAGTTTCTGTGTTTGTTTGGTGGCTCTTCTCGATTTTATGTGTCATTTTGGTTCCTCTTCATCGCTATGTGATCTGTGATTTGTGTTTGTCTGTCCAATTATATATTGCAATTCTTTTGCAGTTGTGTGGTTTACATGCCAAAGTTCGTTTTGCTTTTTCATTAACCAAAATAATATATTCACCATTCATCAATAAAGTGATATTATTCCACTTATGACCTCCTACCAGTCTTCACTCTTCAATCTCGATTCTGCACTGCAGTTGGAGTAGTGCTTTACTGCATTCTCAATGTGATCATCAATTCGTCCTCCGTACTTGTTTCCACTTCCACTTTTACTAGTTCTGTGAAATATAAATTTGAAAGCTAAAGAAGTTTTCCACTGTAAATAATCACCGATGTCAAGATGAGTTGGGGCGAAGATCTATGGGTAAGTGTTTTCAGTTCTTTGGAACTGTCTCGCATTGTATGTTTAGTGTTTTGAACTCTGTTTTGGCTGCTGCTCTTTCGGTTATTCTTTCGAAGAAGTTTGTTGTTTGGTGCGTGTGTTAACTAACTAGTCTTGATCGATCTTGAGGAGATGTCGATTAGTTGAGACCAGCTACTTGTTTGTGCGACTTTCTGTGCTTTCAGACTCGTTCCTCTGGCTGGAGCAAGCAGCAGGCATTTACTTGTCGTTGTGTGTTGTTTGGCAATGTGTTGCGTCCTTCTCCTGAGTGCATGCAACACACGCCAAGTTCTCTAACCTTAACATCTCGATTATTAGAGTGTCGATCTGTCTCGAGAGTGGAGAGTGGTAACTTTGGTTAGGACTGGACTTGTTGCTCGTTGGAAACGCATCTAGCAGTGGTACTACCACCGCGACCCAACCACGACCACTCGTTTTAGTGAAATGATCCGTGTAAGCTTGAAGAATGAAGAAGGCTAGTAACTGCTGCTGCTCACTACATAACCATCACAAGTCTGGCCAGAAGGAGGAAGAAATAAAACCTGTACCAATGAGCCATTGGGCAGACAACAACAATGAACAGATGTTCGATGTTATATCGAGCAAGTCACTAAAGCCAAACCGTCCAACCGTCTTATAAGACACTCTTAGGCATTCAATCAATTGCATTGAACAGAGAGTCTTTTGGCTTGTTTCAATCTTTTGTTTTTCTTGTTGTCCGATAATTTCAAGGCTCTTCCGACCGTCTCTGTCAGTACTGTGCCTCTTTATGAGATGAAAACAAAACAACACGCTTGACTGGGGCCATTGCAATGGTTATGTTGTTGATTAGCGCCATTAGTGCACTAGCTTTGTCTGTTCTATGGTCTGGTGCCATTGAGTGGCCAGTAGTTGTGTCTGTGTTGTCTGGCACTATTCTCGGATTGTTTCCTCTTCCTACAATTTACTGTATATGAATGGCATTTTGTTTATGTTCGGAATATGTTCACTTTTGACTGATTTCGATTTCCTTCACTCACATTTGCATTTGCATTGCAACTTTTACGACCATTTAATCGGCGAATAAACCATTTATCGGACTTAACAGCAACAAGCACACAAGCAGCAACACCGAAAGTGGAAAGGCACACTTTTACTTGTGTTTTGTCTGTTTATTTTCTTGGAATTTTGTGCCTTTCTACTGCTGTTTGTTTGCCCCACATTTGTCCGAAGTGTACTTTGCCGTGTAAGGAATTTCATTTCCTTTTTGTTGCAATATATTCTTCTGCTCACCCTTTTCTCTACTTCCTCTGCATGATATGTGTTTGTGTTTGTACATGTCCAAAATGGACTAAAGTCCCTTGTTGGTCTTGTTTACACACATCAGCAGAGACAGACAGGCTGTCGTCTGTTTGTTCTGTTTGCGCTTGTCTGGCCATTCCGTTATCGATACACATATTCGCGCATTTGCATTGCAGTGCCATGACAATGACCAAAAGCAGATACAGTCCATCCTTGATGCCTGTACATACATACTCATTCATAGTGCCTATTTGCTTTCTATCGATAGACACAATTGACTGTCGTGTCTTGTCATTTTGGGCTGTCCGCGTGGCTCGTTCCTGCCACTGGCCAATGTTTGTCGAGTTTCACTTGAGTTTGTTTGTTGTTTATCTTGTCGCTTATCTTCACTTTATGCCTCTCGAGGATCTTTCGAGGGGATTCTTTAAGTTTTGTACACTCTTGTAGGCTTTCTCTTACGGTTCAATGTTGGTCCATGAGCAAATAAACATGATTGCCACTAAACAGAATGTATCCTTTAGGCACTTGTTGCGCGTTCGTTCAAATTGACTTTGTCTTTTACCGAACACATTTGCTTGTTTGTGTGTGTGTTTGTTTACAGCACAAGGCAACAAGCTGGACGATTCCAGTTTGGTAGATTGCGATTAGATCCATATTTGATCGAATATAGATTAGATCAGTTTTGCCTTGATGATGGTTGCCATGGCCTTCGGGTTAACATTTGCTCACATAACTGCGATGCTCTCCTACAACGTTGGCAAACCAGATCCACTAAGTCAACTTGTGTGTTGGGTAATGTGCTCAACTTTATTACTGCAGTTACTCTACTGCAGTTTGATGGATCGAGCCACAATGTTGGAGTCATTTGTTTGTCTGCACTAGCCTGATGAATGATTGCACTCGAGAGTCTCCAAGGTGATGCGCTATGTGCTCGTAGGACAAAGCTAATTTCCGGAATTGCTGCCCTGTACTCTGCACTCTTCAGTTGACATCTACCGAGAAGAGTAATTTCCGAATTAATTCTCGAATAATGTCTGGTGTAGAAAAGAACTCGTTTGATTATTATTAGCAGGTAAGCGAGTGAGCGGACAAATTGAGTTGATCCAGTTTGTTTGTTGTCGAACGCGAGGCAGAAGACATAGTGCAAGACACGACCATATGCACGATAATAACTAAATCGCTTTTAAATTATCGCTCACCTTGAATATATTAGGTCCACATTGAGAGTGTGGCTGTATCGCTTGCATCTGTGCAATTTGTCCTAGCCTTTGTGCCTGTCTGGTGTAATAGTGTGCCATTGGTGCCACTAGTTGACTGCAGTGTCACACTTCACAGCTCTCCCCTTGCACCTTCGAGCAACCTTTTTTTCTTCTTTCTCTTTTCATCTATTTTCACGGTATTCTTCCCTTCTTTTCGAGAGACAAATCGACAGTTTCGCCTTCTTCTTCCTTTGGTTTATGTTTTTTTCGTGTTCGTCTTTGAGCGAATGAATTCATCTTCGTCTCGTTTCATCGCCATTGACCGTTCATTATGCAACAGTAGTTGTATGCCTGTCCTTTCCGATTTGCCTGTACATTAAATATAATACCTGGCCATTATAATATGCCTTTTGTGTGTGTCATTATGTGCTGACCAGTCATTTAAGTAAGGTTTCTATTTATAAGGCACACTTTTTTGAATATATTAGATAGGTTGACTTTTTTGGTCGATTTTGAGTCCGCAAAATCTTCTGTCTTTGTACACAAGTGTTGTCTTTGACATTCTTTCAGCACACACTCACTCACCTGTGATTAGCACCTTTTGATGATATATTAGTGTGTGGACAGGTATTGTGTGCGAGATCATAAGTGTTGATAATGGCAAACTTGATCTAATTAATCGAATGCAAATTTGTCCTGCATGATTGAGTGTATTGATCTTGGGCTGTGCCTTTGTCTGGCCTTTTGATCAATCGATCGAGTGTGTGCACACTTCCCCCGGACTGGCTCAATCGATCGAATGTGCGCAATCGAGGTGTGAAAGATCAAGATCATGGTGCGCGCCATTCGAGTGAATCAATGCGACTTGATCACGATCCAGATTGTCGTGCACTGCTTTTTTGTTTACCTTTTTGTGAGTGGGCAATTAAATTAACCTTTACGACTACATCGACAGACTTGGTTTGGTTCGTTTGTGGAGTCAAATGGCTTCTGCAGTGACTCAAGTTCGAGTCAAATACGTGGCAAGGTGTCTGTGGTGAGTGATTGGGCGTCAGGGCATCATTAGTGATGTGTCCAATTGGGCTGCTGTGTCTGTGCCAATTAGCTCTTAATATGTGCAAATGAACAAACGGAGGAAACTGCCTTTGATCGTCGCACTCAGCACTAAACTTGGCTTTGACTCTCTTTTGCCTTGATAACCTTGAATCGATATTTTTCTGTGTGTGTTGGTGTGTGCATTTTGAGATTCTATTTTTGCTCCACTTTTGTGGTTGTGTGTTGCATTAATTATTTACTCTTGTCAGCAGTAATTTCCTTTCCTTCCCTGCACTCCTCCACTTTGGAATATTTTGCCTTGATGCGTTTGTTTGTGTGTCTGTGTGGGGATTATCTCAGATTCTTGCGAGGATCACGTTCCTTCGTATAGAATGACTGATTCTAGTTTTGTTTGTCTGTCTGTCTGTCATTCGGTGGCAAATTCTCGTTTTTCTGTGTCGTTCGCAATGGCCTCAAGTCTGTTACATTTACGAGTTACTCTGTAGTGGCAATGTCAAGTGACTCGAACTGAGTGATTTGCTTCACTTTACTTGACTTGACTCACATTTTTATCGCGAGCACATATAACATTTTGTTGCCTATGTCAGCATATAAAAAAGCATTCCACTAATTCAGTGGCAGTCACTAATTTTCCAGGAATCAAGCTGATTGATTTCGTGTTTATTACTACTGACTGAAGTGAGTGAGTGGCATAAGTTTTGTTTTACATTGAAGGAAGGATATACCACTAACTGATAGATTATGCCTGGCCCCTGTCATTGGCGCCTGTTGATTGTCATGGTCGCAATAATTTAGAATCCTTTCTGGCGGATTCTGCAATGTATGCTTTGATGTGCAGCACAGCAGGAAGGAGTGATAGAATGAGGAAGTGAACATTATTGAAAGAGGTTCGATTTGGCAACTATTTGTTTATTTGTAATATATAGCTGTACACTGCATACAGTGCATTGCCAAATTGAAATGACATTCTTGAATTCTGTTTCTGTTTGCTCTAATGAAGGGTTGAATACGCTAATTACGAGGTAATTGAACTTGTCCGTATGACTTTTGATCATTCAGTTTGGGTTTTCAACACTGACTCACTCTCTGCATGCGAGAGGCTTTAATGTCTTTGTGACAGTTAAACGTCGGTAGTGTTTAATTTCATTAGAGATTAGATTAGCACACTCGATTTGTCACTTGTGTCATGTGTGTTTTGATTGGATGCAATGATCCACCGAGACATGGACACACACTTTTACTGTCTTTTGGGGTTTGTTGTTTATTGCCAAACTCTGGTGACTCTAATTGGCACAAGACGCAATTGGTGTTGACAAATGGCTCGATGGTTGCCCAATGCGATTCTCTTGACTCGCCTTGCGCTTTTGCAATCGTGCATTCAGTGTGGCACTCAACACTGTGCTCGCTTATTATTATTCTTATTCATTTATGAATACATACTCATTCATATATGAGCACACAAAGTGTATTCATGCCTTAATGTCCTAATGACTCGCATTGTAATGGTCGTATAGATCGTAATGTGGAGGCAAGCCTTTTTTTTGCTGCCTGTTCCATCATCATTGGTCTAGTGTCTATTTATGTGATTATCTCTTCTCTGCTCTCCGAGTATGTCTTCTTCAGCTCATTTCTCTAATTATCTAACTGGATCGTATCAAAGTGTGGAGTAGTACTCCTCTCCATTTGAGATAATCTTTACTCGAGAGTCAAGTGACAGAACGAGAGTGTTTTATTACCGTATTTATTTTTGTTTTCGCTCACTCAAATCGCAATCTTTGTCCTTTGCCTCTCTCATCCACCAGTTGAGTCGTCTAGTTGAGTTTTGTTGTCTGCCAACAGCACACGGCACAAGTCAATGAATCGATGTGTACATGATGCTACTTGTGAGTGATCATGTGACTTGGTCGTCTTGTTGCCTAGAAGTGTCTCCCTGTTCACCAATTGGTATCACTGCGGATGATGGAAAGATACACGAGTGAGTGTACGTGCTACCAGGACTACCAAGGGGACCCGCTCACACAGTGCCTACCGACATGAACATTTTGTCCGGTTGATTTAGTCCATTTTTTTGTTTGCTTTCGTGTTGCGCTGTCAGTTTGATTGAGTCGCACTCGACCTTAGCACACTTTCTCACTGTTGTGCCATTTTGATTGAGCATTTTCATTTTCATTAACTTGATCGACGAATCGAACTATTGATGCACTAAACGACATCGAATGCAGACGAATAGTTAAACTGAACTGAAGTGTAGTTGACCCTTCTTTATTGCCTCATCGAAGGAGGCCATTTTGCTTGTGATTACATTACAATGTACAAACACACTAAGTCAACTCCTACGCACAGGACGTATGTATTACATAAGGCCAATATTGCCTGTATCGGTCTATAGTTGGTTATACCGCAATTAATGTCGCACTCATAAGGTGGCTATTTGTTTTATTGCCTCTGCACCACTCACTGCCTACTAGCATAACTCGATTGCGTATATACATGGCCGTATACATGTAATGTGAAGTACAAGTGATTCTCAACCAATTCACCGTTGTGTCTATTATTGTGCCCGGTTGATTGACACCTGTTCAATTGGAATCTCCATTGTGATCACACGCCGTGGCTTAATTCTAGACAGACTGTGGCTGACTCGTCTGTCTGGCCCTCTCTGTTTGGTGCATATAAATCGATTCGATATGGCCTCGGTGAGGTGTCTAGTTAGTTAGTTAGTGGCAGTGTATATATAAACAGTAGTACTGACTGAATCAGTGATTGAATCAAATTATAGTAATTAAACGAGATGAGACAAAGCCATTCTTTCATTCAATTGATCATGCCACTGGTCGTAGACATAAACACAGACAGACAGTCTGCTGTGTGTGTCTCGCTATGGCGCCCTTTGTTGGCCTCCTCATTACGCCCGATTACACTGACTCGCGCGACTCTTGAGCACATTTAGATCTATTAGATCCTGGCCCCCCATTAGATGCTCGTTACCGAATGAAATTGTAGTACACTGCAGACTGACCAATGGCCGGACAAACTGATGAACTTGTGCGTGCATTAGCTCGACAGATTCCAACTCTCTCCTGACTGACTTGGGTGACTCCAGCTGTTTCGCTTTCCGAACGGCTTTCGATGCTCTCAAATAAATTGGTCCACTTTGTGGTCGCATGTGTGTGAGTGTGGAAATAGTCTGCTCTAGTCTCGTTTGTTTATGTGTGTGTGTGTGTTCTTAATCATCTCTGTTCATTGTTTTCGACGGAGAACAATTGAGCAAACAACAACAAAAGGATCAAGGTATGCTAAGTTTCCAGTTTGGCCGAGTACATTTTACAACAGAAAATGTTTAGTTTCAATTGGCCACTCGCGGTAAGACAATTGAAAAATGCCAGAGGGACTAAGGCTAACTGCTACTAATCTAATCGCTCTATTCGCCAATAGGTCACCGATTGTGGATTGGCCATCGACTGTGGACCGATCGATCGACCACGATGAGCACTTTTGGCGCACTAATGCCACAGATTGTGTGTCCCCCAAGCATGATTGACACGTCCCTAATTGCCATGGCCAATCTCACTTCACTTAGCAAGACTCAGACTCGGCATTTACCGTTTCACTTTTGAATCGATTTGTCCGTGTGTGTGTTTACTTCTCACTGAATTTCAATCTTATCTCTCACTTGCGCGTCAAGTTAATTGCCGTTCAGTGATGCACTTAAATATTAATAATAAATGAGAATGGTAATAACTACAGTCTCGTGTTGCGCTTATTAGTACGTGTGTCCACGTTTGTATTAAACCTAGTGTAAACAGTAAACACGGGTTTTGCGAAGTGGTCAGTGACTGGTCGAGTCTGGACTGGGCCGTATCGAAACTATTTGATTGTCCATTGTGTCGTATGAACACATCACTTATCGGAACTGAGAAGGCAACATTAGAGGCAACTACTTGACCATCTCTCCGCCACCAGAAGTATTGTCCATCGGTAATGGCTTGTTTGTCCACGTTTTGACGGACAGTTGAGAGGATGAGATTTCGACGCCGAGATTGGCTTTCAGTGTGAGTCTCTTTTGCTATGCTTCCAAATGGCTTTCTCAGCACGTGATTTACTGTGCACTAGTGATCCACTGATCGATTGGATCGATTGTGCCTGCCATCACTTTTTCCCATTACTGAAATGTTCATATTTTGTTTTCATTTTGTTATTTATGTCTCACGATATTGTCTGTCTGTTCAATTTAGATGGTTCAATTTAGCCTTTTGCCACTCTGTTGTTCTACCTTGTGTAGCCACAGCTGTTTGTTCTTATTAGTACATGACATATCAGGTAAATCAGGCAATACTTTGGTTGATTATGATGTTGTTTCGATGTTGTTGATGTAATAAATAAACTTTCTTGTGTGCAGTGCAACTTTGTGGCCAGCTGCTGACTGCTCTCACTTGTTGCGAATATGGCCAACTGTTGCTTCGTGCAATGTGTTATGTTATTGATTGACTGTAGGCCACTGTTGATTAATTGGTTGATAATTAGTCGGCAATGGCTTCCATCCACCAATTATCGAAAGTGACTATGTGTGTCTGTGCCACTGCCGAATCAGTAGGAACTAGTCACTAGTGTGTATGTGTGCAATGCATTTGCATAATCGATCAAGTCCGCCATTGTGCAATTGTACGATTGTTTGGCATATGTGTGAATGTTCATAGTGATATCTGTTATAGCATAAATGTACAGTTATATAGCAATGCAATGTGCACATGCGTTAGTTTTCCCCTAATTGAGTGAGACTGATCATGAGGTGTCATTGACTCGATTCATTATTGCCTTCAATGGTTATTCACTTTACTACGCACAGAGACAGACAGTCAGCTGCTGTGCAATTGTCAATTGCCTTGCTTTGTTTGCATTGATCGCACTGCTCACTTGGATTTGATCGCCTTGAATTGAAACACGTTCGAAATGTTCAATTTTGCACCTAATTCAACAGTTAATTTGTATTTCTTTTATCGATCGAATAGCAAAAAGTTAACCTTTGAGTTGTTTGTTTGTGTCTCACTGCAGTCTGGCACTGGCGCGGCACTCGAAGCATGACTAAATCAGTGTGCACAATTGAATTAGACTCGATTTGCACTCTCGAATTGACTGTCGAATATATGCTCACTGGCGCACTACTGACACACACACTCTTGGTCATATTCGTTAGTTTGTGCACACACAGAATTGGCTCAGTGGCACTGTGTTTGTGCCATTAGTGCCATCATTACGGTCCATTATGTCAATTAGTGTCTGTCCCTAATGTGAATTCACTCAATGTATATATGTGTGGTTACGGTGTGAACTGCAACCGTGTGCAGTGTCAAGTATTCGGCTCTGCTTGGTAACTTTCTCATGCATCGGGTATTAGTGGCACCTGACGCCACCACCGTCCACTGCCACTGGTTGGTTGGCTGCTTGTCTAGGCGCCGAGTAACAATTTACACATTACACACCGAGTGAAAGGCTTGCTGTGCTCGCACCGTTGGTGGCACACACATTGATCACACTGATGATGATGTCATTATTAATGCAGGACCATGTCACTCACGGTGAGTGAGTGGTCATCAACCAGAATGTGTCCAGCAGCATATATATCGACATGACTTGTGGCACTGTGACACCTTTCCAGCGTATATGTCATATGCTCTAATCTAATGACCACTGTGTGAGTGGGACCATTCTTTTTCTTCTGTGAATTCTCGAACCGAATCAAGGGAGCCAAGAACTCTGTCGCTTTGTATCAGAAGTACTTGCTGCAGCATGTATTTGCTCTCGAATTGATTGCCTCGTATGTCCAGTGTCCATTACCGCACACAAGTCAAAACAAAGTCACAACTGCTGCTGCTCATTACTCAGCACTGACTCATTCACCACTTTCCGAGTGATTATTCTGACACTCACTCGTTGTGTTCACCTGTTGGAATTGAATGGAATCATTAACGTTGAATGGTGTCGTTGGTCGGTGACTCGGTGGTGGTGTATTGCACCGAGTGGTCACTGAGTGTAAATATATATTTAACTTGGTGGTCATTGGTCTGTGGTGTACATGTTGTTGAGTGATTGAGCATTAGGAAATGTGCACTCATGTCCAGTTGAAATGCATTTATTTTTTGCTCTATTTTGAATATGTGTGTGCACTAGTGAAAAGTGCAAATGTGTTTGTGTGTGCACTATTAGTAATAACAATGTACATTGTACAATCGAATTGGACCCATTAGCTGGACAAACATTGGGGCATTACAACTTGTCGTGGGTTGTTTGTCCAACTGATTGAATTCTCATCTCACTTTACACTTTACACTTTACCTGTTCACTTGGTTCATTGCACTGCACTGGTCACACTTCAGGCCGAGCGTATGACTTCATTGAATTATGTGCATTTTATTCTTTTTGTTCAACAAGTGAAATGCCAAATTGAGACCTCTTTGGCCTATTGACACAAAAGGACTGACTGATTCAGTGCTTGTCAGTGAATGTGTCATCCCTGGAGTCAAAAACGAAAGTGCCACTCGCTCTTATGCCTCATGTGGCATTTGTGTGCACTTTGCATAATTGATTATACGTCTCATCTACTACTTTCTGAATACCTTTCCAGTGATTATCTCACTTAATTTGCTAATTTATTTACCTCTCTCTGCCTCCCTCCAAGAGGATCTAATTAACTAATGTGCGGCGCGCATGCATTGCATTGCACTTTCGTGAGAAAGTTCGAGCTAGAGTATTAATTTATTTGTTCTTTTTGCTGTTTTGTGCTGCACAAAGTGGTAGTTGATCAACGTCCAACCGGACAGTTTTACTCTACTTTGTTCGTTGGTGGTGTGAACAGACCGGTGACGAGGTCACCTTGAGATGGCGCCAAATGAGCGAACGAGTGGCCACCAACATGAGTCCGATGAGCCAGATGAGACGAATGATGTCTATTTTGGTCAAATCATTTTATGTAAATGACATGTAATATATTTGTTGCCACTGGGACATTATTCTGTCTCTATTTACTTGTTGTTGTTTAGATTATTTGCTGACTCGGCCGATTTGGGTGACGCTCGATATGTGATGTGATGCACGCACTCATTTTGTCACTCAATTTGGTGATTAATTCGATTAATTCTTTGTGGTCTTTTTTTCTGGCTTCGATCAAATTACCCGCACGTCTATCTACCGATCTCAAGTTGATCTGCGTTGATCTCTTGTCGTCATTCAAATCGACTCGCTTTGTCTCGTCTACGGACAGGGTCACTTAATGAGTCATTAGTTCTATTTTGCCGCAGTCGATAGGCTCACATCATGAGTTTTGATGGCGGTGGATGTGTGAATGTAAATGTCCACTAGTGATGATATCGATTCGAATGTATGCACGCAGATAACGAACCGACGATATAACGTGTGCATTGCAGTGTGTGAGGTGTTCGATCACTGTGTGTTTGGCCATTTGATTGATCGATTGGCCAATTTGGCTATTTCAGTCATTACGGCTCGGTGTCTATTTAAATAGACCACTATCATCGAGAGGTGTAGCGGTGATAGTGCGCGCTAATGCCAATCGAGGCTATGCCACTCGACTGTATGCCATACAGCGTTTGTACATGTGTGAAGATATACATTCTCGATCGATCGATTACGTCTTATGATCCATTGACGATCCTGTCCAGCAAACTAATTTGGCTAATGGAAGGGAGTGAGCACAAACATGCGGAACTCCCAACGCGAATCTTCCATCAATTCGATGCAATGGGCGCCAGGTCATTCGCTGAATGGATGTAAACACGAATGGAACACGACGATGATGCATCCCCATCCCCAATTCCGCATCAATCCGTCTTGTATGCCTGTTCAGTGTCTGTCCCATGTTGGAGTGTCTATGTAATCGATGCCAAACATCCAAACAGAACTGTAATTTACGACCCACATTTGTCCGCTAATTTATTGTGACCGGTTCTGTGTGAGGGCCAGTGAGAGTCACTGAGTGAGATGTCTGGACTTGCATGCTCCTGCCTCAGGACTCGAAACCTAATTTACATTTACACATACATTTTGTCTCTATTAAATATTTACATTTGCCTCATGCCTCAGTCTCACTTCATTCAACAGTACAATTCTAGACAACGAATGATGAATTTCAATGTGAGGAATATTTCCTCGTTTGGCCATTTATGATGAGTGGTGAGTACTGTTTGTCTGGTGAGTGCTCTGTGTGGACTCGAGTGCTCCTCGGCCAAGTGGATGTAAATTGACAATGTGCATTCGAAAATGTAGTTCAGTACGGTTGGACATGGCAATTAACATTTGAATTTATGATGAGCTACATGCTCTGCCTGTACTGTAATCGAGCCCCACTAATGTCTCTGCTATATGCTGAGGTGAAGTGAACATTCGGTTTCACTTGTTGCGCGCACGCTTTTGGTGCAAAAGGAAACTAACAAGGCACTTGATCGATTCCGGATTTATGGACTGAAGCAATTTGTTGCTTTCTTTTCAGATGGACATCTAGTGCAATGTCTCAAAGGTCAAAGGCCAAATGCATGGGGAATAAACGGTCGTGCCGATATTGATCTCGTTTTAGCCGTGCACTGGCGGCAGTGTCTCTTCTCTGCCATAGTGGCGTATCGAATTGCCAAATTGGCAGATATCCGTTGTGTTTGGTGTTAATTGCCATTTGTGGCTTGTAGTACTGTTCGGTGGCCTTGTTCTGGCCAACAAGTGGACCACTCTCAATCCCACTGCACACCACACACCACGAACAGTATCCGCCTGTGTTGGCATGCCTCTGCTATTCTTTCGTTCATTCACAGGTCTATTCACTGTATTTTCCTCACTTGAAATCTACTGCTCTTCACGAGAGTTGTTTCACCGAAAAATTTAGTTTCCTCTAATGACATTTTCGGCGACTTTCCATTGAAGCAGTTGCTATGGCCTTGCACAACTGCACCACCACTGAAGTGACCACCGAACAGGCCAAGTGAACTTAGTGACTTGGTGGATTGCAATGGCACCGAGGCGCGATGTTGCACTCTGTTCACTTGCGAGCTCGATCAAGAACTTGGCGGTTACTGTTTGCAGATCCGATTATTTAAGTCGATTACCTCGATGGCAGTGATTGTGAACTGTGTGCCGGTGAGCGCGGTTATTGCCGCAAGGTGAGTCACTCTGTGTGGTGGGCCACAAGTGGTTCACAAGCTGGCACTGACAGTGACTGAACACAAATCTTTCCGAATGCAATGTCGATTAAGTGCAATTATTATCGATATAATTATTACCATAACAATGGCCACTGGATTGACCGTCTCGGTGACGGTAATTAGTGCCTGTCCCGGTGTTCCTGTGTCTCCACACTCGCATTCAGTGTTTGCACTGTTAATCAGTTGATTTATATTATATTTGACTGCACTCACTAGACTGGAGGAGTATGAGCATTGATCATGTCCAGAGGATGATGTGACTTGTGCCGGCAGTGCACCGAGAACAATCGCCGGCCGGTCAGCACGAAAAAGTGTTACAAATACCGCGCGATTGCACTGCACATACACACACACACACACACACACACACACACACACACACACGCACATACACACACACAGGTAGGCAAATATGTCTTGAGTTCGTCTTCATGTGTGCACCATCACTCTCTTGGTAGCTCGTCTTCTCATCTCTCGTTCGTTCGTTTGGTTGGCGTCATTTACCTACAAAACTAGACTAGAACTTGAACAAGGCGCGCTCGTTTGGTCGGTTAGCACGATCGAGCCGTGGCAAGACAAGCCGAAAGAGTCTTCCCAGAAGGCGCAGAACGGGACGAGCTCACTGAGGCTGACTGACAGTGGCCAGAGTTGCACTTGTTGCTCGAGACGAGACTGGTGATCTGTGCTGCTGTGAGTGTGTGCCATTGACGAGATGAATCAGAGGAAATGTCGAGCCGGTAGAAGACGGACGGACGACTACGCCGAACACTCGGTGTGATTTGCTGTACATTACGCTCAGTACGATGGTGCTCATTTCCATATACGAGGTTCGATCTGGGTCGTGACATACCCAAACTTGTGTCCATTGTGTATGTGTGCTTGTGCTTGTGCGTGTATATTTGTGTGCAAGTGGCCAATGAGTTGGTCTTTTCATCAATTCGCTCGCCGATATTGTGTGTGCTGCTGAACTTGTCCCTTTTGTCGTTGCATGATTTGCATCTGATTGTGTCTGTGTTCAGTATTGGCCTCATCGCCATTCAAGAGGAGAGGTGTCAGTGGGAACAGTGTCCACTCCACTCGATTGGCCACTTATCAGATCTGTGTTCGCATCGATCCATAATTTGTTTGTTTGTTTGCCTCCTCTTCATGTAATAGTTTTGCATCTTCACATCATCACTGCGTGTGTATGTTGTGCATCACCCAATTGCCCTGACCACTGTCCACAATCGATGGCGGTGGTGTATGTGTATGTTGTTGTACCATGAAGCACCACCACCTAATGGCACTTTGCACACCTCGACATGTTGTCCAGCATGCCACTCGACTGTTGTAAAGGAGGAGGGCAAGGAATCATTCGGCCTATTACCTCGAGTGCAATCACCAGTAATTGGCAGATATCGCTCCACTCAATCGATACATTTGTACTGTGTGCTCGATCCCACCGATCGATCCATTCACTCTTGTGGACTTGATTGATTGATTGATGGACACATTTTTCACTGGATACATATTATACACATTAGTGCCGGTGTATGTCCGTGTCTGGTGGTGTCCTTACTAAACGTGGACAATTACTATCACTATAAGTGGTACTGCACTGGTGTGTAGTGCACTAATTATCACTGAATGCAATGTGCTGCCGACTTTGATCCCGACTCACTCGACTCGCTACTCTGTATGGCCACTTATCCGAATGCATCCAGTGACGAAGCGAGCTGCACACTTTTCAATAAGCTTTTTTGCAATTTCATTTCATTTCGTGCAGTGCCAAATTAGACTTTTCAACTTCTTAACAAGCTCATTTGTGTGCGACAAATTGAACTGAGCAGAGTGTGTGTGGTGCTATTTCGAGACTTTGAAGTCCGTCCGGCTAAGGACTCGATGACGAAATTATCATGTTGGTGGTTGTGGAGGTCAATTCCGTAAAGTGATTTCTTTCGTTTCGTTCTGTCTTCTTTCGAGTATATCGAGTCAATTTTGTGTCTTATCAATTGACATTGCTCAGTGTTGGCTCGATTCTACAATTGACAGTGTCATTCGTGGTTTGCGTTGTCCTTTCGAGTGCATTCGAATCGAATCCATTGAGTGAAGGATCAATTCGTTCGTTCATTCATTCGTTCGTTCGACCTCACCGAGAATCATCGTCGTAATCGTAGTTTGTGTGTGTGTGTGGTGACTGTGATCGAGGTCTTGTGCAAGTGTATTGAGTGGAATGAATGAGTGAGTTTCGAATGCGTGGTTGTTTCGTTTCATTCTCCTTTTATGTCGATTCGCATGTCGACCATCCTTCCATCCAGCCAGTCATCAAGTCCACAAGAGAATCGAAAGATCGAAAGCTATCTTTCTGCCTGGCTAGTTTTCAATTTGAATTTTATGTGTTGGTGTGTAGTGTCTATGTGTAATGTGCTCTGCTGCTGCCGCTTTCCGCCTCGTTTCGGTGCTCTGCATAATTCATTGAAATGTACACTCACTTGTGCCGGTGTGGTGTCTAGCTGTCTCTGGCTGATCTCTGAGCTCTCAGGAGGAGGCCCATTTCGAGGGCCAAATCGATGCGCCAATCGAGTCTCAGGCATTGGGATGCATCAAAAGTGTTCACTCTTGGGTCGATCGATCTCACACCTCAAGTGTCGTTGTTCGAGTCAACCTGATCGGACTGAGTTGGTCTGCGAATTGCTTCACTACACACATTTCGGTTCGATCCAAGTTGAAGTATTGAAGTTACAAGTTGACACCAGTTGCATCATTCGACTCGATCCGCTATATACAAAGTGATTGATTGTGCTGATGTGTGTGTGAGTGTGATTCCGATTGTGACTGACTGACGCTGCCACTCACTCAATCGATCATTCCACGATTGTGCCCATCGGTGATGATGAGCATTGCGATGGACATTTGATTTAGATGTTCTGTGTGACTGTTACTACTAGTGAAGTGGCCTCCAGCCCTCAATTGGGCTACCGTTTGCATCGCAATTGCACTGGTTGGCATATTCATAATTCCCAAGTGGAAATGTATTAATCGGATCACTACCACCACCACCATTGCCTCCAATCATTGATTAATGCACGTCACACACACACACACAACCTAATATACATCGCCTCTCCATAACTGCAGTGTGCACATGATCGATCGACTTACTGCAATAATTATTACAAATTATCGACAGTTTTCTTGCTTCATTTATTATCTCTTCATATTATAAATGTCTACTGCAGTCCACTTCATTCATGCACTCGCTCACTCACCCCTCACAGTCAATCAAATCAATGTGATTGAGAAGGCAGGAATTTAATAAATCTCGTTGGAAGCGATCGTTCGTCTGTGTGTGCTCCATTGGTCATAAATCAGTTGTGTGTGCTCTTGCCCCACTCAATGACAGTCCTCTCAATCAATGATCATGAATGAATTGATCGAACCAGTCCATTTTGGTGTCACAGTTTGACCTTTTTTTGTTCTTTTTCACTTTTCACTCAATTGCCTAGTAGTCGAGCCACACGAACGATTTATCAAACAAACCGCAAATCAAGTTGAAGGCGCTCGAATTGAATTTCGATCCTTTCGGCCTGTTAACAGTTAACAGGCCGATTTGTCATGTACAGTCGAGCTTAATGGGTCTCAAAAGGCAAAAAATTATGTTATCTACTAACAGACATTAAGTTCAATGGAGTGCTCACTTCATTGTTCATTTCGCGACACGAAATTCTCCAAATTCTTGCAATTGTTTTGTCTTTGTCTTATCTAATCGAGTTGATCATACAGTCATGTTCTATTGTGGTGTGTAGCATGAATATGGCTTTCTCTCCCCTCTGTTGTTTTTTGCCTCAATTCTTGTGTGTTCCTTCCGCATTTCATGCTCACTCATTCCAATTAGTGGATTGTTCTTAGTTATGATTATGTCACGCCGATAACATCTCAACACTACTCTCGAGTCAGCTTTTACTTTTGTTTTCTCTCCATTGCTCGCTCCAATGACGAACTTGATTGTGCATGTGTGTAATGTCTACTAATGGCACTCAATCGGATGGACACACAGTGAAATTTATCATAAATGTAATATATTGTTCGCCTATTGTGTAGTTTTTTGGCTGAATTTTTGATTGATTTGCCCAATTATGCATCACTTTGTTGGCACCAAGCCGAGCGCGCGCGCCGCTTCAAGCAGACGATTCACTCAAATTTGAAGTCTAGACTGTGTGATCTATTCCACTTTGACCGGTTCCGAGTGGAGTGACTCTCTTTCTGGATGTGCATCTGCATGTGCACTTGGTGTCCGGTAATGGCTTGTGATGAGTAGAGTGTACACTGACTCGTATGGTTCCATTTGAGTGTTGTCAGTGGTGTTCACAGTCGGTGTCGCTTGAGATCAACACAGAGGCATGTCTGCTTGATTGAGTTTGTTGTTCCTGCTCAACAGTGCTGTGTTGCTTTGTTGTCCATTTCCTACATTGTTTTTACAGTAAAAACATATGCTGAACATGTACGCTGTATGTACGTGATATACTATCAAACATAATTGCTGCAAGTGCACCTAGTTTAATATCTCGAAATGCAGGCTTATTATCATTGGACTCACAGGAAAAGTTTCGATCTGTCTGTGATCTGTGTGACCTGTTCCTATTCAATGGACTATGTGACACCAAATTGACCGTTATCCAATACAAATTGAGAGGTTACTGTTTGGTTTGGTTTGTAATTGCCACAAATTATTGCATCACAGTTTTGTCAAGAATTACGACAACAATCCACTGTCAGGCCGGATTGTGAGTGTGTGTTGCCTGTCTGTTTCAATGGACTGTCCAGTGCAATGTGTCGATTGATGTGTGATCAGTGAGGCAGATTTCACTTTCGGGTCAGCCGAGCTAGGCGTCACTCTGAGACTGACGCCCTAGGAACGAACTAAACGAGGCACAAATTGCGCGCGTGATCGGCGCTCGCTTTGTGCCGTTTGATCTGTTGCATTTGGCCTGAGTGTTGTGCCTTTGTCGCGTACGATGATGCTTCACGTTTGATTGGCACTCTCACTCGAGTGGCACTTTGTGTGTGCTGCTGAATGGTTGTTGACATTTTATGTCCGGCGTTGTTTTCTTTTGCTTGTTTGCTGTGCTTGTTCGTTCGATTTGGCTTGCCAGTCAGTGTGTGTGCCCTATCGGTCTAACTGATATTCGAAGTTTGCCTATTGCCAATTGTGTTTTGTGTGTGTTTGATGTGCCATCCTTTGGACGACGATCCGATTTACTACTAATCGAGTCCACTGATCGAGTGCTTTGGTGACGACAGGCTTGCCTACGAGGAATTTAGTGTCACTTTTTGTGTGATTGTGTGCTGATTGTGACTAAATTCACTGGTTGGGCAACTTACGGATGGTCATTTGAATGTTGGCTCTATTGCGTTGAGTTGACCGTGAATCGTGATTCGGGCATTTTGATGGTGGCCGATCAGTCTGTGATTGATGTCTCAGTGGCGAGAATGTGATTTGAGTCTATTGAGAGTACTGTGTGCATTACTGTGTTTGAATTGCGAGTCTGTTTGCAAGTCACGAGCCCCCAATTTAACGGTTTCTCTATGTCCCAAATAGAAATGCCATTTGATCAGTGTTGTTGACGCGAACTAGTTGCTATGAGCGAGTTCGTCTTCTTCGTCTTCTTCTACTCTTCGTCACCCGTCGAATGTGTCAAACTCAACACCCACCGCGACCGTTTAATTGATTGGCCATTGTCTGGCTCACTTGACTGAGAGTTGATTGATTCATTGCCAGCGAGACATTTCAATCAGCCATCTTTGTGTCTCTGTGTGTGTATGTGTGTGTGTGTCTATTGATTTGATGGTTTCGTCATCTCTAATCTGGACAAACCTTCTTTGCCATTCGACCTTAAGACCGATTGTTGATTGAGCATTGAAAGATGATCGAAGAGCAGCCATTTAACTTTTATGTAATAATTCATTTTATTTGCATTTAATTGAAATTAATTGAATTTATTAGTTTGACTAATGCGTTTCTTGCTCCCTAACAGGATCAGTACGACAACATTGCCTCGGTCACCAACAAAGGCATCGAACTGTTGGACAAATATGGCGCATTTACCAAAGAACTTTCCGCCATCGAGACCGACTATGCCAGCAAATTGCGCAGGCTAGTAAAGGGCTACATGGTCAAAAAGAAGGACGAGGAAGAGAATATGTTAGTTGAGATAACCTACGACCTGAATGGAATATTAATGTTTGTTTACATTGTTTACATTCACAGGTACACCGTGATACGAGCATTTAATAAGAAACTATCCGAAATCAACGATATCGCCGGTCAGCACGAGATTATCGCTGAGGAGCTTCTGTTGAACATTGTGAAAGAGATCTCGGTTCTGCTCAAGGAGTTAAAGGACGAACGAAAGCGATATCTGACAGAAGGCACCAAACTTCAGAACAACCTCCAGAATGCGATTGCTTTGCTGGACAAGTCGAAGCGGAGCTATGAGAAGGCCTTCCGTGAGGCGGAGAAGGCACAAGATAACTATCTTAAAGCGGACGCCGACCTAAACCTATCCCGGGCCGAGGTGGAGAAGGCGCGACTGATCTCGGTGTCGAAGAGTCAAATGTGTGATGATGCCAAGTCGGACTATGCCGGTCACCTGCAAAGGACCAACGACATTCAACGTCAGCACTACCAAGAGCTTATGCCCAAAGTGTTCCATCAACTGCAGGACATGGAAGAACGCCGTGCCCAGTGCATTCGAAATTACATCCAACAAAGTGCGCTAATAAGGCGGAATGTGTTGCCAATCGTGGACAAGTGCATCGAAGGCATGATTCTTGCTTCGGAAGAGATCGATCCTCGAGAAGACTCGCGACTAGTGATTGAGAAGTACAAATCGGGAGTGTTCCCACCAGATGATTTTCCATTTGAAGATCTGTCCAATCCAAGAAATAGTGACGATGGTTCAATATTAAATGGCAATGGAAGTGACGGCTCTGATGGAACACCAAATGGCTCGAGGTCGGGCTCAACGCTTCATTACTCGGCCTCTGTAACGCGGTCAGAAACCATTCGGGGCACATTGTCAGCGGCCAAATTCAGAAAACGTGGTGGAATTTTTGGAATATTCAGTTCAAACAAGGTACGCATCGATGATTCTTTTATTCATTCTTTATTTTATCTATTTCTAATTCTTTCAACTTATTTTTCATTTTCATCTTTTCTCCTTTATCTTTTCTTTATCTTCTTATCTTTATTTCTCTTTTTGCGTAAGTAACTTCGCAACATTATTTAAATATTAATTTAATTTTGAACTAATTGAATTGTTGTTTCGCTCAATTTAGTCAAACATCGATGACCAAAAGGACGACTTCTCAGACCTACCTCCCAATCAACGGCGAAAGCGAATACAACAGAAAATCGATCTCATTCAAAACAACATTCAACAGGAGACTGCTGTTAGGTAATGTTGACAGTTTGGTGTTTGTCTGTTTGTTCTCATATTAGAGAATATTCTCCTTTTTAGGGAGGCTCTGATGAAGATGAAGAACGCCTTTGAGCAAAATGTCAAAATGGGCGATCCTCAGTCGGTTAACGGTCAACTGAACGAGAATAGCATCAAGCTGGACAAGCTGCAGAACGAACTGAAAAAGTACCAAACGATGTTGCAAGAAGTGATGAGCAACATCAACTACACGCCATCCAGTCAGAAGAAATCACACTCCTCCTCGATATCTTCTGCATCTAATCTGTCCGTGGCTTCGGCCCACACGCCACCGCATCGAAACAGCATTTCGGATGAGTCACTGTCTAGGTCCGAGTCGGAGAGCAGTGTCAACAACACAAACGGCCATCATAATGCTAATGCCAGTGCCACCAATGGTTCAGTGGGAGGTGTCTCACTTACCAATGGTCATCTCAACAATGGACATGTGAACGGGAATGGCATACAGACAAGTTCACTGTTCAAGCTCAACGGTGGACTACTGAACGGAAGTAATTCCGCAATCAATGGAAATGGCTCAATTCTAAGTCCGGGTGCCACTCCCGCCAAAACGCCAAACACATTGTCGCCCTATTCTGCGACTGCCAAAGATGAAAATGATTCGTAAGTGAACACAATTGTTGCAATTGTAATTTATATCGATGCCTAATCGTTGGGCTTAATCTTCAGGTCGAACAGTCATGAGTCCGGTATCTCCACAAGTCATCTCAGCATAAACGATGCCGAATTTGCCGACGACGACTCGGGCGGTGCCGACGATGACGAATTCGAAGAACCTTTAACTGCACTTGGTACCGCCAAAGCATTATATCCTTTCGACGGTTTGTTTATTATTCTGACTTTATGTATTGTTTAATTTGTTTATATTTTTGTTTATAGGCCAAGATGAGGGCTCAATAAAAATAGCAGAAGGAGAAGAATTTGAAGTGGTCGAACTTGACCAAGGTGACGGCTGGACACGAGTCCGTCGCGTTGATAAAACCAACACCGAGGAAGGCTTTGTGCCTACTTCTTACATACAATGCACTCTCCACGACTCCAAATGATGCCACACGCAATCCTGACTACATTCTGCCATTCTGCAATAATGAATTCTACTCTGATCATCATCATCATCATCGCCAGAACATCATCGATTGTTCATCATCGCCCTCAATTACTATTTAGTGGTTGCATTTACCAACTGAAAATCAGTAAATTACGAAATACAAAATAGATCAACAGAAAAACACTTTCAAATAACAAATTGAAATTTATTTTGTTGCGCTTCCTGTACCAACTATATATTTACTCCAAATAAAATAATGAAATACACTATTTTTGGATAACTTTTGAAATGTATTTGAAATCAGCGAATTTGTCTATCAAAAATTTAGTTGCCTTAGTCGATGACGATAATGGATGAATGAGAATATATATTTTAATATACACCAAAATCCGCTTTAGACCTTATTTTATCCTGTCATACACAAGTAAATTGATGATGTCGAAGCATGCATGAAATGAAATTCGACCACAAAGTGATCAACCTTACTCAGCCTGTCAATATTGTTGTTGACAAAAGCGTCGAATTTGCCTGTGTACATTCACTAGACTGTAATTAGTATTTGCCCATTTGATGACCATAATGTGATTATTATTATTATTTTTGATGATTTGTTTATTATGTATTTTTTGTTTTCTCTTTTCTCACCTTCCTCTTTCTGCTCATCTCTTGACAAATGTGACGAATATATAAATATATTTTATTAGAAACATTATATACATAATACAATTACCTGACGACAAAGTAATATTATCGATGCGAATCATCAATATACAAATATGATTTGTAATATATTTTTCTTGTATTTTGATTTATCGATATTATTTTAATAAATTGTTTGCTTTCTCGCTTTAATCATGCATCAATTCAAATTTTTATCTCATCTACTAACTAAGTATGAATGGAGTAATTCTAGGAGATTCTAGAGAATTTTTGTGCCTGCAAAAGGTCAAAGTGAGCAAATCCTTAAGGATCATGCCTCAAATGTGGCGGATAATGATGTTCAGTCAATGAACACAATACAAACTACGCCATTCCCACATTTGCAACCAGTGGGGCCAAGCAACGCACACTGTTGCACTTCCTTGCTTGGAGCATATGTTGGATCGCGACTTGAGTCATAATGCAAGTTGGGGAAATTACAGAGTGTGTTATTAGAGTTATTTATTACTAAGTAAATTTTACTTTTGAATTATTCAAATTGAATACTATTGGTTGCGCCATCTATAGACCATATATGTACATTGTACAACTCGCCTCATGAGCATGTATGCTTGTTATTGTTTTGTTCGCGTGCAAAAACTTATCCACTTCTACTTTGTTTTCGACAATTTACTTATCAAATTCAAATCATAAGTTATTTTTGTTTTATTTGCATGTTACTAATGTTACTAATGTTATTTTGTATTCATCAGATAAAGTTTTTTTAAAATTAATATTTCTCAATTTCTCAAATCAAAAAATTAATTACTGAATCAGTGGTGCTGATTAATAATTTGATTAGTGAGTTTTTTTTTAATCAATACAATTCATATAACATATAATAATTTTAATTTTATTATTCAAAGTTGATTGTCCACTCGGTAAGCATTGCACTCATGTCTGTTCGTGAAATTACTATAACTGAATCGAGCGATGAGAATATCAAGCAGAAACAGAAAATTCGTTACTTGAAGATTAAATGTGAAATATGCCGAGAAAGATTCTCGGCGATAGGCTCACTTTATCGACATAAGAAGAGAAAGCATAACATCACGGGAAAGAACTATAACGGCAGAATATGTCCTCTGTGTTTTGAATCACATGAAACTAGAAAGATTTACCAAGATCATTTGCGCGATGTTCATCAGCAGGAATTGCAACACGAAACTTTGCAGTTTGGCTCTATGAATGGTTTGTGGTTATTAATAAAATTAATTTTATTAATGTTTTTAGTAATGTTTATTAATAATGTTTCATTGTTTTTCCTAGAATTTAATTTGTGGAAAGAAAGAATGGAGAAAGAAACGCTTTCATTTTTCTATCTCAAATCTGGCGGTAACGGCATTTACAGATATTATATGTGCAATCGGTCGGGCATATTCAAATCACAATGTTCTGTACGGGAATATCGTTCACATGGTTCACGCAAAATTGGTGCACTTTGTCCGGCAATGATTAAACTAAAGTGTGGCGAGAAAAATAGTAAATTCACGGCGAACTTTTTCTCCACTCACCTTGGACACGACATGGATATTAATCACTTAAATCGCAATCGTCGTCCAGAAGGATTTGTGATTAACAAGAAAACAAACAACAAATTGAAACAGAGCGCCCTTCTCGACTATTCAAATTCAATGCCTTCAGACATATCATTGATTGATCATGATTATTTGTACATTCCTCAAGATTCTGAGTTAAATAGAAATAAAAGAAAACGAACAAAATCAAATAAACCCAAAAAGGGCAACAATGGAAAAAATGTGAAAAATCCAAATACCGAAATAGCGTCCACTCAAATTGACGACATTGCATTCAGTTATGAAGACGATGTCGAACTGGGCGATGAAATTGAAACTGTCTTTATCGAGGAGACTACCGAGGAAGAGATTCAAACACTCGACCATCTGATGTTTCAACTCTCAGAGCTATATCACTATAATCGAAATTATCCCAATAACAAATTTGCTTATGAACAACTGGTGAAATCAATTCATGATGCTAAAATACAATTTCAATCAAATTTGAGTGTAAATTGTAACCAATAAAAACAAATAATCAACTCAGTTTTATATTTTTGATGAGATGTCGGTTTAGATGACCAATTTGTTGAATTATCAAATATTATAAGGTTTTATTTACAAATAAACTGCTGACAAAGTTTGATATTTACATAAAAGCAATTGGTAAAGGCAATTGGACTAATGAAACATGAAATAATAATAATTATAATATAATAATAAAATGTTACAACAGGAGATGGATGCTGATTCAGAGAGAATATTTGCCTTCAAGTGATCTCATTCTTCAGTTTCCATTTTAAACCAATCACTTTGAAGGATCTGTGCCACTGAAATGCGAGTTCGAGCATTCGGATCTAACATACATTTGACCAAATTGCGAACTTGCTCTGAATAAGTATTAGGCAAGTTGGCTGGAATGAAAGCAGGGTCGCATTGCTGCTTGTACTGCTTCTTGATATCTTGCATATCAAATGGATAATTACCGTACAGCATAACGTACAGTACTACGCCCATTTGCCAAACGTCGAGTTTGAATGGGTCGTATCCTCTGCCAGACAACAATTCAGGACTAGAGAAGGCCTGGGCACCACATCGAGTGCGCGTAATGCTGGAGTCAAAAATGGCCAACCCGTAGTCGGCCAATTTTACATGATGATCCTCGTCCAGGAGGATGTTGTCCAACTTGATGTCTCTGTGAGCAATGTTCTTCTGGTGAAGATACATCACCGCAAGAGCCAACTCGAAAAACAACTCCCGGACCTCGTACTCCTCTAAACCATCGCTATCCACCAGGTAATCCAAAAGCTGACCACCTCTGGCCAGTTCCATAAAAATGAACACTTTTTGGTTCATTCTGAAAATATCGTACAGTTGTATGCATTTAGGGTGTGCTACCTCCGTCATAACTACCAACTCTCGCGGTAGAAGTTTGCCTCGGGCATTGGGGGAAAGTTTGGTCAAGTCTATTACCTTGACCGCACAATCCCCGCCCGGTTCGAATGTAAGTGGCGGCGTACACCTGTGGCGTGAAGAGGAATATTAGGGCACAAGTGACATTGGCCTAAATACATACCTGACCAAAATTGCCACCGCCTATATAACGACCGATCTTTATGCCTTTAGTCCGCAGAAAGGCGCGACTATTATCGTCGATATGGGTAGCACTAATTTGAGATTGAGACATTATGCCGGTTGGAAATATCGATGCAACAAGAAAGAGGCAACTGGTTGGATGGAAATGTATGTGAAGAAACCGTTGGAGTTTGATTAAACACGTCACCTATGAACGACCCAACTATATTTTCACTTCACGAGTCTGTTCAGTCGATCTTTTGTTTCGAACCATTGCTTTTGCTTCTGAATCTTGAGACAAACTTTAGTACACTTGAAACATCATGAGCGACAAAAAAAAGTAGGCTAAAATCTGCATTTGCATCTCAATTTGTTCTTTACTAATTTGTTTTTTTATCAGAAACTGCCGACAAGAATATTCCCGTCTCAGGTCCCAATATACCGAAAGCATCTGATGATGACGATACTGCAAGTATTTTGTTTGCATCTAATACTGGCACTGGTGCCAAGTCAATGTCGAACTTAGGAACAGAAGATTTAGCTATTGCTGGAGAGGAGTCTAGCTCTGTGAGTGCACCGGATAATGGCCAGTTCAAGCCTAGTTCCAATATAAAATCAAATTTGCCTTCTGGCACTAAAACCAATAATGTTGCATCCAAGCAAACGCCTAACTCTAATAGTGTAAACACGGAACTGCCAGATATTCCATGGCCCGATGTGCCATGCAGCGTCAGAGAGTTGTATAAAGGTTATGTTGACCAATCGGACCCATTCTTGAAACCACCACCAAAAATGCCAACGGCACTTCCCAAGCCTGACCCCAAACTTCCCAAAATTCAAAAAACATTCTGGATTTTCTCAAAATTTTTCTAAATTATGGGAGGCCGAAAAGAAGGCACAGGAAAAAGATTCACAGATGAAGGTGAGCCTAATTACTCTACTTTGACTGGACTATTGGCCAGAATCGTGTCAGATAGTGACATTGTTGCGTTATCTTGAACGAAGACAAAGCAATCCATGTTAATATTTAAATTGTTTTCTCTCACCTAGGACAAGGATGACACCAGCAAATAACGATAGTCCGAAGAGCCACAAAACCGAATAGTTCGATGTTGAAGTGAAGTCCTTCTTTTCAAGTCCCTCTCCCCTCATCTACATTCATTTTCTAACCTAACCTCTTCACCCCCCACAACTGAATTTTAATGATACTTTAATTAATTATGACATATATCACTGCTAGTTCTGTTCATATCTCTACTAATCGATCCAATACACCACTCTGTCTCGCTTTGCCACAATTATGTTGATTCATCATCTGGCGACACATGAAATATTACTCGAATCTACTCTGTAGCTCAAGTAAGTCTATTTTTATAAAGTAAACAATTGATTAATGCAATTTTATTTGACTTGTTTTTGATTTGATTTCGTACATTTTTAGTTTTCGATCAATTTATTAGAACAATAAAAGAGTTTAATGCAGCTACCCAGTTTGTCAGAATTCTCCAAAGGAAAGACCATGAAGATGATGATTCATTCACGTGCGACTACATGAGCATCTACACATTTCCTTAGCTATTCATAGCTTCAGCAGAGGGTTGTTCCAATTGACATCTACACATTTCCTTAGCTATTCATAGCTTCAGCAGAGGGTTGTTCCAATTGACATCTACACATTTCCTCAGCTATTCATAGCTTCAGCAGAGGGTTGTTCCAATTGACATCTACACATTTCCTTAGCTATTCATAGCTTCAGCAGAGGGTTGTTCAAATTGACATCTACACATTTCCTTAGCTATTCATAGCTTCAGCAGAGGGTTGTTCCAATTGACATCTACACATTTCCTTAGCTATTCATAGCCTAATCAGAGGGTTGTTCTAATTGAATATTCCAATGGAATTTCAATCTTTATTAGTTTCTGGTAGTGGTTCGTTCAGATGCTTGAAAATTGGACGCAATTGGTTATTCAACTTGAAAGTTTCAAGTTAGTCTACCTAGTACTCTTTGCATGATTGTCCAAAATACTTGAAATATTACATCTTTTGTAGTGCTACACTAATCGTTAATGAATTCAGTGCCATTGAGCACCAAGCCAAATCGAATCAATTTGGTGTCAGGCAAATGCTTGTACCAATTCACTTTCAAATTGAAAGTTTCAATCAACACTTTCAGCTGAACTCCGAGTAACTGGTTAATTTACAATTACAAAATACAATTGTCACACCTCGTAGTGACAGTCGAGCTCGAATCAAATGTGTCAATTTATTGGGCGATTGAGAACGATTGAGTACGTCTAATTAAAGTTACCTAATTATTCTCATTGGGAGTGACACTCGAGTGTTCACTATTTCAGTTATAGCCATCTGTATACTACAGTTTTGACTTGTGTATTCAACCGAGTGGTGTTGAGTCTAATTTCGGTGGCAATTGGATTTTGTGCTGTTTGCCACTGAAGTGAAACACATGAAGCTTCAATCGGGATGGGCCAATAATTATTTCAAAATAATTTGGAATATAAATGGACACATGTAAATGTAAATGTTGCTTTAATCACAGAATGGACTGCTAATGAAATTATTCCATTAAAATAATTATTTCGTTATTTTCGTTTGTTTGGTTAATCAGTTTTGAATCAAAACTTTTGATACACAATTGACAAAGCCAAGTGAGATTTAGTAGAATTGGTCGTGGTAATATATGACGTTACTCGTTCATCTGTGTTATTTTGCAATTGTTCAAGCGATATATCAAAGTATACTCTCAAATCAAATTTTTATATCGTATTAACTTAATCATAGTTATCTCATTGTCTCCTAATAATGGTGATATATGTGCTTCACTTGATCGACCTAGACATTAAGTATATCTTAATCTATATTCGGATTACAAAAGTATACGAATCTTCTGTGAATGACGCTCTAATTATTGCCCAATTGTCTTTACCTTTATTCACGTTACTTGCTCACTCAGGTATATGTAGCTTGTCTATTGTTTTTTTGTATGTGTACTTTATTTTGATTTATCACAGGCGCTTGAACTTATTCAATGGAAATGTCACATACGAACTGCAATGTCCAGTCACTGGTGTATGTTCGAAGTGTGGCCAGATGAGCTATCTACCGGTTAATTGGTCTAATTCACCAACTCACTTACTCACCTGTCTTGCCGCCATCTGCTCAATTTGGCCTTCCTAACTCACCTGTGCATAATCATTGCTAATTACCATGACCACCACTTTTAATTGGCTTTTGATTTTGTTGCAATTGCAAACCAAGCCAGCTGAGGGGAGTGCTCATCAAAACGACAATTTACATTAACATGACATCGAAACGGTTAAATAACTAGTTTACCTGGTGACTTAAGTGCCGCACTGTACTTTACCGTATGTGTGTGCACTACTCCACATATTGGTGGGTGATCATCTCCTCTACTAAACTTGTCCTGATTTCGAACGAACGACAACGACGGCGCGACGGCAACCACGAAAAATTGGGAGCAATTAGAGCAACAACGAACAACTGAACTGGAACTTTACCCCTACACACACACCTGTATATGCACAGGTAAGTGGCCCAGTGCCCAATTTGTCTGCCCGAATAATCTATTTGTAATCTATTTATCGGACAATCCATACATAGTGATACACACACACACAGTTGGGTCACACACACGCCGTTTGAGTGTCTATCTATATGTCTTCACACGCACCAAATCGACATTAACCTCAAAAGCAAACACTTCACTGTTCGAACAGTGCATTGCAATATATTGGTTTCACCTTTGTTCAATTATTTCCTCGTTTCAAACATCAAACTCAACTTTGCCCTACACTGTATATATAGGATCGTGACTTATCGAATCAAATGCACCCACACACACACACTGTCCAGTTTATTATAATGTTAGGCAATCTTTATTAATTCCATATTTCATATACTTTCATTTCCACTCGATCGGACTTATCTTTTCAATAACGTCAAGCGTATAGTTTCGCTTTCGTTTGGCTTTCATCTCTTTTTGGCATTATTAACGAACATAGAATATTCGTAAAGTGAACAGAATTTTCCGTTTTAGATTGACTGCATGCGGAATTGAATTAGCCTACAGAGAGCGAATATTCTTTGACTCGAGCCATTCATTTGAGTCGTTAATTTGCAAACCAGAATGTAGGGAAGGATCTTCATGCAGAATTCGAACAAAGTACAAGGTGGTTCAACTATTGTATTAGTATTTGGTCTTTTTGGATACTTTATGGGCCACTCTCATTGCTCATTACTATTATCGTTTATTATGCCCTGTCATAAAGTTTACACTGAGGTGCCCAATCACACCAATCATCACAAACTTATTATTATTATTATTACTGAGGCTCACTCTGTGATGATGCATTTTACTGTCAACCAATATATGATTGCCGTGTGCGGACTGTGACAGAATGTACGTTTCAGTTTAATGATCCACCGGGCTAATCATGTAATGCCCTGACACATTCTACAATATTTTGTCCGTTAACCGAATTTTCCACGCATTAGTGCCTTTCAGCATATTGGTACATTCCATCATTATATATTGTTGCGTTGATCACTTGAGAATCGATTCGTTATTTTGAAGTCGAAGTCGTTATTTTATGATTATCATGTACATTCAATAGCAATAGTCACCATTAACTTATCGTGTTATTACTTACATTTTCACTTGCAACCACCTTGACACCTTTTACTGTAGTAATAATAAAATTGTTTGCTTGTACTTATCGAAATTTGCAATTTGGAAAAGTATTATCGCTCGACAATATCTACATGATCGAATCTGACAGTAGAGTGGGCACCCACGCTGCATGTTCACAATTAACTGTTCAGAAAGTAAAACATCATTTTTTTGGTGTTGAAATCAAATGCTCAATTTGCTTGCATTCTATCTTTAGTGTTGCGACAATTATTTCATCTTCTTTCGAATGCTCTTCTCTCATTACCAATTGTAATGTTATCAAAAGACACTTGAGATGGTCAATCAGTGATCGAATATGTCGACATAAATGTCACTACTGTTGAGAGTGATACATTTGTTCGTGCGAGCGACATGTTTCGTTGCACTTTACGTTCTCACGTGACTTTCCACTATATTTCGAGAGATATACTTTCGAACGCACACATCAATTGATTTGTAATGCAATTCAATAAAGTGAATATATTTTTAGCTTCAAGTGTTGCTCCACATTTGGTCGTGTCATGTCTTATTTTGTCCTTTTGGCCATTTACACGAAAAGTTTAACAAGGGATCCCTTTCGGAAAGGCTTGTTGTTGTCCGTATTATTTTGTTGTGTTAAAGCCTCAACTTTAACTTTAAGGGCTCGTCTCTGTTTGCCACCTTTAAATGGCTAAATAAGGTTATCTCATCTGTGGAGTGTCACCCTGTCTGACTATCTGTTTGATCTGTCTGTTTGTTTGTTTGTTTGTTTGTTCTCGCTTGTTGTCAGTTCAATCTCACTTCTTGTGTCACTTCACATCGTCAGGACAATGTGTCATCTAAATGTCATTCGAAGTGCAATGTGATTTGCAGGCCATTACCGACGCCGCACCTAAGGCGTGCATGTCATATGTTGAACATATTATATCGTTAGTAAGCTAAGATTCGTTATCAAGGTAAAGGAAACGAACTTTGCGAATGGTTCTTAAGCGAAAACACTCCATCAGTTGGCATCGTTGAACGAATCTATTTAGTGTCGATTACAGACAGCTCGATCATAGTCGATTGTTGTTCCTAGACAATTAGTCTTGTTCTTGTCGGCCTGTGATGAGTTTTGTCTGGCCTAAGTCGAACTCGCCACACCGAAAGCTTGGTCCAAATCATATTATCGCAATTGTGATCACACTGAGAGAGTTGTCTCTGTCGCTGTTGTATTATCTCAGTAGAGCGGTGACATTAGAGTAGTGCAAGTCCCGCAATGCATTTGCAACAACAAACTCAACTCATGTCAAGTCACCGTGCCGGTCTGTCTGTTCTAACTGTCTCTCGACCAGCGGGAAAGAGACACTTTGGGCAATGTTTTCTCTGCAATGTACATAACATGGTTTGGTGAGGCAAACTTGAAAATTGTCCTCGTTTCGTTTCGTGTGTGTTTGTGTGGTGTTGTCTTCTCGCGTGGTTCAGTTTGATTCAGTTTGCACGATCTTGTTGACTGACTGACTTGCCATTTTGTTAGCGGCACTGTCTAGTCGATCTGTCAAATCATTTTTCGTCTGTTTGTGCTGTGTTGATGTTCACATTTAATCGGCGACATCAATTTGTTACATCGTCCGTTAATGCCATTTGCTTGCTTCACTACAGTCCCGTGAACAGACGAACCAATTTGCATTTGATTCATCACCAGTCGCTTTGGCCATCAATCGAACGAATCAATTGACCACCACATCGCGCACCAACCAATGCAATTGTTATGTCTTGTAGCTATTTTCATCATCATCACCACTGGCAAAAGTGTCGATTTATTTATATTATGAATCCATAAATATGTTTAGTGTTGATTAATGCACACAGTGCACACAATTGCACATCTACAATGTACATTCTACATCATCTGCCTGTATATAGCGGCACGCAAAAACAACATGGCCATCAATCGACATCGTCAAAGGAGGCACACGAACAAATCTCTCCATTTATCCAAATGTCTGTGACAAAATAGTCTGACAGTTGTGCTTTCACTGTCAAGCAGTGTTTGTGTGTTTTTGTTCAATTGTCCATTGAGCACAAGCAATCCTCAGTGGGCATTGCGCCTCAAAGCGTGACCATTTCATGACCATTCTCATAATATGAGTGACCGCACTACCATTTCGCCGCATTTACCACAATTATTATGCTGTCCACAGTTATGTCCAGTATGTGTCACTTATGTTTTAGGCACTCGTTTCGCATTTGACGTCAATTGACCATCAAGAAAGTCTATGATAAGCAAAACATTTCCCAAGTGTGCACTCCCACACCACACTCCCACCACCACTGAGCGTGGAATATTTAATAATTTGATTGATTGATTGCGCCATTTCGTATTTTCGTTCCAGTCCAGTTCTACTGGCGAAGGTGAACCAGTGTTCTTGTACTTTTGTGCACTCTAAACTATTCTTGAAACCTTGGCACTCGAAAGTGAACCTTCCTGCCACACAAGTCAACCAACTTACACAAATTAGTTCTCTGTCTCTGTCCGTGTCTGTTTATTCGTGTGTCAATTTGCAATTCAAATTCTTCAACTCTTCAACTTTTACTTGAAATCTCCCTTGTGAATTTGAATGTATGAATATTTGAATTTAGTGTGCATATTTCGAAACGGCAATTTCAATTGGCCACTTCACTCACACTCCGGACCGAATCGTTCAAGTTCGGCAAACAAGTCAATAATTTGTCCATTGCCGCCTTTGTGTTCTCCTGTTGTCGCCTCATGTCCTGATGGTTGTCCCCTCGATGCAGTGTTAACCTAATTAGTAGTTGCTCACCGGCATCATGCACGACCATTACCGAGTGGCAACAGGACACACAATGCATCAGTGCAGTGTAGTACAGAGAGGATCATGAATGACTCGACAGTACGGCACGAGTGTATACTTCACTCGATTGCCATCACGTAGTGCCTGTGATCCTTCTGTTGGTGTCCCAGTTCACCGGTCCACAAGTCGACCTATTTGTCCCACTATGTATTGCTTGCATCTACACTCAGTATATACTACTTATGATCCACTTACTAGCACCAGTGCTTGGTAACAACGGACACTCAAAGTTTTAGGTTTGGTTGGTTGCTTGTTGTGCTTTGTGCATTGCCCGTTAATAATTGGCCTATGCGTTCGTTGGTTATCGATTGTCAATTATACCTGTGTGTCTAAAGTGGGTCTATTCTATTTGTGTCTCTCACTGTTTGTCACTCGATTCGGTCGCGAAGTGTTTCGTCAATGTGCAGTCACCAGTAGCAGCAACAGCAATATCATCACCACCAGTTCGGCAGGGTTTCTATTTTGGTCTTGAATGTATAATAGAAGGCAATCTAATTATAATTATTAGCTCGTAATGCAATACTACATAATACATTCCATGCCATACCCCCCTAGGCCGCTGTGTGCTTGAGCTCTCACACTGTTGTTTAGTCGTGACAGGAACCAAAAAGAATTCGAATTATTCTTTTGACGTAGATTCTTTTGGCTTTTTTTTCGTTGTTTGGCTCGCTGTCAAGTCGAAAGGCTATTTCGTCTGTTATATGCTTTAATCTATCTGTGCACATCCTCTGGTTGGTCATTGATTAGTGGGCCCTTCACCTTTTGAGTTCGGCTGGCGCCCATGAATGAAGGCGTAATCAATTTGGCGTGCTGTCGATGGTCTGTTGCCAATGCGGCACAATCGACCCACATCATCATCACCATCACATCGTTCACCTACATTTTTGTGCTCAGTCCGAATTATCTCCGCGCGCCAATTTCCATTGAAATCTTTCTTTCTCTTCCCCTCTAGTTGTCCCCTGTTCTGAGGAATCGTTCCAATTGGTATCCTTTCGTTGAGGCAGATTCTCCTCTTTAGCTACAGTCCTCTGCACATGCCCGATCTGTGCACTGTGTCACTCACTTAGTCAGCACTACGGATATATTGTGATTCGTGTGTTCGAGTGTGTGTGGTCGGACCGTGTGTTATTATTATTATTATTGCTCCTCTCCCGATTCCGTCCGTCTGGCACAGTGAAGTCCACTAGCAGTGTGTGTCGTGCAGACCTTTCCTCGAGAAAGACCCAAATGGAAACATTCAGGCGTCAGGCAGAGTGGGAGCCACTGCTCGAGTCGAGTAAGAATGAGATGAACTTGTCTGCCATCCACTTGCTCACCACTTGCCAATGTGTGTGTGTGTGTGTATGCCACTGGTCCGGTCGTTGATTGGACCAATAGACCAGTCCAGTCTAGGTGTGTGTGTTCCGCTGGTATGCTGCCATGCACTCAATCTGATCCACTTTGATTTGTGTCACTAATCAGCTCGCCCTATTCAATCGATCCAGAACTCAACCCAAAGCAGGTCACTTCATATGTGAACATTATCTCTTATCTCTTGTGTTCCCACACAAGACTGTTCAACCTCAATCTCGTGCAATCAATCAGCATTTCGATGTATTTCCCAATTCCATTGCTCGCATTCTGATTGGCTGACTAATTGCTTCAACTCTAACTTGAACAATCACTTCACAATTGTATCACTAATTGTGCAGGTATGTTTCCACTAGTTTGCGTTGCGTCACTAGTTCATACTTGTGTGTGTATGTGTGTGTGTGTTAATTTACGATATCGATAGTAAACGAAGATTGATGTATGCGAAACTCGAAACTAGGGCTCATGGTGGTGGCGACGGTGGCAACAACACGGGAATGGCAGCAATAATGCCAATTATCGACATTAATTATAACATTTACAGTGCCATGGCTCGATTGCTTCGGCAAACGATTGTCATTTGTCAACAGTATATGTACTTTGCATGCCGAAGCTTGCTTTCTCTTTCTTCGTCTTCGTCTCGAGTTCTTCTCAAACTCTTCAGCTCGTCCGTTGAGTGAACCAATTGAACATTAGCGTTGCCATTTCCAATATATAAATGTTGACACGGAAATGATTTGCTTTCGTTTTTTTGTTTGGTTTTGTTGTTGTTTGATCGACGCCACTTTCAAGTCCACTCGATTGATTGTCGATGGGGATTTTCTCTCTTTGAGAAGGGGGCTCAACTCGACAACTCTCTGTCCATTGCTCTCGGCTTTCTGTTTATTGTCATTTCTCCCGCCACTCTCGCATATTGCTGTGAATGTGTGGGAGTTGTTCACATGTTTGTTTTCGATGGCTATTCGTTTCACTGTCAACCAAAAACAGCCAACCCAATCTGACCAATCTGATTTTGGTTTCCAATTTGGCATCGCTAATTGCATTTTCTGACCAAATGCCACTGTACGTTCAATAAGTTTGTTTGCACTGAATCCACAGTGAACATTACCAAAAGCGCGAAATCAATGAACCGATCACAAATAAATAGTGCTCCATGCCATTTCTTGTCTTTTAATTACCGCTTCTTCGTGTTTACACACACATTCGAGCCACTACTGTGCTACTTTCTCAATATTTCAATCACACATATACACACAAATAGCCATTCCGAATAGTTCCAAAAGTAACTTTGCCTGCATCTGTCCTCTTATCTTACTAGGTATGACTTACTTTGTGAACAGTGCACACAGTTTTCTTTAATTGATTTCGATCGATCGATTGTCGGCTTGTGTTGTTGGTGTGATGTAAACAAAGCATCAACACATTGATCAACACATCGCGCTTGTTCACATGACGAACTTCTCGCATCTTGTGTGATCGTTTCGATTCGGTTTTGGTTTTGTTTTATTTTTCATTCTTCTTTTCCTTTCACTACTTTCATATGTGCGATACACTCAAATGAGAATATAATAATCTAAGGGAGAGAGAAAGAGAAAGAAAGTTTCCTTTTCTCAGAACAGGACATGGACGTTAATGAGTTGACAGGCTTGCAGCATTGCACATTGCTCAACAATTCTCATGGCCTTCCATGGCTTCCATTCCTTGCACACACATGCACGCACTCACCGGATATTGCCTTTTTGCTTAGTCCCCTTTTGACGTATATTCTTCAGCGTTTATTAAATTGTCTGTCTCCGATTTAAACTTTCCTAAGTGACAATCTTTGAATTATTAAACAATTGCTTCCTTTGTTTGTCGATAATATTAAATTTATATAATTCCAATTGTCTTCATAATATCTTTTTCTTTTTCTTCTTTTTCTAGTCTCCCTTTTTAATTTCTGCCCCTCGACGATTTTGTGGAATGGAAAATTTATTGAATCCAATGAATTAAACAACGATTGAAGAAAGAGCGGAAAGAAGCCTTTCGGGCCTGTGTTGGTGCACTGTTTTGCCCTTTTATTATTCGACACGGCACTGAGCTCGGGCGCCCGCGCGTAATCGACAAAGCGACAACCATTTGGCAACAAATTCAATTTCGCCTTGTTTTCGTCGTGTTCTCCCAAACCAATTTGGAACCTATTTCTTGCATTCGCTTTATCTGTTCGTTTCATCTCTCTTGTTCACTTGTTCTTTTGTTCTCGCCTGCATTTCTACCAAAGCTTCGCAAACTATACGAAGATATCAAACGAAACAAACAAAAAGCAACCAAAGAGACTAAGAAGGCGAAGAAGAATTATGTTCAAGACGAGCAAATTGTGTCGAACTGGCCGAATGCATTGTTATTGTCGCTTTTTATAGATTGTGAAGACAAACGGTTGCCTTTATTATTGAATCGGTGTTGCCTGAATCACTTATACGACCGATTCCTACTATTTGCGTCCACTCTCTCCCAATCTCTCACTATCACTACGGTTAACTCCCTGAAGGATGTTATTCACCTTGCTCGAGGAAGAACGACCGAACGTCACTATTTTGGCTGAGTAAATTGCACTTTCACTTGTTTGTCCTATGAACCGACACGGCACCACGCTCGGTTCATCACCACTTTAATGATCATCAATTAGCGCACCCAGAAGCAGCAAAAGTGATAGTTATCAAACGAATCGAAAAGTTTCTCTGTGCCCATCTCACTTCATTCGGTGGCTTGTTATATTTGCAGCCCACTCGGATGGCGACATTCTCGCACTGTGTGCACTCTTCAAGACTCTTTACGCTCTTCTGCATTTTCACGTGATTGTGCTATTTTCGAATGTCGTTTGGTTAAGAACACAATCTCAATCTGTTCATCACTACATCACCAGCATAACTAAGCTCAACTCCGTTTAACATTGAACGTGCATTTTCCTCTTTTCTTCTTCATCATTTGTCGTCGAATCGATTGACTCATTTGTGCTCTTTACTTCTCGGTTCGATCGATCAATTTATTTCCATTTGCATTTGAACATTTGACTACTTTGACCAATTTGGTAGGTCAATTTGTGCGGGGAATCTTTTCATCGCACGAATGAATCACATCGAAACAATTTGCTCAACTTAACTCAATTAAACGATTGTCTCCATTTTTCATTGTTTGTTTTGTGTGTTACAATGTGCATTACAATCACTAGTTAATCTCAATTTAACACACTTGGTTTTACAACATTTTTATTGTCTTGTGACTTTGATCGAACCAAGACGTACAATATAATGTTGCAATCCACGCCACTCATTTGACTGAATCGCAATCGTCCCCGTTGTCGTCGTTAAAGTGCTAATGTCATAATAATGCACATGTCGTGTCTTTGCATATATATGCGACAATGTCCGGACAAAGGCAAATACACCGAAGGTGACATAACCTCAGTGATGGCCACACGAGATCAACCTGAAGGGGCTCATTAATCGACAAACTATTTGGTTTGTTACTTCACCCACTGTCTGATTGAGTCTGCGAGAGAGTGAGTGCACCTGTATCAAGGTTTGTCTTGCCTTGCAAATGTTTGATATATCTCGACGTGTTCGACTCGATAGTAATCGCACGTGAACTGAGTCGTACAGCTGGGAAAACCAACATTTGTCGACTTTCGACTGCATGCCGCATGTGCTCACTGACACGATATCGTCTTTTGGCCAGAATGTTCCATCGGTGATCGTTTCCGCGTCCGACTCATCAGCTCACTACCTCACCACTTTTCTCGCATCCAACAAATCATTTGGTTGGTAATTTGCTGGATAATTTATTTATAGTGCAACTCGATTCAATCGTTTCGGAGTTTTCCTTCAACACTTTTTGCTGCTCGATGTTTGCAGTGGCAGTGGCGACATATTGAATCGTCGAAGAGCACAAACACACCGACAGAAGCAGCAGGCAGCAGCATCGCCATCATCAACAACAACACAAGTCAAGTTGTACAGCAGTCTCGTACTGCTACCACTTCTTGGTGGCACTTTCAGTATCCTTTCGTGTGTTTAATCATCACGGCACAATCGTTTGCCACAGGCAGTTGTATCCTTGCACAGATCCAGTGCGTGTCTGTCGCTGCAAGTGCACACAGGCACACATTGCTGTGTTATGTTTGTGTATGTGTGCGTGTTGTGTTGTGTGCACTAAACGCGCAATTGACTCGAACCAAGCAAGACAATAGTTTGCCACTGGATATGTCACATTGAGCACTGTTCACCAGCATTGCGGTCATTACGACCACTGGCAACAACACGAAATGCCATTCCAGTTGGATAGCACCGATCGAGCACTCGGTGACAAAGCACATTGCAACTGAATGTGTGCTCCACACGAATCACAGTCGAATTCTCCTCGTTCAAGTCGATCCTTTCCTCGATCGTCAATCCTCAATGGATCCTAGTCAATTGGAATCGATCACATCGCTTGACCGTCAACACGTTCACCAAAATGTCACTCGTCCGCTCAACCAGTTTCGCTTCAAGTTGAATCATTACGAAAGCACTCAACGGATATTGCTTACCGCCTATCTGCTGGCCATCTGCCTGTGCGTGCATTTGAACGATGGCATCGTCGGCCACAACGACAAACAACTTCCGTTTACTTAGAAGTGGCCACACTTACTGCTGCTCACTACCACAATATTTTGAACTTTAATCTACTCTCTCTCTCTCTCCTTTCCTCACATATCTACTGGGAGCTTTTTGCGAAACCTTTTGTTTCGACAGGTGAATGTTCACGGCCGCGTTTGGGTGCATCCTCGCGACAGTGCAAACAGTTTTCTCCTACGCGTCTCTCAGCCTTGCCAACCGCAATGAATCTCAACCACAGTCAGCTGTATCCATTCAACAACTACCACCATCTGCACCCGTACCCAGCCAAGCCATCGTCATCGTCAAGGCACCACCCTCCACACCATCACTCCACGATCAACCTCACTCAGAATCAGCTGTATCACAATAACAACAATAACGAAGTGAACGAAGTGTTTGCCAATGAGACCGATTCTGAAAGCAACCTGCCACTGAATCGATTTCATCGCAATGCCACCTCCTCATTGAACTCGAACACGATTACCTCTTCGGTGTCGGCATTCCTTCTGCCAACGACCACCACAATCTCAAGTCTAATCAAAACAACAAATCTTGCAAACAGCAACCATAATCGATCTGAGACGATCGATTGGATGCTGAACCAGTTGCACTCGATCAATGGGAGTGTTAGCACCACTCCACTGCAGCCACCGATCACGGTGGAGAGTTCAAATGAAGTAGTGCTCAAAGCTGACCAGGCTGACGTGTTCGTGGACTCGGAGGCCAACTCTCACCAATGGTCCACAGCCAATGACATTCCCATTCTGATTGGAGCCGCTGCAGGTTTGTGTTTGTTTGCTTGTACAAGTGTGTCCATTTGTGAAGGTGTCTAATTGTGTTTGTTCACTTGTATTCCCACATAGGCGGACTAGTATTACTAATTGTGCTCATTATCCTGCTTGTGATTTGGAACTGCTGCGATACGAACTGCAATGGCGACAGCGATAGAGGTGATTCGAACTAATTGACTAATCGCTCAATCGATTGCTAATTGGTGTTTGTTTGTTTGTTTTGCCCCACAACCTCACAGATAACGGAAGTGCCACACGAAGCAATCGAAGCAGTCTCAGTGGCGGCAGTTGTGGTAGTTCTGGCTCGGGTCATGCTGCCAACGGCGCCAAACGAAACAGTTCCAGTTTGTACATCAACAACCCGAACAGCGTAGAAGTGGAGCACGGTGGCTTGCCAGATGTTTCCGGTGCAATACACCACCATGGCCATTACCACTACACGAGTTACGATTACGGGCCTGGGCCCGGCGGAGGAGGAGTGGCTCAACTGGTCATTCAAAACAATCGAGTCCTAACATCGGCTCAACAGCAGCAGGACAATAACAATGCCATTCCGCGATCTGTTTCGGTGCCATTAAGTCGATCCAATTCTCACAAGGACTCTGGCTCGGTAAGTGAATTTGGTCTGGTTAATTGTCTTCATTTAGTAAGTTGCAATTTGCTAATGGTCTATTAGTGCTGTGTGTTCCTAACCAATGTTGCTCACAGTGTTGTCAGTCTGTGGCGCAATAACTTTGTCTGTGTTTGTTTGTTTGCTCTCGCGCTTGAGGTGTTTGATTGCTTCACGTGTGTACCCAAACCTGTGTCTAGTGCACTCTAGTTTGCCGGTCTACCTGTGCAAACAAGTCAAACCCCAATCGAGAGTTAATTAGACATTGGGCATAGGATCTTCGAGAGTTGAGTGTTGACACGCCAACCAGAAAAGGTAGTGTAACACTCACAGCCATTAAAATCATCAAACCGAACACTAAATCGGTCAGACACGGACAGTCACGCTCACTTGTAAGTTGATGGTGAGACACACTCGATATACCGAGACGAATCGATTGTCGCCTGATTGACTTTGTCTTGGCTTTCGATTGGCGCCCAATATTGGCCATCCAGTGGCCATCGACTGTTGAATTGCTCCACTAATTGTTCAAAGTGATTCAAGAACATTCTTGCTGCCATTATCGAACGATCTGTGCGTGTCTGTGTCTCCATTGGTTCGACCAGTTGGCCAATTTCGTTGTCGAACTAATTGAATGACGTCAAATCACAGACAGACAGGCACACGACCACTTTTGCCTTCACTTTGTCCCATTCATTCCCATTCACACACACCGGCCAATTACGAGTTCGATTAGATTCGGCAATTCAATAATAACGTGTGTGTTGGTTGTGGTGCCCTTCGATTGCAGTTTAATTTCTCATCGCCATTTGTGCTGCTGTGTGGTGCGCTTTGAGCTCTCTTCCTTCCTCGCACTGACATTGAGAATGGCGATGATTGAAGAGACTTGTTTGTCCATTAGCTCGAAGGCTTTATCCTTACAGTGCAAGCAAGTGCTCTCTGTCAAGTTCGAATGCTCTGTTCGCATGTGTGGCATAATCAATGCAATGCAATGCATTAATATGTAGACTTAACTCGATTGACCATCTTCACTCCCCCATTCTCTTTTTCCTCCATTTTCGATTGATTTGCACTTTTGCCTTATCCCCCTTGTCCACCGGCCAAAACGTGATGGAAGATTTATAACATTTTTTCATATTTTGACTTATTAGTAGTGGTTTAAGGCCATTGCTAACTAATTGATTCCGCCATTGATTTATTCATTTACTCACTCGGGGCCACATTGCCATTTTCATTCAGCCACTTTCTCGCCGTTATAATCACTTTAATTCCTTTATTCGATCAAAGGTCAGGCGAAAGTTTACTTTTGCATGCAACCACGATGATGATGGGGCTTTGAGATGAGAAACTGAAAAAGTATGCAAGCTCTTCGACACCTCGCACAACAGCTAATGTGTGGGTTCAATAAGTTTTGCATTAATTGCCTTAATTGATTTATATCGTGGGTTATTTAGTTATCTTGAAAGATTAGAATTTAGAAAACTTTTTAATTTACGGCATTCTGTTGTAGAGAAAGTTTTCAAGGCAAGATAATGCCATTGTGCTCAATGCATTGAAGTTTGTGACATTTTGTTGTTTATATGAGAGAAATTGTTGTTTGCCTACTCATCTATACATGTACCTGATATATCTTTCCCATCGATTGATCATTAGTTCATTGCAGATTGTTTGAGGTGAGATTCTTTTTGAACGAAAGTTTAAACGATGTCTATATGTTAATTATATTTCTTGGAAATTAAATATTGATTCTACACATTTAGACTGTCATTCGACTGCAGTGTGTTTTGGTGGGTTGATTGTTTGCTTTGATGGTTCACAATAAACGCCAACGACGACGACGACGACGACTGTAGCTACCAACAGAATTGACGTCAATGGGAAACTACACTTTCGCCACACTTAGTCACTCACTCATTCTCACAGTCAGTGGCTTTTTCTTCTTGGCTAGATCTCGTCGATATGTATTATTCAGCAGATCTGTTCGAATTGCTTTTTTGTTGTTGTGTGCGCCGTTACTCCTTTACTTTAAAGAGGCTAACTTGTGTGTGTGCACTTGAGTCTCGTCTATTGGCTTGATATATTTCATCACTAGCACGTCACAATGAACCATTTTCAAGTGAAAGTACTTTATTGGGCAATAGGGCATGAATTATTGAACAATTCGTGTGAACAGCAGCAGCCATCGAATCAAATCGACACATGAGAATGCTTTAGCACCATTGCACAACAGGAACTACCCCTTAATGCTCGCCGATTTACTTGATTTTGACATATTTGGCATGTTTAATTAATTTAACCTATGTACGTTAATTAATGCTGCTTCATTAATGTTGAGCCACAGAGGAATGTAGTGAGCGTAGTCTCTTCTTTAAATTAATTATTTATAATCAAAACAATATTGGTCAACTCTTTTTGATACTTTCACTAGTACGTAACAGGACTGTTTGCGTTCGGGTTGCCATCGAAACTGTCTGGGAACGCGTCAGGGAAAGTAATATTCGTTTAGTACTTGTAAAGGGTCGTCGTCGAATGAGAATTTATTTATAGATCCAACAAAATGATTTGCTGCAAATGCACTTGAATAATTCAATAATTGCATATACATGTATGGTCGTGTGCACATGGAAAATTTGGCTGCTTGATGAATTGTATGTTGCTTGACACTAGGTGTGCGCATGTTATTCTTTGTGGAGATTGATTGTGTGTGCCATTCTTGCCACCATCTCACTAATTGACCTGCAGTGGAGCGATTTATTGAAAGCGATGTCCTTCGATGCGCCAATGCTCACAGCCAATTAGACCCAATTCGAGTATGTGTGTGTGTGCTTACTGAGTCGAGTTTAATTGAAATTCGCACTGACTTAAGTCAATTGCCCATTTGTGCACTGACACGAACGAACGAGAGGGCACACAAATAAAACAACCCAACACTTTTGGTGTTGTTAACAATATTGTAAGCTCACTGGATAAATTGGCACTTGGCTCGAGGCGAATTGTACGTCCACGTACGTGTATCTAAGCCTCGAATGACCTGCTTGCTGATTGTGGCCACATGTGGCCCGTTTCTGTGTGCACTGTCACACTCGGTCACTGGGCGCCATCAATAGGAGACACCAATTCGCCGTTCGTTGGCTCCCCAAAAAATGGGGAGAACTTTTGCTTTTGTTTGCTCAACACAACAACACAAGTGAGGCTAATTTAGTATATGTTGTGCCTGACGAAATGACGCCTCCGATTATGCGATGGACACAGCTCGGTGACAGATTGGCATGTGTTGTGTGTCCAGAAGTGTTGCCACCATCGCCATTGTCTTCGCACAAGTTGGGCGCCATTCAAAAGTGAGTGTGTGTCTGTGCTTTCTCACTACTGTCACTTGATTTCACTTGATCAGGCAAGCAAGCATACTTTTGTCTGGTCCGAACCAATGTCGCAATGCTTGCAAACACTCGGTTTCAATGTTTCACTGCAATGGAAGCTTTGCTCATTCCCGACGCAACTTATCCAATTGATAGTGATTGTTGTTGTTATTGTTTGAGGATCGTTTGTTGTCGGCCAACGGACCGCCGCCACTCGTCTTGAGCGATTCCTCCTCTTCGGACAGATTTGGGTCATCCAATGTCAATGCGATACGGCAGTTTAATTACTGACAGCTCAGAATTGGCTCAATTACTGGAGTTGCGTGCCATGTTAATTAGACCGAGCACACAGCACTAATCAGCACTTGTCGGCACACGGTTTCTCAGTGCTCAACTCGCACCCTGTAGTGTTCGTCATAATTGTTCACATTCACTAATTGGGAATCTATTTTCATTCATTCACCCAACCAGGCTAAGCAATCTACAGCAGCGCAACCTCTGCCTTCTCACTATGTGGTCGTGCCCGGTGGTGCCACTGGCTACTTGCCGGCTGCAGGGGCTGACCCACTGCCTCGGTCTCAGTTGAGTCAAGCTTTAACCCGCAACATCGGCACCTACTACGAGACCCAACGCAAGAAGAATGCCAAATCGAAGAATGGGTCTACCTGTGCCATCACCGGTGACGTCGGGGGCATCGGACCCGACAAATCCTCCATCATACTCAATGATCTCAGCCTTAACATGGACATGGTCTTCAGTGAAGGCCAGTACGGAAATGTGATAGTAAACAATCCTTCTGGTCAGAATCAAAATGCGCAATGGATTCTGCTGGAGCCAACAGGTCAGCAGCTTCAGACCGAAGTGGCCGACCATGAGGCAAACAACGTTCAGTCCGAGTTCTACCGAACGCGCAGTTTGCCTTGGTCACAGTCGAGTCGTAAGTTCTCTGGTGCCAGTGCTGCTTCTGGCCCAGCTGAATCACATCCAGACTCGAATGCAACCATACATTCCGGCACTACTACCATGGGAAGGGTATGTACTCACTCATTTGTGAAATGTTCTCATGCTAACTATTTATTGCTTTCTTTAGGTGAACTATACCAAAAAGCGGCGTAATCGAATGCGCAACGATAGTGCCGCAGCTATTGCACTCAACCGAAGTGGCTTTCTCGGTGGCAGTCTCGACTGGGACTTACCCGGAGCGGGGCGTGACGAATCAGATTCCGGGTTAACTTCTAATGGAAGGCCTGCATTGGCCTCACTCACCTCAACCAGTGCCAATACCAACCAGGATCATCGACCATCGCCATTGGTGATCAGTCCAATTCAGGTCACGCAACCCCAAGCCAGTGATACCAACACCAATAAGAAGAGCACGTCCAGTCCGGACAGTCCCGAGTATTTGGCCGCCAACGAATCGATTGTTGTCTATAACGAACGAACTGCCTTATAGATAACTCAACTCAAACTTAACTCGCCGATCATTTCCATCACTTTGAGAAATCATCGTCGACAAGTCACTTCATCCCGACCTACGAGCTCAGTACACACCTCTACGAACCAAAACTGTGACCTGAACTAACTGTACTTAATCAACCAATCTGTAATCTCACAATGTATTATTATTTCAAGTGCTATTCTCGCAAAGTTTCTCTAAAGGGAAATTATGCCGCGAAACTCGAGTCACACATACACTCACACAGACACACATATCACACACGACCCCTCAACCGTACAACCAACAAACTAATCAAATCACTCAACAGTTATCTCAATTACAACCTCAATCATAACATCAACCACAAATCAAACCCTAATTGTGATCGTTTTGTACAAAATAAAAAATCAACCTCAAATTCACTAAATTCGATACACATGTGTTGATAATACTTTTCTAATTGCCAATTGATTTGTTTGTTTCAATGTTGTTTTCAATTTAAATTAAATCAATTTAATTTGTCTTATTCATATTATCAATGAGTTCAATTAATTATTTAATTATTCTATTTATCAAATTATTTAAAAATTGGCGCCATTATTTTTAAATTTCAATTTCCTAATAATGTTTTTGAGTTTTATTTTGAGTTCAAAATTGATTTTGATTGACAGAATGTTGATTTTGCCAGTAGAAAACAAACAGTGGCAACATTTGAAAGAAGCAACACGCCCCCTCACTCTGCACTGCATGAATCGATACGCCCCCTCAACATGCAATGAATGCGTCACAAGCGGCTTCATCAATTTGAATGGCACTTTGTCATATATTAGTTTGACAACTCATTCAACCCATTGCGTCATCACAGTCCTGTTTGGTTAGATGGTTTTCATTTTATTTTAAAATGTCCACCAACTTTGATACCAATTTTGCTCTACTTTTGACAAAACTCTTGCACCAATGCGGCCAAACTGGCAATGCCACCAAAATAACCGACAACGACTATATCCACCGAGTTTGCTCTACTGATTACCCATAGTGTCAGTGGAAGTGGGAGTGTGGTGAGTGCACTCCTGTTCGTGCCACTACCACCATGGCCATGTTGCCACTTTCGGTGCGCTTTGTGAGTGTGCGAGTGAACCACTCGGTGTGTGTGTGTGTCTGTTTCGACGAGTATCGCTCTTTAACTCAACTCAGCTCGTTTTGTATCTGAAAATTCAACTCGATTCTAATCTGGATTTGCACAATCGCCAAGATTGAAGAGATCACAACAAGCAGACCAAACACGCCACCCAACCAGTGCTCATTCTATGGGCTTGGTTCCATCAGGAACCGAATCCCCCCTTGCTCACTTGCAACTCAACTTTCTACTGCAGGTTCTGCGCTTGTTGTGATCTCTCCACTGGCTCTCGCTACTATCTGTTGTCTATCGCTTTGTGGAAGTTATTTTTGTGAAAAGACACGCCAATATACATCACACTTCTGTGGACAGATGTGAAATCGATCACTGCGAACATATTTGTATATTTATTATTTCTCAATCATGTAAGTTGTCACTTCTTATGCAACCTAGTCTCCTTTGACATCGTTATTCAAGGTTTCTATTTTTGTTTTTAATTACACACATTTCTTACTGAATGAATCATTTATCATCTTTTTATGAATATTTTTTACTAATTTTTGATTTTCTTTTCTTTTCTAGATTATTTTTATATATTGTAATCGTTTCTCATTCATTGAAGTACGAATTTGCGAAGTTGTTTTGTATTACTTATATTTTATGTTTACTTGGTTATTGTTATTGAAAATATTGAAAGTACAATTGCCGATACATTTTATATTGATTCAAAATGATGCACTCACCCTTTTCCAGTGATGAAGAACTTGAAAGGCGTAGTGGTCCCGGTGGTGATAAAACAAAGTCCAATTTGGATCCAACTGGTTCTTCTTTAAATATAAAGAAGAATGCCGAAGGTTCGGAGGGTGAACTGGATGACGACGACGATGATGGCCTTTATCCTGAGGATGGCAACGTTCCAAATTCTATCAATAGCTATAATGATGAGCATAACAAATATTACAACGACAAAAAGCAATCACACCCCGACTCTGACAGGTCCAGAGCCTCGTCTTCTTCATCAAATCGTCATCCACCACCATTTTTCAACAATAGTCAGCAATCGACCAGCAGTTCAAATAGTCACTCATCCCGAAATATTCATTCACGAGATTATGAGTTCAACACGTACAAATCTGGGTCTTCTAGTTCATATCGTTCATCAAATTCAGAACATCATATACGAAATCAATCTCGTAATCGTCATTACGAATATGATGATTACACGAATAGCAATAACAACTCTAATAATAGCTCTAATAATGGCCGATACAATCAGAGGAAAAATTATTCCTCAGAAATAAATTATCCGCCTAGAAAGAATTCACGAGAACATACTAGAAATAATCGCGATTTTGAATTGAAGCAACGAGGGTCTACTTCTTCAATGCCTCTTCGCCGTGACCAAAATCTAGGTTCAAGAAATTATGAACGAACTCGAAGCATTCGAAGTTCGGTGTCTCGTAACAGCCTTAATAATAATGTCAGTGGTATGGATGAAATAAGCGATGAAGATGAAATTTCTGAGGGCGAGGTAAAAGAAAAAGAGGTTGAGGAAGGGGAAGTTGAAGATGAAGATGACTACAAGTCTCGAAAAAAGGTCTTCAGCAAAGTAGTAGGGTCTAATAGTTCATCTCCACGACCTTCTTCTTCGTTGCGACAGCATTCAACATTTGATGGTTCTAACGGTAAGATTTGTGTTTATTTTTTTAAAATTCCTCGTTACTTATCTTATCTAATGTATTGTGTAGATTACAAAAGTGATTCGAATAACAACTTGAAAGGAAATTCAGAAAGGTCGTCACCAAAAAAGAAAGATTCTATAGCAAGTTTAGTTGAAGAAATTGATGCTGATCCTATTTCAACTGATTCAGACGCAGACCTTATGAAAGATGATTCTAGAGACAGTTTAAAGAAGACCTTAAAGAAAACTGTCCAAGTTCCTGCTACCGCCTCTGTTGACGATGGTTCAGCAACGCCACTTGCTGATGAAATAGATTATCATTCATTGGTTGACGATAATGAATCGTTGAAATCGTTTGAAGGTGTCAAATTTAATGAAAACAGTCGAGATACTTTAAAAATTGAAAAGAATTTATTACAAGTTAAATCACCCTTGAATGATTTTGCAAGTAAGGCCTCAGAAAAAGTTCTTCCCAAGCAAGGACAATCTTTTGATGAAGAAGATAGTTTACCTTCATTCAAAAGCGGCGATAATGAGAATTCCGGTGGAAGTAAATCGATTTCAAATTCTGTTTCATTGCGGCCACTGTCTCCTGACAATGTGGACTCAATTTCGAGTGATGAAGCTAATATGAAGGATGATGATTCGCGTAAATTTTCTCATGCAACTAGATCAGAAATTCAGTCTCCTACTGATGAGAATGTTACACGAATTACTCTGAATCCTACAAATGTTAATGCAAAGAATGATTTATATGTACCACCGATAAATCGTTCTCCACACACTCCTCCACAACTGTCACCTCAACAAAAATATAAGAGTCGAACTTCACCTTTATCACAAGGATATTATTCCTCTTCCGTTAAAAACTTTACCTCTTACCCTGATGATGATAGGTCTATCAAGTATCGACCTCGCACCACAATCCGGTGTGTGTCTCCCAAAGAAAATTCACGTTCAAAGTCACCTTTGCCTTCTAGTTCTTCTCGAATGCGTTCTACAGCTTCGGTTACCTCGAACAATCTAAGGAGTACAACACCCCCACCGCCTCTTGATCGAAAAGACTATCGACGTGAATATCACCATGGAAATGAGCTTAACAGTTTAGACAGATATGGAAATGAACGCCAAACTTCAACTTCAAATTACGTTTCTGGCTACGGACGTGACCAATTCTCTGGTGATAGCCGAAGCAATCCTCGACGCAGATCGCGTTCGCCTTCTCCTCCACCTCGTTATGATAGCAGCAAACGTAACAAAATATCTCACTACGATGACGACCGGTCTATTTCCCGACGTTCCTTCACACCTCCAGTCCAGTTGCCGAAGTCTTCATCCTCTTCGTTGTCTCGGCAACGACAACGAACCTCTCGTTCGCCTTCAACAATTGATCGTTCCGGCAAGTCAACATCTCATCGATCTCACAATTACCACTCAAGCCATCCGTTCCACCAGCAATCTCCACCGATACCAAGCTCTTCAGCATATCGTTCAGAATCCTCAAGTCATCGACCCGGAAAATCATCCAAATATCGTTCTCATTCACGAACACCACCTCCACCACCTTCACGATATTCATCTCGTGATTCCCGATTTGCTTCTCGGTCTTCGCCTCCGCCACCTTCTACTTCATCTTCACGTACCCGTGGACGCTCTAGAGAGCGCGACCGTAGTTCACGAGCTATCGACAAGGCACCCACAGTAGATCGTCGAGTAGATTATCGGGATTACAGTCCGCCTCAATCTTATATCAATGCAGGCAGCGGAAGTAGCAGTTCCCGAAATTACCGTTCACCAAGTCACAGCCGAAGTAGAAGTAAAAGTCCATCCACTTTATATGGCTCTTCAAGGCGAAATAAGCGAGATCGAACTCCACCATTGCCTTATGAACGATCTAAGGCTGATCGGGAAAAATCTTCAGGAACTGGAACTCCAACAACAACTTTGCTTAACAATAGTAAATTTTCATCAAATAGTTTTGCAGCCGAATTGATGAACAAAATTAAGGCTAAAAAGCTACAACCTGGTGCTACTTCAAATTCCGGCGGCAATTCTGCAAACGACAACTCAAACTCGAGCTTGACACCGACCTTCAATACACCCGGAGCAAATGATCTGCCACAGCCAGTTAACGCTCCTTCTGATTCATCGAATGGCTTTGTTCGTGTTGGCTTGCCTAGCAGCAGCGGATCTGTCACTCCTCAAAACACAACCCCTGTAAAACAGAGACCAAATTCTACAATTCCACAAGCAAGATTTACTACATTGCCTTCAATAGATGTCACTGATAATGGGGAAAACCAATCTAATCTGGCCAATCAACAAGTAAAAGTTAGAAGGCCACATATCTTTGGCAGACCTCAGGTGACTGAATATGCCCGACGCGACACCAAGCCTCGTTGCGTTGATGTTTTTCAAATCATTAGTCAGATTGGTGAAGGTACTTATGGCCAAGTGTACAAAGCTCGTGATACAGACAACTGGTGAGTAAATTGGCCAATGGATTGGACAATTACTGTAATTTTCTCTACTAGTATTGTGGCCCTTAAAAAGGTCAGACTTGAAAATGAAAAGGAAGGCTTTCCCATCACAGCTGTGCGTATAGCTTTGATCTTTTTATTTAGTTTCTAATGCAATTTATTCGACAGGTTCGTGAAATTAAGATTCTTCGTCAGTTAAATCACGAAAACATTGTTAACCTCCGTGAGATTGTCACTGACAAGCAGGACGCTTTGGACTTTAAGCGTGACAAGGGTGCTTTCTATCTTGTCTTTGAGTACATGGACCACGACTTGATGGGATTGCTCGAGTCTGGACTAGTGATCTTCTCGGAGGCAAACATTGCCCACATAATGCGTCAACTATTGGATGGACTAAGCTATTGTCACCGTAATAATTTCCTCCATCGTGATATCAAGTGTTCAAATATTTTGATGAACAATCGTGGTCAGATTAAATTGGCCGATTTTGGTTTGGCTCGACTTTTCAGTGCAGAAGACAAAGGTCGGCCTTATACCAACAAAGTGATTACTCTTTGGTACAGACCACCGGAACTGTTGCTTGGCGAAGAACGTTATGGTCCGGCTATTGATGTTTGGAGTTGTGGGTATGTATTTATTGTTTATTGTGTTGAAAAAATTAAAATCATTAATTTACCTTTTAGTTGTATTCTCGGGGAACTATTTCGCGGAAAACCTATATTCCAAGCCAATTCGGAATTGCTTCAGTTGGATGCAATAGCCAAGTACTGTGGTACTCCTAGCCCTGCTAATTGGCCATCTGTAAGTTTTTGTTTGCTAGATACTTTTATATATATTTGTTTATTAATATTTGTTTTATAGGTCATCAATTTACCATATTGGTCTTCATTCAGACCAAGGTTGACTTTCCCCAGGTGTTTACGTGAAAAATTTGCAATGTAAGTTATATATTATTATTCGAAATTATCATATCGATGACTTTTTGATTACTTATTAGGATGCCTCGTCCTGCTTTAGACCTGCTTGACGCAATGCTTTGTCTTGATCCTTCCAAGCGTATCACCTCGGAACAGGCCCTCAACTGTGAATGGCTCAGGAATATTTCCAACATGGTGCCCCCTATGTTGCCTCATGATCAGGACTGTCACGAAATGTGGTCAAAACAGAGAAGACGAAAAATGGCTCAAGCCAATTCTTCAAATGAAGAGGTTGAACGTCTGTTTAGCATATTGCAACGTTTCATCGGTCGCATTGTAAACAACAACAATCAGCACCAGAATATTGTTCATCTAGCTTCATTGCTTTCCGTAAAGAACACTGACCATCCGGAAATTGTTCGTTTGCTTGAGAATATTCAAAGTAACTTGGCTTCGACTTCTCGATTAACTACGGCCGCAGCTTCAGGAACAGAATTGACCGATTATGAGAAGAGTCGCATCAACAACAATCACAACAATGTGAAATTAGCACTGTCGCAACTGTTGCACTTCAATCGGGCAGACAACTTCAATCGTGCCAGCAACAGTAATTGAGTGCACAGACGACGATTGCCTTCAAGAACCACGAGGAAACCAGTTGTGATTGTGCACTCTGCCAAATGTTTCATTAAACGAATTTTACCAAGCGTTCACATCTTCTTCACTCATCAGTCAATTTCATCGTTTCACACCTGCAGGCACAGTATGTCACTAACAATCGACAACAAGCTCGTTTGAACAAACAGGCAATATGTTGTATATAGTATCACACACAAACCAAATGTTATGTTATATCATATCTCCTGATGGCGTCCTCTGTCCCTCCCTTCCTTCCTTGTTGTGATATCCATCGATGGCCATTGGTAGGGATCACCTCGTGTGCACCACCATCTCGAACCAAAACTTGCCTGGTGACAGTTTGTTGTTCAAGTCGGGCATCTGTCACACCACGAAGTGTTATTTCCTTCATCTTGCCTAGTTCATGTTCTTTCCAATGTCAAGTTTCCCTCTCACCACGACCACATCCTCATCGCCATCACTTCATCCATTCTCATCTGCAACATCATCACACATTTCCCAGTCCCGGAACGTTTTCTCCAATATTGCCATGTGGATAATTCGAAATTGGACGAACGGTCGATCGATCAGACACAATTGATTGATTGGCTAAATTGGCGAACTATACCGTACGTAGCCCTAAATATCTTTACTCTATGTCCTGCTTTAGACCTGCTTGACGCAATGCTTTGTCTTGATCCTTCCAAGCGTATCACCTCGGAACAGGCCCTCAACTGTGAATGGCTCAGGAATATTTCCAACATGGTGCCCCCTATGTTGCCTCATGATCAGGACTGTCACGAAATGTGGTCAAAACAGAGAAGACGAAAAATGGCTCAAGCCAATTCTTCAAATGGTAAAATTACAGAGCATATCGCACCAACAGAGTACTGTCTGCATATTTAAATTAAGTCAAATCAAGAAGATAAATAGAACGTCCAACAGTAATAGTAACAAACATCGTATCACTGCAAATGAATCAATCAGAATGATGTCCGATATAGCCACCACGCGCTTTCTTCCAGCCAGCAGGCATCTGGTAAGATGCTTTTGTACTGTAGGTCAATGAACTATTCATTAAACGTAAAACAAGGCAAGAATAACCATCGTAAACCGCCCGCCGCTGATGAAACGACTAAAAACTCAGCTAACTTCGATCACCTTTAACGTCAGCAAACAGAAACATAACTGAATCAGGTATAAAACACATCATCAACAACTCCAAACAAATCAGAAATAGGAATCATTGAAAATTGCCGTAAATTTCAACTGTATTGACAACCAACGTTGCAGCAAAATTTGCTGTGCACAAGATCATCATCATCAGAACCACGATGTTGACAAAAGATATCGTAATCGGCACAGTTTATAATATTCTTGGGTAATATTATTATATGCGATTATATTATCGGGGAAGATAGAACAGAAGAAGTAAGAAGGAATAAAACTAAATAAACAAATAATGCTGAGGAAACAACTCAGTCAGCAAATAACCAACGATAAATATCATATGATCAACTGTATACACAACATCAACAAAACTTCAAAAGCTGAAGAATGCTTCATACAGTAATGCATGGGAATACAATATGCTGTAGGAATAGTACGCTAGTACATGCATGCAAGGCATATGTAATACATAACATACAGTACAATAAAAAATGCACACAAAGCAAGAAGTGAATCATACGGGCATGGGAATTTTTTTAAAATATTTTTTTTGCCAATAATTTGCTTCGTTAAATGAAATAAAGCGGTCAATATTGGTTAATTGAATTGAATCGATCACGGTAATCACCGTGAACAATCACCCTAATGGTTTCACATATAATATACCTTTATCCGAATATCTATTGCCAAGTTTGTTTTGTCTTATCTGTCCTTCTCTCTCCTTACGCTATTGCCTCTCAATTCCCTCTATTCTTTTGTCGATTGTTGGCAATGTTGAATGTTTCTATTTTGTCTTGTAATAAATGATTCGAAAGCACACACATACAACCACAAATTGACAGGAATGTGCTAAGTGAGTAAACTATATTGAGCAATATTTCCTTAGGCTATTGCAGTTTACAGATAAGTTAGGGTCTCAATGAGTCTGTCTTTATTGGACCAAATGTTTTCGTTTGTCTCAGTTGGTACTTTTGAGCCTTGATTAGTTAGGTTCTTGACACTCGAATACAACACACACTCAATCTAGTGAATCAGGGTAGCATTTGCAAGTGGCAATCTAATCTGTTCACCACTGTGTCAATGTATTTATAGCGATAATGCACACACCAGGAACACTCGTTCTGGTGACACTACAGTGGCAATGTTGGTGTATGCCTGTCAAATATAGACACTCCGACTCTGTTCTCACTCGTTCTCAGGTTAGATGTTTGTCTTGCCCACAGTCACATCGATGATACTGTGATTGCTGTGCTCTGTTCATTACGCCCTCTGTTCATTACTTTACCAGCGTACATTTGCATATTGTGTAATGTGCTTCACAGTACTGACTAGTCAGGCACTGTGCAAACAGTCGAACTATGATTTATATGTATTATATTTATTTATATTCTTTGTTCGGTTATTTGTGCTCTCGATTTGTTGCTGTAGAGCCAGTTGAGCTATTTGCTACCAATGTGGCATCAATCAGTAAATGTAGAGAAAACATTCCGATACACTACAGTGATAGTTAATGATTTCATTTTAACTTTTTATAACTTCTTTTTAGCTGTTTATAATAATGTTTGATTTGTCTTTATGAACCATATCTAAATATCGTAACCTTTTTAGACCAATTGAATGGGCGTTAATTTGATTTAACATCAACATATCAATCGTAATTTTTAATCAATCTTATTTTTATGACTGTACTATTTGTAATAATGTAATTTATCTTTTATTTTCCTATTATAGTCAGGTAGTGGCTATTTGCAATTATTTTTACGAATTTCTTCTAGTGGTACTCGGTCAAATTTTTGAATTTTTAGTTCCATTTTGTCTCGTTAGATGGCGCTACGACTGTGCAAAGAAATATTGTATTTTCGTTGTTTACTCGACCAGATTTGTGTCACCATGTTGGGCCAACATTGACATTTGAAATTGTATGACAATATAATTATCGGGACAGTGGTTCACATGTGTGTTGTGTGTGGAATGTCAATTATGTCAATATTTGTGCATATGCGGTATAATGCTGCTGTATGTCAATCACACACACTAATCGCACATGTGATCACGATTATCCTCGCAATTTGTGTTTGTTGTTGTTTACTTGTGTTTGGTTATTTCCACAAGTTTCTTCGCCATTCGCGAGTGCCAATCGTTTTTCTCTCGATATCATCTGGCCTATCATTACTGATCATTGGCAATTTGATATCTTTCCATTGGTGCTTTTAAATTCTTAGGTTGCATGAATTTAGTCGATTCGTTCAAATTTGCATTGAAGTCTAAAGCGAAACTAGGGCGCATTTCGATTTGCGTCACTATTTAGGTCTTTTGTTCTGAGTTCAGTACTACCGACAATGACCACAATAATGGCGGTGAGTGTTGCATCGTCACATCTGTCCCATGCATCATCGACACCAACTTAGCAATGTGTCAATGTGTTTAGCGTGTGCATTGGCACTTACATTTTGCAATTGTCAGTTTTGTCCGATCTCTGTTCGGAATTAGTGCGTGTGCCTTTGGCCGCGTTGACAAGATAATTAATTTGCATGCAATGTGTTTTAGTGTAAATGGCAAATTAAGTGGGCGTCTGGTATGGCTCGAATCTCGTTTTTTTGCTCGTCCTCACTCTTGCTCACTCACTCAAATTGCTCTTCTTCTCCCCCACCATTAAGATTTATTGTCTCACAATTAATTTTCGTATTTTCATTGCTCTCTTTAGGTTCATTCTATCCATGGTCTTGGCGAACTGGCCTACTCGCTTAATCGAATCTCTATTTTGGTCCCATGCAAATGGCCGACCGAACAACAATTTTTGCTTTGACCGAACAATTCTGACTGTGATGACAAGTGCGGGGGATGGCACGCTAACTAAAAATCAACCAGCTAAAAAGTGCAGATCAGATTTTTATTCCGAAGGAGAGAGGAGATTTCCGAAAAGTTTTTTCACGCGCCTTTCTCGTTATCTCTTGAGAGAAAATTCCATGCAAGATAAAATTGAAAATTGTCACTATTTGAACAAAATGTGAACGAACGAAGCTGTTTAGTGAACCACTTGCAAATGTTCACTTAATTGAATGGCCAAAACTAGCTCGTTTTTCACTATGGCTGAACTCTTCCACACTTTTGGCTTTTCTTCCGACTGACTGCCCTGGAGAAAGGCCGAGTTGGCCTCACTTGATCAAAGTTATTCTTCAAGCATTGTTCGACCACTTTAGTGTGTGTGTGTGATGATGATTCTATTTTGGGCTTCATTCAATGTTCTGTGTATTGCTGCAATACAATCTGCTCACCCTCCAAGCACAACGCCGACATCACACGTGAACCCCGCAATCGGTGCTCTCTGCCAAACAAGTCCATTTTTAATGTTTTACATCTTACTCTCCAGTGTTTTATCAAAGAATTTTGTTTTGGTCAACTCTCGACTAAATTTTCATCTCTTCACGTCATGTTCACTTTGTATTATTTACGTCATTCATCATTTTTAGTTTGGCGGAATGCTTCAAAGCCAGCTTTCCAAAATGCATGCATACGGCTTCTGAGTGCGCAGCCATCAGTCAAACCACCAAACGAACAACAAAACAACCAAACATGGCTGCGGGAATAGGAAATGCTCTCTTAATTCAAATGTTCTGATGTTTGATGATATCAGCCGCTCTCAAGCACACACTTTCCCCTGAAAGGAGGTTGCCTTGTTGTTGTTTTCTGTAGATTATTTTGCAATCACTCAATTGGACAAACAACCGAGAAAGACAAAGATGAATTCACTCTCATTTTGTTTGTTGTACACTTGTTAGATATAATGTATATAAACTCAATTGTACAGTTAGATGTAAATATGTTGTACATTATTATTATTTTGTTAAGCATTTCTGCCAATGTAAATTGTAAATATTGCGCGACCATTTTCCGAGATGATCGACAGACAAATGTATTATTCGATTGTTTGATATATTTATTTTTGTAACTGAAACAATTCCTTTGTTTGTGTTTTGATGCTTTTGAGTTCTGTTCGAGGTCAAACTGTGGACAGTTTTATACTCGCACAACCAAAAACATGGTGATATACTCTGTGAATGTATTTAAATGTATTATTGTACAGTGTGACTTTCTTTGTAATTGGAATATCTATTTTTGGTATTTTCTATTTTTCGATATTAAAGACCACTTTTACCGAACGTATCATTTGAATGAATGAATATTTATTGGGAATACGAATTTGTTTATGAATTGGCTATTTACTGTGGAATGTTTTTGTTCCATTTTGAGTTAGGTATGCTTTTGACTGCTCCAGTCTCGATTGTTGGTGCAGAGTGTTGAGTTGTAACCTGTTTGGTTGTTTTGTGTATAAATTGGTTCGAAACATTCCAGCCAACGGTAATGCATTGCCTTTTTTGAGTACAGTTATAACCATCACTAGGTACAAGCCAGTGAACCGACCAGCCAACCGATCGAGCACGAATGTATCTTCTCTTCTTTCTTCTGGTTTTGTCATATATTTCAAAACTCATTCTTTGTGGTCCACCGAACTATTGATTGCCAATTGTGAGTGTGAGTGTGTGTGCTCATTTATATGCAATATGGAATACACACGTTCGAATTTAACGTGTATGTCAGATTATTGTGGTGCCGTTTCCGTTTGGAATTGAGAGTCGCTTTTTGTGGCTTTGGAAGGCAAACAAAAGGGAGATGAATTATAGGAGTTATATCGATATACATTTTTGATGCTAGTTTAGTTTTGCTTAAGATTTTTGGCTGCTGCTGTTTTGGTGCAATATGCACAATGTGCCATTGACAACTATTATTTGACTGAAATATATTGAATGAAGCCCAATGGACGTGTGGTAGGTCCTGACTTTTGGCACTGCAATTGACATTCATGCATATAATTGAGGGTAAATTGGTCTGTTGAACAGTGTTCTGCGTAGTCCTCGAAAGCTTATCATATTCGAACACAAAATGAGTCATATTGGTCTAATTGTCTTTTGACTTTGAGCACTAATTCTTATTTCTCCATTCTTTTTACATTCAGTTCTATAATTATTGAATGTTGCCTAATTTCGAGATTTCTCATTTATGTCAATTGAAGTCATATATTCCAATTGTCGTTATACATTGCCTAATTGGTCCATTGGTGCATGCTCAAGTAGTGTCACCGTCATCACACACATACCACTAATGTCTTGTTTTCCGGTCCAATTTGGCTTATGTGGGAGTAGATGAGCTGCTTTGCGATTGTGGGGTCAATTTCGATTTGTTTTTTTGTCGTGTGCATCAAAACTTGACAACACACTTTCATTTAATCATTTCATGAGAATTATTCTCAAAATAACTTTCGGGATATATCATAGTCAATGCAAAACAATATATATTCATTTGGTTAGTTTGTTTATTATATTATTGCATTATCATATTAAATGTTGCTATTGAGTGGCACGATTCACAGGAAAAGTTATGTCTTTTCATTCGGATGACATTTTGCAGGTGAATGGCATTCTTCTGTCAATGGAGAGTCAATGGCCATTGTATAAGTCAATTGTGTGTTGTCATTTACAGTAAAGCCACTCACATTTGACTGGCAATTCTATTCTATCGCTTTAAACGGCTCATGGTGGTCGATTGTCCGTTGTGACATGTGCCATATGCACACACCGGGTAATCAGTGTCATCCACTAATGCCCTGGTCCAGTAATGAGCAATGTGCCCTATTAGTGTTCGATTCGCTCACTAATCAATGCATATGTCCTCATTATGTTGTTCCTTTCTCCTCTTCTTTTAGTGAACCTTTTCCCGTGCCACACTGAAAGCAATTTAAAGTGATGCTCTCCATTGGCAGTCTATTACGTCAAGCCAGTGCGCCGAGACTCTGTCTGTCAATGTCTAACAAGTAGGCAAGCAATTGCTAATGCAGTGTGATTGCATCTATTTGTTAGACTTGAGGGAAATAATAAAAACGAAATCACTTGGCTGAGACAACATTCATCACTGTGCGGCATAAATAAACTAATGCGTTAGCATGGCCTGTGCCTTTATACCTTTCAATTGCTCAACCAATTGGCAGTTGGCAATGTACATTGACTGCACCTACGTATGTCCAGTCTCACTTACGCACAAATTGGGCCGATAAACCAGACCACTGAATCAAACGGAAAGGGAAATGAAAAAAAGAGTATTAGAGAGTATGAACACAGTGGACACCACGGGAGACAAGTGTACTGTACACTCGGTGATTTGTACACATTCGATCAGTGTGACGAGTGCAAGCAAACCAAAATGGTTGTGCATCCACTGGGCCGCACATCAATGGTTCAGTGTGTCACTTGGTCGTCAACTGTGTCCAGAGAAAGAGGCACAGTTCGTTCCACTTTAGAATACACTTTGTATAATAGCTGTGAAATAGTCAAATTGCGATTGATTGTTTCCATAAATAGACATCCAGGAATAGTTCATAGTGTTCGGTCAGTAATGTGATGCATAGTTCATAAATCGATTCAGTAATGGCACCGAGTGCATATTGTGCCAATGTGCAGTTGTCTTAGAATTGCAAATGAGCAACAATCTCAATTGACCATTTTACGGTACATTCAATGTACGAACTGAGCCATGCACTACACTTATTAGTCATATAGCCAGACAATGTAGCACACGGAATATATCAACTGTTCAATCATGTGACTTATCACGTAAGTGGAGGGTTTAACCCAAAATGGACATTTGACAAATCTCTGACAATTTATGCCTTTTGAGCTTTTATCTCCTCTTTACATCTTTCGAGAAAGAAAATCATTTTATTTTTGGTTCGTTTATTTTGTTAAATCATTCGTGAAATCTTTTATTTAGGATTTGGCCAATATTTGTGCCTATTTGTTCAAAGAGAGGTTTCCCGTCTTTTACCAATGCCCATCACCGTGTGCACTCTTATTTACCTTTTTGTGCCAAAGTGGAACACACAATGCTAACTAACTAGTGAATTGGTTTATCGCCAAATCAGTGCAATGCGTTTTACTTTTCACAACTCTATTCGACTAGTTGACCTTAGTGAACGCATGAGACAAATGCCCCCAATATATGCACTGCAGCGAAGTTAACTCTAACTTGACTTTATCTCTAGCTCGCCCGGCATTTGCTAATTATTTGGGTATTTGCATTTGTAGCCCGTTGTTGTTGTTAATCTAAACTGAATTGCTTGTTTACTCTTGTGCTTTATGTGCTCTACTTGCTTGTTACATACATTGGAAAAAGTGCATTCAGTTAAGAAAGAAAACTCACCCTCGCAACAGGATCGCAATCTTGCAGTGTTCGGTGTATTTACTATTTCGGGGCAAGCCAATACTTTTGCTCTACTGCAGTCAAATGCCTAATACACATATACAATGGCCAATTAATGAAATCGGATTCGAATTTGTGTGCGAGTGAATTTACGTCAATTGTCCCTTGTGACCGCACTGATCAGTGCCCTCAACCCCCGGACTTGTTTGCTCTATATTCGTTCGAGCATGTTCATGTCCTTTTTGGTTGGTGTGGCCTTCTCATCAACTCATCCAACCAATTATCATCCCAACCAAATCGTCTGCATCAATATTTAATTTTAATGACCACACAAACTTAATCACTGCTAATGTGAACCAAAATCAAAATCTCACCATAATTCTTCTATTTATAATGTACAGTACTGAGCACCGAACATGTGGTTTTGTGATGCTTTTGTGTCATGTGCGCCATACATGAATTATGATTGTCCATTATTAGCACTTTCCGTTTGGTTCAAATTTAAATCGGTTACTATTTTGGGAAACGATAGCCCAAATGTGTGTCGGTGACAAGTGTCATTGTGTTGTGATGATTTAACGTTTCCTTTCCCTAGCAGTTGCATGCTGCCAGACATTTCAGAGCTCTGGTAATCATCATGAGCTCATTAACACCTACAACTACTGCAGACTCTGCTGTGTGTCTATTGTGGTGCATGTATAATTCCATATTGATTCACTTGTTTGGTTGGGCGTTGTAGTAGAATAGCGTAGAATAGTAATAATCGTCGCCGGTCAGCAGTCTCATTCTGTCAATGGCATTCATCCATCTGGCCAATCTAATCACACACACACAAACATACCACCAACACAGTGCCAATCTACTTCCTCGTGATTGTTTCTATTTATAAATTAATTCACTCCACTTTGGTTTGGTCATCGTCTAATGATGCAGCCATATTGGTGTGTCACTAGGAAATGCCGCACAATGGCACATACCAAGCCAGAATCGTTCGCCGATTCACAACATTTGGTTGCTTCTGCTTCCCCTGGTGATTAATATATATGTTGGCCTCTTTTCGCTTTTGAGCCTTCATATGTTTAGGTATATTTAACATTTATTAAATGTTGCAACATTCTTCGATTCCGATTGCAAAGTTTGCTTTAATTTGAGTCAACTAGCAGTAAATCAGCACCCAATTGATACTTTGTTTTTTACAATTTAACTTCTTACTACCTTTCGCCAGGTCGTTGGTGGTCATAAAGTTTCTTATTGAATTGCAATTACTTTGAGACTTTGGGCTACTTTTAAGTGATTTCGATTGCTATTTCGTAATAATGTGTTTAACTTTTTGCTTTTGATTGGATATATTTATTTAATAATTTGCCAGATCATTTGATTCGCTCCACTTTCTTCTAATGATTTAGTGTGAATTCGTTTTTTGGAATTTGGATCTATTTATAGTTTATTTACCTAATGAGTTGTAATATAATAAATTACACACGGAGACTATTAAGACTATTGCATTGGGATATTATATTATGAGCTATAAGGTTGGCCACTGATGTTCGATGTGAAAGTTACTTACTTGCTTGCACTAATAATGCGACTACAAGGTGGTCTGTCCACTGTTGGCTGCAAAGCAGTCGAACAGACAAATTCATTTCACTCACCTTGTAATGCTCATCAGTGATAGGTGAAGATTTGTTTGGTTTGTCCATAAATCATCGATTGGGGCCCAAATGTATCCAATATGTTGTTACTGTGATGATGCTTGATGGACAAATATTTGCTTAGTTAATTCGTCAGTGTTGTGTGCGTCTTGTGCCAAGACCGATGATATCGACCTATTGACTTGACGATCGTCTAATGACGTGCACAAGCATAACAAATTGAGCAATTAACCAAGAAGAAGAGCCAATGCCACTTGCCCTCCTTTCATTCACTTTGATCATCGGTTCTTTCGAAATAATCCGATCCTTTGAGTCCATGTGTTTTGCCAAATAGAAATCGTTGGTTACTTTTCACTGCTGGACATTAGCAACAGTGCAACACAGCTCAACTCAACACACGGTGGCGGCTACGGCGATGATCGATATACAGATAAATCGATTATCGGACCGACAAACCTAAACCTAAACGTATTCCAAATTCGGTAATTATCGATTGGCATATATGCTTAGATCGATTGTGTATGTTTCAAGTTGTATCTATTGCCAGCCAGGTTCTTTGAGGTATGCTTTGCCACTTATGACACTTGCTCGCCACACTTTCCACACAGTTGACACGCTGCACAACTCATTAATGAATTCGAATTGTATTTCTCCCAATATATTGATTGTGTTTGTGGTCACACAAGACCATTGAGACCATTGGACATGGCTATCTTTGAATGGCCTCGGCAAACAATTATCGTAAACAATTAAAGGTCTCAGCGCAACGCACACTCGAATTGAACTTTGAGACGCGCATTTCCGGTGTGCAAATTCGAATGCCGGCACATTCAGCCAAGTCTGCCTGCATCGGAAACAATTTACTTTGCCATTTGTGTTTGTGTTTGTCGTCATTTCGTCACTTTACCCTTCAAATTATCCTTGCTTTATGCCTCTGTATTGTCCATCTATCTGTCTGCCTGTCTGTCTGACTATCTCTGTTCTCTACACGATGATATGCAAACTTTCTTCACACCGGAACGCGCACTCAAGTGTCCATGTTGTCTGTGCTCAGTGGTTTACCCCAAACGATCAAATTGGATTTCGTTGGTTCCGGACGAACTTACCTTGCGGTGTTTGTTTGCACATTGGCACATGGTTTGTTTGTTGTTAGTCGTATAATATAATGACACTGTTTCCTTAACGCTACCACACACAGCCACATCTGCCATAGACAATCAATACTGCTCACCGACCGAAAATGGAAATGGACAATTGCTCGAGCATAAACAGAATTAATTACCGACAAGCAGAGCAAACCAATCCACGTGGATGGTTGTAACACACGGATACTGCATTCGAATTGGTTTATTAGAATAATGACAGGAGAGAAGTGGAGAAAGAGAAAAAGAGATAGAGAGAGGATAATTAGAAACAATTAGTGGTGGGAGTGTTGTGTGTCTGCTGTATCAGGTGTGTGATGGTGGTGGAGGTGGTGGTGGTTCGTCTGGGCAAGTCTGTTCGTACAAAATGAAATGTTCACCCCCTGTCCAAGGAGTGCTGTGGCTGGAGGCTGTCCTGTTGAGGGTGTCCGACTATGAGTGTTTGAGAGATAAATCGTTGTAGTGAAGTACGACAAACAAACGAGCACAAACAAGTAGATAGAGATTTGCCAATGTGGAAAGAGTACATCCATCCATGGACACTAGTGGAGGGGAAAGCACTGTGCTGCTGCTGTTATAATCTGGTGCAACGATGATCGTCGCTAGACCAAGTCACCGATCAGATGATTCGCACCGAAGGAACAACTGGCTTGTTGTGCCACACGCCAGGCATTCGATTCGACTGAAATCGAGACCGACTGGCCGAACTGCCCACCGTCTTCGACTCGCGTTCCACTGTCGGCTTGGCACTGTCCACCTTGACTGACTTGCGCTCATTTCCGGTGGTTCGGTTCGACACTCCCAGTGTCTTCTCCTGCTTCGTTTTATCCGTATCGATAAATTTGCCAAAAATGGCTCGATTTCCGTTTCTGTCCACTCGGACTTCATCATCGATTTGACCCACTTTATGTTTGATTGTATTGCTCTTGGAAGGGAGTTGTTGGATGTTCTTTCCCTCCATCAACTCCTCTTGGTCCTCATCCCCGTCATCAGGACTAGTGTGAATTATACCAAATGCCATCTCATCCATCTTTTGAGATGGAGATGGCCTCTCGCCAAGTTGACTCTGTTCAAAGTCGTTGGAAGGGACAATTTTGGCGATATAAACCGGTGGTTCGTGTGGCAGAGGCTTGACTGCCATCTTGCCAAACGACTGGTGATCATCCTTGCCACTGAGAATGGCACCGAACTGACCAATCTCGTTCTGTTCAACCGAATTGGTCAATGATGATTGTGTGTCGCTAGTGTCACTGGTGGGCTTGTTCTTTCGCCGGGACTGTAGAACACTATCGAGCAGTTTATTAATTTCCGGAATGTGGCTGAGCCAACTGATGCCTTTGTGGTGGTTGTCTCGGTAAGTGGAGTGGTATCGGGCGAACTGGTTTGCCAACCACATGAGTCTCAATTCTTTGCAGGAAGGGATTGGAAGTGGCTCACGTGGTTCCGGCTCTCGGTGATAGTCGTAGTAGTAGTATGGGTCCATTAGTGAACGTCCGTTGGGTGTGTTGGGGTCGGTTGTCTTGCCGCCACTACCGCCAGCACCTAGGGACGTCTTTGAGTCCTTTAGTGCGGCACTCAACGAGGGACTGTACCGACGACTGTACGAGGAAGCATAGTATGGACTGATTGGAAGTCGACCGAAACGACTACTGGCCAACATTGACCTCACCGGATTGCTTGTCACCTCGTAGTACGAGGGTCGTGGCGGAGAGTGGGCCAGCGCCGGAGGTATTGGACCCGAAAAGAGCGAGATCAAGCCGATGAGTGTGGCTAGCACCAGCAGGACATAGTGGTGGATGAGCTTGTACAGGAACGAGAGTGAGAACAGTGGTGAGGAGTGGGGGGCACTGAGGGGACACACACACGGACTCGAATGCTGCCGGGGACCGTGGTGCTGGTGCTGTGGATGTGGTGAGGCGTGAGAACTGCGAGACATTGTGGCAAGGATGAGACTGTGACAATGACACTCCACTGGCCGGTCACACGGTCTAACACTACTTGAACGAGCCAGAAACGATTGAAAATTAACTCGCAACCGGAAACTGACCGAGTGCACAAACAGGCAGCAATGTGACAATTAGTCCGATGGAGATTGGTGCGGCCTGCTGCTGGATGACCCAATATAATTGGCCTCTGCCTCGATCACTAGTGTTTGATGTATTGCGAGCGCGAAACTCGAAACTCAACACTGCAACTTGGCACACAACACCACCTTATTTACACTTTCCTTGTCGGTCAATTGGCTGTGCTGCTGCTCCGTATTGAGTACTGCTCCGGCTCGGCTTTGGCTTCGACTATCAAGTCGTCTTCAAATTCTGATCAATTCGGAATTCGGTTTGTTTGTTTGTTTGTTTGTATCGGAAATTCAATTTCTCGATCTTCTCAATTCTCCCCACAGTTCTCAACTGATTCCTCTCGATGACGACACCTGCGGAAATGGAAAATGACATTATTAGTGGTGTAGTTCGTACAAGAGTGGTTCAGTGCTTTATTGGTGTATCGTGGTATATGTCTCAATTAGGAAGAAGTGTGTCACTGACTCGGTGGATGGCACGAACTCGGTGGCTCTCGGCAGCCAGCCGTCAACGATGATGCCATCGAATGCACCGAGTGTAATAGTTTAGTAATTAATTCGTCTCATAATTACGTAATTAATTATGTCGTGCCAATTTGTGCGTGAAATTGCAATTTAGTGTCGCGCGCGCGAGCCAACACAATGACGAACAAACGAGTGAATACACTCGCGGTATGATTAATATTGAATTAATCGATTAAGTGCAAGTGGAAGTGTGCATGCACAGACAGAATGCACTAGTTCAATTGACAATAATTTGATAGTGTCACCAAAAGTTTGCTGTCGAATTGGCAACTTGCTCCACTCGGCCCAATGGCAATGCAAATGTGTTCCGACTAATTAGTGTAATGCACTAAATGTGCGACCACCAGTGCGCCATTAATCTCAGCCTTATCACTTGAGATTGGTCTGTTGCTCAATTAGACTGCCAATATGTCACACACTCATTAGAGCCAATTTACCTACAATCAATTTGTTTAGAGTGCAATCACTCAGTGCACTCCATGTTTGCACTTGTGTCACTTCATTAGTGTTACAAATCACGCCATTTTCATTTACTATCCGCCCCCAGTTTGTCCTGTCCTCAGCCATGGCCTGTATTCGGTCGTTCTGAGGGGTCACATCTGTGAACATGTTATTTGTCAATAGCTGGTGTGACACTTGAATTTGCAGAAGTATTCACCTAACCAGTAATAATCCAGTGACCTAACACTTAATTGCACAAAAGTGCATTTCGTGTCTATTCGTCTCAAGGCGAAATGATCAATTGGCGTAATGCACTGCCGTGAAGTGATGCTTAAGTGTCGCAATAGTTGTCTCGTCTGCCTTGGACTACTTGGGCTACTCGTTGCATTTGCTAATGAATTGGCAATCAATTGAATGGACAAGCACACGCACATTCACACTCATTCACTCATTTGCTCACTTAACCTACTTGTGTATGTCCTAACCAATGGACAACTAGTTCAACTAGCTCATCGGTTCGGTCGGTTGTGTTGTGTAATTAATTACGATGCCGTCGGCCCGATTCGACACTATCGAACACGAACAGACACATCTACACCCGCACTACCGACAGTCAATTTCCGTTGATTGCGGACAGATTGTATGTTAGACCCGACTGAGAGTACAACACAGACACAGATACTGCCAAGTCGAATAGAATCGATCATATTTGGGGCTCGAACGACCATTTGTCATCATGCATTGGCATTAAAATCATAGTTAATTGAACTGCTTAGTTCAAAGGTTGCACTCTGTCAGACGCAGTCTATATGGATTGGGGTTATTTCGTTTTTGGGACGACAAGTCAAATTCACTTTGGCTGGTGCAGAAGGGCTTGTGTGTGCAGATAGACTCCAAAGGATGATGATGGAAATTTCCGTTTGGAATCATTCTTCACTACTTCAACCATTGGCTTTAATCTTGATGTTCGATCTTTAATCAGTCATTGCAGTACAGAGTGGAACTCTCAACTCAACCCCACCGAACAAACAATCACATCCGGAGCGAATGCTGATAGTGTGCTGGGGCTCTGGTGGAAATAGACTCGAAACTCATTGTGAGATTGAATCAAATCGATATGCATTCGATAAATAATAGATCAGCCAGCCAAGTCAGAATCACTCTGTACACACCAAAACGCCATCGAATGTATCAAATCGGTCTGCTGTTGTTCTTGTTGTTTAGTGTATGAGATGTGAGCTATAAATAGACACAGATTTATTTGTTGGCTCTGTCATCGAGCCACACTAGCAGCACACACACTACACACACACACAGATTTGCCATTGCAGCTTTGCTTAATCGTTCAGTGGTAGTATTGGTTGTATTCAGTCGGTGGCACGTCACGGCGTGAATGTCTTCAAATTTCAATTTTGCCATTCTTTCCTTCTATTGGTTATATTATATTATCTGCAACTATATTACGATTATAATAGATTGGCCCTCTTACTGGGGTCTAATAGTGATCTGCAATGGAGTATTGTGTGTATGTGTGCAGTGACAAATGGCCATATGTCCGTGGCAGATACCACCAAATCTCAAAGGCAAACGTTGAGTAGTACAGGGTGCACTATCGACCATCTCGTATCGAAACACATTCTTATGTTCGTGCATTCTTCAATTTCATTTTGATTTTTCAATTTTGTCCGAATGTCATTTGATTGAAGCACAATGCAAATGTCACTCTGTACTTGAATCGTCCGTTAAGGTTCGATGTTTGCCATGTCGTACACATATTGACCTGCATCGTTATTTACTATTCGATGGTCACAACAAATCAATTGTCGGTTTGTTTGGTGTTTTGTGTGCCTTCGCCTTCACTGCCCACCTTGTGTATTGTACAACTAAAGGTTAAGTTGTAGAATTTTATTAGCCCTTCTCTCCAATTACTATTGGCACAATCTCTCTTCAATCACACTCACACACTTTGTCCGAGGAAATATAATCTCTTTATTTTTGTGGCGATTTGTTTAGTTGTGTGAAGTGTGAGCAGTTCCTTCTCGGGTCTGTCTATTTGTTTGTCGACTTTTTGACACTTGCAATGTGCAGTGGCACACACACTCACACTCACGCAAACACAGGCCCGACTTAGTTAATGGCAACATAATAGCGATAATAGGCCATAATAACTCTCGAGAGTGCGAGTGGAGAGGGCAGTGAAGGGTCCAAATGTGTAAGATATTGGCAAACATTCGAGCTCTGGTCGGAAGACATTAGACAGAGACAGAGAGGCCAACAAGGCAAAGAGACAAAGTGGCCAAACGCTAGTTGTCTGTCGATGACATTTATCGACATTTATATTGTATTTGCTTTATTTGCCAAATTATTTGTCCACATACACACTTTGCTTACTATTTTCTTCTTCGTTCTCTCTTTGTGTGTGAATTGTGAGCGCGAAATTTTGCTCACTTTCTTGGTTTGTTGCTGTGCAGGTTTGTTGTCCAAACTGCCACTTCGCCAGTGTCAAGCCTAGTCATTCAGTGCAATCGGACCGCCATTACCATTGATTGCTCGAATTGTAATTCAATTTGCACACACTCACCACCACCGTATACGCGCGTATTGACACGACAAACCTTTAATTTGTCGTTATTAATTTGTTGTTGTTTGTCTTGTTTATTATTGTGCGTTGGCTTTATGTTGTATCGAATTGCAACATTGTGTCATTTGTCACTACTGACTCACTCTCACTTCCCGAATCCCGATCTGTCAGTTTGTTTTCATTTGCTTCACCATTGCCCTACAGACCAATCACACATTACGCACAAGAAGGCAAACACACAAACAGAAATCAGACCGAATGATGAATCTTTGCTATTTAAAGTTGTGTGTGTGTGTGTGTGTGTGTGTGTTTCCTCAGTGTTTGTGTAATTGGAAATTTGAGGTAATGTTTGTGTTTGGATGTGTCTGAATGATGATGTGTGACCTTTTGGCTCGATTCGGTTCGATTGGCTTTCAAACATTCTCATAATTTCGCTTTCGCAATGACGCGACCACAACGAGCATCATCATTCACTGACGACAATTCGCCGCCGAATCGACCGAGTAATCATGTCTATTTACATGAAAGGGGTGCACTGCTATTATTATTGCGTTCCACGAAAGCATTGGCCAATTGGACCACAATGGTAATCAAATTCAATCAAATTCGACGATGTCTCTAGAAAGATCATCATTTTGCTTTATAGTTCCATTGATTCAATCAGGCTAGTTTGACATGCAATCAGCCAATAAGATATAACCAGTCGGCTTGTATACAATTAGCGTTTGTTTGCTTCGTCCTAGATAGTTAGGATACATTCATGTGGGAGTCATTGGTATATGCACAATTGGAAGGATTGCCTAAGCAGTGTACCAAATTTGTCATCACACACACATTTGCATTGCATTTGGATTGTTTGCCAATGATGCATTACTCTGCAGCACGGACACAAATTGCCCTGGGAGTCTCAACATGTGGCATGCACAGTCTGGTCGGAACATATGCACTTTGAAATGTCGATCGAGTCAGTAGTGCAATGCTCTGCCGCACAATGTATCAATTTTGCACTATCACCGACTCGTTCATTTCGACCTTTCTGTCAATTGCAAGAATTTATGTTAATCATTCTGCCAGTGACAGGTGTGCCATGATTTGATATGCCATCAGTTCACAATTAATTCACTTTTGTCTCACTGCTAATTGACATTAAGCTTAGCTCTAGATATGTCCTATTGTACTCGCAGATTCTCGTGTGGGAGGCTTCCACAGGTGACGTGTGCAATCGAATTCTCGCTGAAAGGTGAAATCTACAGACTAAACTAAATGTATAATGCAAATGTAATTAATTTATAAAGGATTCAATTAGATAGAACTGCTTTATTATTCCTAGTGGATTTATGTTCACCTAAATGGCTTGCCTTTAAACACAATTTGCTTTCAATCTGTCTGTCTAATTATGTGTAATTTAGTTTGCTATTTATTGGTTTGCACTCGCATGCAAACGCATTACAGTGGCGATCTGGCTTATTATGAAGATTGTTTGATTATATTTATAGCGAATGGTAATGGTAATCGTGTTTTGTCTGGCATTATCTAAGATATATGCGCGCCTATTTCTCATGTATTCTCTCGAGATGAGCCTCTCACTGACTGACTAGATTACCTCATTGACTTGAAGTCTGTCAAGTTGTGTTTGTGTTTGCAACACTGACATAACACAGAAAACAACAAGTTTCAGGGTTAGTGAAGCGCGAAAGTGTTGAAAGTGAAGATGCAAATTGATGCACTTGCACTAGAGTCAACCTTTCCCTTACCGAACAATGCAATTGGCCATTCTTCGCGTAATTACCGCTACACTCAGTTTGATGAACTTTAAAAGTGCAAACGATTAGTATTTTGATTTAATTTGTGTTGAGCTCACAGACAGACCTACTTTGCACTGCTGCAGTGCACACACGCACACACACACAAAGCATCGGCTTATTTATGTCATAACAAATGGCCATCTGCCCTCTCTGTCCTGTATCGTTCACTTTGTTCTGTGAGCACCCAAGGGAACTTTTGTGTTTTGGGCTTTACCGGACCGAGTGGATTATAGTGCTGACATGGCGAAATGGTCCGTCGGAACAGGGTCATTCACATATAGACACATTGCAAGCCTATTATAAATGGCTTTCAGCCCTCTCGAGCCATCTTGGGTGTTTTGTCTTTTTTACTTTTTGCTCGCAGTAAAACAGACAAATACAGGCGAGTGAATGAGTGAGACAAAGTCAACTGTGAGCAGCCCCAATTCACAGGAAGTCATCACCGACGACAACGCAACACTGCACTGCCCACGACTGCAAATAGATCGTGCAGATAAATATAATAAATAATTGAAACTTAATTTGCCAACCAAAATACATCAATCGATGGAGTCTATTTGCACAGCAAACTTGTGAGTGGCCAACTCTGCACACCTTGCCTCATAATTCCTTTCGTTGAATCAATTTTGCACGATTAATAAATCATAAACTCTAGTGTGTCCATGTCCTCTTTCGTATATTTAATTATTAGCACGTCTATTTGGTTTGGTCTAAATAAATCCCATCACGAGACATACAAAAGTTTGGTCGGTGAAAGCAAACACACGAGTGGGCACAAGTTTTGTGTTTGTGCTCGCGAGTTTATGGCATTGTTAATTATACATTGTGTCATCACTTAGCAATTCTCAATTCGAACCTAAATTGGATAAACACACCAAGCCATAGCTACCGTGCCCGACAGTAAGGTGAGTGTTCACCTGATTGTGTCATTCAATGCGTTTCAATCTAGTGGAGAATGATATTCTATTTATAGCTCCATCCGAAGCTCAATCTATCATCGCGTCGATCACTTTTGCCCCCAATTGACACACCATTACACCTCAACTTGCAAAACACTCTGTGGCACGACCTCCGCATTCATCAATCACAAACTTTTTAAAGTTTAGTTTTGTCAATTTATTTTTCATTTTTCTAAATTTAAATTTCAAACCAAACTTTTTTTGATTTATTATTATTATTATTAAATTAAATTACCCGGAAAATAAATTGAAACTGCAAACACATGGTAAAACGAACACGAACAACACAAACTGGCACAAGCAAACAAAAGCAAACATCTCAGGTGTATGAATGTATGTTAAGTTATGTCAAGCAAGGCTATGCCAAAAGTTCCTTGGAATGTATTATGCAATAATAATATATTAAACAACAGTTTCCGGGCATGCAACAAACAGTTGACAAAAAACTTTTTGGAACGCCTTAAACTACCAAATTACACCTTCACATCGACCTTATTGGGCTAAAACAGACCATCTCCTTGAATGTTGCCTTCACTGCAATGATTTATTTCATTGAAACCTGCAAACTGTTAGCGAGGAAACTGCATAGTTCGTTCGCTCGCTCACTCGTTTTGTTTGGTGTGTGTGTGCACTTTATGCTTTAGCCTTTAATATGTCACTCACAGTTAGTTAATAATAAATTGATTATTACATTACATTACATTTCGCTTTGATTCGATTTGATCGAGTTTGATTCGGCTTGGTGCACACTTTGCACAGTGAGCCAAACACATCCAAGCGCACTCACACGCACACACAAGGAGGAACACACTTCAAGTGTAAATAATTTGGTCTTTAAAGTGCAACAACCATTTCAAGTGTAAGTCAACTTAAAACGAGAATGAAATGTGCCTCGCAAATTATTTAAAAGGTTACCGCTTGCAGCAATCTAATTTACCGTTACGCTAGTTTGGCTTTAACATTATTATATTGGATTCGGATGTAATTGGAAGTAGTAGCTTCATATGACCATATAGAGTGAATAGTGCAAATTGACTTTGTCCAGGGCACACTCGGAACTTTGCGTTCAAAAGTAGACTCAACAGAAAACGGACCTCGAGTTTTTTCCCTTAGTTCTCAGTGAAATGAATTTGAATTTGAAAACTCAATAATAAAAAGTTTAAATTAAATTTGAATTTGTTATTAGTTTATGATTTATTCAAATTATTACTTGTAGTAATAATTAAGGTTTTATTCCGAGATCACTCCGGGAAAGTGAACTCGACACCTGTATAATTAAGTGGTCCAGTTATGAGTTGAAAGTTTTAGTTCTAGTTTTACCTATTTTTTTTAATTAAATCTAATATTAAACATTTTATTTTAGATACTTTTCCATTTATAGTACACCGACATTGTATATTTTGTAGTTTATCATGCACCTTTTGAACAGTGTGAATATTTCATGAACATTAAATTGATTGATAATTGAGGAAAGTTTATGTTTGTTTTATTACGGAAGAATGGAAATTTTAGTTCTAGATTCAGTAAACCGGTTAAATATTTATCAGACAAAATGATCTATCTACAGGTTTGTACAGTGGTCCCAAAAGATTTAAAATTGTGACTTTCCCGGAGACGTTCTTACATATTAATATAATTCCTCCTAAATCAAATTGCAACGCAGAATACCATTCCGACTTTCGAGTAGATGTGATTAATCATTGAATGAGTTTTCCAATCCGAATTAGATTCAAAATTGTTATCAAATTTCAAATACCGTAAATACGCACATCAATTTTAATGAGCAAATATTTTTGCACGCAAATAAATAAATAATATTTCTGATTAATAAAAATGAGCTTTACGCTCTGTTCACTCTACACGCCGGCAAGTAATAATTTTCAAAATATTAATATCAATAGATTAATGAGTCTATTTACATAGTCGGTCAAATCTGACGCTGCTGGATGAGGAGGCGTGAGATCGCGATAATTAAGGCCCAAACAAGTCCGCCTGGGAAATTTCCTTGTTTATCCCGAATGTGAAGGTGAACGCATTAGTTTCTGTGCACGAAAGCATTCAACCAGTCAGTGCCAAATAAGCACAACTTGTGCACTCGCCTAGTGTGAATTCGATTTTCAGCCAATTACCATTGACTAAATGTGGAGCTAATTATAACAAAACTCCATCGTTATATTTAGATTTTTTGAAAATAGGTCTTCAGTAAATTGGACCATTTTAAATTATTGCTATTTAATTATTCCAATAAAATTCACTTCAGCAGCTAAATGATGTCACCATATTGTGCATTACTTTTATTATTAATATTGCACTCTAGCCTTTTATTGTTTACTTTATATTATTAATAACAATAATAATAAAGTGAATATGGATGGAAATTCACTGGCATTTCAGGATTATGATTGTCATCATCATAATTATCATTGTGTGGACACTAATTGGCATCGTCTTGCTAATTATCACCCAAGTGGAAATTCTTTAAGGCTCCTTTCCCTGGCTCCCGCCTTATTAAACCTTCGAGTCTTTGTTTCAACAGTGTTCAATGTTAGACATGCTTAATTACACTCTTAGGTGTTTGATATCTGTATTTGTAATTTATAGTTTTAGGAATTTCCCACAATTTGTCTTTTGACAATTAATTTGTGAGACTTTGTCCTTTGCACCAGCTGAGCATTGAACCACTCCACAAAAGTCTTTGGCTTGTTAGTCAGTGCACTGGCCAAGCCTGTGTGGAGTTACTTTTTGAAAGTGTCAACCATTATTTAAGGTTAATAACACCTTGAGTGGATAATGACAAATGTAACTTACCTAGAATGTTTTGTCGTCGTGCTGTTGTTGTTGTAGTCGCTTGTTGTCGTCGTCGGCGGTGGCCTTGTTTGTTGCACTATTCATTTGGCTTGTGTGTTACGTTCAATTCGGTGTGCTTGTGTGTTGCTGTATTATTATTGATCTGAGGATGAATCGAGGACGAACAACGATTTTCAATTAGCCATTTGGTGCAAAGTGTGTTCTGCGGAATTGAATTCAATTGATCTCGGAAATGGAACCATGTGCAATCAAAACGAGCGGTGTGTGTGTGTTTTTATTCAGCGTTCGATTCGAATGGACAAATGTGATGCAACTTCAACTAGTTTGTCGCAAATCTGTGGTTTGGGTGTACGACCAAAATGTTTCAAGTTTGTACTTTCTTGTTTGAGTACTTGTATTATATTAAAGTGATAACTGTTTCTATAAATAGACAAAGACGATGATAGATGCAGAGACCGAGACGAGTTGAGCCAGATGTTCGCTGCTGAATTGTGTGATTTGCAATAGTGCTGAGTTTGGTCAATGGTTCAGCGGTGGTGAAGAGTGAGGCCAAATGACAATTGAATGCAAATGGATTCGATTGAGCAGAGTTTACAACTTGTGTATGTGTATGTGTGTATTCGGTGACTTCACTCAATGGTGGTCAATGGTCGAATGGCCAATGATGTGCAGAGAAGTGCTTTGTTAGGCAAAGGACAGGCCTACTGAGCAAGCTGTCAATTGAGTGGATCGGCGTGGAATGTGAAGTTGGCTTGTGTTCGGCTCGGCTCATGTCCACCACTGGTCATGGTCTGTACTGAGGGCCAAGTGGCATTTAGTGCGACACATGCGAGGACTGCATCCAAGTGAGACCTGTCACTGATCACGCACACATCGAAGTAGAAGTCAACTCTGGAGATGACACAACTGAGACGACGACGATGATGCTGCACGCGTTCACTGGCACAGTTTGCCACTGAGTGAAGGCGCGCACCAAGTGAACAACCGCCACTGAGTGAATTCAAATTGTGCCTCTGAACCACACAGAAGCGCCAGGATTGTTGGTCCGCATTGTGTGTCGAGTGTGAGCGCACTGTCAGTGGCACATTTAGGCGGGCACTTTACCGTGCCACTCAATGGCCAATGGAGACGACCAATCGGTTCGGTGGCCGTGTGTGGTGCGTGCGGTGAGATGATCGAGTCAAACACTGAATCGCCAGTCGCGCGATTGCAACCAGTGTGGTGCCACACACACAACACACACACACACTGATTGCACTCAATCTTGCCATTCGAGAAACATCTAACTTTTGTTAGTCCACCAATGAGATAACTATCCACCGGTACACAAATCGGGCCTCATCAAGTGCACTATTAGGCAATTCAATCTGCGCAACTCATTAGGCAAATGCACCAACTTTGTGCTACAATGTTTTGATCTTATGACACGAAGACAGTGTATCTTATACATCTGTTTACCTGATACAAATACCCCAAATAATTACTATAAATTCATTTTAAGTAGCAAGATGGATTCGTCTTGTCGTTAACGTAAATAATTATTACTCGATCAATTCCAAATCCAAGCCCAAATTGCAAATTGAATTTTGAATTATAAAGACTTTCGAATGAGACCAGGCACCAATTAATGGAGGCTTTACTGTATTAGCAATCATAATCCACCTACGCATCGACTGTGGATGTTCGATTATAATATTTTCTTGATTATCAATTATAGGCAATACTCGAGTGAACTCACAAGTCAGTCAAGTTCTCTTGTCCGAAGACACACACACACGCACTCGATCACGGTGAAGTGAACCTGAACCGAATTGTCCCATTTGCTCGCACAACTTCACTTCGTATACTTCTCAATTGGTTGATCAAGTAATTAAATTGCCTTACACACAACACTCAATCGATTTAGGTGCACACACACACACTTTCACCTCGAATGAACCTAATGCATTATTTATTGCAGTTTCTTTCTTTATTAAAGTTTAATGGGCAATTTAAATTTAGGTTAAAATATGGGACCAAATGGTGCGATGACTTAATTCTTTAAATTTCATTTTCTTAAAATAAAACCAAAAATCGATCCAATCCTACAAAAGTGTTCAGATTTGAGAAGTGAGGGGACAGGTTTTGTGGTGTTTGGGACATAGGGGCAACAACAATATTGTGCTATAAATAGAAAGTTCACTTGGAAATGACTTTTTAATAATTTTATAATTGCATTTACATTTACTTTCGATTTGCTTTGACTGAATTGTTCAGTGGGAGAAAAAGAAAAGAAAAGTTAGTTGCTCCAATTTGAAGATGATCCATCACGCTGTGGCGGTGCATGGAGGAACACGCGGGACAACAACTTCCGCACACCAAATGTTGACACGCCAAAGTCGAGTTTTATCACAAAAAAGCATAAGATTTCCATTATTTGGACCACTTGGAATTATAGTGGCATATGTGTGTTAGCAGTGTGTGCGTGCATGTGTGTCACAGCTGCCACTAAATTGTCTTTGAATGTGACACATTCGAATTTGTGTACTAATTGGTGCAAGAATGTGCCAGAATTGGAAAATGTTTGTCTTGTGCAACCCAATTGTCACTTTTAGACCACCAAAAGACAATGAATTAATTAAGACTGTCAGTGTATTAATAGAAATAATTGCTTAAATAAATGTCTCAATGTGTTTGGTCGAAAATAGATCTTTTGACACAGTGCAAATGCCAATTGTGCCAATGTGAGAATGCATTCAACAGATGCATTCAGATTTAGAATTTGAAATGCCATGGCGCCCACCGAGATATTGCTCAGTGAGTTCATTAGTTTCCTCGGAAACTTGGTGCAGTGTTCGATGAATGCATTCGGTGAGTGTGATCCTCTCTGGTGCATTTACAGTCGAACACACACTTGTGTCCACTTGTGCAAACCAGATTTCATCCAAATGTCAATGACTTCCTTCCTTCACTTTCCCCCTTTACTCCTCACTCTCAATTGATAGTCTAATTAATTAATTGCACCATGACATAACTCAACGCATTGAGCACTTCTTAATGCCTGTCCACTGACCACTGGTCATTACTCCAATTAGGGGCACTTTATATTCCTTCCACTGTGCACCCAGTCACACTCGCACAATCATTCACACCGAATTCATTCTTTCATGCCAATTAATTCTCATTTGACACTTGGGTGTCGGGTGTGAACTTTAACTTTAACTTTATCCTGTGTGGAAGAATGATTCGTGTAATTGACATTACTGGCTAGTGTCAGTGACGCGGCGAGCATCCTTATTGTCTGTGTTGATATTGCACACCACCACAGTGTTGGTACTTTAATCTGGTCTAATTGGAATCAAGACGATTGGAATAATGAAACGGAAAGAGGAGACAGAAAAGAAAAGAGCAAAAGTGATGAATAATGTGAAGATAATTAAAAGTGCAACGGAAAATTATTGATTCGACTGCAGTGGAGCAGAGCAGAGACTTGTATGAATGTAATGAGCATGCTAATGCATTTCCTGAGCGATCCATCGAGTAAGTAAGACTGTCCAAGCATTGATGCGTCCAACAATGGAGGACACCCCCGTGATATATAAAGAAACTGAGTCTCACAAAACACCAAAGTGATTGCCTTTGAGTAGAATGCGCTACATTTGCATATTCCAATGACGAATATCTAATCATGAGCTAATGCACTAGTGCACAAGGTAGACACTCAGTAATGGCTCCAATGTGCAATACTGTGCTCATTTACATTAGCCTCATGCGTGCATCTATTATCGTCCGATTGCAGTCAAATTGATCGTCTAAAAGGTTAGTTTGATTGAGTCCTTGTGTTATTAGATCAATTGAAATGCAGTTGGTCTATCAACTTGATTTCATTGGTTAATTCGCAGCCAAATTCGGAGAAACTAAATCAATTTGCACCCAATCAGTGCACTCACTTCTAACTAATGATAACGATCACCTCGACACACTAATTCTCTCGACACTATATTTGGACTAGTGCAAATATTGCACTCGATTCGAGTAAAGTCGATGTGCCCTCATCTCTCGACGACTCTCCCCACCTGCCAGACACCAATAACCATTGATCAAGTGGGCCAGTCACACCTATGGCAGTCATACTAATGCACTGGCACAAACACACACACACACACACACACACACACACACCTGAGTGGTCACCACCACCACTGCTCGATTAGTCCCAGTTGGATCAGCGCTCGATTCCATTCGAAGCAGTCGGCACAATATTTTCCATTGCATTAGCAAAATATGTTCTCGCTATTTTACGCCATTGTTGCGTTATTCACTTCATTTGTGTGTGGCTTTGGTGTGATGATGGACTTTCCATAAATATATAACCACAAATTGGCGAGGTAATTACACCGACGCCGCCAATGAATATCCGTTCACCATAAATTATGTACCGCTCAAAACACACACACACACAAACCACCGATAACCGAAGTGACAAAATAGAAATGTAGTTTGTTGCATGATTAATGGCGAATTTTGTGGTCACTTTTGGGGACAACTTGACAGTTTCGCTATTTGGCAGCAACACAACAATTGGCATTGTTTTTTTCCACTGTGTCATGTATTTTCGAAATATTTGTCATTTGAGTACCAGTAAAGTATGTACAATCAATTTGGCTATATAATTTTATTAAGGTTTCACTTGAGAATTTTAGAAGCAGAAATACATTCTTTTTAAATACATCAAAATCACGTTTCGTTAACAAATTGAATTAACAATAATCCAATTGTCCGCAAACATACCTTTTTGTTTCCTTGCATATTCCAAATATTAGTGAAGCCCAAACATAGCTTTTTGGACTAGAATTAATATTAAATATTAAATTGTATATTTAAAATTTCACAATTACTATATAACAATTAATAAAAGAGACTCATGAAAATGTAAATTATTTCCGAGCCAAATAAATCGTTGCAAGACTCGTGATTCACGAGCACAATTTATTGCATCTCTTTGACCTTTACAAATTACCGGAATTATTCACATATAATAATAATAATGGCGAAACTAGAAACCGAATGTAAAAAGTTTAGTTTTTATTTGTTCGTTTGTTTTTATTGTTGTTTCAAGTGTTTACAAACATAACAAATTGATGTTGCGTTTCTTACTATATTGGGCTATATACGTTCTTAATGAAGGACCACTTGCACAACAATGCGAGTCGCGAATTGGTTTTCCACAATTAAGTATTGCCTTTTCACAAACACAAATTGGAATGTATAATAATTAACATTAAATTAATATTACATAATGTAAAGTTCACTCACATTCTCGATCCTGGATAATTCATGCAAATTCTTTTGGCATAAAGGTAACTTCTGTTTTATGGTTTGGTGTTGTCCCGGGAAATTATGTCTGCTTCATGTATTTTCCAGTTATTATTTTTAATTTAATTAATTTTCATTTTTGTGGTTATTTTTTAGGGAATTTATCTGTTTATTATTGCTATTATTGTAGTAAAGCCACATACGCCGAACAATTTCCAGTAAAATACCACATATGAATGCAAACATAATAAATAATGCAAAATTTTGTTCTCTAGATTCGTATGTTTCAGAATTGGCCTGTGGCACAATCACAACAGAAGTCTCTTTACGCTATGATCACGGTTTGATGTTGTGTTTTGTGTTGACTTTACTCAATTGACAATTGACACAGCAGTGTCGGTTGCCCGCATTATTATTAATTGGAATTTTGAAGTACAATACAATTAAACTTTAATTTAATTAAGCTTTAATTGAGAAATATATGAAGAAATTGAATGAGTCTTTAGTTAGAAATCAACTCGGCCATTCGAAAATTATTGCGTAATGTTTTATTTGGTTTGCATGTTTATTTGTAATTGTATTTGACCTTGTCGACATGTTAGCAAATCATTAAATTGTTATTGTTATTATCAAGATTATCCATTCGAGCCTAAGCAGTGTCGAGACTGACAAACAGTGTGGTGTATGGGTTATCAGTCAATCAAACTGTGCTCAGTCATGGAGCAAGTTCAAGCTCGATTCAACTCGGCAATTTGGATCGATCAACACGGCACAGTCACATTTGTTGACATTTGTTGATTAGCTTGGTTCATCTAAAAATAAAATAGCGTCTAATTGACATATGACGAGTCGTCTGGAAGGAAAATATTTGCCTAACGATTAAGATCAATTTCATTTATGCCAAACATTTGCAAATATGACTGGGCTCATCATAGTCGCGATTCGCCATTCGAATGTGCCAAGTGGCGAATGCAATAAAAGTGCGCTCTCTGTGTCTCTATGTGCGCGTTAATTAAATGGCTCACACATTATGAGTGATTTAGTGAATTGAGTCGGGTCCCCAACTTGGCCACACACAATTCATTTGTCTGTGTGTGGAGTGCTAATTTTAGAATTATTAATATTAATTGCATTATTGATGGCAGGGTGCACTTGATGATGGATTCTCGGTCGTTAGACTTTCTGTAGTAGTAATCATCGACTTTTACTGACTCAGCCTGGGAGATGGAATCTTTTATTTGCTTTCTTCCTTGGACTCAACTTACTCTTGTGCTGATTTATTGACCAATTGGTCCGATTGGACGAGTACGCGCCCTATTTACTCTGAGATTCGGGCTTGGGCAATTGGTACAAACCATTATTACTATTACCACTATCACTTATTGACACTTTCACTCGTCTCACTTTCAAGGCCAAATTGACCATTTAAACAGCAATAATATAACGGTTGTTTAGTGGCCATTAATTGAATTGAGAGCGAATTAATCATCGACAAAACCCGAGTCGCTCTGGAGTCATCAGCAAATTGTGGCTGAGCAAAAGGGCACTTGGCACGAGTTTGGAATTAATTACACCAAGCTAATTAACATTTAGAAATGTAATTTGATTCAATTGTTTTTGAGTCAATTTTAGCTTTGACATTTTCATCGAGAATCATTAATTAATTTAATGAAATTTTAAATGTTTTTTTCAAATATAATTACAGTTTGGCCTTGCCAATTGTTCAATCAGTTTGTGAGTCGTTTTGGCTTTGGTTTGGCGAGCCTGTTCAGTTCAGTCGGCCAAAAAAGTCAATTGCAAATAGGTAAAGTGGCCAATGCTCACTTGAACGATCCAGGAATGTCAAATGACTTCAGGCGAAATGCATACATTTGGGTTAAGTTGACTTCACTTGAGAATTGTGTAACTTGTTCGGTTGAGAGAAAGTGTGGCCAAAATGTTACTAATTTACATGATTGCAAAGTTTTAATTAATTTGTTGCTAATTAGTGGCAATTCTGACCTAACGCTAAACAAGTTGAAGCAACTTTTTACATTACTTAAACGTAAATTTAATTAGTTTAAATAAGTGTTGTCCAATTGTGCCCTGTTGCGCATGTTGTTGTCGATTGTCCCTCGATTGTACATTGTACCAGAAGTGCAAATTTCCCAGACAATTGAATATATTTAAAGTACAGTGCGCGTTCATTATCTGTCCCAGACTTGATTCACCCGAAAACTTGTGAATCGAGTTCGAATTGTATTGAGCTTTGTGTGCTTTGACCAAAACTTAATGCCACTGGTTTTCAATTGGTCTATAAATAAATCGTTCAGTTGCTATTCATAGCTCAGTGGTCATCATCAATGGATCCACATAATGTCTACTCCCTCCCTGGTCTGGTGATAGTTGACTCAATTGTGTGTATTTGTGGCGATAAGATCGTCTGTGTGTGTTTGTGCACCAGCGAGCACCGAATGACCATTGGTTAGTGATAAATGGACCAAAACAATGCAAATGAAAGTGTGTGCGACACTATTGCCTCACCGCACTGATTGCTTCATTCTGTGTGTGTGCAATCACTTTTGTGAATGTGTTCGCTTTGGTCAATCAAATGGTGCAGACCACAGCCCATTTTGATTACCGTTCAAAGGAATATATGTTTTATGCATACTTACGAGAGTTAGTGAATGGTCACTTATTCGTTCTGTGAATCGACCGATTTGTATGTCTTCTCCTCCCATATGTCGATTCACTAGAATGGCCCAATTGCTGGTTTGGTTTGATTCACAATTCTTCATAGTCAAACTCTCACCTAGCTCAACTACCGTGTGTATGCACACTTTCATCAGTCATCGATTGTTTGTCTATCTCATCAATGTGTTCGCCAGTGACGATCATTGTCGTCGTCGTCGTCTCAATAGTATCGGAGTGCAATCACCGAACGGAAGTGCCGTACTCGCCTTCTTTGCATCCACTTATCGGTAATGTTGTATTAATGTTGTGTGTCCCGCGAGTGCTCCTGCCCAGTCAAGTGGATAATCGATTCAACACACACACACACACACACACACACACACACACACACACACACACACACACACACACACACACACACACACACACACACACACACACACACACACACACACACACACACACACACACACACACACACACACACACACACACACAACAAACTATTCTTTCTTTGGTGCACTACTGGTAGGTGCATTAATATGCAGTGATTGTCATAATGAATCGACAAACGATGAAAAGACGAACTACACACTCGAGTAGACTTTCTGCTCTGTTCGATCATCGATGTATATTCAAGAATATATATTGTTACTCTTTGAGTGGAATACTACACTCGCGGCTATATTCATCGATTCTTTCCTGACTGCAGCCATGGCTTTGCATACCTGAAATAATTCCTCCATGATAATAATATATTCACAAATATAAGAAGAGATTGTGAACAGATAAGCGAATGTATTTACTCCAATAATAATTACCTTGTGAATTAGGCAAATTAGATTAGAATGCTTTTGAAATGGCCCTCAGTATATTAGCAAGCTGTCAGTTGTTTGTTTCGATTGTCATTTTGGTCAGTTTTTGCAGTTGTGAGAGTCTCCTGATGCGACTAAACTTTCCATGAATGGTCGAGCCACACACTCACAATTGTATATGTTTTGGTAATTGAATTCTTTTCTAATTACTCCTGTCACCCAGACGCACTCATCGACATTTAGCGGCCGTACCCACTGCATATGGTGGCATAAATGTGCATCAAACCGAAAATGCAAATCGTTCCAATTGGTTCTAACGATAGCGCACAGTGCACCACCAAGCACTAAACACCCACTCTGGCGCGTTTAATTAAACAAAAACTGGTCCATTTGTTTGTTTATTCAAATCATTCGCTCGGTCGCTTTTTTGTATTGTCGATTTAGGCTAGTGAACGAAAGAGACGCAATTGTGATAATCCCAATGGTTCAACAAATTAGTGCTGCCTCTTGGTGAATTGTACGTCACTTTAAAATGTCACAAATGGCGCCATCAAACACGCAAAAACATACGCAAGGTCGAACACAATGTAACTGTTTTCAGTAATACAATTAAAAACCTTATTCGCGTTTATTCAAGTTTGTTCAATTGAATGTCAGAAAATGAATTAATTCACAAAGAGTGTGGCGCCATCTGACGAGTCATATTCGAAGCTCTCGCACTATTTATCCTTTTGACCGTCTTATTTGTCAACAAATTAACAATATTCATTGATTTTATAATCTGATTTCACCTTACCTGTAATTAAATTATTATTTTAATTTTTTTTATTCAAATTCAAATTATATTTTGTATTTATGCTTTAAACGGTGTTTCGTTAATCTTTAGAGAAATAGTGATTTCATCTGTGGATTGTGCATTCTTATCTGATTGTCACCGGAATGTGCCCCTCGACGATGTTCGCGTGTCCTGTCACCTGTACACCTTGTTCACCTGTGTGTGTATCTTCATTTGTGGATGCATCACCTGTAGAAGCTCACTCAATTCGCACTGTGTTACCCAATGTGATGAGTAGTTGTGCAGTGGTAGTGGCACTGGTGGACGGTAGTTAGGGTTTGTCGTGGTGATGCCACTGAATACAGGTGCACAGTCGGCAAATGGATGCGTGGTCTGATGGGGTAGTGGTTGATGCACTGTTCTCGGTCAATTGGCACAACGAACTGCAGTAGTGCAATCCCTAACACAGCAACACCGTCCACGACTGTTGGTTTGCTCGAGAGTGTGTGTGGTTTGTGATCGTTTTGTTTGCCTTTTGCCTCGATTCCCTCGATTCCTGGTTGGTTGTGATGGTGCACTGCCGCCGTTGCTCCACTCGGCCATAGTGATCACCCGATTTGGTTTGTTTGTGTGAGTGTGAGTGAGCTTGTGTGTGTGTGTAATTGGCCACACAGCTGTGGCTCGGCCTGTTTGTTTATAGCCAGGCATCATCATCTTCTTGGCCGGGCAACTATACTTTTGGTGCGGCAGAAGCAACAACCTCTACCTTATCATCTAGCCATCTTTGTGTCTTGTTTGTGCACTCGATTTTTGTATGTCGATGTCGTCATCATTTTGGCCTGGGCCACACCATCACCAATCGGATTCTCGTTTCTTGTGCACTCTGTCCTCACTGTTGTCAGCAAGCAGTGGTTCCTCACTCAACACGATGTAATGAATATACCACCAACGGAATCGACAACATCACCTTGCTGTGTGATATAACATTCACACGGGAAAAGTGACTCACCAGCATTGCAATGAGTACTCTCAATGACCTTACCTGTCTAACTAAATTAGTTTAACCAATTGTTTTATCATCTAGATTGAACCTTAACTAACCAGTCAACCCTCATCCCTTATCCTTCACTGTCACAATCAACGTAACCTTATTTGGCCTCTTATATTCTCCAGACCGCTCAATCAATCACCAAGCAGACTCAACTCCGATTCCATCCATTTGAATCCTTCCAAACAATCCTTTCTCAATCAAAATCAAATCTATATTTATATTTCAACCTTGTTGAGCTTATTTCTCTTTGCTTTGAAAGCATCCAAAATTATTCTCCCGGTGTGGCAAAATCTGTGAATTATTATTATTATTATCGATGACGATTATTGATAGAAATTGAAGAATTTGATGATTTATTGCGCATGGTGCAGCTATGACTTGTGTGTTCGCATTGTGTGTCTCTAACAAAGTCAGACATCAGCTATTCAACATCAACCACTTCAACTTGTGCAGCAACACAGTTCAATTCAAACAGGCAGCAACAGCCGACAGCTTTTATCCATTGTTATCATCTTTGTAATTTTGTTGTTGTTGTTACCAGTCGTCGACCACTTTTATCATCATCTTTGCCGATTGATACTTACAGAACACAAGCATTGCATATGCTATTTTTGGATTATATTTATGTGATTTATCTGCCATTTAGCATCTATTTTAAGATCTTGTCTCGCGCAACTCAACTGTACAAATCAAGAATTTATACCTCAAGTCAACTGTTGATGGTTTATACGGAACCGGTGATCAAATGCCACCAATCAAGCCTTATTCAGCCTCTTTGAACACATGATAATCGTCTCCCCTTTGGTTACAATCGATCAATTAACATTCTTATTATATCCTTGGTGATTGCTTCAACTGACGATTTCGATAAATTAGCATTTTGCTCTTTATCACATCACCAACCTGGTCGACCTTGTGTCGGTGTCAATGAGTATTGCTTCAAGTAATTATTATTTAATTAATTAAATGTAACAACTACTGCTACTACTACTACTCAATTATTGCAACGTGATCAAAGTGGAAAAGTGACTTTGCACAACACTCTTGTTTGTCAACGCGACAATTTCAAAGGTTTTATCGTTTGTTGTTATTTTTAATTTGTCTTGCTACTACAGTCAAATCCAAATCAAATCTCAAATCCCCTTCTCAGGTATGTCCTCTTATGAGTTATTTACCTTTTTGATTGCTTTTGTTGATTTATATTGTGTTTACCCAAAACAATGTGCGCGAGTGCACTTTTAATTTGCAAACATTCTATTAACTGACTAGTAACTGACCAGTGAGTGGCCTACACGGCGAACACACACTGCCTACACGTTGGCCTATTACGTGTGCTGTTTACTACGATCGAGTTATTTTGTTCATTTTCTTGGCCAATTATACTATTACTGTTGCACATACAATCGCAGCGTGTGTTCTTCCCCCAAAATGAGAATGGCCAAGTATATCATTAGGGTTATTGGCTAGGAATTACGTATATCTGTGCATTGTGTGGCCGGGCACAAGACTCTATTACGCTATCAATTATTCAGAGATGAAATGAAACGCACAAATATGTATACGGCACATAGACACACAATTTTGCCTAATAATGCCACTTGCCATTTGCCCAATACAAGACAAAAGCCCGTTTCTCAGCAATCGTGTGTGCATTGTCGGGTGATCTATACCTATCACTCGAGTGCAGACAGAGAAATGCATTGTTGTTGTCGTAGTAGTGCAATGTTGTCCTGTAGTAGGATATACTGTGGAATGAACGAGAGAAAAAAAGACGGCAATGGCAATACACAATGGAGATGCATCCATTTGTGATATAACTAAGAAATTGGAGATGAGACGTGAATCATTTAACGAAACGAATTAATGTCCATATCAACTGTGCTACACACACACCAGCCATTCTACCGGGTGAATGATCATTCGAATGTGATGCGCGCATTGATGTGCTTCGTAGTGGACACTTTGTTTTGAAACCGCCGAGTACTTTCCTGGTGGTACTTTGTCTCCTCGAGTGTGTAAGTAATAATTTGTTCGGTTTGCCTCTGCACACGCTTTTTTATTATTACATTAAATAATTCATTTTATTGGTATTATTAGGCAGTTTTTATGTGTTATGTCACACATTTCTCTTCCCCCATCATCATGATGCATTTGTGTGTGATCTCACACAGCTGTGTTGGGCGCAATGTTGGGCATTTGTTCATTGGCGTCTTCACACACACACCAAATTATGGTCCCATTTTACGGACTTGTACACACATCCACACTTTGATATTTACCTGATAGGCTCCATATATCCTAGACGTTGTTAATGTTTGTTTGTTTTTTCCATTGTCTCTCACAATGCCCTTTGCTATCTAGATGATCTATGTGTGAGCGTTTGATTGTCAAATTATAAATTTAAATTAGACCTTGTTGTTGCTAACCTACTAATTAGCTGAATATGTGTGTGTGTATGTGTGTGTGTGTGTTGCCTTGAAAATATATTGTACACGATATGATATATATTCTCATGTTGTCTATATAAATTAAAAGTATCGCTGGGGTGCGTGTGGAATTTAGAGTGCATAAAATAACAACAGTTTTGTTGTGTGTTGATTGTGATTTGACGAAAAGATATATTCAAGAAAAGTGGAGGATTTACATGCTCTTGTAGTGGCACTCACGAACACACTTGACAAGCGTATACGACCCCGTCATGTATTGTCTGTGCAGTACTGTGTGGCATATTGTTCTTCGTGCAAATGGAGAATTTTTTATATTTTCTGCTAATTTTATTATGTATTTCTCTACGTGTATAAACTACGCGTACATTTGTAGCTCTTCAAATGTAATGTTGATCCCATACAAGTGGTGACTGCACTCTGCTTCACATTCTACTTGATGGGGCCAATTTTAAATTACACTCGTAGTGCACACGTTAATGAAGTGTGTTGTGTGTTTGCCATAAGTGAATTATTATGCTTTGCTTGCTCATTTGCACGGGTTTCCAAGTGTTTGATTGAACAGACCATCTTCTGCCATTGCATATTCTATTTTTGAATCACACTTTCTTCCCCTATTAGAGACGCAACGTCTCTCAGGTCCGACTTTATTTGTGAAACCGGATCTTGTCGTGCGTTGCGTTGGGCGTAAGCACTATTCTGACCATGTGTCATTTGATCTGTCCATCGTTTGAATGTCATTTTATCGTCCATTAATTTACTTTGCGCTGTTTTTATCACACAATTTCAATGGACCAAATCTGCGCTTGTTTGTTTGAATGACATTTACGGTGTTGTACTTGCTTCAGAATAGAATCCACCAAAATTCTCCTAAATGTCTATTGGAAATATTTGTTCGTTTCGTTCGCTAAAAGTGCAAATGTCTTTTCAATTTGATGTGTTTATGATGTTGTTGATGTGCTCCGCAGTGGATTGACTGCAATTGATAATGGGCTTCGATTGACAGTGGTTCGACTGTGCGATGATTTATTGTTGTATTGCCACTGTTGCCAGTGTTGTGTTGATTGTTTCGCGTTTGATCTCTCTTCCACTGAATTGATAACCACCGATGTCTGTTCGGTTGGTCTCACTCTGTTTGTTCGACTGTTATATTAAAACCTCTTCTCTTTCTTCTTTCAGACCATTTCCAAAGAATTGCTTTGCCATGGTTATTCAATGAGAGAGAAGATTTGCTGAAACTTTTATGACGGGCAATTGTCATGCGAGAAGAAAGGCCCATATGTTTTGTGCGTTAGACCAAAATCGTTTGGGTGAAATGGCAATAAAATGGCAATGGATAATACTTTCGTGTCTATGTAGAGATGTTATTTCGAACATTAAACTATTGTGCACTATTGCAAATTGCACTTGAATGTGTGTGGTGTCCAGTGATGATAATTCCAGACAGGTTCACACTGACTTTGGTTCATTTTTTCAATGTCTAGCCAGGCAGTGGACGACTCGTGTTGGTGTCCATTGTGCGATAACCGCGCAAACGTAACCTAAATCATTGCGCTATCAACACACACGCACCCACTCGATACTGCACTGTCAGTTGACCGACAACTGATTTGTGACAAGCGTAACCAGTGGACATAAATATGCAGTGTTTGACATGTCATACTCAAAGACATGAGTGCTTTCTTTTTCTGTTCAATTCAAGCACTGCTTTTGTCTCAATGAATGTCACTAGTCTTGGGAAACAGCGTGTATTTGGCTGGTGATATCGTTTTCTCTAAATTTCTTCGCTCTTCAATATTTGATCAATGATTTCTAGTGTTTTTGTTATTTTCTCAGTTGTGTTTGTATGATGTTTGATGTGCCGAACCAATCTCGAAATGTTCGTGCGGCCATATATTTTCAAACTTATTGACTCCTCTGTGTATTCAGTGTGAGTGTGTGTTGGCTGGCTGGTCTGTTTTGCTTTGCTCATTTATGAGTTTGCTATACTGGTTGTGTTGTTTATTATTGATGATATACTCCATTTGGCTGATGTGTGTCTCGCTTTACTGTTTAGCGATGATTTGTTTGCCCTTGATGCATCTGTTGTTGTGTTGTGTCCCGATGAGCAATTTGCCAATTGAGTGCCTAACCAATTTTGCGTGCCACATTTCGACTCGACTCCACTTTTTTGTGCTTTCTCTTTTTACAACCTTATCGATACCTCATTCATTCATTCACTCCATTCTCTCCTGTACATGCATGTGCCATCGTTTGTCTCAATTCTACCATCACTGCTACTGCTGCATTCACATGCATTTTCCATTGCTATTCTGCACTCATCGATATATTTGAATGCCGTATGCCTTATGGCTGGTGATGATGCTTCACTTTGCATTCATCACTTTGCTCAATCACTTGCTTGCGTTTGCATGTGCAACAATTTATATCTGTACAACCGGCACTCGGTTGTGAGTCACTCACACTGGCTCGATGAATTGCAGAGATTGCAGCAATTTGTTTATTGTTGCGCCTAATTTGCCTTATCTCTGAAACTAAATTGCCGATTGATCTCGTCTGTCTGTGTTTTGTGTGTGATGATCGATGGGGCCAATGTCGCTGCATTGGGTTTCTTCGCTACATTCAGTGGCCTTGACATTTGCAGAGTTTGTACTGTAAAAGAATTTTGCTTTGCATTTTCCTTGTTTTGTTGATTTACATTTGCAACTTCGTTTAGTTGGTTGCGTCGATTGGTGCCACATTTATAGCAGTCACATTCGCGCTTAAATGAATTCACTTTGCAGTGACTTTACTTAACATATGGTTTTAGTGCCTTTTACCGTTGTCTTCGTTTACATTCGGTCCGACATTCTCAAGGCATTCCACTCACTTACAGTTATGTTTGAATTTAGTACCGTACCAAGGTTTAACTGCACTAACAGCCTCAAATCAAACAACTTGGTGGTGGCCATTTGAACCAATTCAATTCATACCCAGTTTTGGCTCTACTCGGGTTTGTTCTACACAAGGCGCGCAATCGCACAGACACTTTCTCTCTTGACATTTCGCGATATTCTCGCGTGCAGCTTTTCATTGAGGAGCGGAATGATCATTTCGCGCCGACGATTACTTCGAACATGATGGCCACATGCCGAATGTGTGTGTGCGACCAAACAATCGATCGAAACACAATATATGTGCCCAACTATCAATCAAATTGCACAAGTAAATGATCGTACATACAAACACTACAAACACTATTCAATTGTACGACAATCGTACAGGGTGTGCGGCACAGTGAAAAATGGCACCCATTGTGACTACATTTCTAATATAACATTAGTTTGACCGAGTAATACTTGCACATTCTGTTGATGATGATTTTTCAGTTATACGTGTGAATTGTCATCTGTTGTTTGTTCTGTTTGTTTTGTTTTATTGCACACAACTAATGTCATTTCTCTTTTTTCTTTCATTTATTTTAGGAATTCGTGAAATTGATACTCAACATTTGGACGCATTGCAACATTGACGGTGGTCGAACGGCGGCGATCACTCACTGACCAACGTATAACCAAAATGTCTTCGCTAACATCCCGACAATCTTCAGTAGCAGCCACGCCATTGTATTTGATCGAAAAGTATGATCTTCCCCAGGAGTACAATGCAAACCTATCGATGGTTGGCAAGTTGGATCTATTGAAACGATTCATCAAACAGGAAATTCGAAAAGAGTTTAAAATCAAAGAGGGAGCCGAGAATCTTCGCCGTGCTTCAACTGACCGCAAATCACTAGCCAATGTGGACAAATTGGTGAAACAAGCCAACAGTCGTCTCGGTGAATTGCAAGATGATTTGGTCGAGTTGGATCGATTTATTGTGGAACAGAATCATGATGCGCCTATGGAAAATTCAAACGAATTGCCTCCTATCTCACTTTCTGCAGGTGTGGGAGGTAGCGGTGATGGCAGCCAAACATCTTCCGATAGGGAGGATTTGTCCGTTGACTTTGTTCCTCTCGAAAATACCGGCAGTAATGGAACGACCTCTAGTCATTCATTGCCACCCTCCTTGCCCACCGGTGTTATGATTAACAACAATGGAAGTGCTGCCATTCAGTCAATACAACCACTAGGCCAAGACCAGCAGACCATTCTCAATCTACAACAGAACTTAACTGTGCTAGAAAAACGAATGGGCATTGAAAATAAAGTGAAACAAGGTGCAGAGAATATGATTCATTCTTTTGGATCAAAGACAGATAAGAACAATCGGAAATTGTTGGCCGAGGCACAACAAATGTTTGAGGAGTCAAAAATGAAAATGGAATACATCCGGATGCAGATTGTGCGCGTCAAACATCAAATTCAGGTGCTTCAAAATCAAAAACAAGCAGAAAGTAACGGAACTGGCAATGGAACCGTTACAAAATTACCTGAACTAGGACAAACACTAGACATGCGAATCGAAGAGCTTCGTTACCGATTACGAGTCGAGTGTGCAGTTGTTGACGGCGCCAAGAATGCCATCAAGATGTTGGAAAAGTTGGAAAAAAACAAAAACGATAAGCATGCTATGGAAGCTAAGTCCAGTCTCGACGAATCAAGCAAAAAGGTTGACCTTTTGCGAAAAGCTCTCGAAATCTGTCGGTCTCAATTGCCACAGGATTCGGAGAAGGCACTGGAGCTGAAGGCCGAACTGGAGACAAGTCAGCTGGCAAACTCGCACATCTACTCACCAACGATCACTTCAAAATCAATCGATTATAACAGTAGCAGCAGCGGAGGTAGTTCACGTCGGGAGTCTACTAACCTGAATGCAATGAATCCCATTACGGCGTCTTTCCTTCCCAAACCAGCAGCTGTTACTGGAAAGCTCGAAGTGCGACTTATCGGCTGCCAGGATCTGCTGAAAGATGTGCCTGGTCGATCGTTGAGCAAAGAAAGTTCTGGGCTAGGTGATATAAAGTCGTTTGTCAAATCGAAAGGCATCGGACGAACCTATTCGAAGTCTTACTCGATCTCACGCACGACGTCGACAGATACTTCGAACGAAATTATGGCTGTTATCAAGTTGGACAATGTCACCGTTGGACAGACTAGTTGGAAGATGTGCAATTCAAAGGCCTGGGACCAGAGATTTAGCTTCGAACTTGACCGATGCAAAGAACTTGAAATTCAGATCTTTTGGCATGACTGGAGGTCGTTGTGTGCACTGAAATATCTACGTCTGGAGGAATTCATCGACGACCAACGTCAAGGCATTCCCATTCCTATGGAACCACGTGGCATTTTGTTTGCAGAGTTCAAATTCTTTAACCCCTCCATAATTTCCGCCCGGCCGAAACTGAAACGACAGAAACTGTTCCGTCAAAAGGGTAACAACTTGTTCCGACCAGCCCAAATGAACATGAATGTGGCTGCCTGGGGTAGACTGCTGAAGCGTGCTTTGCCCCAACAGCCATCACAACCACACTCTCTCACGATCAGCCAGTTAAACAACCAAATTGATGGGTCACTGATAAGTACTCAGATTGCGCCTAATTCGGTCTCTAGTCCGACCATCAACGAGCTGAAGTCGGACAATGAGTTACCACAACCATATGATGAAGATTCATTGCTTGTGGAAGAAGAGCCAGAGTCTGATTCGGTGACAAAGATCACAATATCATCGTTAGCTTCATCGTTCAACAACAGTAGCAGTTCCAATTCGACCACTCGACATTCGTCTCTATCTTCAGAGCACCAAGTGATGCATCAACTAGCGAACAAATCCGGAGATTACCATCACCTGAATATTTTGCTGAACAATCAACAACACCACTTGAGCGATCCTCACCAACAGCAGCCAATAATCAAGGAGCCATCACCTGAAATTCTCTCAAGTTCTGAGAGACCATACTCATACGGTCTTCCTACCACTACCACCACCTTGAGTGACAACAGCACCATATCGATTGATGAATCGGCCAGTCCTTTAGATCTGTCTGGTTTGAAGATTAGTCCCTTCACAAATGTGCAGCCCATTGTCGAACTGGTCGAGGATGAGACGAATAACCTGAAAAGTCCATCCAAAAGACCTGAACCACCACTCCCACCAGTGCGCATTTCGTCCTCTTCCAAAAGTAGCTCTTCTAAAACACCTAAAAGCATACCACCAAGTCCTCCATTTGTTGTTCCAAGTCCGAAGACGAAACCAACGCCCACTAAACGTAAACAGGCCATTGGGCTTAGTGATTTTGAGTTTATTGCTGTACTGGGAAGAGGACATTTCGGAAAAGTATGAGCTTTACAAATTGCTATGTTTGCTATAACATGTTTTGTCTTATTTTAGGTCCTTCTAGGCAAATATAAAAAGACAAAAGACTATTTTGCAATCAAGGCACTGAAGAAGGGTGACATAATTGCCCGTGACGAAGTGGAAAGTCTTCTTTCAGAGAAACGAATCTTTGAGACTTCCACCAAAGTTCGTCATCCATTTTTGGTCAATCTATTTGCCTGCTTCCAGACACAGCAACACGTCTGCTTCGTTATGGAATATGCCTGTGGCGGTGATCTGATGATGCACATTCACAATGAGGTCTTCAGTGAACCGAGAACAATTTTCTACGCTTCCTGTGTATTACTTGGACTTGAGTATTTGCACAAGAACAAAATTGTTTACAGGTTTGTACTTTTGTGTTTAACTAATGTGCTAATTGATACAATATTTACAGAGATTTAAAATTGGACAACTTACTACTTGACCGTGAGGGCTATGTTCGAATAGCGGACTTTGGTCTGTGCAAGGAAGGCATCGGTTATGGCGATCGCACTGGCACTTTCTGTGGCACACCAGAATTTTTGGCACCAGAAGTGCTTACAGAAAATTCTTATACCCGTGCAGTTGACTGGTGGGGCTTTGGTGTGCTAATTTTTGAAATGCTAGTTGGAGAGGTATGTTTAATGGGATTGTTAGTTATGTTCACTGTTAATTAACTTCATACTTCTTTGGTTCACAGTCTCCATTTCCGGGCGATGATGAAGAGGAAGTGTTCGACAGCATCGTCAACGATGAAGTTAGATATCCTCGTTTCTTGTCACTGGAAGCTGTCTCATTAATGCGAAGGGTAAGTGTTTTGTACTTAGGCCACAAGATAATTAACTATGGCATCTTAATTGAATTTGTGGTTCAACCAACAGCTTTTGAAAAAGAATCCCGAAAAACGATTAGGCTCTACTGAACGTGATGCTGAAGATGTCAAACGACAGCCATTCTTTAGGGTAATTATTCTTGGGAGAGTGCATATATTTGTTTTGTTATATTAATTATTCAACTTAATTAATTAATTATATGTCTATCACAACAGACTATGAACTTTGAGAATTTACTCAAAAAGAAAATTCGCCCTCCATTCGTCCCAACTGTGGTATGTTTTGTGTCACATTTCAAATATGATAGAAATTTAATTGGGAATTTTTAAATTAACTTAGAAAAATCTGGAGGATGTGGCCAACTTTGATGAAGAGTTCACATCAGAAAGACCCATTTTGACACCACCGAAAGAAGCAAGACCGGTCACCACGACCGATCAGAATATGTTTCGCGACTTTGACTACTTTTCAGAACTGTGGGCAGCTAAAGTTGTCACTGATTTGTGATGAACACACACACATACAAAAGACTCCGTTATTACTGATTAGGTAGCTTTTAAAACAAATTGATCATTTATTGTGATATACAACACCAACCTGGTAGGTGTGTCTCGCGCGCGTCTTATGCCATTGCCTAAAAATGAGAATACAGTGGCCTCGTCAAATGTCACAAATGCATGAATGTGTGCATCTATGATACTCATGCTTGTTGCCAGTTTGCCCAATGCATTCACTGGAGCTGTCTATCCACTGACTCTTTTTCTGAATCAGTGAATCAACACACCTACATTTGATCGCCCCTACTCACCCTCATCCCACCACTCATCTTCATTTCACTTCACTTCACACTAGCTCACCTTAATCCGTTTTCTTGCGAAGTATTTGACTTGTGAAATATTTCTGTGATCTCCTTTCTCTTTTTATCTACCCCTTTCAAATACTTTTGACTACCACTAACAAGAGAAAACACTAATCGACTATTATAGACTTGCACTGCTTTGTCTCTATTATGGTTCGACTTGAGTGATTTAAGTATGAATATATCATACTCAGAATCAATTAACTAATGCACACATCCACATGCACTCTATCTAAATCGATTGAGTTAAGCAAGTAAAACCAACAACAACCAAACCACCATCGTAGCCTCTAATCGAATGAATTTTATCATTATTTTCTTATTTCTTTCTGTCTGTATGTATTTGTCTTCAATGAAGACTTCATTTGACTTATTTGTCTACTTTTAATTATGTTCTATTTTATTTATTATTTTATTATATTAAATGATTATATTACACTATTAATCAATTGTCATTGTTTGGATGTGTTTAGTGTTGGCCTTGAATTCATTTGAATGATTAATATATAGCCTTTTGCCTGACTGCTTGACTCCCACGCTGCTTTGGTGCACCTTGTGATGCTTGTGAATGTTGCCATTCATTCATAAATGAAAGAATCGATTCGATTCGATCTGTTTTGTCGTTGTCTGATTGGCTCGTTTGTCTTCTGGTGTGTGTCCTGTTTGGTGGACACAAAAGTTTCAGTGGCATCATTGATCTAACCTAGTAAGACAGGGACTTGTGTTTAGATGATAGTAGCTGTTAGGAATGAATGTGTGTCTTGTGGCACTGCACTGGGCTATATCATTCGATGCCATCTGTCAGCGATGGCATTTTCAATTTCACTTGCCATCGTTGTGCTATGTTCTCTTGTTGAAACCATGGTCTTAGCTAGTCTATCATCATATGCATTGCCTTTTCATGGTCGTATTATATAGAATGTAATGCACACCAGAAGAATTCTCCGCAGAATCGACCGTATGCAGTAGGAGCAGTATACGGCAAATATAGCAATATACAGTTTGGTCACTCACTCACAGTTGGGCCAATTGAAAACATATCGGAAAGTCAAATTGGGTGACAAGAAGACACACCAGAGCACATCACGATAGCACAACCACGACGACGGCAACAACAAAACGATGACAACAAAGCACCAGCCCCGATAAAGGATCACTGGCCAAATTGGCTGTGAAGCAAGTTGATTGATCCGTTGTCGAACAGAGTCATTATAAAGTTACTGCAAGTGTATTGATTACATTTGTGAATCGTCTTGATTTGGCGCTCTCGCACATTCTGAGCCTGTTTGTAAGCGCTTTGCTCCACTTGTTTCTCTAAACATTCGCCTTCGCCTCAACCACATCTGCTCTGGTGTGACAGCAAATTTTTTAAGACACTCAATTGACTTACAACAGACCATCTTCATTGATTAATTTGTATTTCGTCATTTGCTTGTCATTACGATTGTTACCTTCTCCCTGCCCTAATCATGCCAGTGGTACTGCTTGTGACCAATCGCACCTGGACCAGTGTGAACGCCACCGAACTGAACGACCACATTCTCAATGATGGCATCTTCGAAGGACCGACCTACATCACCCGAGACGAGTATGGCATTCCACCAGACGAGACACACCTTTACAAGAGTCTCAACGTTCACTGTGTTCGTGACCAGACTTTCAGTACCAGCCTCAAGGTGGCTACCGTTCTCAGTAAGAATGTCTACTTAATATTTGAATTATACTAATTAATTGTTCATACTGCAGGTCGCTTCATTTCGCATGGTTATCGAATAATCTCGCAGTCAGGATCTGGGGTGGGAACATCAGGCAAGGCACGTTACAGTGCCGATGTGTCTGTCACCGATTATCGGTGGGTGTGGACATTGGTTCGGGACGACATGGCACCACCACCCTACATACATGGCCAACAACAAGCCACAATAGCATCCTTACCTTATTCAATGGCTTCGGCATCTTGTTCTGAGAAAAAGTATCCACTCGAAGATGGCCATAATGGAAAAAAGTGAAACTAACACTATTTAATCCGATTTGACCGTTATTTGGTAAGTGGCCAAGTGTTTTGTGAATAGTACTAATCATTTGTTTGTTTATTCATCAGTTATTTGCCATAATATTTAATTCTTTCAACTCAACTGCTTTAGCTGTCGCAATGTAATGCAATGCCTCCTCATTCACCGTCCGGACCGTCATTAGTTGCATTCCGCATCTTAGTTAACCAAAACTTCTAGTCACCCGAAAGAAATCAGCAATAAACGATTTAATAAAGTCCACATGGTCTCGATTCGGTTGCGACGGTGGCTTTTCGGTTGTAGGTCTGACCGGGTCATACTTTTCCCACCAAAAAGGCTTGGGTGGATAATAATAGTATGGTCTTCTGTTCCGGTAATGATGATAATTGTCAATTGTATTCACTCGCACACTCACCATCGGTGAATATCGCACACCATAGTCACTGTTGTCATCCTCGTTGCCTGCACCATAGTTTGTTCTTTGTTGCACAGCTGAATTGATGTAATAGTTTGGTCCAAGCAAATGTAGATGGTCCGGCTGCCAGTAGTAATGCTGATGGTGATGATGATGGTAATGCAAACTGTGATCCGCTAAGTGTGTTGAATATATGTCCAGAGATTTATTATTAATGCCAATAATTGTTGTGCACTGTGCAAATATATATTGCTCCTAATTAGGAGTCCTAACTTAAGTTGCAATTGTTAATACAAACCACTCCAAATACTTGATTGTCCTTCGTTTGTTAACCAATGTATTCACTTACAATGCATCAATTATTATTGCTCTGTAATGTCCTCATACATTCATACATTGCCATTATCAACAATACACATTCACATGGATTCATACTCACATTGATTAATTTTATTCATGTTTTCTTCATTTTTTGACGTATTCGTAGAGGCGCACACTAAGGTGGTGTAAGCAATCAAAATAAGAAGTATTATGGTGACACCAAGTTCATTTTCTTGTGACGATGATTGATGCATTATCGCTCGATTATGACCATTGCTGGTCGATTCTTCTCACAAGTGAGTCAACACTGTAATCTGTCCAACTGAAAACATTAAAACATTATCGCTTGACAAGTTTGAGCCAATCGAAAGAACAAGGAAAGTGAAGTGTCCACGTGAGTGAGTCGATTAACAAGATTAACCTTCAAACCAAAATAATTGCTTGGTAATTAATAAGTCTATAGTTAACCAATCAAAGGATTTCGATATATCGCAATCCATTTAATTAAAATTACTGTTAGTTTGTTAGTTTAGTAAGTTCAAATCATAAATCTGTTTTGCTTTCTTCACTATCATTGTCTTGGTGACATGTCTCCTTCGCCAGTCTATAAAGATGTGAATATATCGAAGAGCCAGTCTTTTTGCACATTTCGAAGAAGCCACCTCGACTGTTGAGTAATTGATATGGCGTGTCAAACTCGATTATTTTGCCAGCATCGAGCACCAGAACGCGATCGCAGTCGATTATTGTGTTGAGTCTATGTGCAATGGTGAGCACAGTGCAGGTAGTAAACTCTGATCGAATGGTCTTTTGAATGAGACCATCTGTCTGGTGGTCGACATTGGCGGTAGCTTCGTCCAAGATGAGCACTCGGTTGCGACGAAGAATGGCACGAGCCAGACAAATTAACTGCCGCTGACCAACACTCAGATTTCCGCCACTATCAGAAAGTTTTGCATCCAACTTTCCATCAAAGTTGTCAACTTGTGTCTTGAGTTGAACTTTTTCTAAAGCTTCCCACACGTCACTGTCCGTATATTCGTTGAATGGATCGAGATTATATCGAACAGTGCCAGAAAAAACAACCGGGTCCTGTGGAATGATCGAAATCTTCTTTCTCAGGTCATCCAAACCAATCGATTGAATATCAACACCGTCTATTCTGATGGCTCCAGTTGGCTCAGTCAGTCTAAACAGTGCGGCAATCATCGAGCTCTTACCCGCACCAGTTCGACCCACAATGCCAATCTTTTCGCCACTATGAAAAGTGCAGTTGATATCCTTCAGTACTGGCTTGTCCACATTTGTTCCATACGCCAGACTCATATGATCAAATTCAATTTCTCCCTTGATTGGCCAATCTTCTTTTGGTTTGGAGTCCTTCTTTGATTCAGCTGATGCCTCCTGTTCCAAACTTTGATACTCGACCACACGTTCTACTGAAGTCATTTGATTCTCAAACTCAGCTGACATTCGTACACCAAACTGCATCGAACCGGCCAACAATAGACCAGACGATATTATCAAACCAGCTGTACCCCCGGGCATATCTAACAGTATTTCAAATATTGTCATTAATTATTAACCCTCATTAGCAGTAATTTACTCGCCTCTGCTCAACATCACCACAGTTGTGCAGATAGTAATGAATAGTGCTGAACAAAAGTCGGTTACGATTGCCAACAGCCGCGAAGTGCATAAAAACAAAAATGAAGTGGAGGTTTGATCATTCTGGAAGACATTAAACTGCTGTTCGAATGCATTTTGTGAGCGATATGCTCTAATGCTGACAATGCCATCTACCGTGGTGCTCACGTGAGAGTAAATCGGACTTCGAGCTAAACAAGAGATAAAAGGTAACAAATTGCGCGCAATTCATAAATTCCCTCACTTATTGCTTCGAATCTCTTTATGTCTCGTGACACTTTCACATACACTTGACGTAAGCCAACAACTATGACCACGAGAATAGAAGCAGGAATCAGTAGAATCCAATTAGCAATTGCAATGGTGATAATGACGCCAATTGCTTGACTTAGTAGCTATAATAAAGTTAATAATAATAAAGTTTTTAGAAAAAAATTATCAATACATACCACACTAAAATCATAAGCCACAAATGGAATCTTCTCATCAATCACACCGAGATCTTTGGAAAATCGATTCAAGATTCTTCCAGACGGATTAGAATCAAAGAAGGCAACAGGCGCATGCAGTAACCGGGTAAATATTTTGTTGTGCAGTCTAACTGAAGCGCGCATGCAAATGGCGAAGAAGGTGACCGACCGAAGAATGGCACTGACAAATAGAATTGCTATCAGCGAAGAATAGATCACAATGTCTCGAGTAGAGCTTTCATTGAGACCGTTATTCTCATGGCCACTAGCTGCTTGGTTCTTGTTGGTCCTGAAAGTGTTGTAAATATTAAATAAAATGGTAAACTGAAAAAAGAAATACTCGCCAATAAGTAAGAAAAATATCCGATCCGTGATAGAGTGACTGAGATAGCAATGACAGTATTATCATAAATGAAATGAGAAATGCGCCACCGCCTGCGCGAATATATTCCCAATAAATACGACTTTGGATTGATCCTCGATGGTGTTGCTCCTCTTCCATCTTCACTGGCTTCTCCTCATCGTATTCCATTTCGTTAATCGTCTACACCAAAAAAGCTAATAGTATTTATACTACTAAATAACCAAAATGCCACTTTACCTGTTCAGGAAAATTTTCACTCAACTTTGACACAGAACGTTCCTTTTGGGTGTTATCGTGATCATTCTGGTTGACTTTTCTTTCTTCCAACAAAGTTACAAAGTCAATTCCCATTTGTTGGATATGCTCAAAGGTGCCATAGGCTAGACACTTGCCTTCTTTGAGTATCAATATTTTGGTTGCCTTCTTGATGTATTGAATCTGATGTGTTACGAGAATGCGAATTTTTGATGCAAGATATTCCATTATACATCTAGATGGGGAGTCGTAAACGTGAGTAATTAATAATAAATTTTTATATTGAATCAAGCGTCTTTAAACTTGTATTGAAAGTGCCACTGGTACACTGTGTCACAGCCATTCAATGCGTTTTAATCATTTGAAATCCTTGATAAACTTACTTTTCAAAAATATGCTTCGCCACAGCAGTGTCCACTGCAGACAATGGATCATCAAGCAGACAAATGTCAGCATCTCGATACACAGCCCTAGCCAAATTGATTCTTGCCTTCTGTCCACCGCTAAGCAAAACGCCCTTTTCGCCGACTAAAGTGCGATCACCGAAAGGCAACAACTTGAGGTCTCGTTGGAGAGCACAAATTTCGATCACTTTCTGATATATGGTCTCGTTGTATTCCAATCCAAACAAAATATTGTTGCGCACAGAATCGTTAAATGACCAAGCATCCTGGCTTGCATACGAAATGTTTCCGTTTAGATCGATTTTTCCTGATTTTAAGCGTAATTCGTTTAGCAAACTCATCAGAAGTGAACTCTAACAAATAATCAATAGTTGAGTCACTCAATAAAATTCCAATGAAACAAACTCACCTTCCCAGCCCCAACCGGTCCAATCACGACCAACAAATCGCCGGACTTCAAGTCAAAAGAAATGTCTTTCAATGTTAATTGATTATCGTTAAAATTCCATTTGGCGGTAATATTTGTCGCCTTCAAAGAAGCTTCATAATTAGCAGAGGCGCTTCTGTTAGAGGCAAGTTCATTTGTTTGTGCATCTTCCTCGATTTCTTCCAAAAGTAAAAAATTCTGCCAATTTAAACCAAATGAAGACATTTAGTTGATGATTGCATAGTGATGACATGCTAAGAGTGGCAGACCAACCTGAATCCTTTGGCAGGTAACCTTCAACTCGGACAAATGAGTTACAGCATTGGGGAACATGAGTGTCATATTGGTTCGAAGTGTATTGAACAGTGCCATCGAAACAAACACTGCCTCAGCAGTCAATGTATTTCCCAACACAACATACACCACAAAACAGACAAACAGAATGAGTCGAGAGGCGACAAAATAGGTTGCCAGGTTAATCGCTTTGAGAAAGCAAGAATTTCGAACCGTTGATACTTCTGAACTGGTAAGTCAAAAACATTTAGTTATAGTTATAGACGTGCATAGTGTTGATTTACTTTCTAGCTTGAGTAACTTTCATCTCAAATGGTCTCTCCCAGCAGTACATTTTGATCACTTTCATGCCGGAGATAATTTCATTCATGTACCGCAATCGAGTATCGGTCAGTGTGGCAACACCTAAACTATGAAAACAAAGAATATAAATTTAAATTCATTTGAAATTAAAAAATAGTGAAGCTACCGAAATTTTGCAAACAACCTTCCCATCAATCCTTGAAAGGGAATGTACAGAAAAAGAAGTACCACTCCAGCCAAACAAGCCAAGCCCAAATAGTGCCAAACTATATAGATTATCACGGTCGACTGAATCGGGGCCACAACAAGATAGAGACTTGTGATGGAAAAATCTTCTAACTGGGCAACATCGTTCGACATAATGTTCACAATTTGGCCCACCTGAGTTTGACCCAGAGAGGCACGACTTAGTTTGAGAGTCTGGTTTGGTGGCCAAATTGTGCATAAAATAATAATTATTATATTGCTGCAATTGATTTAACTTACATACCTTTCGATAAATGAAACAACAACAGGCTGTACGGAGTCGCATTCCCAGTTTCCTCAAATAAAGTATCAAGGGACGGTCAACAAGGACAAATACAAATGAACATACACAAACTCCAGCTGCACACAAACAAGCTTGTGAGTAGGAAATAGAAGAATCTCCACTGAAGTAACGAATTACTCGACTTAACAAAAGTGGTTGTGCAATTTGCAGACATAATTCCTAATTAAAATTAATAACAACAGTAACAGCAATAGTCAAACATATTTACATACCTCAAAGGTGAAAACAGCAAATGGCAATACATAATCCTTCGCATAAGTTCGAAAGAGCGTTCGAGCGAAACTTGGCTTTGACTTTTGTTTTTCATCTGTCCAATTTATGTCTAAATGGCGCATTACATTTTTTGCTTCATCGTCCACCGAACATCGGTACAGATCGTCCATTTGGAGTCCATCATTTTTTACAGCTTTCACCATCAATGGAAGCATGAATCTGAATATTGAAAAAATAAATCAATGATACATGCATTAATAATTCTGTATTTACTTACGTCAGCCAAAAACGCGAAAAAATATTAGCCCGATCGTACGGACTTGGCTTGTTGAATCGAGATTCATTCTTGGATTGCATTTAACAACAAAATTGTCGAATATACACAAAAACACAAACACTAAAGTCAGCCAGGTTTATGAGAATTAAAGACAAATGTACTATAAATAACAAATAAACTAATACATCTCTTATTAGTGAGCAATCGAAGGCTATCAATGGTAGTAAAAGATGTCTTGTAATTGAAAATTATCTTCTCCCCGATGTGTATCGGCGATAATTGCGACGTATTTGGCTTAGAGGCTTGTGTAATCATAATAATGGCTTAATCGTGATTATCACAAAGTTAGTTTGAGGGGTAATTGCTAATTAGTAATTGATTAATTGATTAACGTTAAACCGGTAATGCAAGACATGCACCGAAAGGCACTTTGTATGTTCAAATTCGAATTATTAATAAAGTAAACACGATGTCCATATTGCTGTGTTGGATTTTGCATTTGAAATTGCATTAGAATGAATTTACATTCGAAAATTATTAATACAAAATCAAAATGTATTCATATTTAACTGAGCAACTAGACCAAGTAGGCCATTTGTGTCCATTAACGAGCATCTCTACTTACCTTGTGGCATGCACCATCCATTGCAAGTTATTAGTTTCTCCTTGCTGCTGGTGGGAATATGCTTGGGCAGTATGGACAATTCGACTATGACCACTGAAACACGCAAGACAACAACCGCCACCACCATGAACACCAAGCATGTGTCGCTCAACTCGAGCCAAGCAAGCAAAGTGTCGTCAGAGAAGGTCATTTACAGCTCAACATCGGTCAGTTGGCTTAAGTCGAACCAGTTGTACATCTACATTGGCTCTGGGGTTGGCCTGTTATTATTAATCATTCTGGTGGTGATCATCATGGTGTGTTGCTGCTCCTCCAAGAAGGGCAAAGCTGCAAAGGTCACCTACTCGATTGGCGCTAGGTTCAGCTTGGATACACCAGCAGATGCGGAATCCGTTGCGGGTGCCTCAGGTATCTCCGGTGTGTCAGGAGTCTCTGATGCTTCAGGAGTGTCTGGCGTCTCGGATGTATCCGGAGTTTCGGGCATTTCCAAGGCATCAAATGTTCATGAAGTTTCGGGCGCCTCCTCGTACAATGCGACAAGCATAGCTGGACCGAGCACTCCGAAGCCGTCGAATGGCTCTAGTCCTGTGCCTGGTACTTTTAAGATTTCGAAAGTGGCCAAAGCCGATGCTTCCCCAACCGGTTGGGCGACTAGCTTTGCTGAAATGCAGGGTCCTATAAAAGTTACAGGTCCCTCTCGTGGCACGGACACCTCAGCTCACAAGGCGGCAACTGCAGTTGATGCACTGAGTACTCTGAAAGCTTCCAATGACTCCGGATCTGGAGCTTCTAATGTGACTTCTTACAAGATGACTAGTGTCGACTTACCAAGCACCTGCAAAGTTTCGGCTGTGCAACAAAAGCAGAAGGTGGCCGCCGATGGTGGTGGAAAATATCGCCCGTATGCTGTGCCACCGAAGAAGCCAACGAACAAAGTGATGGCCATCTCCAAAGAGAAACTGACCACCAAACGCCAAGAGTCAAATCAGGCAATTCAAGCAGAGACGAGAAGAAAAGAGTTGGAGAAAATTCGACGACAACTGAACTAGTGACTTGGCACCTGTATCAGAGGTGACCTGTGTTTGTGTCACTTTAATTTGCAACACTAAATAAACGAATTCATTGAATTCATTCAAATGAAAGCGTTGCTTTCTACAGACAAGTGTCAGTTTGCGGTTTAATTGTTAAAAGTCTCCGATAGATGGCGCCACTGTTGTACAAATAATTTTATAATTTTAAATGGTTTATCATTTTTATCTATTTGATCTTTAAAACTACACATTAATTATTGAACTGATATAATTTTACAACAATTTCTAAATATGTTCACGTATACTAATTTTCAAATTAAGCTCTGCTAAATTGTGTAAATTGTTTCGAAATATCTTATCACCTGTACTATAGGCAAACATGTTCAAGTGGCTGTATATAAGCGATTTGCGTACAACTTATGTTTGTCTCGCGTCGGCGAGACATATACTAAAATTGGAACGATACAGAGAAGATTAGCATGGCCCCTGCGCAAGGATGACACGCAAAATCGTGAAGCGTTCCTAATTTTTTTTTATTGATTTTTGTTTATTTCAAGTGCAAAATACAATTCAAACACCAAAAGAAAGTAAAAAGTTATTCGTGTGACAGTTTAATTGTTGCATAAAAGCAAGAACTGGACTAAGTTGAACAGCCAGTTTGGTGTTGCTAGCTAGCTTTGGCTCTACTTGAATCGAATGTCATCGAAAGACTCGATGACTGGAATGCCAACCTTGCCAGAATCTAGTCCTTTAAGCTTGTTGTTGGGACGTTTGATGATGGCAGCCTGACACTTTGCCTCACGTGCCGCCTTCGCCTCATTTGGATTGTCCGTGATGAACAGCATGCTAGCCAATGGCTGACCGATCTTCGCCGAAATGTTGCAGAAACTCTTTGGGTCCGTCTTTTCGCCCATGGCCGAGTCGAAGAAGTCCTCAATTAGTGGAAGGCAGTTGCCATGATTAGTGCAACAGAGCAGCAGCTGCTGGGCGGCGATCATTCCCGAGGAGAACACATACAGGGTGATATGGTCCAGGCTCCAAATGTGCATTCGAGTAGTGACCTCATCGAAGACGTGTCCCTTGAGCAGTCCCTTTTCATAGCCCCACACCCAAACCAGGATCTGCATCTGCTTGATCTCTGAGATGCGACGCTTCTGACGAATGTTGGCCAACGCGTACTCAGTGGTGGTGCGAATGATTTCTGAACGAGATTCATTCGAAGAAGCGACTCTTGGCAACTCAGCTTGAGATTCATCCTGCGAATCGCGCAAACGTTGAATTAACTCTTGACACTCGGACCGGTTGTACGCCTCGGTAAAGTAATTGCCAACGTTTGCCTTGATAAACGGAAACAGTGTCTTCGAGACAAAACCAATGTCAGTTGTGGTACCCTCGATGTCAAGCAAAATCACGGATGGCTTCTTGAAGGAGGCAGACATTGTACCTAGAGCTAGAAGTTCTTAGGAGGAGATAAATAGTGAACGAAATTCAAATGCCATTCAAAGTCGATGTTGGCATTATTTTAAATAGTATTGCTTGTAAAACTCGAATTCCTTGTGGTATGACACTAATTAATTAATTCGAATAGATTTTCGCCAAAGGCACGTACTACAAATGTGTCAATTGGAAAAGTATTCAATTGGTTAATCTCACCATTGCGATACTATTTGATAGCCATTTTGAAATAGCCTCGCGAGTCGAATATTACATTATGAATATCAAAACGACCTGAACCTGTTATATCATTAAAGTGTCATTTCTACTTGCATTATCAAATGATTATCAACTGTATCATTGCACACACAATCATAGACCCAGGATTATCACAACACACATATAATAATAATATAACCAATTACAAGTTAATTGCATCATAAAAAGTACGAATCAACGGTTCGTATGAAAAACGTTACCCAACCAACCAGCTGATGCAAAGCTGTCGATACATTTCAAACACCAATTGATAAGACAAAATTATTAGATCATATAGCCAATGAGGCGCGTTGAACTAATGGTGATAAGAAATACTTTGAACGTTAGAAGTGTTAGTGTTGTGTTGATTGAACTGGCGCAAATTAATCAATCAAAACTAAAACACAAACAGTGAAATGTGATATTTTCCTGATTGGAAGCGAAAGGCTATCGCACTCGCCAAAACTCAAATCATGATAAGACTATTGCTGCAGCAACAAGTAGAAAGCGTTTGAGCTCAAGTGTTCAAAACTAGTGTTCAAAACATCGTGCGAAATATTTGTTGGTCGAAAAGGCAATTTGTTCATTCAATATATTGAAGTTATAAACGACAAAAACGTACAATACAACTTTTAGGTTACAACCACTCTAACCTTGTCTTTTTATCTATCGCAACGAAACCAATTCGTAATACAAGTTATCAACTAATGTAAGACCTAATAATAATATATCTAAGCCGTTAATTGGCTGTGTTGCCTAACGTTTCGTGAACAGATGCGAAAAAGTCATAAAAACCTAAATAAGGCAGTAATAAGTTAAGTGCTTATAAAGGAACATGCCTCGCTCAATAAATCAACTTGAAAGAAGCGATCTTTAAAGACAATTGTCGTCTGTTGTATGTGTAATAAATTGCAGTTACAATGATATAGAAAGCGAAAATGAATTTTAGTCAATGAAATGAGCCATTGATCTCAAGAACGTTTCTTTCATCATATACCCTCCTTCGTAATTATCGATCTCATTTCGTTGATAATTTAAACATTTCGAGGAAACTCTTCAAGAAGACTTGTCGATCCTCCAAGATATCACTTGTGTTATTGCTAGTCTTCGGTTTGTTGAGAAACACACACAATGACGAACAAACAAAGTTCCTTGCCATCTCGTTTCCACAAAACATCAACATTCGATAAAGCCAACATCTTGTCACGTTTTTGGTTATGGTAATTAACCTTCATTTCTTCAAGTCATAATGAAAAGTACAAATAAATTCGATTTTGAATTCACAGGTTCACATTTCCAATATTTGTGAAAGGTGTAAAAAATGATGGACTCGAACTGGACGATCTTTATCGTTGTCCAGTGGATGATGAAGTGGAAAAAGTGATGAAAGAGCTAGACAGGTAAGAAAGACTAATGGAAAATTAGTAAAAACCCTTATTGTGTACCTATTTTATTTAGAAATTGGCAAAAAGAAAAGCTAAAAAAGAAGCCAAACTTTGGTTGGACCATCTTTCGGACCAATATAAAATATTTCCTCTTTCCAATTTCGGTCTTCTTGTTCACTGTGAGTAATTAATAATAGTATAAATCGAATGGATAATTAAGAGAAAATTATATTTACCACATGACAGGAATGTGTGGTGTACATTGTGCAACCACTAATGTTGGGCCGAGTTATTCGCTACTTCAATGGCGATCCATTAGTTGACCAAACAATGGCTTGGCTCTGTACAGGGGGCATCAACCTCTGCATGCTTGTCACCTTTCTGGTAGACCATCCAATGATTCAATATGCCCAAAGGCTTGGAATGCGGCAACGAATTGCGGTTTGTGGATTGATGTATCAGAAGGCGCTTAAACTTAGTAGAGCTTCGTTGGGAAAAACTGCCGTTGGTCAGATAGTCAATATAATGTCGAACGATGTGAATCGATTCGATGAGTTCGCCACCTCGGGCATCTACTTGTTGATAGCACCAATTCAATCTGGCATCATCGTGTACATTGTGTGGACCTATCTCGGAGTAGCAAGTCTGGTTGGCATCGCTGTGCTACTTCTTTTCATTCCATTTCAAGCATTTATGGGCAAATTGTTCTCCAAAGTAAGGTAATAATTATATATATATATATATAATTTCTTATACAAATTTTGAAACATTGTTTTCTTGTAGGCAAAACACCGCCACCCTGACCGACACCCGACTACGCTACATGAATGAAATCATTTCTGGTATGAGAGTGATAAAAATGTACTGCTGGGAGAAGCCATTCGCCGCGAGAGTTGCCGATTCTAGAAAGTAAATGCAATTAAAATATTTAATCTCTAAAACTTACAATAACGTCATTATACCTTTGTTTTGAAACAGCTCTGAAGTGTCCCAAGTCCGAAAAAGTTGCTATCTTCGATCGGTGAATATATCGTTGTATTTTGTTGCAACTAGAATTATTCTGTTTGCTTGCTTTGTTGTGTTTGTATTACTTGGCCATGTCCTCACTTCGGAAGCGGTCTTTGTTTCGATGGCGCTATTCAACACACTTCGCTTGACCATGACATTTATGTTTCCACTTGGAGTGACAGTTGGTTCGGAATTACGAATTGTCTGCCGACGAATTGAGGTAACAAAATATGTTCAATTACTAATCTGAGAGTAGGACAAACTAACATTTGACTTATTGTAGAAATTCATGCTTTTAGAAGAAAATGAATTAAACAAAGTGGACAATGGCGATAAAAAGAGACACAATCATGCAAACAAAGCTTCGTGTAATGAGTCTTATTTAAGAGTGGAACATATTTGCGCAAATTGGACAACGGTAAAATGCAGCAGTATAAATTATATATTTGAATAACATATTTGTTTAACCAAAACAGGAACAAACACTGCCAACCTTGGCGGACATTTCGGTTGATTTGAAGCCTGGTGATTTATTGGCAGTAATTGGACCCGTTGGATCAGGAAAAGTAAATTGATTATCATTGTAAAGTGAAATAATTAAATTCATTGTTTTGACAGAGTTCATTCTTGATGAGTCTTCTGAATGAATTGCCATTAAAGTCCGGCAGCATCGACTTACAAGGCAGCATGTCATACACGAGTCAAGACTCATGGTCATTCAACGATTCCGTGCGAAATAATATTTTGTTTGGAATGGATTACGAAGAGCAACGATATCAAAATGTGATCAAAGTTTGTGCACTTGAGCGCGACTTCAAGTTGATGCCATTCGGTGATCGCACATTAGTGGGTGAAAAGGGAGTCTCACTAAGTGGTGGACAGAAGGCAAGAATCAATCTGGCCAGAGCCGTTTATAGGGATGCGGACATATGCCTTCTTGATGATCCATTGTCAGCAGTGGATACAGCCGTGGCCCAACATATTTTTGAAAAGTAAGCACCATTTGCTTTGCTTTAACCGTAAAGCCGCTTTACACGTCTGAAATGAAATCAATTTATTGCATCGATACTATCGATAGGCGCAATTTGCGTCTCTCAAAGCGAATCAGTTTATACATTGTTAGTTGCAGTTTAAATGGTTTGGGCATTGTTTTGCGAATTATTGCAATTGCGTTGGTTTAAACCACTTACTTTTATTCATTACTTTTTTATTTTTCTTTACAGATGTATTCTTGAGCATCTTACTACGAAAATCAGAGTTTTGGTCACCCATCAAATCCAGTTCATTGAGAAGGCTACAAAAATATTGATACTCAATGAGGGCAAATGTTTGGCTTATGGCACATTTGACGAAATACAACAAAATGGCATCGATTTTGTCAGTTTACTGACCAAGAAGGAAGAAAACGACGATGCCAAGAAAACAGAAAAGGAACGAACTATGTCCGAGATGAGCGATTCAAAGTTGAGTACAACTTTACATGAACAAGTAAGGCAGACAATTTTGGTTTGTGGCAAAGGATCATTAATATTTGGTTATTTCAGTCTATTGGGGAAATGGAATACAACGAAGAAAAGCCAGTGCAAATTGAGGAAGAACAATACCAACGTGGTTCCATACAGGGTCGCATTTATTGGGAATACATTCGTGCTGGCTCTGGTCCAATTCTGCTTTCTTCCATGCTGCTGTTCACAATCATCTCACAGGCAATATTTCATGGATCTGACATATTCTTGACCGCTTGGACTAACAAGAATCAAGTGCTCGAAGGAAAACCAGAGAAAGATGAACGAAACTGGGACATTATATTCTACTCGATACTGATTGGAGTCCTATTTGTGAGCACAATCTTTCGTTCGGTCACCTTCTTTGCCATTTGCATGCGAGCCTCCGTTCGATTGCATAACAAAATATTTTCCAGACTACTACGAGCTCCGGTCGCTTTTTTCGACACAAATCCAGCTGGACGAATACTGAATCGATTCACTCGTGATCTGGGCACAATTGATGAAAAATTTCCTTACGTGGCCTATGATTTGAACATAGTATGTTGATTAAGTTGTTTGTTTTTTTAAATTTTATTTTATTTTTTCATAGAATTTTGCAAACATAATTGGCATTATTGTCACTGTCAGCTTGGTCAATTGGTATCTCGTACTGCCCGCAATATTGCTTGGCATAATTTCTTATTATGTCCGCAAAGTTTACATCAAATCTGCTCGCGATATTAAGCGCTATGAAGGAATAAGTAAGTCTAAATATAATTGAAAAAATCAATTATTAATTTCCGATCAGCTCGCAGTCCAATCTATTCTCACGTGAGCAACACCATCAATGGATTGGCAAGCATTCGTGCGTTTGGTGCTCAGAAAACGTTTGAAAAGCAATTTTACTGTCACCAGAATGATCACACCTCGATATGGTTTCTCTTTATTGCAACTTCTCGGACAATGGGAATTGCAATGGAAGCAATTTGTTCGGTATACATTCTGATCATTACCATTACCGTTATGTTAACCGACAGTAAGAATTGCAGCAGTTGTTAAAATCTTGAATTTACATGGCTGAATTATATAGATATTGAAGGTGGCAGCGCTGGATTGGCCATTTCCACTGGACTTATGTTGACCGGCATGACTCAGTGGGGTATGAGACAATCTGCTGAGTTTGAAAATCAAATGACCTCTGTCGAGCGTATCGTCGAATATCAGGAATTGGATCAAGAGGCAAATGCTGAGTCGAAGGATGAATCGAAGCCAATTGCAAACTGGCCAAACAGTGGACAGATTGAGTTCGATCATATGAGTTTGACGTATGGAGATAATGCAGAAAAACCAGTGCTGAACAATATTAATTGTACTATCAATGGTGGTGAAAAGATTGGCATTGTTGGCCGAACTGGTGCTGGCAAGAGTTCAATGATTGCGGCACTGTTCAGACTCACAGAGCCAAGTGGAACAATCAGAATTGATGGAGTGGACATTCAATCAATTGGCCTCGATGATCTCAGAAAGACCATTTCAATTATTCCTCAAGACCCTGTGGTTTTTTCAGGAACGGTTCGATACAACCTCGATCCATTCAGTGAATACTCCGACAGTGACCTGTGGGAGGCATTGGAAGAAGTGCAACTTAAAACACAAGTGGACAACTTTGATGGAAAATTGGATGCAAAACTGTCCGATAGTGGAGGTAACCTTAGTGTCGGTCAGAGACAGTTGATTTGCCTGGCCCGCGCCATTCTTCGTCGCAATCGAGTGCTTATTCTGGACGAGGCCACTGCCAATGTGGACCATCAGACGGACAGTCTCATTCAGAAGACCATTAGGTCCGAGTTTGCCACCTGTACTGTGCTCACCATAGCACATCGACTCAACACCATTATCGATTGCGATAGAGTTCTGGTGCTCGATGCTGGCCAAATTCTCGAATTTGATTCACCATATCAACTGCTCAAGAAGAGGGGTGTTTTCTATGATATGTGCCAAAAGACTGGTCCTGCAATGTATTCGCATCTTTATCAATTGGCCAAGAAAACATTTTACATAAAAGCGGCAATACCATCCGAAGGCCAAAATGTCGAATTTACAAATGATTTTCCAGTAGATGACGTTTAATATTAAACAATTAAATTGTGTTCAATGCAATTAATTATTCTTTTATTGCAAAGTGGTTAATTTTATAGTCACTCAATTGTGACACACAGCAGTGGGGCTTCTAATGAAATAGTCTTTTCGAATTATGAATTGTTGTTTTCTTTTGGCAAATGTCATGGATTAAACGTGACTTTACCTTAAGATATACAGTAAGGTTACTTTGATTTCGCTGTCACTGTTTGAAACATTGGCTTTGGATATTTGTCAGTGTCTCCTGATTGACACAATTGCACAGGACCGTTTAAAAGTTACTCTAACTTTTCTGCAAAGCCAACATTGAGTACTGACAATAACACATGCTCCCATGGGCCGAATAGAGCAGACCGACTTTGTTGACGAAGTTGGATGGAGACAACCTGGCAGGCTTGCACAAGTAATACTAGCCACATTTGCACTTCTACACGATGTTAGTTTCAGAGGCAGTAATTACTTAAGTTTTAATTAAATGGTTTAATGGTCACATTGAAGATGACCTTCATAAATTGGCTAATTAATTAGTGGTCACTCAAATGGACCAGTGGATGAGTGCATGTGTGGTAAGTCTTTAGGCGGGATTGTCCTCCTTAGCCAAGCTGAGAGCACGTTTGTGAGCGGCTTCCACAGCACCGGATACTCCAGAAGCGACATCTGCCTTGTCCAAGACGCTAAGACCATAAATGGCGGGACCAGATGGGGCGCAGACCTCATCCTTCAACTCGTTCGGATGCTTTCCAGTCTCGAGAAGAGTTTGAGTAGCACAGTTGACGGTTTTGGCAGCCAACTTGACAGCGGCAACGCGACCGAGTCCAATCTTGAGGGCGCCATCAGCTAGAGCGTTGATAAAGTAATAACTGAAAGCCAGTCCAGCGCCACAGATAGCACAGGCAGCGTCCATCTCCTTCTCTGGAATCTCCTCGAGCTTGGCCACCAAGGAAAGTAGGGCGCGCACCGGTTCGGCAAGCTTGGCACTGTCCGGGTCACAGTCGATGCCACAAACGCCCATTCCATAAGCTGAGCCGCAGTTCATCATAATGCGGTGCATCTCGAGCATATACTTGTCTGGATGCTCAGGATTCAGCAGCACGTCCTTGAGAGACTTGAGGTCATAACCAGTCACCAGAGAAAGCACATAGAAGGGGTGCTTCATGTTGGGGATAAAGTTGGTGGTTAGCGGAGCAGGTCGAGTACCACCAAGCTTGTACAGGTTGCGGATCACATTGCCGTTGACCGCCAGGAAGATGATGTCGCAATCGAACTTGCCGAAGATGTCGAGGTTGCGCTTTGACACCTTCAGTCCCTGGTAGTTCTGCTTGAGCTGGTCCGTGTTGGAGGTACTCGGGGCAGCCACGTGAATGCGCTTAGGGTCAACCTTGCCATAGACCACAAGGCCATTGATGATCGACTGGGTCACTTTGCCCGCTCCAACGAAGCCAATCTTGGCGGTGTTCACATCGGCACCTTGCTTCGACTTTGACTTTGATGCCTTGACCATCGTTGAAATTGGCGAAAAGTAGAGAACAGCGGAAGGTGAAGTGGGACCGAAATAAAAACGATCTAGCAGAACGAAAGTAGCAAGACAAAGCACAAACAATACTCAATACTCGGCCCACTGAAAGAAGCACTTGTTTTATAATGTCTTCAACAATTGTCACATTTTGGTGCTGACGAGTGGTCTCATCAATGATTGGTTCGAATGGAACAAGTTGTAATCGAGCTGGTCTAATAGTAACTATAGTAATTTGATTAGCGAACGAGTAATTATAGAATGTTCGTATACCCAAACGTAAACGGTAGGCTACTGATTTGGTAATCGACACAAAAAATTACAAGTGACGTTTCTCAATAAAAAGAACAAATATATCAAAAGCAACTTATCAATGTGTCAATTATTGCAAATGTTCTTTTTCAGAATTCACAATTTCGGGACATATATACAATAAGCATTGACTATTAAAGGTTATAAGTGCAAAACGCTTGTGTTAACTCCAGTCATGTCAGACCAAAGTGCCTCGTCTGGTTCGTCTAGTGCCGAAAGCAAGTCAACTTCTTTGACTTCCTCACCCAAGCCGGACTCTTCTTCCTTGCCCACTAAATCGCCCAAGTTTGTTGCTTTGGAGTTGCTGCTCAAGAAGCATTCAAGTGAGCTTGCCGACAATCCAGTGGCGTTGTATCACAAAGACGCATTTATCGACCGGATCGATCCGATTGTGCAGCAATGGATGGTGAAGTTCATTTTCGAGTTGAAGCACTTCCAGGAGAAGGAGTTGACCACAAATGTGGAGCAAGCCATGATTGCCACCATTCGTGCCGATTTGGATCGTCACTTTCCGATTCGAACCAACAATACCGAGATTGACCGTTTGGTCAGTGCTTACAGGGACTTTTCCGAAAACCACAATCACGAAAACTTGCATGTGCTGCCGAACTATTACAGCGAGGCAATCTATATGCCTGGTGGAGTTGTGCCCGAGAATGGCACTATGGAGCGAATTTTCTCGATATTGCGACCAAAGCTAAGCGAGGCACTGCAACAACTATGGCGCCTTAACACTGCCATTCACCTGTTGGCTCCAACGGTCGAGTTCGGGCATAACACTGGCGAATTAGTGCAACGACGCATCAAAAGCTCCATTTGCGCAGTGTGGGCATCGATTTCGGCATTTTTGTTCGAGTTTGGCTGGTTCAACTATGCCAAGGCTCGAATCAACCGGCTCAAGTCTCTCTTTAAGTTTTCTCAGTCAGAGGACGCGCGCCTGGGCTTTGTCGAATTTGAGCGATCCTACTTTCGCCAAATCTGCTCGGCAATGCAAAATTTGGTCTTCAATCTAATCATGCTAAATCACGTGATCATGCAACATATGGACTTACTCAAAAAGCCTCGCACTGATCACACTTCCAATTTTGCTGCTAGTATTATAAACTAGTAAACTCACTATATTATTAGTGCCTATTTGCTTAAATTAAACTTTCGTTTTATTGCTAAAAAATGCCGTCACCATTATTTGCCAGGTTATGAACAAATCTTAAGGCACCGAAACATTCACGAAGAGCCTGACTTGCTGCTCGCGAGTCGCGACTTGGACGATGAAGATTGGCACAGTGCTAAATCGACTCAACCAATGGCACTATTCAATTAGTGACTATTGCACTCATGTGCCACTCACTGCAGAGAAGTGCCCTCGCTCAAGTTCAGATGACAACATGCATGACATATGTGCTTGTTTACATATTTGCCTTACTCTGTCATCAGCGCGCTCAATATTATTTATTCCGTCGGTGAAAACTTTCGAATAGACCAAACAGGTATTTTCTCAATTATCCGAACTATGCAAACTATTTATTAAGCATTATGATATGATTCAAATTAAATTCAAGGAAAACCAACAAAAATATATAGTAATAATGTAATCACAAATCTAAATAAACAAACCAATCAATGGTAACGTCAGACTTTATTCAATCTCATCTCACCAGCAATCAACATAATAACCACAATCCTGCAAGATATTAAACATTTTGCATGTACTAATTTACAAGGTTATCGTTGCGTAAACGGGTGTGCAAAAACGCATTGCCAACGTTTTCGAGTGTTCCTTTGCATGCAGGCTTATCTCGGCAATTAACATGGCATCAACTAATTGAGTGATATCACTATATAGCTACTGATAGACAGTATCTACATAACTAAACGTAACTATCAACAATCTACACGAAGTCATTTAGTAAGTTATAGTAATACATCTGTACTTCAAGAATAACGTTTCATAAACGTATTTCATTGTAATCGCCAAAGTATATAAAGCTAGCTGTACTGAGCCTTTGGTTAGTCAGTCTTCCATAGATACACAGATCTTCTGAAGACACTGCTAAGTTAGACTGTAACTAAACATTTCGTTCCTTGACTATTCCATAGAGCATTCCAAACATATATATTCCATAGGACAAAACACAGACACAACACTGATCTAAAAAAGATAGACATACGATGGATCGAATCAAACCACGATTCACCAAACCTTCCAATATTGATAAGGCAAATTTCTTGACACGAATCTTTTTCGGGTAAGTTTTGCTTCAAAAATGAATAATAAAGATGCACAATCTCACTTTGAAAATAATTCTTACTTTAAACGCACCTTTAAACGCCCAGACATGTTTATTCCATTTTCGTGAAAAGCTTCAAAAACAATGGCCTTGAAATGGAAGATTTGCCAGGCTGTTCGGTGGATGATTAAGCGCCAAAGTTGATGCTCAAGCTACAAAAGTAAATCGAGTGATTATTATTACATGCTTATTATTATAAAAATCAACCTCACCACTGAAACATTATGATTGTTATTATTAGAAATTGGCAAATGGAAATTGGTAAAAAGAATCCAAGCTTGGTGTGGGCGTTGCTTCGTACATTTGCCGGATACTATGTAATTCCATGGATAATGTATCTGTTCGAAGTAAGTGAATATTAAAGTGTTAATATATATTTACCAAGGAGTTTGGCTTTCATTCCTGGCCAACAAGGAAAACGTAATATTTATAGCCCAACCACTGATGCTGGGCATGGTGATTCGATACTTCAATGGTGATCCAACAATCGACTATAAATGGGCCTGCATCTATGCACTCGGTGTGGTGCTATCGATGCTGATAACTGTAATGGTCGACTATCCTTGCATTGAACATATGCTGCAAGTGGGAATGCGCCAAAGGACTGCCTGTTGTGCCCTAATGTACAACAAATCCCTTCGGCTCAGTCAGAGAGCATTGAAAGAGACTGCAATTGGTCAAATGGTGAATATAATGTCGAACGATGTTAGTCGGCTTGATGACTTCTCCAGTTTGGCTTCTTACTTGGTGTATCCTCCATTGCAAACGTGCATCATCGTGTACATCGTCTGGACCTATCTTGGAGTGTCCTGTTTGGCCGGTGTTGTACTGTTGATGTTGTACTGTTGATGGCAAAATGTTCTCAAAAGTTCGGTATGTTTAATCTAAATTTTGAGGAGCTTTAAATTTGGACGTAATTGTATTCAGAATGAACACAGCCACACTTACCGACACTCGACTACGGTTCATGAATGAAATCATCTCCGGCATGAGAGTAATCAAAATGTACTGCTGGGAAAAGCCATTCGCGGCGAGAGTTGCTGAATCGAGAAAGTAAGTCATCATTAACACTATATTTATAAAAAATGATCGAGAAAACACACCAATTGTTTAAACAGAGCAGAAGTGTCAAAAGTTCGAAAGTCATGCTTTCTCAAAGCAATCAACACTTCGATCTTCTTTGTGGTGTCGCGAATAATTCTGTTTGCCTGTTTTGTGCTTTACGTTCTGCTGGGAAATAAACTCACTTCCGAGGCCGTGTTTGTGTCAATGGCACTGTTCAATACACTTCGATTATCGATGACACTGCTTTTTCCACAAGCAGTTAGTGCTACTTCGGAATTTTTGGTTGCCTGTAAACGCATTCAGGTTAGTATAATATTGTTGTTGATAACTCATTTGCATAATTAAACATTTCAGAAATTTATGCTTCTCGAAGAAATGACAATTCCATTAGAGAATAACAAAAATTTAAATCAACAAGGTGTAATCAGCTTGAAGGTTGATAAAATTACTGCTAGAAGGAACAAGCAAAGGCAACTTTGAAGAATATTTCTTTACACTTGAAACCAGGCGATTTGTTGGTAGTGATTGGACCAGTTGGATCGGGAAAAGTGAGCATGCCTTCAAAGTAAATTTTTTGATTGATTTATCTTTGATTCAGAGTTCTCTCTTGATGAGTTTATTGAAGGAATTGCCACTAGAATCGGGTCGAATTGACCTGCAAGGCAGCATTTCGTATTCGAGTCAGGACGCGTGGTCATTCAACGATTCTGTCCGCAACAATATTCTCTTTGGAATGGAGTACGACGAAATGCGATACCACAAAGTTATCGAAATTTGCGCTCTTCAACGAGATCTCAAGAAGAAAGTGGCAATCAGAAAGAAAGCCTTTTTGAAAACGAAGTAAGTTGTTGTTTGTTTCTATTTCATAAAATTTAAATTACATTCATTTTAGGTTAATGACGATAATCAAATTGAAGATGTGATAAGAGAAAAGGCGGTTCAGATCGAAGAGGAGCAATATCAACGAGGTTCTATTAAAGGTCGTGTTTACTGGGAATATTTTCGTGCCGGTGCTGGAGCTATTTTGCTCTCTTCAATGGTTGTGTTCACTGCCATCTCACAAACGTTATTTCACGGATCAGACATATTCTTAACCTATTGGTAAGTGAACAATTTTATGCTCATGCATTTCTCATATTGACAAGTCTCAATTTACCAACAAGGACCAACAAGAACCAGAATAAAACAACAATTACGGAAGAAGGTCAACACAAAGATGTTATTATTTATTCCATTTTGATTGGTGCATTATTTCTCACTACCATTCTTCGTGCCATTACTTTCTTTGCTATTTGCATGCGAGCCTCAGTACGACTGAATAACCGGATTTTTGCTCGACTTTTACGAACACCAGTCGCATTTTTCGATTCGAATCCTCTTGGTAGAATAATGAACCGATTCGCAAAGGATCTCGGCATTATCGATGAAAGGATGCCTTATGTGGCATTTGATTTGAATTTGGCAAGGAAGATGTTTTGACGGTGGTTATATTAACCTTTATTTTATTTTTAGAATCTGATTCAGACAGTTGGTGTCGTCATCACTGTGAGTTTGGTCAATTGGTATCTAGTGTTGCCAGCAATAGTCCTTGGTATTACAATCTATTATGTTCGTGTGATCTACATTAAATCTTCATTGGATATAAAGCGCTACGAAGGAATAGGTATGCGAGATTAATTGGAAGCTTACTAATTAACTACTTATGCTGTGCGTACACAGTGCGAAGTCCAATCTATTCTCACGTGAGCACCACCATTGGCGGCCTTTCAAATATTCGCGCTTTCGGTGCTCAAGCGGAACTTGAACGACAATTTCATGTTTATCTCAACGATTACAATGCCTGTTGGTCTATCTACATTAGCACTTCAAGGGCGTTTGGTTTCATTATGGAATGGATTTGCATTGTCTACATCATTATTATCACAGTGTCGGTTATGCTAAGCAAAGGTATTGAAGCAATTATATTATTCGAATATTTTAGATTTAAAATTATTCATTTACTAAATCTTAGACATTCTGGAGGCGATGTTGGCCTGGTGATATCTTCTGGACTAATGCTGTCCGGCATGACACTGTGGGGAGTGAGACAATCCGCTGAATTTGAATCTCAAATGACATCTGTGGAAAGAATTGTGGAATATCAAACTTTAGAACAGGAAGCACCCGCTGAATCTAAAAAAGGAATGAAACCATTTGAAGAGTGGCCCAAAGATGGTCAAATTGAGTTTGATCATATGAGCCTGGCGTATGGAGGAAATGCGGTTCCAGTACTCAAAAACATCAATTGTAGTATCAAGGGCGGTGAGAAGATTGGCATTGTGGGTCGAACTGGTGCCAAGAGTTCAATGATTGCGGCACTTTTCAGACTGACCGAACCTAATGGTGCCATTAGAATAGACGGTGTTGACATTAAATCTATTGGTCTAGATGATCTCAGAAAGAAGATTTCAATTATTCCACAGGATCCAGTGGTCTTTTCTGGCACTGTCAGATACAACCTCGATCCATTCAATGAATATCTCGACTGTGACTTGTGGGCAGCGTTGGAAAAAGTTCAACTAAAGACACAAGTTGACAACTTTGATGGAAAGTTGGAGGCTAAGTTGTCAGACAGTGGAGCCAATCTAAGCGTCGGCCAGCGGCAGTTGATCTGTCTGGCACGAGCCGTTCTTCGGCGCAATCAAATCCTCATTCTTGACGAGGCCACTGCTAATGTTGACCACCAAACGGACAGTCTCATTCAAAAGACCATTCGATCAGGGTTTACTACTTGCACCGTACTAACCATTGCTCATCGACTTAACACCATTATCGACTGTGATCGAGTTCTAGTGTTGGATGCAGGTGAAATACTCGAATTTGATTCACCTTATCAGCTGCTCAAAAATCGACATGCCTTCTTCGAGATGTGCCAAAAGACTGGTCCTTTGATGTATTTGAACCTGCATCAACTTGCAAAAAAAACATATCACCACAAAGGGCGTCCACTGAAATTAGATGATGATAATTGTGACCAATATTTATGAGTATATTCCGGTAAATTATATTGTAACTTATTGAAATAATAATATTAATTAAATGGCCTCGGCCCATTTTTATCACCAGACGGACAGTTTCATTCAGTAGCCTATGAGCTCAATGCATTCGGCCGAGTTTGCCAACTGCAGTGTCGCCCACGTGGGCAGCTGCCTAGGCAGTACATCATTATAATACCAACAAAATGGTTGACTGAGATCGTGTTTTGGTTTTACCAAATGTGCATATCAAGCACTTTTATTAAACAGACCGTATTCCCTGTGGGTTCTGTATGCAGGCAAAATTTTAGATGCAGAAACATTTACGAAGTAAACTAACTCTTTCTAGTACGTATGACAATATTCGACTAATCGATAATGCAATATTGATATCAATTGTTAGCTAAAAAAAGGAAGTACTTCATGAAGATTATGCCAAAGATGGACAACCATGATGGCGAATTAAATCGACAAAGTTTGAGTATATGACAATTATTATGCAAAAACTATTAGTTAATGCGATAAAGGACTTCCTATTGCAAAATGGATTATCTAATTAAACTGATTTCATTAATTTACTAATAAAGCCTAAATGCCAATACAGTCAAATGTCAATCTGTTTGTGCACTTTCAAGTGCAAAGTTACACCAATTGGCATGGACCTAGAAGAGTGCACTGAGAGTGCTCTCGCGGAGAGAGACATACCCAACCAAACTAGTGCGCACTATCCAGGCAGTCTGAATTCGTTATATAGAAGATCATCTGTTAGTGTGGAGTCTATTTATATTGTATAAAGCAAAACACACAGTTGATATTCGCATTTCTTACGTAAGTGTATCGTATTGTGTCGACACAGCACCGAATCGAGTCGACCCATCACAACATCACATGTGAATCCCCCAAACACGCCGGTTTTACCTCTTCACATTGGTAGCAAAACAGTTGTTCCATTTGTGCCTACTTGAGTGTGACATGCTACTATTGACCTTTCGACTTGCCTGTGTGTCCCAACGTAATCTAATCATCATATCAATTTCCAATCGTGTATCTGTATGTGCTTTCAAAGCAATAGACAGTATTCCTGACCATATGTACGTCAATGACATATTAACATTTTGGCGCGTTGAGATATCAAGTGTTCAATGAACATTGTTGATGTGCCATCATTTTTGTTCCTATTATAATGAACATTCATTGTGCAGCACTAATCAAATGTATTTCGTAATCGACAAAAACAAACCGGTAGACTTCAGCCACCACGCAACTTACTGGCCGTAAACAATTTTTCCTATGTGGACATCGAAGTATGTCATGTATACCCACTCTCTGGTTACTTGGTAATTATATTAGAGAAGGCATTTTTGTGTGCATCTATTTTGGTGCAACGTTCGTGACTGTCTAACCAAACAAGCTAATTGTAAAGTAAAGAACTTAATCGTCATTCTATTTGCCAGCATTGGACAATCACCAATTGCGTAATATCTTCTTTCTCTACCTTTCTCAAAGTGCCTTGAAGTGTTGATTCTGTTGTGTGTATGCCAACATCGAAAGGTATACCCATGGTTGCCATTGGCGATGTCTGCATTGGTGGCATTCATTAATATCAATACTGGCAAAGCATTTGTCGATAGACACAACCAACTAGACGAAATTAATTAAAGTGCATTCAATACAAATCCATCAAAATAGATTGCACCAACAAAAGTACAACTTGACATTTCTCACTCAAGTGCTATTTTGTGCCACCGAAGTATGAATTCCTTCTATTTGTGCAGTCCATATGCCTTTCTCCACTGATATATCAATGACAATGATTGAACACTTTTTATCAAAACGTAAACATCATCACATCGTCATTAGCATTGGTTGTCAGTTCAGTTCAGTTTAGTGCCTTCCAGTTTTGCTTTCTCCTTTGTCCATCGCACCCCTTCATCACATGAACAAGCTAAAAGTTTCATTACGCGTGACAGTGGTTTTAGGCATAAAGCAATTTTTTAAAGTGAAATCAACAAATAACAAATAAAACAATGAAAGAGAACAATAATAATCCCACTGGACCTGCTTCATCTGGTCGATTCAAACAAAAATCTCAATTTGATCGAACAAATTTTCTGGGTAGAATTTGGTTTTGGTAAGTTTTCCGATAAACAAATATAAGTATGCTTAATGTTTTGTGCATTTCACAACACCTGAAAAGCTATGTATATCCACTGTTCATGAAAGGCTGGAAGAAAGATGGCCTCGATATAGACGACATACAGCAATGTCCAGTAGACGATGAATCAGAAAAGTTGCTGCATAGGCTATCTAGGTAAATATATAATAAATGACAATTAAAATTCATCATATAAAAATAATAAAATTATACTTACACAGAAATTGGAATTGTGAAAAACAAAAACAAAATCCCAAATTTTGGTGGGCAGTTTTGAAGTCATTCCTCAGATATCTCATTTTGCCAATGTGTTTTCTTTTGTTCAATGTAAGCGAATCTGTATTCTGTAAAAACATTATTTAGTCACACATAAATCATAATTGTGGTAAAATATTAAATAACATATAACTTTTATTATAGGAATGCTTTCTTAACATTGTGCAGCCATTCTTACTTGGTCAAGTGATTCTGTACTTTGCTGAAAACTCTCAAATCGATTACCAGATGGCTTGTATTTGTGCGGCAGGCATTAGTTTGATTCAAATCGCCAGTATCACATTGCTTCATCCCACCTTGGTTCATATGTCTCGAATGGGAATGCGAATTCGAATAGCTTGTTGTACATTGATGTATCAAAAGGTAAGCCAATTCCGGGTAGATTGTTTTCAAAAATTCCATTTTGCATAGTCACTTAAACTAAGTCGTGCCTCGTTGAATCAAACCGCTGTTGGTCAAATAATCAACATCATGTCCAATGATTCGATGAGATTTGATGAGGTAAGAGGATATTTTATTTTTTTTGGTTTAATTATCATTGTTGTTTGCTAGTTTGCATTTTTCTCTACTTTTCTCATAACCGGACCATTGCAGACCGGAATTGTAATATACTTTCTCTGGTTGTATCTTGGTATTTCATGCTTATCAGGACTGGCAATTCTATTCCTGTTCATTCCGTTTCAATCGGTGATGGGACGATTGTTCTCACGAATTCGGTAAGTTTTGAAAGTGAATCTTTATAAAAATGCATTAATCCACACAAAATAGACTAGAAACAGCAATTTTGACAGATTCTCGACTCCGTTACATGAGTGAGATCATTTCTGGAATGAGAGTCATAAAAATGTACAGCTGGGAAAAGCCGTTTTCAGCAAGAGTTTCTGATGCTAGAAAGTAAGTATTTAGAAATCAAAATTAAAACGAATAAACTCACTTTATTTGTTATAACAGAGCGGAAGTATCAAAAATCCGGCAAACTTGTTTTCTCAAGGCGATCAATTTGTCTGTCTTTTTTGTAGCTTCTCGAATCATATTGTTTGTATGCTTTGTGGTATATGTTTTACTTGGTAATGTGCTCACATCGGAAGCAGTTTTTGTGACAATGGCCCTATTGAACACTCTCCGCCTTACGATGACGCTCTTCTTTCCACAAGCCATTGGTTATGGCGCAGAGTTGAATATTACTTGTAAAAGAATGCAGGTTAGTTTTTGATTCAATTTAAGTTGATTAATTTAAAAAATTATACTTTAGGAATTTTTGCTTCTCGAAGAAATGCACCAAAAAGCAACAGACCCAAAGAGTGGCAAAGATAAATCAAAAGATGCTGAAGAATGTTATATAAAAGTACAGAATATAACAGCAAATTGGGTTAAGGTATGTAATATAATTAAATAAAACGAATCAATCAACTAACATTTAAAATGTGTAGCATCATAGACTGCCTACCTTGAAGGATATTTCGGTTGACTTGAAACCAGGTGATTTGCTAGCAGTGATTGGACCAGTTGGTTCGGGAAAGGTGAGCTTGTCGTTTTAATATTGAGTTAATGGCCGAATTAGTAACTTTCATTGATTTTTGTAGAGTTCATTTCTGATGAGTCTGCTCAAAGAATTGCCAGTAGACTCTGGCCGAATTGATATGGAAGGCAGCATTTCATACGCTAGTCAAGATTCTTGGTCATTCAACGATTCTGTTCGCAACAATATTCTTTTTGGAATGGAGTTTGATGATAAACTATATCACAAGGTGGTCGAAGTTTGCGCGCTTGAACGCGATTTGAAGTTAATGGCTTTCGGTGATCGAACATTGGTAGGCGAGAAGGGCGTCTCGCTCAGTGGAGGACAAAAGGCAAGAATTAATTTGGCTAGAGCCGTTTACCGAAATGCGGCCATTTTTCTTTTGGATGATCCATTGTCGGCAGTGGATGCAGCAGTAGCCGAACATATTTTTGAAAAGTAAGTACATTATCAAATCAAAATGACAACTTCTCGCTGAAGAAGTTCTCATGAGACTGATCAGTGACAGTAGTTTACACAGTGCAAACTTGTCAAAATCAATTGTTCTATTGAGTCTTTTTGGCATAATTGCATTTTTGTTTCTGATAATTACATCAATCTTTTCCACTTTAAAGATGTATAATCGACCATCTCTCATCGAAAATACGTGTTCTTGTTACTCATCAAATTCAATTCATCGAGAAGGCAACAAAAATATTGATTCTCAAAGAAGGACAATGTATGGCTTATGGCAGCTATCGAGAAATTCAGGAGAAGGGCATCGATTTTGTCAGTCTGTTGGCCTCGATTGAATCGGAAAATCAACTCACCGACGCTCTCAATCGAACTCAATCAATCTCGTTAATGAGCATTGAGAATTCGTTGACTAGTTTGCATGGCAGAGTTACACCTATTCATCGGTTGGAGGTATACATTTGATATTTGAATTAAATGTGGTTTTAATTTGTCTTATTTTATTTTAGTCAATTGAACCGGTCAAAATTGATGAAGTAAAGGAAGAGGAAGAAAAGTTACTTGAAGTGGAAGAGGAACAATTTCAGCGAGGTTCAATCAGCGGTCGCATTTATCGTGAATATATTCGAGCTGGTGCCGGCCCGATTATGCTAATCTCAATGATTGTGTTCACCATATTATCGCAAACCATTTTTAATGGATTGGATATTTTCTTAACGACTTGGTGAGACAGGTGCATATTATGTCAATATTATATTATTCTTTTTATTTTGATTTACAGGACCAATAAGAATCAAATGGGCGACGTAAAAAAAGAGGACCAAAACTGGGACATTATACTTTACTCAGTATTGATTGTGGGCTTATTCGTGACCACCATACTTCGATCGATCACTTTTTTCGCCATTTGCATGCGAGCTTCTGTCCGACTGCATAACAATATATTTCTTCGTTTATTACGCGCACCTGTTGCCTTTTTTGACTCCAATCCAGCAGGTCGTATTTTAAATCGTTTCACCAAAGATCTAGGCATTATTGATGAAATGCTTCCATATGTGGCTTATGATTTGAATTTGGTTCGTTATTTGTTTACTACTTGTTTGACATTTAAATTCTGAAATATTTAATTTTCATTAGATTGCCTTACAAGCTATTGGCATTATCGCCACTGTTGCTTACGTTAACTGGTACCTTCTATTTCCAGCCATTATTTTGGCTTTTTTTGTTATTCTTGTTCGAGGAATTTATATCAAATCTGCCCGTGATATTAAACGTTATGAAGGTTTAAGTGAGTTAATTCTATATCATTTTTTTATTCATGTGATTATGCGATTCTTTATTTCAAAATAGCTCGAAGCCCTGTTTATTCGCACGTAAGCACTACTATCAATGGTCTTGCCAGTATTCGTGCCTACAATGCTCAAAGCACTTTCGAAAAACAATTCTACATCTACCAGAACGATCACACTGCAACTTGGTTTTTGTTTATCACCTCTTCAAGAGCTATGGGATTGATTGTTGATTGGATTTGTATAGTTTTCAATATTATCATCATTGTTGCTGTGATGATTTCTAATGGTGAATTATTGACTAATTAGTGATATGTTAAAATTAACTTTTAGTTTATTTTGCACGTTTATAGATATTCCCGGTGGTAATGCAGGCTTGGCCATTTCTTCTGGTTTGTTATTAGCTGGAATGAGTCAATGGGGCGTGAGACAATCTGCAGAGTTTGAAAGCCAAATGACTTCAGTTGAACGAATTGTGGATTATCAAGATTTGGCGCAAGAGGCGCCTGCTGAATCAAAGAGTGACAAAAAGCCACCAAAGGATTGGCCAGAGAGTGGTGAAATCGAGTTTGACCACATGAGTCTGGCTTACGGAGGTAATGATGAGAAGCCAGTGCTGAAGGATATCAACTGCGTCATTCATGGCGGCGAAAAAATTGGTATTGTTGGTCGCACTGGGGCTGGAAAAAGCTCTATAATTGCTGCTTTGTTCCGACTAACCGAACCTAGTGGAACAATTCGTATTGACGATGTCAACATTCAAACAATTGGTCTTGACGACTTGCGTAAAAAGATTTCTATCATTCCACAAGATCCGGTTGTCTTCACAGGCACTGTCCGATACAATCTCGATCCATTTAGCGAATATCCCGATGTTGACCTTTGGGCAGCGCTAGATGAAGTGCAGCTCAAAACACAAGTAGACAATTTTTGTGGCAAACTTGATGCAAAACTGTCTGATAGTGGGGGAAATTTGAGTGTTGGACAGCGACAGTTAATCTGTCTGGCCCGTGCCATTCTTCGTCGTAATCGAGTGCTCATTTTAGACGAGGCCACTGCCAATGTCGACCATCAAACTGACAATCTTATTCAGAAAACTATTAGATCTGAATTTGCTTCCTGCACTGTACTTACCATTGCTCATCGACTTAACACTATAATCGACTGTGATCGAGTTCTGGTAATTACTGCTATATTCTTTTACTCATTTAAATCATACAAACATAATCATACATTTCCTAGGTACTTGATGCAGGTGAAATACTCGAATTTGACTCACCGTACCAGCTGCTGAAAAGGCGCAATCAATTTTACGAAATGTGTAAAAAGACCGGACCGGCAATGTTTTCTCATCTGTACCAACTCGCGAAACGTTCGTACAATCTGAAAGGTAGAGTACGAAGTAGAGAGCACTCTATCACAAGTGTCCATCTGGATGACGTTCTTCTGGAAGAGGAAGACTCAGAAGAGATCAACGACATTGACAATCTTGAAAATAATAGTGACAATCTTGTTGTGATTGGGAGTCCAAAAGATAGTATAGATGAATGAATATATTTTGTATATTTTTTGTATCTGTAATAAATTATTTACGTTTTTAATTGTATCTTGAATGAAGTTTTACAATCGAAGAACAATGTCGATGTTGAGAATCGTTATATTGCGGCATATTTCAAAAGCATTCTCTTGGCGGAACGTCATCTGTGAACGTTCTTGAGGACGGTTCCTCTCATGCCGCTCAATAATAGGCTCAATTGTCAACAAACTCGTGCATTTTGTCTTGTGATTGTGACAAGTCTTATTTTTGTTTAGTTAAGTGAACTTTATTTTGTCTCCCAAACGTTCCATAATAGTTCCACCAAAATGAAGCTGACGCCAGATTTGATTGAGGGCGCTTTTCAGTTTATCAACAAGGCTACGCGTGATCGCGAGGTTGATCTTCGTGACTACAAAATACCGGCAATTGAAAACCTCGGTGCTACACTAGATCAGTTTGATTGTCTCGATTTTACTGACAATGACATTCGACGTTTGGAGAATTTTCCTCTATTACCACGGCTGAAACGAGTCTACTTGAGCAACAATCGGGTTGCCAAAATTGACGAAAACTTGCACGATTCAATTCCCAACTTGGAAGGAATTTTGCTCATCAACAACCAAATACAAGAACTTGGTGACATTGATCCTTTGGCCAAATTTAAAAAGCTCGAAATGATAGCTCTGCTTGGCAATCCAATAACCACCAAAAAGCACTATCGGCTGTATCTTATTCACCGGTTGCCATATTTGCGTCTGTTGGATTTCAAAAAGATCAAAATGAAGGAACGCGAAGAGGCCCAAAAGTTATTTGCCGGTGAAAGTGGCAAAAAGTTAGCTGCTGAAATTGGCATCAAGTCAAAGACTTTCACACCGGGCGATGAACTGTCCACCATACAACAACAACAAAGCAGACGTGCCCTCACTTCACATGAGGTAGATGCAATCAAGGTTGCTATCTCCAAGGCAAGAACATTGGATGAAATAGAACGACTGAATGAACTACTCAAGTCTGGCTGCATACCGAACCAAGGTGCTCAAGTTGATATGTCTTTCTGAGTATTCACAAAGGAATTTGTCATTTTATATTCATAATTTGTAAGTTTCATATTTATGATTTCTTCATTAGCCAGTTTTGTTTTTTAAAGCTAAAACTTCAATTTAATAATTCACAAATGAAGTTACAATAATAAATAAATATTTACACTAAATAGTACATTTGCACCAATCTAAAGGGTTTGGTTTCGTTTGATGTTTGGTGACGGTTTTTTGCGTTCACCAAGAAAAAAAGGAGGCTTGCAGGACACATGATAAAAGTACATTGCACATTTGACAAAGGCTTGGGAAATGTAGCTTACAAGGTAATATCAGACTGACAATGACTGAGTGAGTGATTGAGATTTGGTTAGTTGTTTGGTTTGATTCAGATTAGGCGAAAAGTGACAACCAAAAGTGGCAAACAAAACGATAGATAAATTAAGTAAAGACACATTTGTACAACGAGACGATTCGGATGTGTTTGTGTGACAAATGGAAATACATGTGTAAGATAAAAACTGTAGTTCTAGTTGAGAATCTCCAAGTAAGCAACCGGAACTTTGCCCTTTTCGGCTGGTGCAACTCCGGCGGTTCTTTCGGCCAGCATCCATTCGGGATCAAGCTCAGCAGAATGGCACACCAAAATAATCTCGTTAGCGCGCAGTGTCAGTTCAGAGCTGTTTTGTGCTTTGTAATCGTTCAAACAGCGAGCTCGTCTCTTGCCATCGGGCAATTCAACAAAATCACTAGACAGCATATCGTCGGTTGGTTCGGTGACCGAAGATCCAACTTCTATTGCTGCCGCTGAATGGTTGACTGCATTTTGGTGATGTGAAATGACCGAAGAGTTGGTGGCTGATATGGTGGCAGTGGTGGGCAAAGTTGCCGTCGACGACCTTGAAGAGGAATTCATCACCGAATTGGAATTGACCGAGTTCAAATAGCTGGGATAGTGCACATTCTGGTCAGCAATTACACCACTGAACGACTGTGCCCTGTGACTGTAGTTGTTAGAGTATGAAATCTCTCGTTGTAGATTCAACATATGACGATAGCACTGATTGTAGAATTCAATTTGAGAATTGACAAAATCGGTTAAACAACGAACATGGTTTGCCTAATAATTAAATCCAATCAAATATAATAATTGATAAATAAAACAAAACTCACTTGAGCACTACTTAGTCCTTCCAATAGTAATTTAGTGATTTCAATTTGCCGTTCAAATTCGTCTTGAGCATGTTTGAGATCCTTTTCGGCCTGGAAACGCAAAACAAATTACATTAGTAAATTTTTAATATAACAATTAGCACACAAGAAAGCGAACACAAAACAAGCAGCAAAGGACAATATAGAAAGAAACGATAGTTACCTCTTCGATCTCTTTCTCGATCATTTCAGGCTTAATCTTTGGCTAATTGAGGTTAGTTAGCACAAATTGTGGTGTTATGGTTAAGTGGAAATGAAGACAATAGAGGAAGACAAGACAAAGCAGACAATTAGACAATGTTTACTTGGTTAGTTTGGTTATTACGATAATTAACTTCAATTTTAGATGGCAAAACACGAAGAGAAGACTTACATTGCTTTGTGTATCCATATTTTTCGCCTTTCTAAGTCGATTCTTGGCGGCGTCCAAATCTAGTCGTTTGGTTTCGAGTACTTTACGCTCTTTAGCGATTGTCTTCATGTCTTCGTCGAGGAATTTCCGAAAAGGGATTATGAACGTCCGGTACGAGTTTAGGACAAAATCTTTCTCTGCCTGACCCAGTGATTGTTGTGTTTTTCCAACCTTGACCAGTGCACCGCCGTACACGGTTGAGGGCCCAAATGCGATACCAGCATCGATCATATCGTTGCCCAAATACTCGAGATTACGCAGCCGGTCTCGCTTGATTTCGGTTCCCATTTTTTCAATCAACAAATCACCATATCGCATATCTAATCAAAATAAAACTATCATTAGTATACAAACAATAAACATGACCATATATGAACTTACTCGGATTGGGCTGAATGACCGCTTCCAGCTTGGCCACAATCCTCTCGGTCCACTGCTTGTAAATATCTGCTCTTTCGGCCAAACTTTCATACTGTTGATCAAGTTCGGTCCGTTCCGCAGTGCCAATCGTCTCTTCGGCATATTGCTTGGCACGGGTGAACACAGTGGTCACATCCGTAAAGAGACTTTTGAACCCCTTCGAAGTAAAATCCATGATAAAGATGATAAATAGACACTTTAAATCTTCATGTAAATCTCTTAAACGCAACAATAGAGACAATGAACAGTTTAGAAAGAGTCTGTAGCAAAATAATAAAACGATAAATTAGTATATGGTGATTAGTAAATTAGAAAGAAAATCAAATTAGGGAAAGTTACCCAAACGACAGCAAATTACATCAACACACATCAGTGATACTGTCAAGCACAAACACACAACAGACATTATCATCAGGAGGAAAGGTTTGTGCCACTGGCTATGAGTCTGTTGATATTGTTATTACATGGAAATCGTAATCGCACCAATTGACAATCAAATGACACACAAAACAACAAAGTACCACACACGCAAGCACACGCATTACATGACCGCCAATGGCCAATAAATCAAACACATTAAAGGCAAACATCCATTGCACACACACTGTACAGTAAAGCCGACGAACCTGGGACAAGTGGCTTGCACCACACAACCTGTGATGATGATGATGACAAAGATAGAAAAGGAAATGAAAATGTAATGTTTGCCTCGTTCCGTAATGTAAACGGACGAACGAACGATAAACGAACGTGTGGTGCACACTTTAAAGTGACAGACATGCACTTTTGTGCATGTTCATCGATAATTGAACAAAAGGACCATTATACTTAGAGGTAGGTAGATAGTGAACTATATTATACACAGGATAGTCTTGCCTTTCTACTAAGTGTGCCTTTGCATTAACATTGATTTAGACAGTCGCCATTTGAGATTGGGAAATCTAGCAGCTTTGCTGCCGGAAAAGGTCTATTAATAGCCGTACACAGCAGTGCGGCAATGAGAAACAAAGCGAAAATGTGAAAATTCAATCTACACCATGCAAACCTTTCATTCCACATAAAACACACCAGAAGTAATAATATAATTTACTATCCACTTTAGATTTCCTATTCAAAAGCATTTCAACAGTAACTCACTTTGCACTGTCGATTGCAGCAATTTCGTAGTACGTGATGTGTTGTATTGTATTTTTTGAAATTAAACTAGTAAACTTTTTGGTTGATATTGGCGGTACTGGGGTTGGTGTGTCTGGCTGAGTAGATGAGCCGAAATGGCGTTGTTGGAGTTGCTGGTTTACTCAGCGGGGTTGACTTGACAGTTCGCTTGTTTGATTTGAAAAGTGCACCCTGAGTGATGATGGTGGAAAGATGTTATTTCAATATGGATGACTCGATTTGATTAGTTAACGGTAAAAGGAGTATGTGCACTTCAAACAATGATGATCATCACTAATTGGAAAAGAATTCGGCCAGGAAGTGGGCAAGAATACAATCAAATGAGATTTGTAGTGGTGTGTGAGACTAGCATTTGAAAGTAGCAGTATTATAGCGCTGTGAGCAGTAGTAATCAGATCTTCGATGCAATCAATACAGGAATGGATTGCAATAAAGTATATATGCCCAATGGCACAAACAGACATACAGTCACATCTGTTTTGATGACATTATTGAGAAGATGTTGACATTAGTGGCGCGATGGTATCGTGTAGGTGTGCGCGGGCATATGCCTGACCGAGTCTGTGAGTGCATAAGCTGGATGGGATGGTATTGTATGGCACCCACTGCTCAATGCCAGTGTCAACAGTGTACGGTAGTGTACATGTTGTCGTCGTGACCGTAGTGAGACGAATCAATAGTGTTGAAGTGCATCTTGCGATAGAGATCAAAACGAAACAGGAGAAGAACCATCAACAAGCTAGCGGTGTGCCAATGCAGAGCCTTCAAAACTGGACAGAGAGCCAATGAGAGATTTATTATACTTTGAGTCGATTGTATGCAGTTGAATGCAGTTAGCCAAAATTTGTAGCTTAGGTTTCCTTGCCTTTCTTGTTGTTGTTCAATTAGACTCCAAAGTGAGTTGTTGGTCGAAAGGAAAAGAAAAGACGCTCTGTCAGGCGCCACTTGAAGGAAACAGTGCACTGGAGGCACAAATTGAGTGCGGCAGTGTTCAACACCGACGACACAGCAGAGGTGCAACTACTGAGAAGAGATGCAAGCAAGTGGCGTCAACTCGAGACGCCCGGCGCCAATATAGCAGGCTACAGGATTGACTGACTGAAGTGTACCGTGTGCACTGTGTGTGAAGACGACGACACTGACAGTGAAGAAGTTGACGCTAGATGTTCAACAAAATGTAAACAAATTATTATGAGACACATGCGTTTCGATATCGATTAGGCTGATGTTGATGGCGATGATGTTTGCCAAGCGACGTTCTGTAGTGACTAAGTAGACCTGTATGGAAACACAAACAACACAAACACAATTGGAATGCATTCAGCCAAAATAGTGCATTACCGATCTTAATGATGCGATCCATTAGTAGTCCAAACTAAAGGCATTACCAGACAAAGTCAACGAACCATGGGGCAGTAAATAATTTTATTTACCAATAACAAACAATTCAATTTGCCCATCTAGAATATTTTAGCAAAACAAAACATTATTAAACAAAAAAATATTATTCATATTTACCGAATAAAATCTGCACTAAAATTGAGTAAACTTTCCAAAGTCGTTAGTTAAGCAAATTATTTATCAAAATAAAACAACCTTGGACTTTAACAGTTTGATTATATTAGTCAGTATTTGTGAACTAAACAGAAAGCTAGCAACAAGCCACGTTCAATTTCTTTGAAGACGCATTTAGACATGCCTGTTACAGAGATTTGTTCATTACTAAATTGATTGATGAGGACAAAAGTGCCATCGTTGAATTTTAGTAATTCTTAAGTAAATCCAAGAAAAGCATTGTCTTCAAGAAAGACCCCTTCTGTTTACCACACCTGCAAACATCGCGATACTATCGATTTCTGTCGGCGATCAGCTGTTTAGTTTTTGTTTTGGTTTGGTTTGGTTTGTTTATACTCGTGAAATATTGTTCAAAGTAAAAATGTTTGCCAAATCAAGTTCACTAACCAGAATTGTCTTATCACACTTAATCCGAACGAAATCATCTTCACTGATTTCTTCGTCTATCTCCAACACTGGCTCACTTCGACGTTTGTTGCCCAAACTGACCACCACCGAATCGGTTCGCTGTAATTCATACTATTCTCGACGGATTGGCTTGGATTCGGCATCTTCGGCCGAAGATCGGTTTATCGATGGTTCGCCTGTTCTTGAAGAGGACGATCATTCTGATAGATTCAGATTGAACATCGAACAAGAACAGCTTTACGAGGACCACATTCGACTGTCCTGTGTGCAACGAGCTACTCTTTCGATTGGTTCTGCACTGATGGCCCTGTATGATCCATATCGAGATGGTATTTTGCAATTGTTTTATATTTTTGTTTTTAATTCTGTTATTTTCTTCAAACAGACATGGTTGCTACATTTGGAGAAACCACCGGTCAATTAGCATTGGAAAAAATGTACCACAAAATGGCAAACCATCCAGATGGAATACAGATTCTTCAGGACAGGCCACGAATTAACTCAGAAACAATCGATATTGAAGCACTTGGCAAATTGCCCCAAAATACATTTGGTTATGCTTATTACCGCTTTTTGACTGATAATGTAAGTTGTAATTTATTAGTCATAATGGGCAAATTTTTTTCTTTTCAAACCAAACTCTAGGGCGTAAGTCCAGACACACGGAAAGTGGTTCGCTTTGTGGACGATGCTGAATTGGCCTATGTAATGCAACGATATCGTGAGGTACATGACCTGGTGCACACACTTCTGGGCATGCCAACAAATATGCTTGGAGAAGTTCTGGTAAAATGGGTTGAAGCAATTCAAACTGATTTGCCTATGTGTTGGCTTGGGGGCTTGTTTGGCCCCATTCGACTCAAAACAAGACGCGCCCGAGAGTTCTATGTCAGACAGGGATTGCAGTGGGCATTAAAATGTGGCCACGAAGCCGATGATTTATTGTGTGTCTATTATGAAAGACGATTCGAACAAGATTTGGACCAACTTCGAGCAGAGCTCAAAATTCCAACACCACCAAAGATGGTTTAAACGGTCCCAATCTTTCTCACTAAAAGTGCCAGTAAACAACTGAAAGTAGAAAATGAATCATTTTGTAATATAAATTATTGCCGTTATTTTTAAATATCTTACCATAAAATGCCCGTGAGATATCTAAATTGGTCTTGTGACCCTATAAACTGTCCTCCAACAGGACCATTCTTTGGTGTGCTTCCTTTGTCAACGATAAACAACGCAATTGGGTCAATGTTTACATCATTTGACAATTTTTCGAGGTCAATGTTGCCAGGTGAAGAAAATATCCATTTTTCAAAACTAATAGTTGTGCGAAATTTCGTAAACAAATCTAACGGCTCTTCGCCAACAACCACAAAAGCATTCAGTTCTGTTTCACCTTCAATTTGTCCCAAAGTTCGTTTGAAAGGATCTTTCCGAAATGTGGAAACCCATCCACGATTTACCAGAATTCGGCGACCAGTATCGGACAGAATAAAAGGCGTCAAAATGTAGTAACCATCGCTATTGAAGGCAAAATGATTATCGTTATTTTTTTGTAGATTCTTTCGAGGACCAATAAGCATTTCCTTTTCATGTTCAAACTGTCCACGAAGTTTTACTCGACGATAATGAAGTGCTCGCAGTTCCTCGTCGTTGTTTGGAAATGGAACCGGTTCAAATTGTTCATAATCTATAGGTGGATTTGCAACCTGATCAAGATAGTCGATATATGCTAGATAAATTCCATATGAGAATATACCAAGAGCTGCTGCATTAGCAATCTAAATAAAAAAACATAATTTATTTAAAAATAATTAAACTAAACTAAATCAAACATACGAGCTTTATAATTATTGCCTTTGATGAATTTGGAGTTTTTGAAAATGCTGAAAAGTACCGATAATTGCTATCATAATATTGGCGGTAATAGTGACCGTTGCTGTTAAGACGTGGATTATATGTAGAGGAAATCCCAGCGATTGCTAGTTTTTCGGACAAAACTGGCTGTGACCGGATTAAGCAAGTCTGAAATTGTCGTGACAAAATAAATCTACACGAATCAACACGATTCCAACAAACGAAAGAACACAGCCGATTGAGGCAGATCATTTTGACATGGAAATATGCCAGATAATATGCTTCAAAATCAGTTAGCTTGTCATTTAATAAACAAACAATCAAAATAAAGTTGGATTATGTTTATGGTTCAAAATTTTGAATACAACAACCTCAATAAAAACATGTGATTTCTCCGCATCAACAATTCGAGAAAGATTGCTTTAACGAATACATTGCATTTCCAGAAAAGTTTCTTGCAACAGTTAAGCCATTTTACAAAGAGAATACAAAAAGCCAAACAAATATTTATTTATGAAAATACAAAATAATCTCAATCAAACAAAATATTTGGTATCCGTGTTTAACCATTTACCAAAGTAAGAGAAAGTGGAGATATTTGATTCGTTCCAGAGAAAAATATGAAACTGCCTTTAGCCACTAGTCAGAAACATTCGAAATTACAGTTAGAGAAGAAAAGAAGACAAAAATTATTGAATTCTTATTATAGATTATAGATTAGATAGATTCTAACTATCGTAAAATGACCATCTGGTTTGCTAGTAAGAGATAATCTTGCCATCGGTCAAATCATCTGGAACAGTGCCAGCATCAGTGGCCAGAGTGGAGTTGTCACCACTGTTGATTGGTTCGTAAACTGTGGACATGATGCTGATCTGTAAATAAATGACATAAAAGAATAATTAGCTTAATAATATATTTTGCATAAAGTACAGTTAATTCAATACCTTTGATCCTCCACTGGACTTATTAATGATGTGCTGCTTCTTGCGGAAGCGTTGACCACCAATGGTGACCTCCTCATCGACGGTTCCATTGTAGTTGTCCGGATAGTTGTTGTTGAAAGAAGGCATTTGCATTGGGAAACGGTTGAACATCTGCGAAGCCTGCGACAACATTCGATGGAACATCTCTTCGAAGGAGTTCAAATTTCGGTTAGCATTTGGACTGTGGAACATTGAAGGAATTCGTCCATTGAAGAAGAGCGAATCGTTCAGCGGGTTGTAGTCAAACTCAAGGAAATCCTTGCAATCTTTTTCGTTGCTGGCAATTTCATTTTCGAAATCTTTCGGCAAGTCACGAGATGGTTCAGTGCCGTTGGGTCCTTGCAGCACAACGGTGCTCTCCCTTGCTGGTACATTCTCTCGCTCGATGCTTCGCTTATGGCGAACGTAGAGTCGCTGGGTCAGGGCCGGACTCAACACCAAGAGAAGCTGAACGGCACAGAATAGTGCCACAATGGATCGGGAATACATAATTCGGTCTAAACTAGGATGACGTGACAAATTGAATGCGACTTGTTGTTTCGTGTTGATGTTAGCTTCTGATATTTAGACTACCACTCGATTCGGAAGTGATCAATTGATTAAATACCGTCTGCCTCACTCTGATTGGTCGATCGTGTTGATTGAACTTGATTGCGAGTCACTCGGCGATTGGTTCCCGAGGAGAAGTAGTGGTATTAACAGGCACACTTCTACGCCACCAAGAGATGCTAATTGAGGGTGATGGCCAACCAAACAAATGGTAACTAACGCACGAATCAATTTGTACTTTGTCCGATATACGAGATTGTTCGTCCTGTGATGCGAAGAAGGTCCGCGATGTTGATGTTGTCGCGACTTGACTGATTGCCTAGTCTGGATGATTCGTTCAACCAAAAATGTATTGCTCTACAATACGCTGTTGTTGACAATTGCAATCTATTGATGCAGACGTCCAGAAGTTTCGTTTTTCACAGGAAAGAAATTCTTGCCTGGCGATGAATCAAGCCTGAACTGGGGCTGGCTTTTTGTTTGAATTCGAATAACATTGCCAGTGGTGGTGTTGGTGGTGATGATGTCAACCACGACGGTACAGCCCTTTTGTGTGTGAGTCTATGTGCCAATGTTGGTTTGACACAAACAAGTGCTCCATGAGGTAATTAGTAACTAGTACTGAAGAATGAAGACAAACAAGCTACTGGTGGTGGTGATGCTGCTCCCGGTAGGGCTGACAAGTTGAGCTAACTTGTATGCGATTGTCAAGTTTGTATTGCTGCTGGTTGCAATTGCCGTTGGTCTAGTTGGTGTACGGTGCGCACTGTGGACAGATGCACTGCTGGGAGATGCATGAATTGATTGCTGTGCACTTGTGACCATATATTCGAAGTTGATTGAGATGAAGAAACGAAACGACGAGGGACACATTGATGGTGGCGGTGCAAGGTTGGTGCTGTCGGCGGGTTTAATTGAATAGTGCACAACTGGTTATGCTGATGGCGCACCGACATTGCCAACAGATACAGAATGGCGGTGCTGATGCTGATGGTGCAACGAGTTGGACACTGCTTGTTGAGATGATCGATGCTTAATTTAATGGTGTGATGTCTCTGTCATGCATCACTGGTCCTCAAGAATGGCTACTTTTAGAATGTCTTACACCACTGGTTAGTGTCCGAATTGGTGACAAACCAATGGAAATAGTTCAAAATAGTTTAAAAATCGTCACTTTCGGTCACATCGGACAACGCTCGTTAATGACCAAGATGGTCCCAAGCATTGCATTGTGTCACGGAAACACATATGTTGTTGCCAAGAGGCGCAAACTTCCCGGGGTGCTAGATTTTTCCAGACACTGCACTGGTGGTGCAATACTCGTGACAAACATTCCAATTAAATTAAGCATACACTCCCCCACTATTAAGGCTCATTAGTTATCGAGGATGTATACCATCGAAATACCAATTTCGTGATAAAAAAATTGCCATTGCATTAATCATCATCACCAGCAACAGTGCTGACTAATCCTGGTTGATGTTGATTATTATTCTGATCTGCAATGAATAATATTTAATGAATTATTGATGATTGTAGATTAATATCAAATAAGACTTAACAAAAAGATTTTTTTGGTTTATAGTTATAGATAAACACTCGAGTGTTTTTCACTTTATTGACATTCGAAACTTCAATTCAAATTATGATTATCATCGAACGATCGCTCAATCAATAACAAAGTGTACATTTCATTTATTTACGCCTTAGTGCACACATAGTATCATCACACATTCATAAATAATCGATTTGTGCATTGATTGGAATTATTGTTTATGCCAATGGGAGAAAGAACAGACAGATATGAGAGTTTCCAAAGGAAAGAGTAAAATATTATATATTGCATTTCTGCTTTGACTGTGTTTAATTACACACTTATCACAAGACCGAGAACGAGTAACAAAAAATGATTCGAAATTATTGCGAGACACAAAAGAGAGTTCGTGTGATAACGTAAAACCATTTTGCGATAAGAAAACGATGACGTAAGAGTTCACTGAATGTGAATGTGCCGAACTCTTTAGCTACTTCGACGTAACTTTTCCTCTTTTGTAGAGTCTTCTGACAGATTGTTTGATGAAGTGAGAATCGAAGACGATTCCATTGAACTGATAGATTTTCGAACACACGTGGTGACCTGTTTGGAAAAACAAAAAATAAAGGAATATTATTATCGCTTAGATCAATATATATTGATTAGCTTGCCTCTTTGTTGAGAAAACACAGTGCAGTAGTAACGATGATGCCTTGCGAGCACTCGACAATGACCTGGATGTATGAGAATGCAATCATACCGGGATTGCACTCCTCGTTGGAGTTTACCGGAATGGTGTGCATCAGAAATTGTACACCAAAGATAGGCAACAACACCAACGAAGTTTTGACGCCTTGCTTCACAAAATGGCTGTAGTAGTTGTTCTTTGGTATAAGCAACTTGACCACAATCACCCGAACAAGATTGATAAATAAAATCAGATTGATCTATAATTCAAATAAATAATAAGCAAAATATTCAATTATACCAAAAAAAACACTTACTGCAAAACCCAAATAATGAGGCACAATGTATATCCACTCGAGATTGTCCATGTCATTAGGCCAAGACGTCCAACAAATATCATTACCCCACTTGAATCGAACCAGCCCGTAGACTAGCATGATTACCTGGGGCAATAGCCATCCACTCAGATAAATGTACAGTTTGTATTGAGACAGGCGATTGAACGGGAAAACAACCATGTGGTGAAAGTTGATGCCTTCAAGTACCATCCAAAAGTATTTCACCATTCGAAGGTCTTTGAACAGAAAGGTAACCGTTCGGCATAGAGCTGGACTGAATAAATAAAAAGTGAGTTTCGTAGTTTAGCTTAGTTTTGCTTACGTTTGCAACACGAAATTGTAGTTCCGGTCAAGGTTAGCCTTGCTAACCATAATTTCATAAAGAACGGTTATTAGTGAGGAAAGGATAATTGACAAAAAGAAGTTGACGTGAATTTGAAAACGAAATTGAGAGTACAAATGGTAGAAGGTGAACAGGACAAATCCAACGGTAGCGCACACAAGTGAGATACTCTCTAGAATGATCACCAAAGTGGCTCTGGTAGAACGAGTGCCTGTGCCCAGATAGCTGCAAAGGTCGTAGTTGGATCGAACCATCCATTTTTGATAATATTCGTTGAATGTCATATTCCACTGGCCATTGGGTGTGCATGCTTTGATTGCATTACTACGAAGACATCGTGGAGGTGATTTTCCCATCAGATAGACGGACATGTCTGGACAGGTGTCGTGCACAACACCTGTCGGCGATGGCGCCCAACAGTTCCAACCATCCCATTGACGGGGACAAATCCCGACTGGCACTTGTTTGTGTTGAGTGGCATTCATTTGGAGGCAACATTTGACAGCATCGTCACAACATTTCATAAATGTGTTCTGAGATAGAGAAAATGAAACAATGAACATAAACATTAATAATTTTTAAGGAATAAATAATGTCAGTTGCGCATTGTTTCCTAGGTACGCACTAGAAGAACTACTGTTTTTCACCACGTTTATTTAGGGCCACCAAACAAAACATACAAAACATTCAATAAGACATTGTACTCACCATGTAATATTTGGAAGTGAATTGCCTCAACACAAAATGTTCACTGGTCTTATTGGTCTCAATGACTTCTTTCAACTGCCTGTAGGACACCTTGAACGAGGTTTGATTGTAATAAATCCAGCCGGTGTATTTCTGCCATTGTGGGGCTCGATTGAAATAAACATTCCAACTGTATACAGCTTTTCGATCAACCCAAACTGGAGAATCTTTTTCGTGGCCATCCACAATCATTGTGTCCAAACAGTAAGTGCACATCTGATCAGCATAGTCGTCCAATGTTTCATAGTCCAGTCCAAACAGATTGTTACATCTCAATGTTGAGCTGCTTGAAGTAACGAATAAACACAAAAGAAGATAAAAGGAATAACAACAAAATGTGTGAAAGGAAGTCATCATCACGGATGATCGGTTCTTATTGAATTTGTTCGTACACCGAAAAGGTCTAGACAAAGCTAGAACAGGTACGTCTATAGAGCGATTGCAAGGTCGGTCATCAGATCCGATGATGGGAAAATGATTGATACACCGACAGAGACACTTGAGATGTCTCGTAAAGCTTACTTCAGTTAAGTTTGAGCTTATCAATATTTAACCCTAATCAAAACTCATCTCTTAATTGTTTGGCCAAGTGCATCCTTATTATCCCGTGTGCTTTGGCTTTAATAGATTACAACACACAAACAGAGATATAACTAATTGCTACAAGTGCCACCGTGAATGATGATGTCTGTCTATATGCCACTGCCGACGCCGGTGCCGCGCTCCGTTCAATACATCGAAAGCCAATTAGGAATACACTTCAATATAGTGGTTGTCCACTACAATACAATGCAATAATAATGCGTCATTTCTTCTTTTTGTTTCTTCCTCTGGGATGTTTGCAAATGATATTACAGCTATTAATAGTGTCACAATGCACGTGCGTGTAGTGTCATTACACCAATTCACTAATTGCCATCTTCTCGCGACATATTGTCCAGATGTTTGTGGTCTTGTGAGAGGATTAATTTGAGGAGGACATTCCTCAAATACATTTGGCGATAAACATTCTCGATTGTGTGCCTATGAGTGAGGATAATCGATATTGTAACTATATTGAAAAGATGTATTTGAAGTTTAATCTTGAATTTGGCTTTAATCAATAATTACACAAAATAGAATTCTTTGTTTGAGTAGAAATAGCCTTTGTTTGATAACGAATTCAAGTTCTAAATATTCTGAGTGCGTCTGAGTGAGTATAGCGACACTCGCATGATTAGTGTCATTTCTATTTTACTTTGTCAGCTTAACACCAGCTAACACAGACAGCAAAATGTCTACTTTAACCAGTTTGGATCAAAAATTACTTCGAAAGTTCCAAACCCATGAAGCCATCATCAAAGGGCTAAATGACTTTTTGAAGAACAATCGCGCCCGTAGTGTGGAGACAAAGTTGCTAGTGGAGAATAAATTGCACGAAATGGCCGAGCTGATTGCCGACATTGGTCGTGGAGCTTGTGCTGATGAAATGGCAAACTTATGGAACAAACGAGTCGCCGATTTGTGGGCTGAGTATGCCAATATAATTTCCTTCGATTATCCAGCTAACAATCTAAATGGAGATGAAACACCGAACAATAATGATTTTACGATTCCATTGTTGCCGCAATTGGCTGGTAGTGATGTGCATCTATCAAATAGTGCCACTGAACAGACATCTTCTGATACCTCAAGCGGTGATTCGAAACTCGACGATAAAACAAATGTTCCCATTCTTTCTGCAAATTTTGGTTTGAAACAAACAGATGGCACATGCCGCCCAAACGATTTATCTGACAATGGCAATTCTGCCGGACAACCAAAAGTTCAAAAGAAAATTATTCCATTATCTCGTTGCCGTGTGAAAAAGAATCGCAAAAGTAGCAAGTCGCAACAGAAACGACAAAACCAAGATTTAATCTGCCACGTTTGTGGGAAGGCACTTTCTACCAAAACGGGATTACGCCAACACCAAGTGGTCCATTCCAACAAAAGACCTTATCGCTGTGGCTGGACTGGCTGTGATCACGCCAGCAGACGACGCGGTGATATTCTCAGCCACATTCGACTCATCCATCTTAAAGTGCCTCGAACCATCCCGAAGCAGAATGACAAGATTATTCCTGATGCTGCCAATTACATTATTTACAATAAGAATGGCTCTGAATGAGTACTGTATATAAATATAAAATATTCACTTAATGTAATTCAATTAATTACTTGTACCTATTATATTATCCTTAAATTAGATTAGTCATTAAATGTTATTAGCATTTAGCTCCTAAAATGAGATGTTGAATTTTATATCGTCTTGACATTCGTAAAACCATTATTTAAAAAAAATTCGAAAATAATCAAGCATCAGTGCCATCTAGTGAGCAAAAATATACAGCGAACATCGAATAGCTACCAATTTAAATTCAAATTCAATTCAATTGAGACTAAGCAGTAAAAGATCTATAATTTCATAGAAAGAGTATAATTCATTTTACAAACCCAATCTACACATCAAATCAAGACAAAAAATAAATTAACAATTAGTAATAACAGCAACAGTAAAAGCAAACTATCATGATGCCATAATAAATAGAAATATTGAATATCAATAAAAGATAAATAAAGATACTTGAAGTAATTCATTGACTATAATATCACTGGTTATGCATGGCCGAGTCCTTTCTGTTCGGTCCAAACGCGGATCATCTCCTCTGGGTCGTTGTAGCCGTGTGATGAGATAACATTCTTGTACTCTTCAGGATAGTAGGAACATTTGTGGAAGTGAATGTTGCCATTGTGCACCAGGTTGATATCCATCTTCTTGGCCAGTATGCCCAGATACACATCGTCGAATGAGAAAGTCTTCGTATAAAGACTGGCATAGTAGAGATCAGTGACGGTGCGGTTGTTCACTAAAAAGCAACCGCCAGTTATGTAAGGAGGATAGTGGGAGTAGGGATATTCGGCTAGTGAGATGTACCATTTTGAGGTGAAGTGTCGCATTGGCCGTGAATGCGGAAATACATAGCCCATGTAGAGACGCCCATCGAATTGGGCAGGTGGCTGAGGATTAGGCAGTGACATCGAAGGCTGTGCCTCTGCCTGACCATCTTCCTGGTCGTCCTCATCTTCATGATTTGCTTTTCGTAGAAAAGATCGAGTGGACTTAAGTAGATTTTTCACAGAAATGTAATAATCATCATCCACAAACAACATAAATGGCACATCGGAACAGTGTTTTACAGTCCAATGCAGTGTAGCCAGTGTTTTCAGTGTATTGTTGTAGTATGAGTCGATAAAATCTGCCTGAACCAAATCCTGGTTAGCCTTAAATTCAGCATCGATCATTCGTTGACAATCGACAGTGGAACCATTGGAAGGCAACCAGGAAATATATCGAGGTGACATTAACGTTGATGGTGACACAATATCACACTGTTGTGGTAATTCGTAATAACTTTTTGATGGCACACATCGGCCAAGCATGAACACAGTACGAATGTTAACATCGGCGAAACGTTTCTCGAATCCCCAGGTTTGCCGAATGGCGGCTCGAAGTTGATAATTGCACGCAGCACTTTTGACAACAATCAACAAAGTAATTGGATCAGGTGGAAAGATCTTTCTGGGCGCACATTTACTCTCAGCACTGTAATGATAGCCGAAAGTGAAATTGTTCAAAGGCTCTAATTCAGAGGAATGCAGATTCGATTTTACAGTTTCAATCAAATAACGAAAATTTGGTGAATGTATCGGGTATACGAAATTGTTTTCATATTGCAATTCAAGAAGATGAGTAAATACACCAAAGATGTAGAACAGAATAATGAGCAGGAACACAAGTGAACAGATCAATTTGAATCGATACCGACGTAGTTTTATCTTCAGATGATATTTGAAAAGATCAAATTGTCTTTGGTTATCTGCAGCAATAAAATAGAAAATGTAGACAAAAAGGTAAATTTACTAAATAAAATATCTCACTTGGCAAAGAATTAAAAAAATTCAATGTGGTCATCCTAATTATCTTGATGATTTTTGCGCGATCCACGGTGATGATGTTGTAATAGATCTGATTGATAATAAATCTGTCAAAATTCAAAATTTTGGTAACCACAGAACACAATAAACACTGGATAAAAATTAAGCTTACGAAATGGAATGGCGAATATTGACTCGCTGATAAGATAGGAACAGACGATACAGCACACCAAGGAATCTATTTACAGATGCCAATTAAAGAGTCATTATAGACTTATAGGATTTATGACTAAAATACAATAATCCAGCAATAAGCACTAAAAGTTGTCCTAAGGAAAATAAAATTGTCATGTATTAAAAGTGGTGCTAATTGCGTGCCGGTCACTTACTTTAAGAAGGAAATTGTGATAAAAAATGAATCACACTATCCAATTTATAACAAATGAGTCATGCGTGCGATCGCCAACAGTAACAACTCTCACTCAGTCCTCTCCTTGAGTCAACAATATTTCGTGGAAGCAATATTTCCCAATTTCCCAAATAGTATCAAAAGAAGAACTAAACGGAAAATTGTAATGAACACTTTTGAGGGGTCGAACAAACTGACATTTGCTGAGCTTGAATGATGCACTGTTGATGATTTAAGTAGATGCTAGGCCATTTCTTTTGACTGCACGGATTTGCAGCAAATAAACTGAGTTGGAATTTTAGTTATCCAATTGATTTGATCTAAAAATTCAAATCAAACTAATCGATCTGTTTAGCCAAACCCAAAATGTTTTGAATGTTTGGCGAGTAGATTCTGTCTGTTTCTGCCAGTTTGACTGCAGTGCAATCATTACAGTCTAAACAAAACATTGAAAACAACACTCTGACCTGGTTACGTCATCTCAGGAAGGCTCGCCCACAACCACATGTCGTAGTTGCCACTTTTTGGAGTGCAATCGCGTTGTGTAATTTGTTTTTGTCTGTTTTGGTTCATTTGATTACAGTTTGGCTCGATTTACCTATCTACACTTCAAGTTGTCACCTGAAATAGATGGACGGCGAACCAGTCACGATGACATCGGCGGAATGCCCAGCCACTAACGGCGTCATCAGCAATGACGCCACTTTGTCGGATGATTCAGTAAATGAAACTACTTTATTACCGGTTGCCGCAGTTTACAATAACCTTGATCTCTACATTCAATCATTAAATTCCCGGTGTGTTGGAAACATTCTGCAAGACATTTGCCAGCTGTCCGATGGAGGCTTTATTGTGATATCGTCCAATATCGACTCGAAGTACAACTGTGGCTTCGTCAATCGATTTAAATCCCTGGAGAACATTCCGTCTGGCGTCGAGCTTTATCTCAATCCTGGTTTTGGTCCATGCAGTACATTGGAAAACACCAAAAGGTCATTGGTAATTTGTGGTTTCGATTCTGGAAATTTGATGGCATTGAGTGATGATGCACTTGAGGTAATTGAAAACCACCGATTCTTTCACAATATTGTCACTTCGTTGCGAGTGAACAGTTCAGATTCACAGCTTGTGGCAGCCGATTTCGATGGCCGACTTATTGTAGTGGACATTGAAACATTCGATCCGTTGAGCATATTCGAGTATGCACACAATGGATCAGTGAACGATCTTCAATTCCATCCAAACAACGACTCTCTTGTTCTCTCTTGTGGCAGTGACAATGACATTCTTTTGTGGGACATTCGAACCAATAACAAGACTAAAAACGCGGCACCGGCAACACCACAACTTAGCTGTACCACACAGGTAACCTCACTTCACTGGTCATCAGAAAACGAGATCATCTTTGGCACCGAATCTGGCAACGTGGTTCGATTCGATTTGCGCGCCCAAAAAGTTATTTCCACTACTGCTCTTTTCCCCGAAAAACGAATTCACAAGATTCGAGGTCTCAAATCGAATCAAGCACTTGCATTCCTAGCAGACGACTGCAACCAAATGGTGATTTATGACAAGGAGATGCGCAACTGTGTGCACCGAGAACAGTATTGCAACAATGTGGAACTGAGATCTGTGATTGAGATCAAACAAGACGATTCGCACAAGTTGGTCACAATTGGCAGCGGGCAAAGTATCTTCCAGCACGACGACATTCTCACTAAATTATAGTGATCAATAATATTTAGGTTCTTATAATTAATTAATAATGTTAGTAATTAATAAATTGTTTAAAACTATTATCCAATCGATAATATAACATACAAGAAGTGAAGAAAATAAAAGAACAAAATTATCTTTACAAGGTGCATACAATAACGAACAACAAACAATTTACATTTGACAACTAGCTGAAAATTATCAAAAGAGAAGATCAGACGCTGTGCTGGACTTGGAGAAGGAGACAGTGTCCTCCTGACTGGCGGGCACAATCTGGTTCACCTCGGCACTGTCCAGTGATTCAAATTCGGCCGTAGGATAATATGTGTTTACACTGTTGAGTGGTGCGGGTGTAGCCGACTTAGTGACTCCCAACTCAAAGGTAGTGCCTTCCTTGAACTGGGATGGCGTGTATGAGGCTAGGTTGCTATTACCTGTCAACAAGAATACAAATTCAAATTAGAATATCACACAATTGAGCGAACAATGGCTGACCTGAGAGAAATTTGTTCTGAAGTGATGAGCTGTTGGAGGACAGTTTGGCATTCGATCGGTCGGTGGTGTCCTCCTCGTCGTAATTGTCGTCGAACGTATATTCAAACGTGGTGCAAATGGATTCGTTGAATTGGATCGATAGCTAAGGAAAGCAATTAAACAAGAGTTAGTTATGGACATTGGTCGAGAATGAACAACAAAATGGTGTAATAATGCTAAAATGGCAAAATAGATTCGATCTGCTGTGCGAGGCAATTAACACGATTCGTCCGGTGTAGTCGTCGAAACAAGTTAATTAGTGTCTCGATCGAAAGCGAAGAAAGTGTGGAGAGTGCTCCAGAGACACAAGAGAATTGCCATCTAAATCAACTTGTGTCCGTTCGTGTGTGGGTCGAGAGTGAAAGGCAAGTTGCACTGCAGTTTAGTCGTATAAAGACTTCTTTACACATGACTACAAGCATGCAGCAACAATTGAGTCAACAACGACCAACAACACAAACTCACTAAACATTAATTGTACTGCTCATCACAAGTGGTGTATCACTTAACTACTTACTAGCAATAGTAATTAATTATTCCATGCCCACCAAAAGTGAGTGCAATTAACACACAAACCGAAAAGAGGTTTGAGCTTCGACTGACTTCATTCACTCAATTGCCGGGGTTCAGAGTGCACATCGAGTGATGAGCTTCGAGTCACACAAATCGACCATACTCTAGTTTAGTTATATTAACCCACAAATGTACACGGGGATTAGGGCAAAGCGAAACACGAAAACAACAACAAAAATGGTTGACCATAAATCAGATTGATTATGTACACAGTGTGCACACACTACACTTGCAGCCTTATTAGTCGAACTAATTAGCCATACAGAGCGCGCCAGCGAGACGAAAGGTAATCGAGAAGTGAAGGCAAAAGTGATACAACACAAACAATGCCACAATTGGCAATGGTGCACACACGGTGGACATTGTCCATTTCGATTGTCCATCTACGGATTATAAATGAAATGCGAATATTAATTGTTCGTTGGTGTCGTTGTCGTTGGGGCCAAACAACCACAAAGCGGCTTATTAGATCATTTGGGCACAGTGCCAAAAGTGTCCAACTTGAGAAAGATATACACTTTGGCAGTGTTTACTAGGAAACTAATGAAACAACAAGTGAACTAATGAACTATACACAACAAATTATATAATACACCACAGTGCACACACAGTGGATGTTATATGTGACCAGAGAACATAATGGCACACTCACGATAGATGAGGAAGTTGAGTTGCCAGTTCAATTCGAATCGACCGCGCTCTATTGTGTTGCGTGCTGTACTACATATTCTGGTCATGGCCTACCATGCACTCACTTTCATTAATGTTGTATACATGTGAAAGTGAGAATTAGCTTTACACACACTAGATTCGGACAGTAAACGGGCGATTCGAGTCCAAACATACTTCACTTGTTAGAGCAGAGACAAAGCCAACCACTGGACAGTGCGCGCCCGCGTAGTGTATTTGCATCCATGGTATATTCAAATGTGCATGCAGTGTAATTACACCGAACAATACATGCGAGTTGTATCAAACAAGTTTGTGCAATTGTGAGCGCCGATCGTTACGGTCAGTGGACACTTCAAACCGAACACAAACATCAAATTCGAGTGGCGACAACTTTCAAGGATGCTCACTCATACTCACACAGGCATTGTATCAAATGTCGGTGCAATCGCAATCCCAAGTGTATATATTGACGATTATTATTGCTGCTGCCTGCGCTACAGACATCCTCAAAACAATCGGGGGATTTAGTGTGGAAACGAACGATGAAAAAAGGGAGGAAAATTGATGATTTCAAAACACACAAAACTCGATTGCTCAAATAAACTTTAATGATTTAATGAAAAGCAAACACACAAAATCGTCTAGAGCGAATTCGAATGTGCGCCATGTGTGACAACACACAAGTAATAAACTATTACAGATACACGTGAAACCCCCAAAATCAAGGTTAGCCCACACTTGTTGCACAAGTGAAAATATATTAACGCTCAATTTGATTCAGAGGGACTTTACGCACAAAAAAACGATCATTATAAATAGATTGAGGATAAATCATTTATGGATTGATCTGATTTCGAATTTGCGCTCATAAACACAATCTCCATTGAAGATTGTATTTGGAATTATTGAGATAATCTACGAATTTCCTGTGACGATCAAGTGATATTACATTTACTTTATGGCCAATTTGCCAGTGTGCTCAATGATAAGGCACTACAGGGAACAACCATTGCTGGTCATTCATTGGTATTACTATCACAAGCAATTAATCACTTGTGTGTCAGTTAGCATTAACGCTATAAATATCATCATTCATTGGCCATACCGAGTCATCATTTGACATAACACAGACACAGACCAATTATGTGCCAAGGCACTAATTGCCGGTTCTATTCGTGTTGCGTCAACTTGATAAATGTGCCTGTTGCAAGTGTAAAAAGTAGCCGGCAAAACCAGCAGTGAATAGAACTACCACCAAATGGGCACATAAATAGTAAAACAGTGCCAATTTGACACATTGCGACAATTACAATCATTGCTAACAATTTGACTATTATTAATGTCTTCATTTCGTGTGTGTGTGTGTGCCAATTCAATTATGGATTGTCTCAATCTGTGTGCCACACGCATTCCATTGTGTGTAGCGAATGTTGCATATTATCTACATGTACAATGAACATATATAATCCTTTGGTTATACAACATATGAGCTGAAATGTATGTGTGAGTGTGTGTGCCAATTTGACAGTTGGGTTTAGTAGTGGTAGCAAAAGAAACTATTTTCACACATACTTGAGAGTGAGTGAGGTATCTTTGGAAAATACATAGAGCTAGACTTTGCAGACAAAACGATTGCCTGCTCAAATGTCTCACCGGGTCCTATTTGTGGCAATGCTCGGTTGTGTTTAATCGGATAAGCACACCGCCACTAGTAATGACATTTGTATTGCCACGTGTATGTAATGTAATACACATACGAGCCAGTAATACTCGAATTACATTTCGCACATGGTGTGAAAATACACCGAGAGAGAAGACACTAGATAGTAAGCATGGGAATTGCGTGTGCAGTGTGCCTATACGATGTGTACTGAGACAATGATCAAGTCAACCGAGGCAACAACAACAACAACATAAAACATAAGAACCACAAGCTTTTTTCAAACTGAAACAACAACAAAAGTCACACACACACAAAGATAAAACAAGACAAAAATATAAATTTGTAGATATTTCTCCAACTCAACCCACACACATCATGGTTGATCGAATGTGCGTTCGGTGCATTTGCCGCCAAAATTCCTAACCAACAGAATCGGTAATATAGATCAAAAGGAAATATGCCGACAGTATCGGGTAAGGTCACGAATGATTGATCGCTAATGTATTCGAATTGGACTAATTCATTAGTTCAGTGCGATCATCATCATCCACCTAACCACACCAAATGTGGTGCATCCAATCTCGTCTCATGGATATATATCACCGTTCGACACAATCTCCCTATACTAAATCATTTCCAACCGGTTAGTCGGTTGTGGCGCACCATTGTAGCCCCCTCACAACAACAAGAAGACGTTAGTTGCGATGATGATCAAACTAGATCAAACGCGCAATACATCAATGAATCATCAATCTGTGTGCAGTGTAAAATGTGTGTCGGTGAGCTTGGACACGCTTTGACTCGAAACAGTCATCATCATCATCATGAAGGTTATTAGGTGAAGATGATTATGTCGATAAGGCAGATTTGTGTATACATTGGTGCGCCTGGTCATCTACCTTAATGGTGATTGCACCTTCATTCATTCTCATGACCACCAATCGATGATCAATCAATCATTATTGCGTATGTGTGTGCCAAGATTGGCCGTGATTAATCGAGAGCGTTCGACGCAGAGCATACGGGCGCAAAGGAGTGTTTGTTTTAGTCATGTAGAGCCATCAATTGGTCAAGCTATAAACAAATGAGTTTCCCCTAAAAGAGTACAAAAAAGATTACATTTATCATTGAACCAAGTTATACGCGCGGTTAACCAAAATGAGCTAACTCGAGGTAAATTACTTGCACTTGGAGTTCAAACTTTGCTGAAAGTCCGTTCGAATAAGATGACTATAGCCACACAAACGAGATCAAATTAAGATAAGATCAGTTATGTGATAAAAATATATATTGTAATCAAATATACATATAATTTCACCATTTCGACACAGATTTAATTGCCGATAGTCGGAGAAGATAATAATGTACGAGCAATTATTATAACGTTACATCTCGTGGTCAGACTCATCATGCTAATGGCAGTGCATAGTGTCCAATCCAACTCGACCAAAACATAGTGCTCGTATATGTGCGTTGCATTGTGCATTGTGTGTGCGATGGCATTAGCCTACTAATAAAATGCACATAGTCATAGTCATGTGTTGACAGGCGCGCAAAGATGACACCGAGTGGCATTGATGATCAAAGTGGCAAAGTGAACCGTAAACACAAAGAGCACATCACTTTGAACTTTTGATCATCGTCAACGCCGCCAAAAAAAACGAGCGTCTGTATGTCTGTGTGTTCCAAATGGATTCAAACAACAATTAAATTGTTCCACTCAGATAAGCAACTTGTTAGCATAATTCAATTATTACAAGACAGAGCCATAGTCTCGGTCGATCGCGACGGGCCAAACAGACAACCTGAAGACAACCGTGAAATTGAGCTGATGGTGCAAACAATCGACACAAAAGCATGTGCTTCACTGTTCAAAGAGTAAAAGTTCAACAAAGAGGGTCTCCAATGTTGTTTCCTACATTTCCTGGAATGCATGTGTCATCACCTGATCTGATAAAGTAAATTTCAAATTCGAAATCAGGCATCTCTCACTCATCCATGAACGCAACCTAATTGTGTGTTGAGAGTACATTTTGGCCACAGTGAAGTTGTTACAGGTTATAATTAAACTGGCACTAGCAAACTGAATGAAATCGATTGTTGTTGTTGTGTGTGTGCACATGTGTGTAAGTGAGTGGTTTCAATTTAGCCGTGTCTTCATCATAATAATTCGGTTTGTTGGAAGACTAGTGTCTTCCCTGCTGCGCTTTAAATGTCTTTCTTGTCTGAAGACTTGACAGATATCCGGAGGCAGTAGACAGAATAATCGGATCACATAGCACCAAGTTGTGTTCACTGTTCACTTATCACACTTATCATCACAAAGAAGAAGCAACCAACAGCAGCACCTCGCGTTCGGTTTGAGTTGAAGAAAGTGGCTCCTTTGTTGTGTCATAAGTGATAATAAAGACGATTATAAAATGGAATGAACAGTCGATTAAGACAATCGAGCACTACTGTGCGTACTACACGAGTGAGTATTGTGTCTCATAGTCTCATACAGCCACTCATTACCGCGGAATGGCCTTAATAGCTCATAGTACATGCTGACTCAAGAGAACTGTGCTCTCTGTTCGGGACTACCATCACAGCCATTGATGATGGCCCTCTGCTCGGGTGCCATTACCGCTGCAGCAACTAGATTCAATCTATTCAAAATCGCTCAAGCGATATAGATTCGAGCACACATTTTTAATTACTCAGCTGACACATTTCGATGATGGTCAATGCACAGTCGTCTAATAGCTAATGGACAAATAGTTTTGCCTCAGATGACACCACAACCGGTAATTTGGGCTACCCTTCACGAAATGTTACTTGTCTCACTTATCAGATCGACAAAATTCATTAACTCGAACATTAATGTGAAAATGTGTAGCTGTGAAAAAGAGCAAAACAAAATGGACTTACATTTTTGTTTCTCCTCACCATGATGCAACTTTTCTTGTGAACGACATTCTCGCCATGGAAGTAAATACCACTTGGCTGTGGCATCTCCATACTGCCACAGTAGTTGACATCGTCCAGGTCGTCATCGTCATAGTCGAACTGTCCACTCGCATCACCGTTGATTGCTTTAATCTCTTTGGCGACACTCGCAGGAATGGGCGTCGAGCCGAAGGGGGCAGGCGTAATGGCAATGTTTGCCTTCACCGATTTATCACGAAAATCAAACACAATCGATGAGGCACCCGAATTTGGTGGTGGCGGATTAGACTTGGCCCACAAGGTGCTTCTCGTGGCACTGGGCACTGCTGTGGATGAGGCATGTGACGAGACTGTGCTTTGGTTTGGGGCATTCTTCAGTATGCCTGATGGCTTTGTAGAAGACACTTCGGTTGAGTTGCTTGTGGAGGATGAGGATGAAACTGGCTTTGGCACCATACTACTGCTGGACATTGCGCTTGGCGATGGCTGTCTCGCTGGTTCGGGCGTTGAGGGCAACAAAGGCTTTATCACCTCATTCTTGAGAAGTGGCTTTGTGGTGGCACTCGAAGCGGACACAACTGGAGATGCTAATTCCGGTTGGGCACATTTGTTGTCCGTTGGAGTAGACTTGCCGTCTGACTCGTCACTAGGCTTGGTTCCTGTCACTGTTGGTTTGATGTTTTCCACCACCTGACCAGTGGTGTCCTGTTGACTTGCTACTGTTTCCTTTGAAGTGGCAGCTGGTAGCGGTGGTGATGGGACAATGGTGGTTGCACCACTGCCCACAGCAGTAGCACCATTAACACCTTGGGGCCACGGTCGAATGTTGGCAACAGGCTTGATTGGTTTCAGCTTTTTGGCAGCATCGGCAATCAAATTGTTACTGCCGTTCGTGCTGTTGTTCGCCGAGGCCTGTTGTGTCGAGGACTGATGTTGATGTGGCTGGTCTCGTTTGGGTAATGCAACATTACTGCCGCTGTTGTCACTCGGTGCAGGTTGAGGTGCTGCTGTTATGCTACTGCTCGACTTCGTACTCGACACTGATGGCGATGGAGGAAACACTTTGTCGGTGACATTGGAAGACGATTGCGTGGTCGTCGTACCACTGCTGTTATTGTTATTGTTCGATTGGATCACTTTGCCAGAAGACGTTAGACTTGGCGGTGGAGGCTTGGTCGTCGACGTTGAAAAGTCCATCGACGGCGTCTTGGCTGGTCGATTCGAGTTGTTCGTTGGTTGTTGTACCAACTTAACTGTCGACGGGGAAGGCTTGCCAAAACGAGCACCACTGTTCGCAGCAGACGGACTGGCCACATTGGCAGTGGCCATTGGTTTGGCAGTGGTGCTGCTACTGCTGGTACTGTTCAGACTGGCTCGCACCTTGTTAAGTTCACTATTAGTCTTCGTAGATTGAGCATCTGTGGAGAAGAAAGTACACAATGATTTTTTACTTTGCATCAGGAGACGGACACTTTATATCGGACAAGTAATAATACAGGTAAGTAGGTGTCTGTGTCTGGGTGCTGCAGTTGCCAGAGCAACGCCACTAATGGCCAAAGCAGGACAATACAGTTGACAGATAGGCAGATTGGGTCAGTCCAGTTAGTAGTGAGCAATCACCAGTAATGACTCGTTGTAGTAAATCACACAAAAAACACACACACGAAACAAGAACAAAAGCGAGATTGGCAAACCAATTCCAATTAGTAGCACCAGCAACACACAGCAATGCACTCACTATCTATCAGGTTGTGTGCCTGTGTCTTTCCGTAGTAGGAATACATCCATACTGGTGCCATACACCATTACACGGTGGCAAATACGATCGCCTTTATGACACCAACACACACAACAGACAAGTTGGCCACAGTTGGTTCGAGTTTGTGAGTGAAGGCACTGTAAAGTATGGCTAAATCACAGGGACAGCGAGAACATCACATCCTTGCACTGGCAGTGGCAATAGCCTCTAGTTAGAGTACTGTATAGTTTTGCAATGATGCATCCTGAAAGTGTGTCCAACTAATAATGAAACAAGAGAAAGACAAAGAAGTACATAAAAAGTACAAAACAATAAGAATCAAACCTCGAGACACAGTAGATCCTGATAGTGTTTGATTAGTTCAATAAGTCACTCGACAGTTGGTAGGACACAATGGTCGGACATATGAACAAAATGTACACCTGCATGCGCAACAATTCTCCTCAAAAGGTTTCATCGAATCGATCGATTCAGTGGCAATCAATAATAATTTGGCCATTCCAGTAGTCGAAGCTAATCGACCAAGTCAGTGCCACTGACCGTCTGTCTGTCTGGCAAACCCGGATTTAACTGCACTCGCGATCTGAGAGTTCAACGAAGAAAAGACGCGTTCTCTGTGAGAAAATACAAAATGAAACAACAAAACAAAAAAGTCTAATTTCTTCTAGACATTTGGGCAAAAATGCCTTTTTAAACTGAATTGGCAAAAGGACAAAGTGAGCACAATTGAGAGTATAGCAGCCTTGCGTGCAACTAGTGTCTCGACCATAAGACTAGTCCAATCTGAAGACAATTAAAAAGAGAGTGCAAAGTACATCAAAATAGTCGAACATAAGAAGATAGTTCTCAATAGATAGTCCTCACTAGTCCTCTCAACGCTGAGCTTTATATAGTTGATTGAGCAAGCTAATTCTGGCTTTAGACTCACTTACTGCAGGCACACACACAGACACAGACACTTGTTGTACAGAAGCCAAGTGCACAACTGTATGGCAATTATCACTGGCATAATAGGTTGCGTAACGTGCCATCACACTCAAACAGACACACACACATGTGATACAATCTACAATCTCTACCTGCTGTGCAGCTATAATTAAACCCTTCTTGCCTGTGACCTGAACTCGAACACTGATCAGATATCACACTTTCGAGAAGCAGCAGCAAGTGGTTTAGTCAGTCTGATTAAGTGGGCGTGATTGTGCTCGCGCGTCCGCGCGAGTTTGAAGACTGCCATTATTGCCTGGTCTAATTGATTATTATGGCCATTAGGAGCATATGGCAAGCTGGGGGGCAAGTTCAAGTGTAACTGAAAGAAAGGGATCATCACATCACAACACACATCGACACATACCTGGAGATCGAGTTGATGGGGTGGCTGTTGTTGTTGTTTTGGTACTGTTGCTTGGTGCCTGCAGGTTTGTTCGCCTTGGCACAACTGGTGGCTTCACCACTTTATTATTGTTACCGTTCAGCATTTCGGGCTTATTCCGAGCGGGCACTGTAGGACTCGGCTTTGTGCTGCTGTTGCTGTTGCCACCAGCCAACGGTTTAGTTCTACTTGGAACGGCTGGCGGTTGAACAGATATCGCAGGACTTGATGCTTTCACAGACTCACTTTGATTGACTGAATCATCACATTGGTTCAATGGCTCTCCATCGAACACCAAAGTACCATTCACTGGTTGAGGGGGACTTTCGATGTTGGGACTAGATTTGACGACTGCTACAGGTACTGGTATCAACTGACCCACAGGACTGGAAGTGTTGGTTGGAGTGGCATTAGGCTCAAAAAATAGCTTGTACGTCTTGACAATATCCTGCTGGGGCATCTCATTTCTGTCGATGTGTCTGTGGCTAGTTACTGCTGGATGACAGTCACCGTTCATCGTGGCAGCAGTGGTAGAAGCCAACGAGCTCACATTAGTACTACTGGACGATTCGCAAATGCCACTGTCATTCGGCAACGACGATGAAGACAGATTCAAGTCAAGGTTAATATCGTTGCTCAGTCTGTTGTCTTCAAGGATCTTCACTTCCAAGTTGTCGTCGTGGTTGTTCTCTTGATCGTCGGAAGCTTTTAGTAATAGTTCGCAATTATCTGTTGCGGTGATGACAACACGTTGATGGTCGAGTAAGGTAGCAGCAGCAGCAGCGGCTGCAGAAGCCATCACCGATTGATCACCGAGCCCAGATGAACAGTCATGCTCATTAGTAGTTTGGTGATGGCTAAGTGTAGTATCAATTGGCAATTGTTGTTGTTGTTGTTGCACTTCGGCCGCTGTTTCGGTTGCTGCTCCATTGTGTGTCGATTGATGGCAACAAAGTGACTCGTCATTGGTTTGTAAATTTCCTGTCGATTGTTTTTGGTTTGATGACACTACTCCATCCTTTTCGTCAAACGACAGATCAGCACCACTTCCATCTTGTGTCTTCGGCTCGTCGATTTCCACTTCAACAGGCACCAGATAGGCAGATAACTTACTATCAGTGACAGTGCCATTGCCGCTAGCATTTATGCTGGTATGGAATGGTGCAGACAATGCTTCCACGCTCTTCGACTTACGAATATAAGGCACTGGGGCAGTGAGATACAGATTAGAACGAATATAGTTGTTGGTGATTGGCGAGGGATAATGGCGAACCAATTGACCGTTCTTGACTGTGGCCTGAGATGTGCCATTGGACTGGGCACTTGCTTGACCATTGGGCAGTGGGGATGATGACAATGACTTTGGCGTTGTTGGCTCGTGATTCTTCACTAGGTTCTTCACTATATTGCTCGGGTAGAGAGGCGATGAATTGGCAGTGACCTGTTTGGCAGGCTCTGAAACCGCAGTACCGTTGGTTAGTACAGGTTGAACTTCCTTGGGCTTAAACCCATTCACTGGTTGTTGGCTATGCTGATTAGTATTGTGACCATTCTTTACAAAGCTTCGACTCTTCTCCTTGGTGGGTGATGACAACACGTGGTTGTGTTGTTGTTGATTGCTATTTCCATTCATGCTTGACCAAAGCAATCGTTTCTTAGTGCCATTCACCTGTTGATGATGATTGCCACTGTTTCCATTAATTGTTGGTGCAATTCCGTTTGGTTGATTGTTGGGTATCAACAATCCATTGGGCGCACCATTTTTGGTTCGATAGGTCAACTCCTCCATACTGGAGCATCGCTTAATGGCTGATTGTTGTCCATTGGTAATGGTCAAGTTGGTGGGCGCAGTGGCGGTGGTCACTACCACTGGTTGGTCCTGCCCATAGAGGGTCATAAATTTGTTCCTTAATCGACCCACAAAACCGGGTCCATACTCGCAATCACTTCCAATACCATCGGAGGCACTATTATCACTGGCAGTGCACTCGGGATCAGACTCTTTGGTGTGGTCACTACCACTGCTTGAACTATTCACTGAACTTGGCCGCTTCTGGTGATGGTAATATCGACAGTTCACATTGTGTTGCTGCTGCTGCTGTGACCTCAACAGAATCAATCGATTTGGAGCTGAGGCCGTGGACAAGCCATTCTCCTCAACCATCTTTAGGCAGGACAGCAAGTCAGGATGGAGTGAGTCGCTCAATGTTGCTTCACTTGGCGGCGGTCCGAATGTGAACCACAAATTATGCGACACTTGTGAACATAAATTCACCACTACGGACACGTTCGGGGGAAGCAGCTGATTTCGATAGAAGATCAACGGACGATAAGTGAGGTAAGGCTGAGGATTAGATGCAGGAAAAAGCACACGTTCACAGTGACTACAACGATAAGATGATGGCGATGTTTTAGCAGTGGAAGAGTTACTGCTGCTGACACTGTCCACTGAAGACGAGACAATCGATAACTGTTGAAATAATTGGTCTAAAGAGAATTGCACATCGGGGTCAGTGGTGGCAGTGACGGGACACGTCTTGGTGGTACGACGAAAAAGATTCAACTTGATCAGGTACAGTTCACGGTGATGGTCGCCGGAGGTCAGAGAAGCGAATCTACATGCAAACACAAACACAAAAACGGAATAAATTAGCAATTTAATCAATTCACCACGAAATTGGAGCTCTCGTTAGAAGAGGTCTCGACTTGAGTGTGCATGCAAGTCCAATGTCAGCATGGAATGAACAAAATAACGAGAAAGGCCTCGAGACTTGGAAATATTGAGGATGTGTTGTTATATGCACAACAAGGCACCACTGACATACAGAACGCTAACTAGTTAGCTAACAAACCAACTAACCAAAGCAAACATTGAGTACGCCAATCTGGCGAAGCTCACAACAAGAAACTAAGGCCACAGCACGCGTTGTGCTCACTTGTGAGTCAGTTCTGCTCGGTCGCCTTCTCAGCCACAACACTGGGGACTCGATATCTGAGCACCAAAGTCAATCAATCAATCACATCGTTCGGTCATATCGTCATGTCCTTATCTATCATCTCTCCCCATGTGCCAATCCCTCTCTGTCGTAATCTCAAGTGGGTAACCCGTTATGCAAGCAAACTAAGAAACAAAATGCCGCCGGTAAACAAAAAGCAATGTGCCATAAGCAAACAAAACGCGAGCGCAACCCAAGTGCAACAATGCAAATTGGGTCCATCAGCATGCATGTCGTGTCGTGCGCAGACAACCAAATAGGCAAGCGCAAAACAAAGCAATTTGGCTTGTTCACTTTGAGTCAAACGTTTGACCAATTCGCCAAAACATTCACCAAAACAAATCAAAAACACAAGGAAAATGACATCAATGATCGACAGCACACAAATGATAGCAAGTAGATTAGATCAAAACAAATTGATTGTGCCAGAAGCAAGTGGCAATAAAAATGAGTGAGAGACACAATCAATCAGACTCGAGATAGATATCCACTCTAGCAGTGTCATTCCAAGTAGAAGAAAGATGTCATGTCTCCAACAGTGAATATCACTTCTACTCGTAAAGGGTTGTCGTCCACAGTGGCCAAACGGACACTGTACAGTGCCACCACTGTGACCACATATCGAGACAACACATTCCATTGAATCAGTGTCACACGCAATCGAGAGTGCAAATCAAAAATCAAACTACTTTCATACACCTGAAGAAAGTAGGTGCAATCACAAGTATCGCCAAAGCATAAAAAGGCAAAACATCAACTCACTTATACTTCATGAAAGGAACTTATCAAATGGCAACAAGTGAGAGCACAAATCGATTAGTGTACGTTCAAATCAAAATGATTTATCACACAAACGAATGTGTTTGCGTTAACCTAAATTGAAAAATTGTGAACAAATGACATAATCAATTTGAGAAATTGTTCTATCGTAATCGTATTAAAGTATTAAAGGTAGGTGTTCGTTTGACTTGGAGCAAGCAGGGAAATGAGCTGCCAAGTCAGAAGTTTACCGGCTCGCGCTCGTTTGCTCTTTTGCAACTCATGTTACATTAGTGGAATGACATTCCTTATGTGCGCACATTACAGACATTTAATAATATAATCTAAGTATAGAAATGCAAATGTAAATTCGTTATGTTAATATGTTACACCTGAACACAGTGTTCATTATAATCAAAATCAACACACAACAAAAATGTAATAAGATGAGTTGCATATACCAAAAAAATATTATGACTCGTTTATTTGTTGGTCTGTATGCTAAATTGCAAATGTCGACAGCTAATGAGAAATGTCGACAGTCAGTCAGTTAGTCAGTCAGTTAGCTAGCTAATCTAATAAAAGGTTAGATAGATAGACTCAAGCAACATGTAAGAAAAGCATTCAGTGCTATACACACACACAGACAAGTTCAAAGTAATTAACCAATCAATCAGTGCACAACAAGGCACCACCACCGCCACTAAACCAAAACTAGAGTAAACGTAAAAGAAGAGGAAAATGTACTAAATTGTGTCCATAAATCAATCAATCGAAAGGAAAAGATTATCAAATGACTTTCCTCGTGATCATGATATTGAAGGCATATGAACTACGTGGACAAAGCGAATGATCAGAATCGTAAAAAGAGACAAAACGAATTCTATTCTCGATCAACAAGATTAATGGGGCAGCATTCATGATGACACCACATGATGCAGTGCACATCATCTGGGACCGATCATTTCCTACTCCACCTATCGATTGAATCAGTTACCCGATCAGTGTGGCGTCCGGCGTGATCTATCTCCATCTCTTCTCTGCTACTATACTTCTAAATGAGCTTCCACTTAGTGTGCACTGTCACACACAAAGCTCACTCGATCATGAGCACAATCACTATTATCGTTATCGGTTACGGTTATCTGAATCAATAAATTACGAGTGAGCTAGGAGTGAGTGAACGGTTTCAGATTGAAAGCCACCTGAACGGTAGATACTGTTGTCAGTGGTAGTGAGGCACTGAACTGCAGTTGCCATTCACTGTTTAGAGGGGAATGTCACTGAAGAGGGGGTCGCACCATTGAATAATACTTGATTCAGGTGAACAGAAGCGTAAAGAGGTGCTTGCACTAGCCATTGAGGTGCAATCCACTTAGACAATATAATATAAATCGGGTTCGATTCAGTGATTCGATCGATAATAGAGAGCCTTCAAGTGCGCGCATTCTGCGTCCACCTGTTGATTGAGACAACAGAGTGGTCGATGGCTGGTTTCAATAACGAGCCAATCGATGGACTGTCCCCTTCGACCTGTGTGTGTGTTTGTGTTTTATAAATAAATAAAAAATCAAACACAAAAATAGAGTCGTTTTGGGGGCAACCAAGGAAGAAGATAAAGACTCTCGAGTCTCGAACGACGTAAACGACGACGAGGCACAAGCCAAAGAAAGGCACATCTCGGTACAAACAGAAATGGTGCCAATCACACACAGAACAGTCAGTCAGTCAGTCAGTCTATAGTTAGACACACTTGTAAGGTAAAGCAGATCACACAAGTGAAACACAACATAAGACATTGGACAGCACACACAACAAGTCAACAAATGGACGATAATATAATTTAAATAATGGAACCTTGTTTCGGTGCTGGTGGTGCTGGAGAGACATCGATCACAGACAAGTGATTTGATTTGAACGATAAATCGTTCTGTTGATGCCGGTGGTACTGAAGTGTCCACTGGGGTAGTGCCGGCACTGTTTGGCGGTGATGAATCGGTCGAATTTTGTCGCTCAAACTCAACAATCGACGAACGGAGTCGTGGAAGATATCGAAGCCTTTTGATGTGACCAAATACGGAGGGAGAGGTCGGAGTGGATGGAGATGATGAGGTTACTTCATCAAAGGCAAACACAGACGATGGCGACGATACCGTCGGTGTTGGCGGAGGAGTTGTGGGTGAAGTGAGTGATAATAATGTCAAAGACGATTGCGAACGATGATTGGGCTGAACATTGAACTCGAAGGACGATGATTCGGGGAAATGGTGATGTGCACCCGGCTGGTGTTGATCGTTCCTGGTTGTGCTGTGGTTTTCACTTGCTTCTCGCCGGTCATATGTAGCACCAACTGATGATGATTGGCACTGATTATTCACAGGATCACGTTGTGTTGATTGTGGTCCATTCCTGAGGCTATACACGGAGTCGTTATTGTGGCCGCCATGACGTGCAGCTATAAGTGGAGTGGTGGCTGATCTTGTTTGAGTGTCCACGAACAACAAGTGGTCACCACCGTTGTGTCCACTGCCACTGGCATCAATGAGTAACGTGCGAATATCGTCATCCACCGACGCCGCCGTCACCACCAACTCGTTGTCCTCTGATGGTCGTCCAAGTGGAAGTAGACGGTCTTCGTCTGTCCTGCCGTGGCGCCTTGTTGCCTCTTCGAGGTCTTCGCCTTCTCGGCTGTTGTGAGACTTCTTTAAAGTCTGCTCCTCATCATCATCATCGCGGTGGTGGTGGTTACAAGCAGCAGTTAAATCACTGATCTCAATATGGCTGGAAGAAGTCGCACAGGACAACAACAATAACGTGGTCGAGTGTTCGGGGATTGAGCGAAGAGAGGCAGAAGAGGTGCAGGCCAGAGTAGCCGTGCCGTGGTCGTTGCCACCTTTAGTGGAACACAAACATGTTGCACTCACTGGCTGAGTCACCTCCCGTGGTGGCTGATCAATTCCCGCAACTGCCACTACCTCGTCCGATTGAGTAAACTTCAATTCGTGGCCATCGGCCTGGAAGGCGTAGTCGTCCGGTCGTTGTTGCACTTGCAATCTAGTCTGTCTTTCATCTTCTCCTATTTCTCTGTCGGCTGCTCTATTGTCGTAATGATCATTTCCTCTATTATCCAACTCTGTGAATGTTGATCGTGGTAATAGTGCACAGGTAGAACAGAACAGAACAGAACAGGTAAGAAAGAAGGCAGAAGAGCATGTGTACACAACGTACCTGTCAAAGAGGCACTGCTGTCCAGTGCTGACACCACAACATCCTTAGCATCAAGGCACTTGACCACTTCTTCCACTTGGACCGTGTCACCACCAGCGTCTACCTGTAGCAATGTTTCCACTGGTTGTCGTTCGTTGCCGTTATACGCTTGAGTGAAACTGCAAAACCCGCGCACGCGAAACATCCCACACCACACAATGTACGAGTCCGTGAATGGAAGGCAATGGAAAGAAGAAAAGAAAAATACGTTAAATTCAATTGAAATTGTTGTCTCCTCAGTGTATACTAGTGTAATGGCCTGGCTAAATCGATATACAAGCCTGGGTGGATGGACAGCCAATGGAGCCCCAACCTCCATTGTGGTCCACCTGTGTGAAGCTGTGTGACGGACAGACTGTCTCGAGGCCCATCACCCCAACCCCATTCGACCGGTTTATGAATGGTGCGATATGAGATGATGCGACCGTGTCTACAACACACAACACTACACACAAGTGGGAGGGATGCTTCGAGATATTAACCCAAAAAAATAGACTCAAAGTCAAAGACTTGTGTGTACGGTTTATGTGAGCTGTCATTTACCTTGTTAGTGGCAGCGATGATGCAGATGAGGCAACGATCGCACTAGTGGCGGTTGAGCTATTGACTGAGGCAGCACTACTGGTGACAGGTGGGCCGAGTGCAGAACTGTCTGTTATGGCATCGATTGATCCGTCCGTGTGAGTGCTAGTGCTTCCACAACCATAATCGAGCATGATCGGAATCTTATGGTTGTGTCGGTGGTCATCTTCGGTACGGTCATTATCGTTATTACCACCTGCCATACGAGTGGCACACGATGAAGCACTTCCATCAGACCAGTGCACGCTTTGCTGCAATTCGTTGTTGTAATTTGGTGCCGTCATCGACGATTGCTGCTGCGGTGCTTCTTTATTGCCCTTATCCAAACTTGTGATTTTCTGTTCAAATTTGCTTTTGGTCAACTTGACAATTCCCGGCCGAGGAACTTCCTCCAATGTTGTCAAAGGTGCAGAAGACGCCGAGAAGGAACGCCATGGTAATGTGGACAATTCAGTACTACTGCTAGTGACAGCATTGTCTTGCACGATGGAAGTGCTCATTGACGAGTCATCTAAAGTGAAGAATACATACACAAAAACAATGTGTCAGTGGCGAATGTGACAACAAAGTGACATTTTGCTCGAGCAATTGAATCTCAATTGGGCGAGTGACATGAGTGCACTTTACCCCTTGTCTCTGGTGTGCACACACAAACTCACATGCCGAACTTGTTCAATTAAGCCTTGTTGAGGTGTGCTCAAGTGCTCAAGTGTGTTACCTTTTGAATGCGAGGCGTCATCGATGGCACCTTTGCCGGCGACCAACGAGCCATCGACGTCTTCATCGACGTTGTCCTCACGGCACGAAGCAAAAGAAATTTCCGCCGTCGCCGGAATTGTTGGGTGAATAGCCGAGGTAGTGCTACTCTTGCCTTTACCATCATCTTCGCCGATGGTAGTAGCCGTGGTAATTGGTGTCTCATTCCGACCAGAAGAGACGGCACTTGTCGCTATTAACTCTTTAATCGCATTACCGCCAGCAAGACCGACGTCGTTGTCCTCCTCTCCATCGTCGTCTTCTTTACCATCGTTATTATCATTGAAAGTCGCATTGTTCCTATCGTTGTTCGCGTTCGAATCTAAATTGGGCGACACAAGAAAATGAAAATGCATTACATTCTACGTACACACAGAGACACACACTAATGGATTCATTTCACGACTGAGAGAATATGGCACTGGCACTACCATCGAGGCTATCACACACAGACGACAACCAAACCGAAACTAGTTTGGCTAGCTAGTTAATTTAGTTATTATCAAGTAAAGTCACTAACTTAGTTAGTTTAATTACTATAATAATACAATTCATTTAGACATGTGGTGCAACTTACAGACATTTGTGTGGTGCTGTTGGTTGTTGTTCCACTGGTGGAGATGTCGTGAATGGTCATCTTGATGCAAAGAGTTATTGCTAGTGGCCTTTACATTGATGTCGCTCAGTGGTGAGAGCGTTGATATTCTCGGAATTGGTGATGTAGGCAGTATTGGAGGTTGATCATCTTCTTGTTCATATTCTTTTGAAGACAAAGAATCAAAATCCTCATTTGCGGTGCCATCTTTGGTAATGGATAAATTCTTGGTGACAATACTGAGCAGTCCATTGAAGCCATGCTGTATCAAGTCATTGAACCATAGTGGAACTACTGAGCCATGACCGACTGAGCTTGAATCCACTAGAGTGCTATTGCTTCCAACATCAGATAAAGACGATAATGGCCGATTCGATGATGATGGTGGTGGTGGTGGTGGTGGCGGTGAAGATGATTCGACCAATTTACTCCTCAATTGGGGGTCGTTAGAACTTGAAGACAAAGAGGAAGCCATTTTGGCATATGCAAAATATGCAGAATGTGCGGCTGAATAGGCAATTTTCTAGTGAACTAGAGAAAACAAATCATAAAATTAGTGAAAATAACAAATAGGTAGAAGAAGAGGAAAGTTGTTCAAAGTAATTGGAAAGATCAACAACAACAATAACAAAGTGGACCTAATCAAATCTTCTTACATCAAATAGAATTTGTGCAATACGGCACACAGGACAACAAAACACAAAGGAAACAAATACGTCTTATTGTGACAATAATATATAATATAAATTAATTGAAGCAAAATAATTGAGATTGAAGACATACATAACAGAGTGAGTTAGTTAGTGAGTTAGTTAGTGTGCCAGACAAAGTGGAAAGCAATAGCTCGACATTACAAATACCTTAGATGAAGGCAATTAAACTGTGTATGTTCTGTGTGTGTGTGCAATTGCAATCTAATCTCAAAACAGTGTGTGGATCGAAAGCGATATACGAAAGTGGCCCTCCATACAGAAGAAGCCAACACAGACAGACAAAACAATCTAATTTGACTTATACGCACACAAACACACACCAGTCAATTAGTACTTAGTGCTTTGAAAAGTTATATAAAAGAATTGTTTCCTATCGGGTAAATTGGCATTACGGTCAAATCTAATCGGACATTCCAAACAGTGGACTGACAGACAGTCAGCGAAAGCAATCGAGATCGATTCGTTGATACACGATGACACAGTTTGAGGGAAACTCATTTACGCGCGCGCTCAGCTGATATTTACCAAAGTGAAACTATTCGAACGGGACGCAATCCACAAAGACAATGACAACGAAAAAAGGGACAAATGAATGAAAAGCGAAATGAACACACAAAGTTGACTAACGGCCAACAAACTCAAACTCACAGACAAAGTGTTTTTCCACATGATAAAGTTTTTTTCGATTGTGGTGCTGGGTGCTGAGTGTGATCAATTTAATTTAATCAAACAAACCGTTCAATGATGTCATACACAGACAAAAGAGTGAGTGAAAGAATGCAAGAATCGTAAAAGTATGAGAAATATTCTAAGTTTAGAAATTGCTAATTTACCTATGACCTAAATAATTAGTCCTTTCTTCCTCATCGAACTGAACCAATCAATCAATCATCGATGACAATGCCAAATGGAACCACAATCACCAATTGTGGCTTGGTGGTACTGTACTACTCACTGGGCAGAGTTATTAAACACAATCAATGTGATATTGTATTTAATAATAGCTACCAAACTGCACAAACCCGTTCTCTGTCCAATTGGGTCTAATTTAGGTGAGTAATTTCATTAAATTTCATAACTAATAATAAACAATTCACTCAAAATTAACACACTTTCAAGAAAAGTGTAGAGAAACTTAATGAGCAGGTAAATTATTAATAAAGTCAATTAGCTAATCGACCATTGCGGGAAAAGAGTCTGCACAAATGTCTTGGCTAATTGAAGCAAATTATCATTGAAGCACTACAGAAGTGTCTCATCTCACTCACGAACGTAGTCAGCTAATTGATCGAACAATTTTGTGCGATGTGTCACTATACCTGCGTCGGTGTTGTTGATGAACAATTCGTTGAATGATCATTCAAATTCAGATTCAATGAGTAATTTGGCAAATGAGTAACATTCGAATATCACTCATTCTGGTTGACACACTACTCTATGGACACCTATGGTCACTACTAATTGATAGCGCACACATTATACTGCAGGATGATGCTCTAGATTGTGATGTGATTGTGATGCTGAACATAAATAGAATTGCGCCAATTACACACCAATTGGGTTGTTATTGTTGTTGGTTGGTTGTTCAATTGGCTTTGATGATGAATGTAATGTTGCATATGCAGGATGTGATGCTGATGATCGGTGGTGCGGCTGACACATGCACACTCGAATGCATACCTCACACGCAACAATCATTGATTAATACGGACGAGCATCCATCACCAAAGGGGAAAAGCAATGATCCGGTAATATAATTAACGTCTTCGGTGAATGAGCATGAAGATGAGACAAGCCAATTAGGATGCCTCTATAGATGACATTAGAAGTGTGCAGCGGTGATTATGCCAATGGTTTTGATGGTGATATAACGCGGCCAATGGCAATTGAAGACTACCAGGCCAACCAACCAACCGACCAACCAATCGTTTGCATAAAAGTAGAATAACTTTGAGAGAAGAGTCATCTCATTTTGATAGTCATGTGTAGTATGCCACTGTTGGAGATGGCTGGTTATTAATAGTTATGGTGGCCAATGGTGGTGTCGTTGATGGCGACTGCAAGAGACCTCAAACGCCCGAGACTGTCTCGACTTGACTTGACTCGTACAATCAAGGCAACCAAAAAAGAGAAAGTTTTTGGTATCCAACCAGGTGTATGGTTGTGATGACTTTGAGACTGACAGTCCTTCAGGTTTAAGCACATTTGCACACACACAAACATAAACACATAATAGCTTAAGGAGCCATTTGGATGTGGATTACGCGCACAGAGCGCATTATTTGGTTAGTCTGACGACCATTTGATGATAAAGCCACGCGCCTATGCCTGACACTTGCTTTTGCACTTTCTTTCTTTTTCTTCTCAAGTTTTGCAGGCTCCTAATCTAATATAACAAGCAACAATAATGGCGGCGTGTGAGGTGTTTGATGCGATGATGCGGTCGTCAGAGTTGAGTTGTCAGTTGTTAGTGTTAGCGTCGTCGTCCATTTTATCATTAGACACCATCTTAGTGCTCCTCCAAAAGAAAAAAAGATGGCCACGCATTGATAGGCTAAAAAGGCGATATGCTCAAATTATTGGTGTCAATCAATCAACAAAGTCGCCCGACACGCTCCTTTCGTTGTACTCACACATCTGTAAATATAGATCGAGTTAGATAATATTAATAGCTCAACACATTATTATTATTGCTATTGTGTTATTGGTATTATCACTTGGGTTAAAATTTCAATTTTGTTCGATTAAAATCACAAATGGCAATAATGTCACTTCTATAGTCATTGTGATTTCGTTTCACTTTCGCTCGTTTACAAAGTCAATAATCAGACACTCAGAGAGATTCGATCGCTTTGCAGTGCATTTGCAAACTGACAACAAATCTGAAAAATCATTATTTTGATAAATGAAATTGCATTTTTACTAATTAAGGAAAGAAATATTGCCAATTCCCACAGCATAATAATGTACCTACCAAGTGTAAATGTGCATTCACTTTCTCACAGGTAGAAATGCTAATCAAATAGGACAGGTGTGTGCAAAGTGTATGCGGTGATATATAAATTGTAATGCAATGAATCAAACCTATGAAAATGTTGTTAGTGCAGTTGCATTGCAACTGCTTAGTTGGTTAAATCAAATAAATAAATGCCAGTTGGTTGCAGTAATTACAAACCGACCAATGCACGACCGTACAATAAAAATAAAGGTTGCGAATAATTGTTGTCGATACTATGGTTTGTTCCCTATTGTTTTACTAAATAATGGTTGTTTCACACCATTGGAAAAATGTTATTTTGGTTGTCTGGTTGGTTTCTAAATTCGAATTCGAAAGCAAAGAACACGTTATCATTTTGAACTTTTTGGTTAGGAACTTTTTTGTCTCGTTCGAAGTACTATTTAAAGAGTGGTGCACTGTCAGTGTAGCACTTGTGTCTTTTGTTTGAATTGTTCCCTTTTCGTCCAGTGTTTCTTGTGTCATGACCCAGCCTCCTCCCAAGCAGAACCAAGTCGCCGCCAAAGTGCCAAACAAGCCGAAACCGAAAAATGAAACTCAAGTGAAGGACATCAAGTTGAGACCCGAAGGAGACGTGCACAGTACTTCGGGCAACTTCGATTGCTGTGCATTTATCATTCACTGTGCCGTGCACGACAAGATTCTTGTGACCCAGCAAGAAGGCGCACTTTGGATGCCGTACACTCAAATGGCTCCCAATCGTTCCTGGAAGCATGGTGCTCTGTTTGGTTTCTGTGTGGTTCTTGCAGGTCCTGGTGCTGCCGACTTTGATACACTCAAGGAATCTCCTCCTTACCAAACCTTCAAGACGATGCAAGTGCTGCGAGTGCAGATGCCACAGACAGCCAAGTTCTGCAAGCGTATGATCTATTACTTCAAGATCAAGGCTAAAGCAGACAACTTCAAATGTTGCCAACCGATTGGGAGTCACCTGGTTTGGCTGCCACTCACCGAGGTTAAAGACAGCAAGGTGGACCAACTGTGGGGACCTGAGTTGATCGAGTTCAGTCAGTTGATTGCGGACAAGCTCAGACCAAAGATAGCCGAGTATAGTCTCGAGGAGGCATACCAATTCCTGCCCCGCGATCCACCACGCAACCAAGAGGAGAGTCTACTCAAATCTGTACGCATGACTTTGACCGACGTGGAACGACTTTACGCTGACTTCCTAGACCACTGCTTCCCGAGCCTTTACATGACCCAGAACTCGTTCTCGCACTACATGTCCAAGTACGAGTTCGAAAAGGACTTGGCTCGACTGGACAAACTTTTCAAGACGTTCAACTATGCGGACACTGGGTTCCTATCCTTCCACGAGTTGCTACTTGGCTTGGCCTGCATGGAGCCTAACTCGCTGCACAGTGAATACCGTGTCAAGTTCATCTTCCGCTACTATGACACCGACAAGTCAGGTGGCCTGTCGGAGGACGAACTCAAGCAGCTCGTGTCGGACATCGTGCCCGCAGACCAGGTCGAGACTAAATTAAAAGAATCGATCACCACTTTTGGGAGCAGCAGCATCGACGGAAGAAATGAAGTGTCCGCCAAAGACTTCATCATTTCGATCGGATCGCATAAGTTCCGAGGCACGTCCAACCTGTGTCGATCGTCCAAGTCGATCTTCGCACAAATCGCCCGAAAGTTAGCCGGCAAGAATCTTCACCACCAAACAGGTTGCAAGAGTACACTCACCAACGTGTTGATCAAATCCAAACCTAAAGGTAAACCAGGGCGAAAATTGTTTCTGACTTATACAACTTTTCTTTTGCAGAGATTTGTCCCACCTGTTCCGATAAGAAATACGAAGTGGCTTCTAACCAGGTCGTATTCGACTTTTTTGGGAAACAGCAGAGCAATAGACTGAACAAGATTAGCACCAAAGTGGCCGAAGTGAAAGGAATCACTGCACAGCAGTACTCTCTGGAATGCGTCTTCAATCCGAGCTCGGCTGCCAATGTGACCATCAAGTTGCTTCGCGAGTTTAGCCAGGCGAAAGGTACCGTGGAAGAACCGAAAGGATTGATGATGGACCGGAAAGAGGACTTTTGGAAACTGCTCAACGTCCTATACAACGAAATCGACGTTCTGCTCGCGGAAGAGGACAAGTGCCAGAAGGTGTACTCGCCATGTTACATCATTGGCGACATCCACGGCAACCTTGAAGACTTACTGTCTCTCGAGAAAACTCTGTGGAAGCAAATGCCCAGCGTTGGTGCCAACTTTCTCTTCCTCGGCGACTATGTGGACCGTGGCAAATGGGGCCTCGAGTGCGCTCTCTACTTGGTCGCTTTCAAGATTCTGTGCCCTAACAAGGTGACCTTGCTGCGAGGCAATCACGAGGTACGCAGTCTGCAGAAGCACTACTCGTACTACCACGAGTGCATCCTCAAGTATGGCGAGGTAATCGGACTCAAAGTATGGGAGCTCACCAACAAAATGTTTGACAAGTTTCCCGTCTGTGGCTTGGTGGACGAAGCCATTTTCTGTGCGCATGGAGGCATTCCTCGCAGCACCCAACAGACAGACCAGATTGCCAGCAAAGTGCCCCGAGAGCTGCGCGACCCCGAGAAACAGTCGGCAATCGCGTGGGAAATTCTTTGGTCGGACCCGTGCCCACTGGCCCAGTTCATGGACATCTGCGAGAACAAAGGCCTCGACCCTGACGCCCAGAATGGATACATCTTCAACGTGAAACGAGGCACCGCCTTTCTGTTCAACGAATCAGGCGCCACAAGCTTCCTTCGAAACAACTACCTCACCCACATCATCCGCGCCCATGAGGTAGCTCAGCCCGGATACGTCTTTCACTTTGGCTCCAAATGTGTCACCATTTTCTCGTCCTCGCACTATTGTGGCAACGATAATGACTGTGGATTCATTTTTGCCGACAACCAACGACTGCGAGTGATCACAATGGACACAGTCAACAATGGATCCGCTACAGACTAATGTGATCCAAAACTGTGCTAATTATTAGCAATAAATTATTATTAATCATAGATCCAGGAGAGAGATGCTTTTTGAATCGAGATAAATTGCATTAACAGCATGCTGATTAACAGTACACCTTCCAAGTGTATCGAATGTTTGCTCAAATATCCGATTGTTGTTTGGTTCTATTTGTTTAGCAGTTGGGTCGTGTGATAATTATCTTATACAATGATTTTACAATTTTAAAACACTTGTGAAAAAACAATTGTGCGTTTACAATTGTTTTACAATATAAAATTTGACACAAATACAGGTGTTTTACAAGGTTGTTTTGCACTGGTTTTACAACAGAAAACCAAGACATTTTTCCTAGTTGGGAATCTGCGAATGACTGGAGTGAGCAGACTCAGCGTGCAATGATCGTCCTCGTGTCCGTGCAGACCATGATCGAATGGTGTAACCGGCCACAATGGCCGCGCTTAAAGCTGCCGCTTCAGTACGTATTGGCCGAATGATTGTTTTATCAGAAATGTAAGCTAAGAATTAGCACAACAGGTCGTTTCGACCCTAGTTCCCAAGCTCATTCCTCTTTATTCTGACTGCATTAGGACGCAAGAGAATGTCTTTTTGCTTGAAAGGCGTATGCATAGGCGATATAACAAACATACTAACAAAAATAAATTCGATTTACATTATATTAAGTGTTATTACTTGTATTGTGTAAACTTTCATTATAATCTTGGATCGCCTTGTAGTCGCTTTTGCCAGTCCATAAATCTGCACCAGCCATAATTACTTTATCAGTGCCATAAAACTAACTGGCATTTTACAATCTCATGTGAGCCAACGCTTTTGCCAGGCCACCAAAATGGTGTTTCAACGTCTAGTCCACATATATTGCAACTTGCGTTCTTGTTCTTAGACCTTCCAGTCGACCATTCTAAAGAGGTAATATTTAGTGCTGTCCAAAATGAAGAACATGGGTGCAATATTGATTCTTTCACTGCTATCGCTGATTACTATTGGCCACTGTGCACCAAACAATTGGTTGAGTTTGCTGCAGAATCATCCATTCAAGTTGCACGCACAAGTCTCGGCGGATAAAGCATCAAGCCGAGTGTCTGGCGGAGACGCCCAGACAGACAATCATTACAATTTCCAGGTACAGCTCACCGATTCTGCCACTAGTCAACATATTTGTGGTGCTGTTGTGATTGACGCCAATTGGGCACTCACTGCGGCTCACTGTGTGAACGGGTAAGACATATACTGTACTGTACGTTTTTGACCTAATTTATTTCTTTCTTAAAATAGTCGAGATGGAACCAAACTTACCATTCCAATTGATTCCCGTTTCGCTGGTACTCCTTACACTGCCATGACCATGCAAGTAGGTGAAATCAAAATCCATCCTAGTTATGCACCAGAGACAATGGCCAACAACTTAGCACTGGTTCGAATCACACCAGCGGTGATGTTAGACAAAGCAAACGCCCGCATTGTGGCGGTCACATTGCCAGAGGCAGGACAAAAGTTTACTGATGAGCTCACATTGGTTGGGTAAGTAGAGTGCACATTATGGTTAGCCATCTTCTCATGCATTCATTTCAGCTTTGGCTCCATCAGCAACATCGTTCCCCGAGAAGAGGCCCAAAAGCGAATTGTCTCCATTCCAACTGCCGCCCTTACCAGATGTCGTAACCTGTACTCACAAAACCTTATCTCCGAAGGAATGCTCTGTGCCGGTAATTCGTACACCGGTAAAGGACTTTGCCAGGTACATGTCTTAAATACATTCCTGTATTCCTTTGTGACATTCGTAACGCTTTAGGGTGATGCCGGCTCTGGTCTTACTCAATTCGACCAAGAACTAAACGTCGAAGTGTTGGTCGGAATTGGTTCGTTTGGGTTCGATTGTGGCAATGGTCGCTATCCAAGCGTCTTCACCGAGGTGTCCAACTACATCTCATGGATTCGAGAAACAATACCAGCAGCATCGACTGCTTAGAACATAGTAAAACATTCAAATTATACCAAAACGGTATTTTATGGATTACATTACAATTAAAAGATGCAAATAAGCTTTATTAGTGCAAAGAACATTGTTTATTTTCATGTTTAAATATCTTATAGTATGTTAACATCAAATATATTTCTTGTCTGAAATATGAACAATATATTCAACAAGTATACCGTCAATTGGTAATCAAAGGCAAATAAGACGTTCACTTGTTAACATCACGTGACAAGAAAAATCAGAATCGTCTTTTTAAATGTTTCGAAAATATATTGCTTGTTGCTTGGAAGACCAGCAAATGGACATAGTGTATGTGTGTGTTTGTGTATGTGTTCAACTGTTGTTTGATTAAGTACAACAACAACAGGATTAAGCCAATTTCCATTTGGATCATAGTGTTTTATGTGTAGTATTTATGTTGTAAACAAAGCTCACAAGTATATATATATCTGTTGTGATTGTAATCCAAGTAATAAAAGGCAAATTGAATTGAATTATTGCATTCAGTTGTGTGTGTCATATACTTTCAATTCAAAATTTTAATATCAGGTAAACATGAAAGTTGTCCATGCATTCTACAATCGAATATTAATCACATCCACTGAATGCACGGAAACTTTCATGTTTACCTGATATTATAATTATTTGATTGATCGGTCATCAACATATGACATTTTTCCCATTTTCTTCGCATCAAAAACGAATTTCATATTATTGATGCGGGGAAAAGGGGAAAAGTGTTGTTGATGACAAATGAATATTGTGAAGGGCTGTGTATGAATGTGTGAATATTATAAAAAACATTATTAAACTTGAGTAAAATAAAAGAAAATAAAATCGGTTGTTTCGTTGATAGTTGATAAATTAATCTGAACGGTTGCCGTCAGAGAGTAGAGAAGCACGATTTTCGGTTGAATCGCCCGATCGACATGCAGTCATGGCACGTTTGGCAGCTGATAGTTTGCATTGTCGTTTGGTTTGACCATAACCCGAAAAAGTCCTTGTACTGCCATCGATCTCCTTTATAGTCAATTCGATTTTACGTTTAATTTCGGTCAATGGAACTTGAGGACCAAACTCGTATCGATTCACGTACACTTTCTCAAGCCAAGCCAAAGGATTTGTTGGAATATTTTGCAAGAAATAATCTACGGTAAAATTCGACAGAAAATTATACACAAATAATCAATCAAAGAAAGACTCACCAAGCTCGACCTTAATCATTCGGTACACGACCTTCCAAAGTTCGTCAAGATTAAAACCATTGTCAATGTAAATGGCACCCACGAGCGCTTCAAAAATGTCCGCTAACGCCTTGGGAACATCGATTTCATCAATTCCAGTACTTTCTTGTTCGCCAATGGACGAATTAATCAGCTGGTCAAGTTGCTTCAACAGTTGACATTTGTATTTCTTCACAAATTTGCTAATCGAATTGGCCAACTGTTGATTATAATATCGCAAATATTTGTGTAGATTGTACTTGACCACAATTGAGGCATAAAAGGTGTTATTCACCAGTGCAGTACGTAACAATGTTATCTGAAATGGCGACATTTGCGGATTCTTGGTATAGACAAAGTATGTAATCACATAGTCAAGAATAGCGTCACCAATAAATTCCAATCGTTGATAACTGGAAATGTAATTCAGTTGATCAGAATATTCGATTGTGGTAAATGATGGATGCGTAAAGGCTTGCACTATGAAAGTTAAAATAAATTATATTATTGTAATTACTCATCCACATGAATCATAATGGCGGTCAAAAAATAAAGTAACTAAAATGTGCGTTAACGACGTTAATGGCGTTAACGATTTAGTGTGATAACACTGTGTTAAAATAATTGAGTTTTGTGCAGCGACGTCTAGGCCATTTTAGTTATTTTCTTTTCGACGCCATATCAAGATTTATAGAAACGACACGCGTCAATTTAATAAACAAAAATGTCACTTACCTAGAAAATATTTGTGCTTGAACGAATATTTGATCACTTCTTCAACATTTTTAAGAAAGCAGAAACGATACGACTCGTCTACCATTTTGTTGATGTCTGCTTTGAATTTCACGATCCTTTCACGGTCTTCCGCGCTTTCATCATCGAAATCGATATTGTCGAAATTGGTTTCGAAACGCTTCTGATAATATTTGATTGGATCAATATCTTCGCCACGGTCTTTTGTGGGATCAAAAGCAGGTAGTCCAATCCAACGAAAGAAGCACAGAGCCGAGCCTGCACTACCGTACACAAGAAATGCACCAATCAACGCTTCCACAGCATCAGCAATGTTCTTGTACTTCAACTCCTGGTCAAGCTTGTGTTTTGTGCCATCTTTGAATAGGGTCACCCCAGTGGGAGGCATATAGAAAGGTACAATCCAATTCTCGCCAACGTTAAGTGGCAGTGAGGTGATGTACTTTTGCAGGTCTTTCTCCAAAGCAAGTTTGTACAGATTTTCGTTACAAACAAGAGCAGTCTTCAGTTGGGACAACTTTCCCTCGTCATAGGACATGTACTTGAAGTACAAGAAAGTGGCAGTAGTCATCTTGAGAAAAGCATCGCCGACAGTTTCCAACTGTTCTAAATTCCAAATATCGCTTGCTTTAGCCAAAGTGAATGCCTTCACCACATACCACGGGTTGGGATATTTCACAAAGTCGAAAGTGTCGAAGTGAATGTCAATGTGTTCATCGATGTTGCCGGTGAACAAATACAACGAGGTATCGCCATACTGCAACGATTCGGTTTCTTCAATCTGCCGGAAAGAGACAGTGTCGTATTTGGAGAACCGCACCAATGGAATTACCGCTCGAAGTTTCTCCAACAGCTCATCGAGATATTCATCGTCTCTCGGATCTTTTTTCGGACTGGTTTTAGGAAAATTGCTCAACACCATAGGCAACATTGCCACAATTTTCTGTTCTGTTAAATTAGTGGCCACGGTAACATCCTTCGATTCAATTTGATCAATGTCCACCAATTTGTATTCGCGCACTTCTTTTGGGTCAATCGAGTTAGAACTGAAATCTTCCTCCATTTCATCATTGTCCTCGTCCATTTCGTCCACTTTGTGATTCGATTGATTTTGGTAACTCTTTGCGGTAAACAAAGTTTCAGTTTTGATTTCTTTTTCATAGACGAGGTCAGCAAACGGTGATTCTTGCGAGCACAAATGTTGAAGAAATTCGTGTGCAATAAAGTACTGCTCCAATCGGTACAAAATTGGCGGAAAAGAATTCAACATCATAAAGTATGACAAAGTAAGAGGATATTTGAGAGCAAATTCCGGTGGATACTGCTGATGTGGAGCCTTTTTCGGTTCAGCTTCGGTCAAAGTCTCGGCAGAAATGTCCTCTTGAGGCTTCTCCTCGGTCAAAGTTTGAAATTTATCCTTTTTCGGAATCTTATATGTAATTGCAAATTTCCATTTGCGCCTGATGGATGCCTCGATCAGTCCCGCATGAATCATGGGCACATTCGTATGTTCAATCGTAAAGTCGTACATCTCCTTGTAGAACTGAACATAGTTGCCCGTAATGTCCTCCTTCTTTGGCTTACCATCTTCACCTTCATTCTTTCGAGTCCACACAAATTCGGTACTAGGAAGCACGTCGGCGCTAATGTCCTTAACCGTTAGAAAGATGATTTTGTTCTTGTGGAACGATGCAAATAACGAATCCTTTGGAAATATGTCCTTTAGTTGGTCCACTGTTTGTTCGGTCAATTTTAACTTTTTACGACGTTGATGAAATTCGTCCATCTGTGATTGCCAACTATGAAGCTGATCAATAAGCTCAAAGTGTATGGTGCACTGATTGTTCTTTCGCTTAATTGGAACAAGAAAAAAGTTTGGCAAACTATCAGGAATTACTTCCAGTAAACTTATTGGCTGTTCTGGTAGCGGATCGTCGGGATTCGGTTTAGGACGACGATGTCGTACAATAACATGTTGGATCACATGTTGATGGAAATACTTAACCATTCTCATCTTGGGGTCATTGCTCTGAAAGCAATACGATTGGTTGAACAGAATGCGAAATTTGATTCGATTCTGGTTGAGATAGATGAAAGAGTCTGTTTTAGTGAAAGGAAGTTGATTTTGAGCCAAAATTCCGATTCGAAGTGAAGCATCAAGCTTTGGTTCACCAAAGAGTGCGTACGAATTAGGAAATTCAATCATGTAGAGATAGAATTTGGTCGACAGTGATGAAGGATGTATATCTACTGACGAACTGAGCAAATGGTCACAATACAGTGAGCTCACTCTGGGGTAGGTCGCTTTGGAGATGTTTAAATCGTCCTCATAGTCATCCTTGGATCGATCAGCAATTTTGAGATTGAGCTCATTGAAATGCTTGCCTAACAAAAATGCTTTTGAAATTATCTGGAGATGATCGTCAATTTCACCCTTTTCGTACAACAATTGACACACCTTAAAGGAACAATTCAATTTAGCCGCTGTCTTGTTCGGTCGATATTCTCCCTTTACGATTCCAATCAGGGAAGAATTGATTGGAAGAATAAATAGACAGCAATACTTTCTCAACAATTCATTTTGATTTCGCAATTCAATAAAGTTGGGACGACTTTCAGTGAAGTAGTCTGATGGAAGCCGCTGCAAGTATTGATGCAAAATTCGAAGTGAATCCTTCTCGTTTAGTTCAGCTCCATTTTTGGTTTTGAAGCGTTGATACACTGCAAATGGATCCTCCAAGTCGGCAGAATCGTCTGACGGAGATCGAGCCTGACTGCGAGCAGAAATGTTCTTGAGTCGTTCCTCGATCTTATAGTAATCATCAAGCTGTTGTCTCCACTTTTGCTGTTCGTTTTTGTCGTCCACCATCAACAGGTAGTACGAGTCTGCATCTCGGGCACGACCTTTCGATTGAGTGAAGGCACGAAAGTTAACCGGGAAATCATACCGAATGACGATATTGCAAATAGGCACATCTATTCCCTCTTCCAGCACAGAAGTAGCAATCATCACGTTCAATTCTTTCTTCTCAAACTTATTCTTAAAATCATCAGTATTTTTATCGAAACGAATGAAATCCTTTGATTGTGAACCACAAATAAAGCCAGGCTTAAGGAAACTGTATTCGGGGACATTTTCCGAAATAAACAATAACCATCGGTAGATTATATTGGCATCGACTCGTTCGGTGACAAATACAATACAGTTGAGATGTTGTCGAAAGATTGTCAAGAACTTGAGAAGAACCAAAATCTTTTCGGAGTGCCGACCTTTCAGTGCAAATTCGCCATCAGTCATAAGTGGAGTTCGGAAGTGTAATTCAATTTGTTTCTGCATGTATTCAAATAAATTAGTCAAAGTGGCGTTCAACTCCAACATAGTCTTGCTAGAAAATGACTTAATGTACAGCTTGAGTGCCTCAATTGCAAACCACGGACCCATCTGGCTATAACATAGTTTCTTCACTTTTTCGATGGCACTACACAAGCTCTTAACAAGTGGCGAAGCTTGGATGTCCTTCTTTTCATTCATCATTTCATTAAACATTCCCAATATTTTGTCGAACGTTTCCGCATGATCAGAACCGGAAATATTATTCTTCGACATGAGCAAATTTGTTGTAAATTGAGAATTGTCCGAAATCTCAACAAAAACCTTTGCCTCTTTGAAGTACTCTTTAGTGTAATCCGATTCGACAGTTGCTTCGTAAATCTCCTGAATCTCATCGATGGTTTTGTCGAATTCATGGATTTTCAGTTGTGGGTTCAAAATAGATGCACTCAAGCCCATTATACGAGGCTTTTCCTCATCCCGCAGTTCTTTGGTCTGCTCTTTGAAGATGTCCATTAGCCGACGATAAGGATGAGAAGACGGCTTGTTTTTCTTCTTCAGTGCCCAATGAGCTTCATCAAAAATAATTAAATTAAAATTTGTGATCTTGATGAATCCTTTGATCAAAATGTCTAAATGCAAACAAATATATAGTAAAGATTGAAGATAAAATACAAAATAAATAATATTCTCAATACATACCGACAAGCACTTGTGGTGTGAACACAATGATTTTATTCTTTTGCCAATGAGTGTTCCACTCTTCAAGGGAGTACAAATCCACCTGCTTGTCGCCATGAAGACGACCAACACTGGCAGGCACTTTTTCACAAATGGTCTTGAACTGCTGTTCCACTAGAACCTTGGTTGGAGCAAGAAACACGGTCCGCTTGGCAGTGGCGGGAAAATCACCATCAGTCTGATACAATTTGTTCTTGATTAAAGTGATGGCAATTAAAGTCTTGCCTGTGCCAGTTGGAAGGCAAACGATTATATTTTTATTTATTGACTTCTCGAAAAGTTTACGCTAAATCAAAATAGACAAAAATGAGTTTCAAAATAAAATGTGCCCTGTAATTCGTTCGAGAGAACCAACATGCCCAAACAGACAATACCTGATAGTGACGTAATTTATAATTATTGAAGCCATTCTGATCGATGTTGTTGTCGTCCGAATCATCAGTTGAAATATCGATGGACATTGCGTCCGGAGATGTGCTGCCAGATGAATCGGATGCCATCATGCTGGAATGAGTTTCAGATGGCAGATTAGTCAGGCAAGATCTTAAACTTTCTAGGACATTTGCAGGCATTTCTAAGGCATTGAGATGGCAGTGCCTTTTGGTGGCAAATATCACAGCGATGCGAAACGATACTCGGCTTGATGATAAATGAGACCATCGAATGGTTGTACAACTGAGCAGGCAGTGTCAGACACATACACATCACATAGTATCACATATGTACAGTATAAAGCAGACACTACTCTAAACGACTTTGCAGCTCCAACAAGTGTACCAATCGGCAAGGGGGAAGGCGATTGGCCAGCTCACCACAACACCAAGCCACACTCACGCCAGTCCTGGTCTGGCCAGACAGCATGGACAGAGTGCATTGCAGTCAACAGTCAAACACGCAGCAATGGGCACATCGGCGAAACGCCGGCGGCGATGCACTTTCACCCTTGTCCAGGACAATTTATCCTCCCCCGCGGGTCGCGTCTTTTTATGTGATCCTCTTTCGTTCAATGTTCCTCGGGGGGAGAGGCTATTCCAGGAATTTTTAATTTATCTGCTTCACTTCGAGTGGTGTAGTTTCGACTGTTTTGTTGTTGTTTATTGTTGGTCACAAACTACATTTACGACACTTTATGACATCGTTAAGGCATATATTCGAGCCAAATGAATTACTATTGCACTTGCTGAGGGGTTTGTGGCGGTGAGCTGGCTTGCATGGTACTGATTTTTGATTGGACTTTGATCGCCAACGGCGCCAATCGAGGACAAACAGTCACTCACAACAAGAAGGCATTACAGCACACATTTTGCTCTCGCTGTGAGATAAACACAGTGGAACAGACATGCTCGTGAGAGTAGACTCGATACGAAAGGAAAGGAAATGTGTTGCTAGTACTAGCGCTAACACAGTGGCAACTGGCAAGTGTCTTCTCAGACTCTTCTGCATGTAAATTTGAACAAGGTAATGTAGTAGTATATAGTGAAAGTGGCGTCGAGATTCGACCGGCCAATAGCGCGCGCACACTAAAGTTAAATTGGTCTGATGCAATGCAACCTCGAATGGAAAGACTCAATTGTGGCACGAATATTCGGTCAAGATGGGCCGATATATAAGGATCAACTAATTAGTAATTACGTAATTGGTCTCGAAGTTTTTGAATTAAACTGATGATGAACACGGACTTTCACATATAGTAGTGAGTTTAATAAACTCAACTATGCAACTTTTTTTTAAAATTTACAATCAGAGATAAGCATTTAAACGGCACAATAATTTTCTAGTATAAAATCTCATAGCAGGGAAACATCAAAGAATTCGAATGCCATAGAAAAGACTATGCAGCTGAAATGTACAAGCGTTGCCATGACATAATTATAATTATATAAAGCAAAGCACAAGAACAAAATGAAACAAGCTTACCTTGTCGTTAGTGTCGATCTTCTTCGTCTGTTGTTGACACAATTACGTCCGTTGAGACTAAACAATTGGCGATCAGTCAATCGCACACCAGACTAACCAGCTATGACTAATCCGTTTGGAATAGCCAAACGCGTATTTATTGTATTACTGTGCTGCTGCACCACACTGACGCAACAACAACAACAAAAGGACTGCTAAAATGATAGTGTGATACGTTGTCTGTGTGTGTGTTATGTCTCAAATTGACTTTCAATTTATCGAGAAAGGGAAACGATTGCACCGAGTTCTGCGATTGCTGTCCAAAGATTAGAAATTGCTTAGCAACTCCACTTGACTGTTTGGGTTGGTGTGTCTGTGAGCGATTGGCGATCACTTTGTAACTTGATTCTCGTTATCAGTTTAATGCTCGGACTGATGAGAGAGTGTAGTTCTCAGAAAATGTCCAATTGGCTGACAATTGTGAGTAACAATTTATGTCAGAAGGAATTTAAGTTACAAAAAGGGTGGAAATGTGGAAGTGTCATTGCTAAAATTGTTGGATGCTAAATGAATGAATACTCAATTAGTGGTCGAGTAAGTGAGTGGAGATGGCAACAAAATTCCAGATTAGTAATCAAACTGCAGACATTGAGTTCATGTTCGAGTTGAGTTCATATCTGGGCTAATGAAGAGAGTATGTTTATTATCAAGAGTCGAAACGGGTTAATTGATTGAGCAGCGCACAAATCGCTGAAATTTTACAGTTGGCAATCATGTAGTTGATCAGGATCGAGCATTGACGATCGATCAGTCAGCATAATGTTAGAGCTGTATATGACAAAACCTTGTATGAATCATATACATAGCATAACACTAGCATGACGTGTCACTGTTGATTGTGTGATTAAGAGAAGGGACTCTCGAGTACAAATAAGAGATACACTGCAATGTCGCCAGTGCAGTCACTACAAGTCTTGTCACTGTAGTACAAGACAATGAACAAAATCGATTGACACCATTTGCGCGATTCTAGTGTACAGGCGCATGTCTGCATTTCATTGGAAAACATTTTAATTAATTCATAAATCATTAAAATGATCCAATTGAGGTTGGTTGTTGCCTCTGAGGTGACGATGGCAACTACCAGGCAATCATTAAAATGACTTCGAGCGCACACTATGCATTCGACTTGGAAGCAACCGTAGACGAGGTGTCAACTTGCTTGCTTCCTGCAGGTGCACCACCGGTTCCAGCTGCACCAGCTGAGGATGTCTTTCCACCGGATTTGTCACCAAAGTTGTCAATAGCACAGATGATCAGTGAGATTATCACCACCACTAGAAGGAGCACCACAAAGATGACTGCCACTTTGCGCCTGCCAGCATTCGATGCAGTAGAATGAGGTTGAGTGGTGTTCGAATGGGAAGTAAGGTCGGTGTTTGATGGACTTTTGTCCTCCTGTCGAATAAATCATTTGCCAATCATATACTTGCAAACGCATCAATTAGTGGACTTACCGAGTGGATTGAACCGAGACAAATGATAAACAGGAGTGCGAACAGGACCAAACAGGTGGAGCTGACTCGCCACATCTTGCAAGACAGGCGGGCGAATGTGAGCGAGGTCTCAGAATGGCACAATCGTTGTGCGACCAATTGAAAATGAGAATGAACAATTTGAATCAATCTAAGCACGATAAAATCTCACCACTACGAAGAGAATTTAGAATTTTGCGATTGGCCATTTAAACGCGCGTTATATTGATTTATTTGATTCAAGTTCGAATCTAAAAATACCATGGTACGATTTTGTTTAATAAAAGAAACATTGTTTGTATCGTGCGTATTTGAACACTAAATTAAATAGGGCAGATGTTCAATTCCTAAGAGATAATTGTTTATTTGGAAAGGATTTGCCTACATTTAATGATTAGACTAATTTACCTGTTCGCCTTAGTTCTTCAAAATATGTTGTCCTTTAGACTTGTTAGATTCACGGCCGATAGATGTCGGATCCATCGTTTAATTTAAAATTTCCAATTTGCGAAACCTTCAGACTAGAAAAAAGGGACAGAGTTGATCTGTAGAATTATGTTGATTTAGAAATTAAGCATAACCAGCCATTAAAAAGTATTGATTATCTTAAGAGAGTGGCAACTTTAAAACAAACAATGCAAACCACGAATACCTTCAATATTGAAATTACAATTTAAGATGACTTTCACTGTTTTCCATCTAGAAAATAACTCTCATCGCATTGACCAAGTTGACAATTCAAATGTAACGGAAATTAAATTGAAGTGAAGGTGTTTCTCTGTCGAAATGCAAAAGTTGACTGTTGCATTAGGCACCAGTTCTAGGCAGCAACAAGTCTATCGAATTATGTTGGCAGCATTCAATCATGTCAAAGGAAAAACGACAACTAAATGAATTGTGATTGCGGCAACCAAAAGCAATTGCTTAATGGCCTTTATATTGGTTTGCTCGTTTAGAATTGTTCAGTTTAGCCAGTAGTGAACAGAATTTGGTCAGATGAGGTATAAACAAATCATTTAATTAAATTTAGTCGCATTCAGTCATTACATTCCTATAATACATTACATTACATTCACACCCACAGCACTATTAAGACAAATCTCATTTATCCGACCACTTTCTTGCCACCACCGAAAGCGCCCTTCTTGAAGCCCTTGGCACCAGCAGCACCAGCCTTGGCGAAACCAGCCTTGGCAGCGGCGGCTCCCTTCTTTCCGCCCTTGGCAAATGCGGCAGCACCTCCAGCCTTCTTTCCAGCCTTGGCGGCCTTGGCTGCTCCTGCGGCACCAGCAGCCTTGGCGAAGGCTCCCTTCTTACCAGCGGCACCAGCAGCACCACCAGCGGCAAAAGCGCCACCAGCTTTGCCAAACTTGAATCCCTGAGCCATTCCAAAAGTTTTGACAGCGCCAAACTTCTTGTTAAATCCGGCAGCACCCATCTTACCGAAAGCGCCCTTCTTGAATCCCTTCTTGAAGGCACCAGCAGCTGCAGCACCTCCTGCGGCTTTACCGCCCTTCTTAAATCCGGCAGCAGCTCCAGCGGCTCCAGCAGCAAACCCTCCCTTCTTGCCAGCCTTGGCACCGAAAGCACCAGCTGCGCCGCCCTTAGCAAAGCCACCAGCAGCACCAGCTTTACCTCCTTTGGCACCTGCGGCAGCTGCACCACCAGCAAATGCTCCAGCGCCAGCACTCTCGGCCACAGCCAGATCCATCTCGGAAGCAGCTCCGTCGAGGTCATCCTGCAGCATCATTGATTCTTGGGCACAGATGGCACCAACCAACGCGGCAATAACAATCTAAATAATAGCCGAAAATTGTATTGTTACAAACAATGGAAACAATTGAAAAAATCAATCGTATAAAAGAGTTTGCAAATAACTTACAAGTTGAAATTTCATTTTGGCTGAGTTTCGAAGTTTCGAAGGTGAAAGTGAAGTTCAAGTTTGTTAAAGAGTTAACGATCTTTGAAAGTATGGCACACGACAGAACACAATTCACAAGATACCGAATTTACCTGGCCAATCAATGTTTATATACCACCAACAGGTAATGGATCAGTGACAACGGATATAGTGTTACGGTTTCCTTTCCATCGCGATTCAATGAATGAACAGCAAACTAAAAGTTCGTTGTTGTGTCCGGAAATGAATTAAGCAAAGGACAACATCGATGCACTAATACACAGTGGACTTGTACAAATGTTCAGTACTGAACATACCTTTGCACAGACATACATATTCGAAGATATTATCACAAGACCGCCAGTGAATTAAAATATGTATGACCAACATAAGAAACCCTACAACGTGATAATTGCAGGATATCAACTTCGAATATGCACATGTGTGCTTGTGACAATGGCCTTCGCAAACAAACAATGCTTACATGGCATGTTCATTAATAAAGATACAGATAAAGTAACATGACATACAAATGACATTCTAATTAAATTGAATTATATAAATCAAATATTAAATTCTACAGATTCAATTTGTCCAAAATGTGTTTCCAACTATTCTGGCTTCAAGTGACTTGGTCAACCGAACATTTGTGATAAGAATTTTGTACAGTGAATCAATGAACTAATTCAAATAAAAACTTTATTCTCACTTTTAATCTTTTTACAATAAAAGCAACTCATCAATGTGTCAACTGAATAGCGGAAGTTTTCGGAAGCGAACTACTTTCTCTTGATGCCACACAAACTTGGGCTTTTTCCTCTTGTGCAATTTCTTGCCGGCATTCTGCCAGATAAGTTGCGCCATAGTTCGCCCATATAAACTGGCCATATGAGCTGGCCTAGCAAGTTTGCCAATAATCCACAGAATGGTGTAAACGCCGATTAGATAACTGAGTAAACAGATAATCGGGTGCTGAATCCATTTATCACGAATAATGGAATAGGTAGGCCTGACAAGTGAGGGAATAAACACCATCGAGAGGAAAGCATCGAATACGAGGTATAGTTTTGGATGGACTCGAGTGGCGATTTGACAGGCGACATAGTACAGGAGTGAAGCCACTATGCTGAAGAACAATAATCCAGGCACAAGGTAACCGAAAAGAATGGCCAGACGTGGTGGAAACCTCAATGTTACCACTGCAGAGAAGCAGATATCATAATAATGAAATCAAATGCAAAACTTACCCGGTTCGATAAAGTAAATTCCAAAGTAGCCCATTAAGGTACGAGCCAAACGAGTGAACCGACACTACACAAGTAACATAAGTTCAATAATATTTTAATCATATATAAATAGTCGTCATCATTATAAATAAATCAAATCTCCTTCAGCAGATCATCGAAATCATAATTGTAGTATACCTGATTGAGGTGATGGTATAATTCAGCAAAGAATAGATAAGTGTTCCAAAGGGAAAGAGCAGCAAGGGAAAAGATTGCAATGGTGGCAAAGACACAATGTACAGAAGCACTGTGTTCAGTGTGTTCACAGAAGTGAGATGTGTTGTCCGCTGTACGGTCCGAGTACAGCAGCTCAACAACGTACAGCAATGTATGAAAGCAAATGAGGCACCACTATTTAACACTAACAGGGCACTGGGACAGAGTGACATCTCGCACGGTCAATGGTGGCGCCATCGGAAGTGAGGAGTCATGGGAGTAATGTTCAAAATCACAACTGACAAATGTTACATTCAACAGACTATAAACAATCTACAATACAATTGACTATAGATGCACTACAGCACACATGTGTGGTACACATAAAAACTAAAGTATTTAATAATAGTAAAATATATTGCAATAATTAAATGTAGATATTTATAAGGTGCGAGAAACTGAGTGTAGAGATATTTTTTAAATACAACCTTCAATCAGCAGAAGCAGCAAGTGAGCATCATCTAGTCCTTATTTACATTTGTACTGCAATCCACTGCCACAGCAGCGACATTGTTTGGAGGCAAGTTATTTGCGGGACCACCGGTGCCATTTATGTCTGAGCTAATCGAAGCCGATTTGGCACTGGGCGAGGGAGTGCTACTGTTTCGGTTGTTGTGGTTATAATAGTTGTTTCTGTTACCACCCTTTGACGGACCGCCAAACGATTTACCGCCACCTGTTCCGTTTCGATTGTTGTTGTACTGAGAGCCGTTCTTGCCGGACTGATTGCCACCCGACCCATTGTTGTTGGGCCTTTGGATGGGAGCAGGGTAAGAGTTGCCCATGGAAAGAGAGCCAGAAGGACTAGTACGGTGGTTGTTTGCACCACCATTACCAGGCATGCCCATTGGCACGTTGGCGCCCATAGGAGGAATTGGTTGGCCAGCGGCATTACCGGCAGCAAACATTTGCATCAGTTGGCGACTTTGCATTGCAGTCTTAAGCAACATCTGCTGTTGCGCCATTGCGTGATTTGGCCAACTCTGGTTCATTGGGTTCTGCTGAAATGGAGCTTGACCTCCTTGCCGAGAAGCTTGCTGAAGGGCTGCAGCATGTGGTTGTCGACTTGGGTCGTGATGATGGTGATTATGGTGAGGGTTGTGGTGCATAAACTGAGCGTGATGGTTCAGTTGATTCTGCATAGCATCAGCCAACATGTTCGCTTGAAAGATAGAACGCAGAGCATTTTGCGATTGAGCCTGAGACTGATCAATCGCATTACGATTCATTGCGGCATTCTGTTGGCGACTGAATTGTTGTGATTGTTGCTGAGACTGCTGTCCTGGTGCTCCAGCTTGCACAAAATGTGCTATTGGGTTCGCGTATGGATGAGGCTGAGGCTGTTGTCCCTGCGCAGCTTGAGATGCTGCCCAATTTGCGGTGCCTTGTTGCTGAGCTTGTTGATGCAAGGCAGCAGCCGCAGCAGCTTGATGATGTCCACCTGAAGCAGCCTGATTGGGTTGACCAACAAACTGTTGGGTTTTGAGAATGTTATTGGCCAACATATTGTTTGGCTGATTCATTGAAAACTTGTTCATATGTTCATGTTGCTGAGATTGAGCCTGGTGATGTGCCAACTGGGCCATGGCAAAAAGATTTGCTTGATTGGCTGCCGCATGTTGACTTAGCAATGCAGCCGCCGCAGGATTGATTGCTACATGCTGGTTAAATGCTGCAACATTTTGCTGTGCAGCTCCACCAGGTTGCACAGGCATGAAATGAGGAATGACTGAATGCATCTGATTCTGATGAGGATTTGCATTAGCGAACGGGTTCATTGCCGGTTCCATTTGTCCAAAGGGAAACGGACCACCAGCTACACCTTGATTTGGCGCCATAGGATTACCAGTGTAAATGGGTGCAAGTGCAGTGGGTGGACTAGTAGGAGTTTGGACCACATTTTGGTGAAAGCCTGCGGTGCCGCTGTTTTGACCACCATACTGGCCAACAGGAACACCTGCTTGATAGGAAGCAGGGGTGAGCATTGGCGGGGGAGAAGTCATTGGACCACCAGTAGACACTTGACTGCCACCTAATTTCAAAATAGGCAAAAGTTGATATTTTATATTAGAGGGACCAGCAAAAGAGGAAGAGGGAACGGGAGAAGTATTTCGTCGACACCCACCAATTGATGCTGTAGATTTGTTCTTGTCGGTAAAGTTCTTTTCAACTGGACTGCTCAAAGATGTCAACAGAGAGTTTTTCCTTTCTGTGGAATCGTTAGCAGGCGGTGGGTTGTCCCACACTTTCTTGACGGAAGCAAACTTCAAGTTTAACTCTTCCGCAACAGATGAGCTTGGATGAGGAACGGCAGGAGGTTTAGGTAAAGTTGATGGATCGACTCCTTCGTCAATCTATTAAAAGAAATAAAGTTAATTCAATAATTTGATAATTCAAAATAAAACTAAGAAAGCATTAGCAGTAAAGAACAAGATAATAGAAAATAGATACCTTAGACAGGACTTTATTCTCTTCCTTTAGCTTTGTGTTCTCATAGATTAGCGTTCCAATCTTTCGATTGTTTATGTTAGTAGTAGAAGTATCCTAAGCGCATAACGAGACGAGACAGGTATGTTAGTTAATGACATAACAAGCACAAAAATATTTAAAGCCTAAAAAGCCTGAAACACCTGAATCATAGCAGATAGAAAGAATCCACAATGTTGGACCCATTCTCATCTTTTATGAAAAACAACATTCAAAGCTAAAGGAGACACTAAAATCAAAGCCTAAGTTTTTTAAATAAAAAGATTAACATAAAATAAGTCTTACCATTTCTGGAATTTTGGTAATGTTCAATGAGTCAGATTTGGACTTCACTTTCGAGTCAGTGGTAGATGTAGTAGTGATGGCACATTTCACCGAAGATGACGAATTCGTAGTGGTTGTCAACTTGGAAGAATTGTTCGCTGTAGAAGAGACCACTTTGTTATCGTCATTACTGGGCGAAGACCTCTGCGAAGTTGAAGTGGAAGAGGTGGAAGGCGGTTGGTCGCCACTTTCAATCCCACTGTCATGTTGATCAAAACTATTTGATTTAGTAGAAGAAGTCGAGGGATGGGAAGAACCAACAGACCCAGGAGCAGGAGGCAACTGTTGTTGAGAAATCACAATAGCAGCAGCAGCAGTTTTCGAGTCGGAATTACTCCTGTTTAATGAGCTGCCAAAATTGCCTTGTTTGGCATTGTTCTGATTGCGACCATCTGAATTTGATTGATTTGAAGGCCTAGTATCAGACTTTGCTTGTTGCTTGGAATCAGTTGAAATGCCAGACGAAGCAACAGAAACTGCACCCACAGTTTGAGGTTTTGAAGATGGATCAATGGGACCTTTGGGACTTGAAACTTGATTTGATCCACCGCCAGATCTGTTTCCACCGGTTCCTTCTCGGCCGCCACGTCCACGACCTTTTGACTTAGACCTCTATGTAAAACAAAACAAACACGACCATTACCAAAATGTAACAATAAAAATTACTATTCAACACTTAATCCAAACTCAGCATCAATATAGGTAATCATGAATAATTACTCTCATAGGATTGACAGATTATGATAAAAGATCATCATAGTGCAACTTAAACATAGTATAAAAATAAAAAAGATAACGAACCTCTTTACGTTTAGATGAAGACTTATTGGCGGATGAGGCATTTGAGGAAGATCGACCACGTCGACCATTGTTTTTTCCTCCAGCGGGTTGATTGTAGTCAAACTCTCCATCTAAGTAAAGATCTTCATCAATGTAATCGCCACCAGGTCCAATATGATTGAATAGAGAAGCATTTGAAGAATTCTTTCGTGGAGGTTGCTGTTTTAATTTGGAGGCATCGATAATGGCCTTTTGCGCAAGTTTAGCATCGTCGAGAGTAATATTTGCCACCGCATTCACGATAACATCTTGATTACGAGGAACGGTACCACTAACTGATTGTCCAGGCGCACCTTTACCTGCTGGAGCATTAGGTGGATTCGAAGTTCGATATGAACCAGATCGACCACGATTTACATCATTTGCGCGATCACGTTCGCCTCGGCCAGATCGATAATTCTGGCTATCTGTACCAGAACCACCGCGTTCTCCACCTCTAGGGGCACGATAATTCGAGTCATTCTGTTCATTAGAGCGACGTTCTCGGTCGCGCCTACCACGTGGTTCACGTTCACGGCGTTCCCCACGTTCATCTCCTCTAAATACACGTGAATCTTGACCATGAATAGCGCCACTTTTTTGAGATCGAGAATCTCTTTCATTGTTATTATTGGGACCTTTTGAAGGTGGGTTTCGTCGATTTTGCACGCCAGCAGATAGAATTGCTCCATTTGCAGAAGCCGTGATATTCGCATTTCGATCAAGAGTAGCATGTGATGTTTCTAAGTTTTCACTATTGTCAGATGCAGTTTCCCACTCGTCATTATTAACATCATCCGATTCGGCTTTTTGGTTATTGTTATTGTATGCAGAGTTTGGGGATGGTACCATAGGAACAGAGGACAATGTTCCAGAAGCAGCTGAATTAGAGATGACAGAATTTTTTGAAGAAGTGGACAACTTTCGGTCTCGGTCACCTCGTCGTTCGCTACGATATCGACTATCTCGGTTTTCACGGGTATCAGAGCGTTCAGGTCTGCTACTTGAATTTGTATTACGATTGGAATCTGACCTTCCTCGACCACTTCCTCTTTGACCAGCTTGTTCGCTAGAACGGACAATTGAGTGCTGTGATTGAGGTTGTTGTTGAATTTGAGATTGCCCTTTTGGATTGGTTGGAAGACTCAATAAAGGAGCTTTGGGTTCTTGCGTTCTAGAATTGTCTTGAGACGGCAATGACTGCTGAGGTGGATTAGCAGATTGTATTGGTGGTGAGTGTTGTTTATTAACCACAGCTTCGCCCCCACCAAAAGCAGCCTTACTGGCTGGAGGACCATATGCGGTCCGCACTGCACGAATGTTGGTAGCACCTGCGGTTGGAGCGGCAGGAGGATACATAACTGAAGACCCTTGTTGCTGTTGAGATATAGTAGGAATTTGTTGTGAAGATTGAGAAGCATTTGTTTGAACAGATTGCGGGGGAGTAGCGACAGGTTGTGGTGGGGTTTGCCGTTGATTTTCTTGCACAAAAGATTGTACTTTCTTTGGCTCAACTTCGACTTTTTGTTCGTAGTGTTGAGTATGTTGTAGCTGAAGCGACTTTGGACCGGCGCCCAACAGTGGAGGTCGATTAGACGGTTCAAACTGTTGCTGTTGTGGAACATTTCGATAGCTATCCCTTCGAGTCTGTTGATGTTGTGGTTGGGAAATATTTCGTTGATCATGACGATGAAATTCACGACCACTATCTGGATGAGACAAAAGTGGTTGCTGAGGATATCTCCTTCCATCTGAACGATTGCTTCCCGAGTTAGATCCATAAACTGCGGTTTGACCACGGCCAGAATCACGCCCTCGTTCAAGCGTTCGTTTTGACTGATCGTAATTGTTTGCACGATTGATTTGAGGATCATTCAAATTCGATCTCGATCGTTGTGGCGCATCCATATCGGACAACCTTGAAGCAATATTTAAAGTATCGATGGAATCTTTAGGCTTCTGATCAATTGAATCAATTATGAGTTCAGATCTTTCAGTGACTTTAGAAATTGTAGGGGAAACCTCTTTAGGTTGCGTTGTTGTAATACTAGAGGTTTCCAGAGGGTCTAGTTTATTATTTGAAGGTTTGTTCAGATCAGGCTGAGAGGCAGCAACAGGAGCTAAGGCCGAGAAAGTAGTAGAGTCGGCGGCACTTAACTTTCGACCAGAATCACAAGTGGCAGGATTTTCAGCAATCTTCGAACTATTTGAGTCGTACGAAGTTTTCCTACTGAAAGCAAACTCGTCGCCATCTTTAGGGCTTTTCAATTCGTTAACTAACTGAGAAGGTTGCGATATTGGTGCATTGAGCGAATCGGTTTGCTCAATCTGACTATCTCTCCGCTCTTCAGGTTTTCGTTGAGAAGCATTGGAATTGCGCCACGAACCAGTCTCGGTGCGAACATTTGAAGAACGTACACTCGAAGCGTCTTCTGGTGTACGACGGTCACCTCTTCTAGGTTCAAACAAATCATCACCTCTATCACTGTTTCGCATTCGCGAATCGTCATATCTGCCATCAATTGGCTGACCACGTGGCCCACTTCGTTGACTCTGTTCGCGATATTGCATTTCAGCTTGGCGTTGAAGTCTTGGCGGCAAATTAGTGGCGTATTGATTTTTGGAAGGTGCATATCGGTCACGATCGCGCTCTCGTTCCCCTCCTCTACTGTAACCTCCATCTTCACGACGTCGGTCATATGGCCGCATATCTTCACCACCTCGAATATCTTTCTGTGGAGGTATATTTTTGGAGGGAAGAATAAGCTCGTCAGCACCACTAGCAACAGGTCCCATAGATTTTTTGGAAGATTCAACTATATCTTCTTCGTCCTCATCTTCACGCATTTGACGACCACGCATTACTGCTGATGTAATATCTTCTTGCATACGTTTTGGACGCCAATTCTCATCAATTTCGCTTTTTTTGCCACCTTCGGTGCGAGGTCCACTTAATTCTTTATTGCTGCTGGTACAACCACTGCCTTTCTCCCTATCCAAAGTAGATGTTCTAGAGGATGAAGAAGACGATTGTGATGGAGGTGGCGGTTGAACTGGAACTGGCACAGCTTGCTGAATAGGAGCCTGTTGATATGTATTTGGATTTCCAGAATACGCGTCCCTTGCTCCACCACCACGGGGCAATTGTTGCGATCGGTGTGATTCTCGATAATATTCTCGACGCACATCATACTAAAAAATAAAATAAAATAAAGTTAGCAAAGATTAAATTTAAACACCAATACCTCTTGATCCTTTCGATTAAACTCATACACCGAATCAGACTTTCGTCCCACATATGAAGTTCGATTAGGATCTTGACGGAAAGGTGCCGCAGATCCAAGCGTATGTACCTTTGGTCCAAGAGAATCATCAGGCGGACCATCCCGATATTGTCCCGTTTCCGGTAGAAGTGGTTCTCTTCCTGGCCTTTCTGAAGTGAGAGGTTTCTTAAAAGAATCTATCACAGGCTTGTTAGAACTATTCGTAGCTGAACTGCTGCTCTTTTTCTGGTTTTCACTTTCATCTTCACTGCTGTAGTCGCTAAAGTCCAACTTTGCTTCGTAATCAATTTCGGCTTCCAATGCCCACGTGCATTCTTTTTCATTTAATATTTGGTCAAGCGATTTTAGCTCTTTATCCGAGATAATGGTGGGCATATATCTCCTAATAAAATAAAGCAATAATTAGAATTGCTGAGAAAAATTAAATTAAAAACTATCTAAATAATCTTAATTTATGAAAGCACTCATATAACAGTGGGTAGTGAAGGTGTGTTGTCAACACGAAGTTTCTGAAGTCGTGTATAATCATTGTACTTTCAAATTATACTTTTAATTAAAAAACTATAACAAAAACAAAGCAATTTTAGTGCAAAACTTACTTCTCCGTTTTCTGTTTATTTCGATAATGGTTCGATGAATTGCGTTCATATTGGCTTGATTGTGATGAGGAAAATTGCTGCTGTGAATTCTGCAAAAAAAACAATAAATATTAGTAAAATGCCATAATTGTTAATTAGTCAATACTTTTCGAGCAGTTTAAATATAATTAGAAAATTAATAACTACAATAAATCAAGAAAATAACTAAGTTAAGTAAAGTACAACTGAACTAAATCAACTAGAAGCTCAAGTAGAGTAGGTCTTGAGCATGCGAGAGAAAGGAAGGAAATGAAAGCCATAAGGACAAAGCCTCTGCCCCACGTGCGTTGGCAAGACACACGGAAACGGCATGTTTGTGGTAACGTTGTATACGAAAGGAAAGAAAATTAATTATTTTAACTATTTAAGCCTGAATGTGGATTCACATATGAGGTAATTAACTAATTGAATTAGCAAAAAACAAATGAACTTACGTAATTTCTTTGCTGCTGATTTGAAAGTGGATTGGAGGAGTTAGGGACATTAGTGGCTGAGGAAATTGGTGGATCAGGTAGAAGAAAATTAGGATTCGACGATATTGAAGTAGAAGCTGAAGGATCGTTTGATGATACATTAATATAATGATGACTATTATTTATTATATTATTACTTTTATTATTATTTCGGCTAGGTCGGCTCAATAAGGATTCGTTCTGGCCATCTAATGACATATTGGTGGCAAGTAGACTGATATCTTCTTCTGCGCCATTCGGTCCAATATCTTTGTAATTGTAGGAAAGATTGTGATTGTTTCGGTTGCCTTCTCCATGATAGGGACCGTTGCCTCCGCCTCGGGAACCTTGACGTGCATTTGATAAATCTTTGGCAGATTGCGGTTGTAAAGAATTGCCTCCAGTCGTTGATGAAAGTTGAGGAAATTCTTGAGCAAAATAAGGATCTGCTTGACGCCGATCTGTGGCTATCGGTTGTCTCAATGTTGAAGTAAGTCTTTCGCTTGAACCACTGTGATGTATTGGACCACCTTGTGACGAAGATCTCGAGCTGCCGCCTGTTGTTGGAGGAGGAACAGCAGCAAGGATATCGTTCGATGTTGAGGATGTAGTTGAAACAGAATCCGTCGTTGAAGGACATGTTGAATTTTCGAGTTTGTTGCTTACACTAAAAAAAATTAAATATAAAATCATTAAGATAATTTCAAACTTACCTTTCAAAATCATCTTTTCCAGAAGCAGCCCATCCTTGTCCACCAGTAGGTACGATATTTACTACAGAAGAATTTACTAAATTTGATCCAGAATTGCTGCTGCTGCTTGCTGTGGTACTTGTGTTATTAGTGAGGCTCAAAGCAGGGGAAGACGATTTTAAGCTTGGAATATTTGCTGGCGGTGGGACCCGTCGACCGGCACCAACTTTTCCGACGGTTTGAAGGCCATGTTTGGGAACGACCACTAAGCAAAAATAAAAATAAATAATCTTGTGAAAAACTCAATTAGGGAAAAACATACCCGATGTTTTAGGATTCTCAAGACTTTTGCCTTTGTAGAGATTGTTTATGTTAAGCGCACTAAACTTTTGTTTGTTGGCTGCGCTGTTTGCTTGTTCTTTTTTGCTATTCTCCGACAACTTAGAAGCAGATGAAGTCACAGAAGCTGCTGCTGACGATAAAGTGGCTGCTGAAGCTGAAGAAGTATCGCTGCTGTTGTTTAGTGTTACAGATGACGCCGTAGACATGATGGCAAAAACGATTCATTGAGTATTAGCACGGCATGTGAACTACCGCAGAGAATATCGATTTGATCAATTCTCAAACGGAGGCTGATGTTTCTGACTGGTTGAGACAAACAGAACACAGACACTCCAATTCAGTGATTGATTGATTCCTGGCAAAACAAGAAAAAAGTCAATACGTTAACTCCGATAGAATAATAAAAATGAACAAAAGTCTATCAAATAATCACATACCTCGAAACTAGACGAAAACAAAATGCAAAACAAAAACAAAAAGTTCCGTAAAACCACTCACACTCACTCAATCAATACTTCTTCAGTTCTTCTAACAAAATGCAATAAATTCAAGATTCTTCAGTAAAGATTCGTGTTGCGATGCGCACTAAAGTGCCACACAATACTTGATATAAATATATAAACGTGTATATAATTTAAGCAGAATATATAACCTAGAATAATTTGATCACAAGGGAATTTGTAGAGATTGAAGATGTACTGTATGCTAGTAAATCTTCAAATAGAAATAAAAAATCACACACCAACAAAAATTTGCTTGCTGAGTAGAGAAGCACGCCGTAGAGCCTGTGAAATAAAGCAAAAAAAAGTTAGTATGTTACAATAATGAAACAATGAAATTAAAAATGCAAATTGTCGTTTCCCGGGTAAAAGGAAAAGAAAGGAACAAAATGAATCGAACCAGAAAATTAAAACCAAGAGCACAATAGTCGTGTCTATTATGGCAACAAAAAGGAAATTGCGCATACACACGCAGACCACTGGTCGGGTGTGCATTGAAAGCTCAACAAAGCTAAAAAGATCGATAATAATCTCGCAAGTGCAGTATTTCACTTGCAAGAATGCAACAATCGATCGTGAAAGGTTAGATGGCGAGATAGGCCAACAGTATACCTAAGAAGCCTCTGCTCCTGTAGATCTCGAGGATAGAAAAGCATTCACTCACACACACCTCACACATCAAGTCATACTCTGTCGTCTTCTAGTACTTGGAAAAAGTCAAAAACGGCATGTTCTCCTCGTATGGTGCGTATTTTATGAGTATAGAAGATATCTTTGTGTGTGCCTGTAATGATGATGATTAGCAAACGTCATAATAACGCAACATAAAACATAATAGACCAAATAGCACACCGCTACCACTCATTACAAACAGACACACTCACATCCGATCACAAAAAGGAGAAAATGTTTGAACGTTCTCAAAACACAATACGAGTCAAGGGAACACAGTGAGAGCTACATAAATCGACATTTGAGTGTTAAGATGCTATCGAGTGTAGCTGCTTACGTAGGGGAAACGTTTTATTTTCTCCCCCTTTGTTGCATGTACTGTCAGATGTAGTTTTCCATTAGAAGCCAATCAACCAACCAGAAAGATTGAGGTTTTACTTCTAAAATACAATTCGCCGTTAATAGCAATACAGAGCAATTTCAGAGATGGTTGCATTTAGGTAGTCCAAAATGACAAGTAATAACAAAATAAGAATCAAGAAATAGATGAACTAGATCCTATTTAAATGTGAGGTGGCAAGTTCTAAGAATCAGGTAATGTAACTTTGGCGTAGATTTAGAATTAATTCTTTGATTGTTGAATCCTCGGTTGGTTGAAATACACAGTAAATCACAAAAGGAGAAGGGCAAAATTATTGAAGGAGGAAGTCTACTACGTCTTTGGTTTGCACAAATGTCAGATGCCGATAGGGGCATAATAGGACATGCATTCACTCACACAAATACACACATGCACACAGGGTATCACATCGACAGCAGAGCAGCAGCAGTTAAAAACAACAAAACCAGCACACGTAAGACTCACGTAGATATTCGTAGAGCAAACGGCAAAACTTAAAAAGGGCACACATGAATTCGAGGTTGATAAGAAAGGTGGCTCTCTCGTTCGAGGTTGAACTTGATCACGATTAGTAGTGGAGAGAAATCAATCAATCAATCTCCAGTTAAAGGCTGATTACTAGATTTACAAGTGAGACAAACCAAGCGACCAGGCAAGGTGTAGGCAAAATACAAGACGAGAGAAAACGGGAAACGACAGGAAACCGAGAGTACCGAGTTGGCGTTGTCACGGAAGTTAGCCAACCAGTTTGCACTGGTGTGAAGCAATACCTACGTTTTGGAACTCTTCGGGTGATGGTTCCCTTCGGTGAGAGTTCGTAACCTCGGGTGAGGTGTTTTGTTGGGCACAGCACACCAGATGTATCTTCTGGAGTCTTGATGGTGGCGGTGAAGAGACGAGAGAAAACTCGCGAGATTGCGAACAGTGCAGAGATGGAACAATCAAACACACCACAGGCGAGGAGTGCGAGGGTGAGCAAAGTGCTGAGTGAGCTGCAAGAGGAGGAGGACCAATGAGCACACAACTCAACGCAACCAACACGAACTTGATTGTGGTTGGATGGGGTGATGGCGAGGTAGCGGCACTGAGCACTATAACACAATACAACTAATATCATTCAAATCAAGTGCAGTGTGGCAGTGGCATTGACATGTGCTACACAGGTGTACATATGCGCACGCGCCAACTGAGGGTGAGTGCCTGATTGAGTAAGAACGAGCACACTCAATCCCATAGAGAAGAATTTGCTCAGTCCGCACTCCGCAGTCGATCGCCGCCATTACACTTTATCCTCCTCGCTCGGTTTGTGCGCACCCTCTTGCCTGACAACTCGTGAGGTGCACACGCATTGGGAGAGTGGTGCACGGCCAGCCCGCCACCCCCGGTGGTAGTGGCATGCCTGACAGGTGTCACTGTCATTCAACTCCATTCTGTGGTGCACATTCTCGACGCACGATTCCGAAACGTCGCTGGCCGCGTCCGCCTGTCGTCATCGTTGCCGGACGGATGGTCGAGTGGTGCTGGCCGTGGCGAGGTGGTGGCCCTTTCCTCCTCCTTGCTCACTGCTCTCACCACTCGTGATGGCATTTCTCCATTCAAGGTTCACATGTTTGTTGCTATTGCGATGATCTCTCCCAATATACCGCGCTGAGCCGTGATTCGCCAGAAATCAGCAAAAGCATTGGTAGCAAGTCCGAGAAAAAAGCGCGACATTGTGGAGGCGATGTCCGATGCCAGCGTGTGGTTTGTTGCCTGGAGATGCCTTTTACTCTTGCCAGGCATGTCATCAATCGATGCTAAAGAAATACGACGCGTCATTGTGTGAGGCAATCGCATCACAGTTGCATTACACTCGGATTCGGATTGCACCAACAAACTATACCAAATCACACAAAGGTTTACTAAACCAGTGTATGAACCTAGAATCAGGGTCAGTAATGTGCACACCAAACGACCGAATGTCTTCAGGCGCATTAACCAACTAGTCTGGTTAGCAACAATCGAATGGATCGAAGCACACTAATCCCAAAAAAATAAAACAACAGCAGCAGCACAATCACCAGACTCCAACGAACGTCATCATCGGCAAGTCGCACTTTCCACTTCAGTTTGTTTATGTTACTGTACAAACGAGTTGGTGCTATTGGTTTAAAGAGGATAGAATCCATCGCTCCAGGGATCCTCTGCGCCAAAGGACGTGTGCCAATTCGGGTGTTTAGTAATTAGCACTGGACTAGACTAAACATCAATGGACTTACACCACCCGACTGTCTGGCAATGAATCTAGTGTTCAATATGTTTCGATAGGTTTATTACCGGACCAGAAGCGAAGCGCCTAATATCCAAGGTGGTAAAGTGGTTAAGTAGGAAAAGGGGAGAAACTTGCTGATCGACTCGAGAAGTAGCGAAAAGAGGCCTTTTCTGGTTGGTTAAGAGGTCATTGCAAAACAGTGTGCACTTGTTGGCGCCATTTTTGCGTTCGACCTCGCCAGTGATAGGACCAGTTCACCTAAAGGCCACCGAACCCATTCTCTCTTACTTGTTAGAGGAGACTAACTCTAACCCTGAGAGACCCATTTCAGGTTGAGGCACTAATCAGATGGTAGGACGAAAGTCAGACAAGGTTATAAGTACTACTGCAGGAGTGTATACTCTTGGAGGTGTGTAAGGGAGTTCTCGCAGCCTGACAGGAGGCAGGCCAATGAACCCGACTGACTGAGACACGGCTGGCTGATCGGTCTGCCACTGGTCGACGATGTCGAGGACTGTTGTTTGGTGATGGTGATGATGGCGCTGTCCGCGGACGGTATGATGCGGTAGACCAGTGTAGTGTTCGCCTGTTTGCACTGCACCCAACGTGTATGTCATCGCACCACGGGAATGACCCGAGAGTGCACCGAGACCAATCGATAACCAGTCCAACACAGACACCGGCTATATAGAACGCGAACCATTACCGTACCGTCCATAGGCATACAACTTGCCCAGACTGATTCGCATCAATTCGGCGGATTATATTCTTTTGTCTGTTATGCTCTTTCACGATGATGATGCTGATGGCGAACCGTGCCGGCGAATTTATTGCCAACACTAACACAGTTAGCGAGAGATCCAATTATATTGCACAAAATGGTGATGATGTACACTTCAGGAAAAGAAATAAAACCAAGAGGGTCATCACTCGGGCAGTCTCGGACATGACCTCGTCGGGCAGAGAGCGCGCGCTAAAAGAGCATTCTTGCACAAAGTTCAACTCTTGTCTGATTTACAGTCGATAGATGTCGACACTGACAATGTAGATAGAAATTTAATTATAATTCATTCAAAGCTTGTACTTTTCTCAATCAACTTTCGGTTCTAACAACAAGCAAGAATAATCTTTTCCTCGCACAAAAGGCTCATTCAATTCAATTGAGGATAATTTATATTTTAGCCTAATGTGTCTACAAACAAGTATGTCTTTTGTCTATCGAGAAACCAATCAAAAGTCTGTGTGTGTTTCGTAATTCATTTGTGTAATAAGTCTCGGAAGTCTTCAAAGAAAGTCCAACTGCCTAACTTTTGCTTTTTTGCTGCATAGAAAAACAAAATAAATTCGTCTGAAAAAATTGTCTACTTAAAATCCAATTCAATTAAGAAAGTCTTCAAAGAAGTTGTGAATTCTTCACAATATATTTGAGAAGGATATATCGTATTTCTTTGTAGAAAATCTGTAGAGGCACAAATCGAATTCATCCCGAAAGAGTACTGGATGCATAACATTATTCATTTGCTAAATAAATCGAGATAAATTCGTCGAATCGTAATCTTAATGACGTCTAGTCAAATGGCAAGAAAAATACAATTTCTGAAATCTCCACAATGAACAAGTACTTTCCAATTTACTTAAGTAAATCAGCGTTTTACTAAGATTCAAAACAGAAGAAATATATGCAACTTGTGCAATCAAGTTAATGATGAATTACTTACTGTAAGTTATAATTGTTTTGCCACACAACACAACGCTTGTTAATTGCTACCGCCAATTAAGTTTGCTCTTATGTTCATTATGGCCATTCAGTAGGATAAGTATTGAAAGAAGTTCGCGAGTAAAGTTTGGGCGATATAAGTTTCGCTTCTAAATGGAGATTCAGAAATACAAAATAACATGGACACAATAATAGTACCTTTTAGAGTGGAGAAATTTAGTGAGCGTTTTTGTTTTGTGCTAATTCAATTTCGCTTACCTGTGCGAGTCTGGTCACATATCCGGCCTGAGTGAATTCAAGTGCACGGACGATCGGATGTAGCAAGGAAATGCATTTTGGCTTTCCTTCTCCTTCATTCGATGTTGCTTCCTATATCACCTTGAAGTGTTTTTGGTGTCTCTTTGTTGTCACTTGCAATCACGGTCAGGTTGCTTGACAGTATGACTCAGTGTGTATATAAAGAGTTATCAGTTGAACAGAAATGTCACATCAGCCACGACAACTTACCTCAGTAATCACTAATCAGTTATCAATTCTTACTCGACACACCAGTCCACAAGTAGATTTTAAGAAATTCGGAAATGAAACTAACCCACTTGGTAACATCACATTTGTAGTTGTGTGACATTAATAATTAAAGTATTTGCTGGCTCGATAGATTCTGCTAGGCCTGGTTGTGGCCAGTGTTGCTTTTGCCCGAGAAGTGGAAGAGGAATCGTACGATGACGAGGTGAGCGATGACCACGGTGAAGAGGAAGGCGACGATTGTGACACTGCACCGTCCGAGATTGATCTCACTGTTGCGGAATCTGTTGGTGTTGGTGCAGTGGCTGGAGGTGCCGCTGCTGCCGGTGCCAAGGGAGCCAAAGCTGGTGCCGCTGGATTCGGTGCTAAAGCTGGCGCGGCTGGTGCTTTCGGTGCCAAGACAGGTAAAAAGGCAGGATTTGCTGCTGGAGCTGCCGGTGGTGCTGCTGGCTTCAAGAAAGGCGCCAAAGCTGCAGGTGGTGCTGCCGCTGCTGGAGCATTCAAAAAGGGCTTCAAGAAGGGCAAATTCGCTAAAATGGGAGCAGCAGGATTCAACAAGAAGTTTGGCGCTGTCAAGACCTTTGGAATGGCACAAGGATTCAAGTTTGGCAAAGCTGGTGGGGCATTTGCTGCCGGAGGTGCTGCAGGCGCTAAAGGCAAAAAAGCTGCTTTTGCCAAGGCTGGTGGAGCTGCTGGTTTCAAGAAGGGTAAGTTAGATTTAATATCAATCTAACCAAATTGGTTAAATTTAATAATCCCAAACAGGTGGTAAGGCTGCCAAGGCTGCATTTGGTGCTGCTGCCGGAGCAAAGGGTGGTAAGTTTGGCAAAGCAGCTGCAGCTGCAGGCTTCAAAAAGGGTGCCGCTGCTGGTGCTGCCTTCAAGGCCGGTAAAGCTGGCAAGGCAGCTGCCGGTTTAATCGGTTAACCAAATCATATCACCGCGATCATATCAATCAATCGAATTAATATCAATCAATCAATACCTCTAAACGAATAAATCGAATTTTCTCACTCATTATAAATTAGCACCCTTTAGAGTGCTTGTCTGGACGACCATTTCATTTAATTTTTCCCATGTCCCAATCGAGTTGTGCCACTAGTGTGTTTTGTTTGGTTCTGTGCACAGTTGCCATTTGTTTCCCATTTTTCAGCTCGGTAAGTGTCGCCAGTTGATTTTTTTCCCTTCGATGACATTTTCAACCACAACTTTAGATTCGTGCCCAAACGCTTCTGCCAAATATTTCGAGTACCAGCCAGTATCACCGTTCCACAGTTTCAAGTTCGCATCACTACAACACTAGTGAGACTGATGAGAGCTCTCGTGACACTAGTGAAACAAGTGATGCCAGCAGCAAAATAAATACCGAGTTTAGCACTAGCAAGTTCACCAAGAAGAGTATGGTCATTGTAACAGGCATTCTCATTTTGGCAATCATAACCGGACTGATTAGTTTAGCACTGACCAATTGGGGAGCAGATTTGGATCCAATGTCTGCAATGTCTTCCGCTTCTAGCGTTCGAATGGCTTCAAGTGTTCTGCCGCAAAGCAAAAATGTTGCTAGAGCCAAATCATCATCATTATTCCCAATTGCAAATAAACAAGGTGAGTGTCAGAGAGATTGTGTGGTTAAACAAATACTAAAATTGCGTTTCTAATTTGATTGCCAGCTCACAAACAGACTGAACAGACTGGCAAGTTCACAAACTCCAAACTGGCTGAAGTATTAAAGGTCTAAATGGGTTCACATCGATGATCAGCTACAGGAACTAACCGAAAACTATCAGCCACAACAACGTGTCCATAATAAACCAACCAAACTGAACATTCTTCTTCTGACTGTTGCCGCGTGAATTTCTTGAGTTAGTCAAAATGAATTTATTATATATTTCAGTCTAATATAGTGATAATATCGTAGTCATCATCATCAATGAATGAATAATAAATAGCATGCAATACAATGTTGACATTGACTGACATGTCAATCAATATTCACAAACATTAAGGCCAAATAATATTTTACACAAAAAAATATATAAATAAAAAGTCTAAAATCTAAGTACTCCATGATGAAAAAATTAATTAATTACAAAACCTAGTGTGTGTAAGTGTAAGTCAATTAATTATTAGAATTGTAATTAAATTATATTATAATAAGGCGCCTAGGTAAAGGTGAGTGCAGTGCAGTGTGTGCAGTTGAGGGAATAGTAATCGTAATGATACATATGCATAATGATGAGATTAATTAATTATATTCCCAAATGATCAAATAATTAATTAAACTTATGATGATGGCGACGGCAAAAGTGCACTGGTGCAATGTTGCTGACAAGATGCGTGTGTATGTATAGACATAGTAGAGTAATTGGAACAATCCTAATTAGTGAAAGAGGTTGAGTGAAAGTAGAAAAATAATAATACAAAAATAAAGATATTTCGTGTATGTGCTGCTCACAAAAATAAATGTAGAAATATGTTATAATTAATAGTAATAGTATAATTGCACCTATGATCAATGTTGTGGTGAGGTGAAAGAAGATGAAAGTGGATGAATTCGGTGGTTTGCAGTGAGATGACTTGAGACAATAGTAAGTGCACAACAAAACAATACCAAACGGACAACTACCAACTAAAACAATAATAACTAAACAAAACAAACAACTAGATGACAACTAGAAGAAACTTGAAAACAAAACAATACGATAAAAAAGGTGAAAAATGAAACCAAAGCTGTTAGACTTTGATTTTGTTGTGCTTCATTCTTCTTGTGCCTATTACAGAGTGAGCGTCATATTATAATGGCCTTTGTCAGTTGACCATTAGTGTGTGCGATTCCATCGGAGCTGCCGAGTCGTACAGTGTGTCAGTGTCCTGTGTAGGTTCATCCTGAAGTTGACATTGATTCGACAATGTTCGGGCGCCACAATCGCAAAAAAACCTATAGAAAAGGGTTGAAATTAAAATGAACCGAATAGTCATATCTTACCGATCGTGACGGATAAACTCGACATCGTGTCCATTATGGCAGGTCTTAATGCAATTCACGCAGATTGCATTTCGGTCAGTGGTGTTACATGTTCGACATCTACGAGAAATGAAGATTAATAAAGAGCCATTTGGAGATTGCTTCGAAACATACCTGAAAAAGTCGTGCATGGGAAAGCTCGTATAGCTGGAAATTTTGTACAAACACTGTCCACTGCTGACAGCTTTTTCCACTGCATTGTGGTTGTCATATATTTTATTGCCACTCACAGTTGGCACCACGTGACTTGCGAGACAAAGTCCACCAAAGCGATTATTGAATATTTGATTATTCTCCAGTGTGGCAGTGGCATTATTCGTAATCTCGACACCTGCAGCCAGCCCGTCAAAGATTCGATTACGCCGCAGTGCCGGATGACTTTGAGTTGAGATCAAAACGCCCGCTTGTGCGTTCCGAAAGATGTCATTGTCCTCGAGAACGCCTTTTCCACCATTGAAGATGCATACCCCTCCATCACGACCATCGTATATTTTGTTTCGTTTCAGTGTCGGATTAGAGTCCGTCTTGATCCATACTCCTGCCATTGCGTTGTCGAATATTTCGTTCTGTTCCAGCATTCCTAGACCACCGTTGTACACAAGGACGCCGCCATTCTGACCGCCCCAAATTTTGTTCCGTCGAATCACTGGATTTGAACCTGTCCGTATTTGCACACCCGAATAGAGATGATTGAAGATGTCGTTCTCTTCTAGTCGGCCATGCCCATTGTCGTAGAAGTACACGCCGACCTGTTTTCCACTATGAATTCGATTACGTCTCAACACGGGAGTGCTACCAGTGGTTATCCAAACGCCTGCAAGTGTATTTGCATACACCTCGTTCTCCTCAATCAGTCCCAAACCCTTTTCGTGCACATAAATTCCGCCATGTTGTCCGTGATGAATTTTGTTGTATCGCACAATCGGGTCACTGGCAGTACGAATCTGTATACCTGCCAAGGCGTTTCCATAAATATTGTTGTGTTCAATCAGTCCACGACCTTCGCCAAAGATATACACGCCACCTTGGTGACCGTTGTAGATTTCATTCTTTCGAATGGTAGGATTCGATTGAGAGGTAATCCACACACCGGCAAAGTTGTTCGAGTGAATTCTGTTCTCGATAAACTGACCACGTCCCGATTCGTGCACATAGATTCCGCCAGTTTGACCGTGATGAATCTCACAACGTGTCACTGTAGGATTAGCTCCGGCCTTCACTTCGAAACCGGCAATTCGGTTGTTGTGAATATTGTTCGCTTCAAAGTAGCCATTGCCATTGTCGAAAGTGAAAACACCAACATCTCGTCCATTGTGAATGTGATTTCGGCGCATAATCGGGTTGGCATGATTCTTTACCCACACACCGGCCAGGGCATTACGGGAAATTTCATTCTCCTCGTAGACGCCCTCTGCATAGTCGGTAACGTAAAGTCCAACATTTTCACAGTCGCTAATTGTGCAATTGCGAATTGAAGGACTAGCGTCTTTGCCTGAAACGCAGATCGCAGCACCAACAACTGAAGTGCTTCGAATGATGCAGTGGTCAACTACTGGGGTAGCCTTCTCGCCAATCTCCAAACAGTAATGTTTGTGATGCTGCTGCTGTGTTGTTGTTTGTGGGTCTGGAGTGAACCGAATGGTTACATAGCCAAGGAAGGCCTCCTTGGCACCACCGAGAAACTTTAAAGTTGAGTCATTATCCTTTTCCAAAATGACATTTTCTGCCACATTTCCAGAAGCTAAAACAAGTTAAAATTAAACCAAAAGAGTTAAACCATCATCATCAATGTGGGAAATGAGTAGTAAAACAAAGTTCACTAAACATACCTGCACCAATCATGACAACATTCGAGTCAATGTTCAAGTACTCCTGTTTGTATGTGCCAGTATGGATAAACACGAAAAAACTCTCCGGATCTTCGTTGCTGTTGATAGCCTGTTCAATTGTGTCCGCATAGCCGATCCAACGTCCACGGTAGCGTTCGGCATTGTTTGCCATCATTTCCCGATATCCTGAACGAACGTGCACTCCACGGTACTACACAAATGGTCAAAAGTCAATAATAGTCATTACGTCACTTCACTTCGCATGTGAACGTACCAATTGTTTAAAACTTTCCTTCCACGGATTTTCCGCTTCGCATTCGGCAAACGGGATAAACTTGAAGCGATACTGACCCTCGGGAATGGTGTAAAACAGTGGCTGATCATACTCGTACAAGTCATGGTACAGGTTCTTCCACAGTTCGCAGTCATTCGATATTTTGTAGAATCGAGTGCACACCTGTGACACCCGGCACAGGTCCTGTTCGTACAGGTATGAGAAAATAGTGAGCAGTACTTCGTCCGGCAGTTGATATAGCAAATATTGGGCGCCATTTCCTAAAACTAAATGCCATAATAAACAATGCATTAGAATTAAAATTGAAAATTATCAATAATGGAATTATTACGTTGGTTCAATATGATATTGTGCTGAATATTGAGATTAAGTTGACGAGGCTTTTTTAAGGAACGAAATAAAGTCGTACTGGTTGTGCAAGTTGTGGCAGTGGCACTTTCCGCACAGGACTTGGCAGGTGAACATGTTGAACTAGTAACGTTGGCTTCAAGCTTAATGGCAACCTCACTGTTGCTATTGATGTTGTTGCTGGCAGATGATAAATTCTGAGGTAAAAGTGCGGTGAATGATGATGCTGTCGATGATGAAGATGACGATGCGTTGGTTGTGGAATTTTGCTTGCGACGTAAGTCATATGGCGCTTGGTGGGACTTGTCACTGACAGAAGAGTTCGAGTCCTCATTGAGAATCATCAACTTTGAATTGGAATTGGAATCTTCCATGATCGATATCGCAGTGTTGGCCGCACTGGGACTGGAACTGGTGGCCATAGAGCCAATGTTGGAGCTACTGTTCGAAGTTGGCTGTTGATGACTTTCGTTTCGTTCACTTGAAGAAGAACTTGAATGAGAATGGCGAGCATTGTGAGAATGGTGGTAATGAGATGATGAGTGATGATGTGACGAAGAATGGTGATGGTGATGGTGGTGATGATGACTGTGATGGGAAGAAGACGAAGGCGACGATGAACCATGGTGACTATGGTGCCCATGATGGTCGCTGTGGCTGTGGTGGTGTGCAGAATGACGATTGGGATAATCCTCTGACGAATGGCCACAGTTTGGGTTGGCTGCAAAAAGGACAAATACACAAATAAATAAAAGTCAACGGTTCGGAAACTGAACAATCGATAACATCTAAGAACAATGTTTCGTCGATTGTCTTTCTACTTTAAATTATTATCTTTTAATATTTACCATTTCGCTGATTACTTGAAGTACCCATGGAAGAACATAATTTTCGTTTTACTCTCAACGAAGTTCTTGTACTGGTGGACGAACTTCGATGTGTCGAATCCGAAGAGGCTTCCAAGATTCCACTTGAACCTCCAGTGGAAGGATTTCCTTCCTCACTGTTGTTACCGGTCATAAGCATGGTTGTACCGGTGGAATCATCGATAAATCGCGACGAAGACAAAATCTGTTTCGGTTCGTCCAATTCAACACGATTATTCACACAAAATTCATCAATTGAAATAGAGACAGATTCAACTTGCTCCAATGAATCGTCACTTGATAAATTAGAATATTCTGCTAATAGTTCCGAATGAATGGTACTATTAGTAGACTTGCTGTTGACAATGTTATTATTGTTCGAATCAGCGTCCTCTTTTCCGTCTGATTGAGAATCGATTAGCGAAAAGTCACTACACAAATCACTATTCTCTGGTACTAGTACAACTTGAGAAGGAGAAGAAGGAGATTGTGGCGGTGCGGAAGGTGATGGCGATTCAACGGTGGGTTCGGCAGTGGAAAATGGCTGCTGCTGACTACAGTGGCGATGGTCCTGCTCCAAAAGTGTAGAAGATGAAGAACATGAAGACATTCTTGGCATTGGAGTGATTAATAGGCAGTCATCCTGATCATCGTGCAATTAGGAAACCAGCCATTATGGGACGGGCGGACGCGTAGGAGGTCTTCTGCCTCTCCAAAGCGATTCGATCCAATTATACTAATTCGCAGAGAAAAGATCTAAAATAAAACATAAAAACATACAGGTCAGTAAAAATGCAATGCAATAATATTCTGGTTTGTTCGTGTGTTGAATTATTAAACAAGTGATTCGACTAGAATAAGTGGCAAATAAAAATAAAGTGTTTCCTTAAATTGATTCTAACGAAGACGATTTTGAAATCTTTCAAAACTTAATGCTACATGGAGCACTTGAGAAAAGCGCGCCACACCACTTTGGTGACTGTTCCATTAATAAATGATGTCTTAATTCTTAAAGTATACTCGAGTAATCTGTAAGAGTAAAATATAAGATTTCAAAATTGTAAAATATAATTTTTTAGTTTCAAGTACTTAAAAGTTGTGTCCAATTGGACAATCACAAGAGTGCGACCAAACAGTGAAAGAGAGACATGAATGGGTTTTAGTGTTTGGTGCGTTTGCAGTGTGGAACCCCTTTTGCACTAATAATGTCCAAGCACACATAGACATAACCCAATTTGGCTTGTAACTAATTGACGCAATGCTCGTCATGATCATGATGGTGTGGCACATTAGACAAGGCACTGCACCGAGCTGTATGCTCAGTGTGTAGTACACATATGTTCAGGTGCCAGCAAAGGTGGTGACACACCGCAAATCGAAGTTACCGTAGCGAAGTATAAGTGTAGTACATAAGAAAGCTCACAAGCCAAGAGAGATCGTGTCCAATTAGACACCGTTGGCAACACACAACACATAGAGTAATACACTAGTGCACCGAGTTTTATTTGTAGGTTAACACAAGACTAGTCTCTGAAGCACACTACTGACTGAGTGGCTTGCTGGCTGGATGGATGTAAGTTTTGCAGAGTAGTGTGTGAGTTGGGTCGCTCACAGTGGGCAAATGTCGGCCAATTTCTTAACCCATTGCCTGTAGCATAAAGAACAAACCACCATCACAGACAAACACACTACACCATCATCATGATCACACAATCACCAAACATCGTGGAAATTCACCCCAAAGTGAGGTAGTTCGACTGGTTTGCTGTTGTCAGTCGAGCAGCACACACAACGAATGCATACCTCTTTCTCTCTCTCTGCATTTTACAAATGCCATTTGCCAGTTGGCAAACAATTTCGAATTCTGCGGAATCGAAAAGAAAAGAAGCAGAAGAGAATATCATTCAGATCATTCAGATCATTCAGATCACAATGGACGATAATCAAATGTAACATTAGTACATAGTCAATATACAATAAAGTAGACGAATGTTTCGTTTATGATGAAGAATGACCACAAATGATCAAATATACAAATGACAATGTACTAGAAGAATCAATTCACTAAAAGGAATACACTCAAAACTGTTAGTAAAATGTATAGAGAAACTTTATGAACACTACAAAGTGCGGCATTACTAGACACAAATCAAAAGAACCGCTTTTCTTGATGTGTGTACTAGTCTCCGTAGTAAATCACATGAGATGATGCAGTTCGATTAGCCAACAGGCCAAGAGTCAAGTCGAGACGAGACCGACAGACAAGACAAACAGCATAAAGACTGCAAATTCATTACCAAGAGTAAATTGACGAGAGATTCGAGACATCACATCTTCAATGTGCAAATATCGTCATATCATCTCGACCGGGCCAGTCATTCATATCTGACGTGACCGATTACATAGTACTACTACTGAGATGAGTTTGGATAAATCCAATCATCCAATATTACATGACATTATTAATAACAAGTCTCGGTGAGGCAACGAAAGACAAAAAAAAAGAGAAGTGCCAGGTAGCAAAGATATTTGCCAAGTAACTTTCTTGTGGTCTGCAAATAGGTAGCTCCGTACGAGAATGTGCCAGACACAGAGTTTAGTAGTGCAAGTTAGATCAAGACACAATGTTTGAGTCTAATTACTTTATACCCAACCTGCAGCACCAACTATGCCCATATATTATATGATTATTATTATAGATTCGATTATGTAAATATGCTCAGAAATGAGTTGCCGAGATGGGAGATGAAGTAATAAATTAGATGGGTTTGATGTTTAGTAGACACACTTGAATGTATCGGTAAGTGGACCAATTTTACAAACACAAGTGGCCATGTGTTAGAAGGGAAACTTTTGCTATTTACTTACAGCAAAATAAAAAGAAGACCAGGCAAAGATCTTATAAATATAACATACATAAAGTTATAAACTAGTCACAAATACCAGATAGATTCAATAGTTCGGAAGCTAATCCAACTCGCTCAAATTGGAATTGTCGCCCTCGATCGCCAATTGAATAGAAAACCTGCGAATAACAAAATGTAATATAATTAATAAATCAAAAGCACAAATACATTTCCAATTCAATTATTGGACAATAATCACTTTAAGTTGTGCCATCCATTCCTTCGCTTCCTAATCCCTAAATTGCCCTAAACTCTTCAAAGGCGCATTAAAACTTTTTTTTTGGGTTAATCTATCATTGAGTAATGGCAAAAAGTTCCGCGGAATAAGACACATTCAAACACAAGAACTTAAGTGCTCACTTACTATGAACTAGAGGAAAGAGGGGAAAGAAGACATTACTCTCGACTACCCACTCGCAACCATTAATGCATTGGCCAAGAGAGAAAGACAAGTATGGCACATCACATACATAGATGTATTAGTTAACCCTTTCGAAGCACACCACCCAGTGCCCCTCTCGTCCAATTAAATGACCCAGCAGCACAGACACTACTTATGGGCGATCCAGTTATTTTGTGCAGTGGCCCACTTAACCTCAATAATCGTCCAATAAAATCGATCATCAAACGGTCTCGAAGACAGACAGATAGATAGGACAACTGCTGCTTCACTAACCCTCGGTTGTACCACTCACAGGTGGAGTGTGTCGCAATTTGCATTTCGCTTAACCTGTTCAGTATAGATAGATTGGTCAGTGGTGGTCACCTACATGGTACTACGGCCAATCTGTGCAGCTGAATGTATCGTTAGTATTAATGTATTCGAAATGGTTTGTTGTGTGTCGCAATGGACACACACATCTACTCAAGTACCCACACAGAGGGCAAACATCTCTCACTCATTCAAATGCAATCTCTCTCTCTCTCTCTCTCTCTCTCTCTCTCTCTCTCTCTCTCTCTCTCTCTCTCTCTCTCTCTCTCTCTCTCTCTCTCTCTCTCTCTCTCTCTCTCTCTCTCTCTCTCTCTCTCTCTCTCTCTCTCTCTCTCTCTCTCTCTCTCTCTCTCTCTCGGTTTTTCACTGGCCATCTGCACTCAATACTCAATGTGTGTGCCATAGGCCGAGACAAGTTTGTGCACTCCGCACTTGGTGGCACAATCGAGAAACACTCGCAGAGTCGGAGCTAGAACAGTCTCGACCAAACTTGACTCTCGGAGACGACGACCACCACATGCTAAGTCAGTCACATACATTGAGAGTTGTCTTCAAGATGAAGAACAGAAAGAAGTGCCAGAAATGGCAGAAGAGAAGGGAGGAGGAGGAGGACTGAATGAAGGAGGTGGAGAAGAAGGACACCAAGTATTGAGGCCATTACACCATCTACGAATAAACGACGAAATTGTGTCCCGGTTCGGAACGAGACGATCATGCAAGACCGGTTCATAAAGTTTCTTAACAAAGTGTATAACATCTTAATACGAGTACATACACCACTCGGTGTGTGCTGTACTGTTGGCAGTGCATTTCCTTAATTATCAAATGTCAACACAGTCTTAAAAGACATCGAAAGAGTTCGGATAAGACTTGGTTAGCGTTCGATTGGCTTAAACAAACAAAACAAACTCCTAAATATACAAAATAGATTAAAATTGTAGTCAAAATTAAAATAACAATCAAATCACGTATACCAAACTTTTAAAGCAAACAAATTAATTGAACAACAATCCAAGTAAGTCTAGTCGGTGTAGACAAGTTTGTGGTATAATCGAGCATTTGCACACACACACACAAACATGATTACAAATGGCAATTTAGTAAAGTTAATGGTTTGGATTAAACAAACTCGAAAACAACCCAAACACAGTCTCACAGCCAAATCACAATAAACACAAAACAGTAATTTCAACAACATTGTATTGTCAAAGTGAGCTGAAATTAAGTCAACTTTGAGTCAATCTAGTGAGGTGCTAATAGAATCTGATCTAATGCGACAACAGCACAGCAAGACAAAACAACAAATCCCTGTCCAATTTGTCCCAGTAATGTTCGTATATCAAATCCTGGGACAGACAGGTGGCTTAAGACTCACAACGCAGAGACAAAGGTGCGTTTAGCCCAAACCAAACATACAACTTCACTTTGTTCGCTTCACTAGTTCCGAAGCATTTTATCTGTGTATGCTGTATTAGATTTCAGCAGTATGATTCTTGTTGTTGTTGCTAACCGGCATCAGCAGTAGCAACAAAACGAGGAAAGCCCTGGATAGAAAGATACAATGGAACTGTGCACAGAGTGCAGCATGAGTGCAACTGCCGTCTGCCAATTACTAAAGTTTTCGGATAGGGTGAATTGGTCTCTGCAGTGGACATACTTTTGAAAATGGTTACACAGTACACACACACACACAGATTAGCCAAAGTATATGCGTGTGGACACTCAGAGAGGAGACACAAATGTAGAGTAATCTCCGCATGTGGAGACGAGTATAGTGTAATGCCAGTTTAGTACAGTGGCTGCAAGCAGTGAGTGCCATTATCAAAACCGAAAACTAGTATTAGAGCAACCTCTGCACAAACTGGCCAGGCACACTAGTAGTTCGTTGTTTGATAATGTGGCAGTGACTCTGCGCCAAGCAGCAGCAGCAAGCCAGTGTCCTAGTGTGTCTATCCTAGTTTTCCTCGACCGAAGACTCGATTTAATAATAATGCGAATACAGTGGGAATGCGAATGCGAACGAACAGGAGAAGAACAGGAGGAATGGTGAATGGTGAGGTGTGCTTGTTTATGTGTGCAGTGGAGAGGTAAATGTGAATACATGATCATCTTGTCATGAGCAGACGAGGATGACCAACACACAATGCTCACTACAACATCACCAGGGATAACTAGAGAGGAAATTAGACCTGGTTGGACAGTAGACGCGGAGATGATGCCACTTTGTCCTCTCGAGATATGATGAGAAGTGTGATGGCCAGTGTAAGATGTTTCCACTGGTTAAGTTAGCTTAGTTGGTGTGGTTGCGATCATACCGACGATTAAAGCGAAGATTGAGCTAAGGCGAGGATGACCAGATGGACATCGTTTACTCTGGGGAGAGAAAGAAAGAACAGGAAACGTGACCAAGTCTAACTTCAAACTTGAACAAACTTCGAGTTCAAGTTTGTGAACATCGACCAAATCTGATCAAGTCAAAATCTAGAAAGGAAAGAACGTGCAATAACAAGGAAAGAAATTCTATCCTGGTGAGAAAGCACACACAGTCTTATCGAATAAGATGATACTTCGACAAATCAAAAATCTTATTACATATGCACAGACTTGTAAGATTATAGATGAAGAAAACAATAGGCAAACTGTAGCAATGCAGAAGCATCAAAATGCATAGACAAAAGAAGGGATGGGTAAATCATCATAAATAATAATGTCATAAACAAAAGATTGATGTCACAGAAGGTATGTAAGGTACGGTACCACTTAATCATATGATTTATCAAAAGACATGAATGGCCAGACGGGAAGAAAATATATAGGACAGATTATGATGTACGTGACCAAAATCGAGTAGACGCAGATCAAAAGCAATCATGATCATGTGTGGGCACTACCACCAAAATGGATCACTAAAAATACTCAAAATTAATAACATAAGATTAAGATTAAGAACAAGAAAAGTAATAAACTATATTACGAATTAAGAATAAGCCCGAAATTGAAATGCACTTGTGAGCCTAAGAATAAAAATAAAAATAAATAAATACAAAGGGTTACATTAAAGATCAAACTTCTTCACCTAATCTTAATTGGGTATAGAACAGTTCAAATAGTAAATATCCCAAGTGGGAAGATACTCCTTTGCCATCATTAATTCGGCTTATCATCATAAAACCTAAAAATAACTTTTCGAAAAATGTTAAGTGTGCCTTCGGTCGGTTGTGAGGTATGTATTCTTAGATCGTGTCTTTGGAAATATAGCCAAAGTGCACTAATGGATAGTATATGATCAAATTGTGGCTTCACTTTACTATTTACTAGTCTGGTCTGGTCATATCGAGACAATAAAGCCTGACGTCATTACTATATATATTTTTGATAAAAATCGATTTGAGCCTTTGAACGGGATCTTGCAGTTCGCCTCAAAAGGATCATCCTCTGAGTTCGGCCAATCATCGATTTATCTCTCAATCCAAACACACAATCTCTGCACTTTAACAATACAGATAAGATAATCTAATGTTTGCGAAACAGAAGGATATACAAACAGACACACTGGACTATAGGCACACGAGTCAATTGACAGTATCAAGAGGCGATACCACCGGTGCAGTTGTTGACGTAACTGGCGTGCTGCTCTACCTTCTGTGATAAATCGGGATAGACTGCACTGGTGATGTGTGGCGTTATCAGTGATAACATAACAAAACACAACACACATACACAGTGAGCTAGAGTGTAAATAGAATGTGCAGAGTGCAAATGACAATAATATACAATAAAATTATACCAAATATAAATAGAGGAGACCGAGCGCAAACTAGCTCGCGATATGCTCCAGACAGCGTTGATGGTGGTGGCGCGAGGTTGATGTGATAAACTCGACGTTTCTGGTTGATTTGTCAGAGTTCGGTGGCACTCAACTGCACCTACCAATAAACGCTGGTCGCTCTTGTGTTATGCTGTGTGCACTGGACACAGGCACAGAGTTAATTGACTTGCTTGATTGGTCGATTGTGTCTGCGTTCTGTTTGTTCGCTATGTGTATGTGTTTGTCTGTACTGATTGTATTGTGTGTGTACTACTGTGATTGATTATTGGGCCAAAAAGGGAAGAAAAGAAAAGCAAAACACACCGAATGAGACAGTTTACGTCGTGTCACGAATTGAAGTGATCTAGTTCGTCGTATAGTTCGGTGGTAGAGTGACGAATGGGGTGAATGTGATAAAATTGGACACCAAAAAACATATGCGATGGACAGCGATGGATGACGAAGACAGGTAGATGGGGTGAAGAGAATAAGAAGAGCAAAATGGAATATAATCGTGATTGATTGGTTGTAAAGCGATTCGAATCGAGTTGTAACGAGTAACGAGATAACGAAATGCAGAGTTGAGAGATGGACACTGAACGATGGTTACGAAATAGTCCAAACAGGTAAATTAGTGAAGGTAAGTGTCTCTGGCACTGACTATTTGCTGGTTTGAGCACTGCGTTGAGATACAAACAGAGACAAAACAGACACACAAAGAACGTAGCTTATTAGGCAAGAGACAGAAGACACAACAGAACACTTTTCGAGTCTGTGTCTGGGTGTTTGGCTGGTGCGTTGGTTTGGTTCATTCGTAGCATTCGCTCACATACATACAGCGATGATGATGCTTTTACACAGATTAATCCCGGTAGGATTCTTCCGAGATGGGATGTGTGTGTGTATGTGCGTGTGGCACTTGGGATACTCTTGGTGGGAGAGGATACAGCTGGAACAGAGCGGAGAGACAAACTCGATACAGTCCGACTGTGTGGCACTTCCACTAACGAATGAATACACAATACACACAAGCCGCACTCTGGAGAGACACTGGAGAGGAGGAGCTGAAAAGGCCGACTGCGCATGCCCAGTGTACAGACAGTCCATTCAATCAAAGCAGACAATAAAAAAAAAGCGAGGGGACGCAAACGATCGAAGCGCCACTGGTAATGCCACTTGATCCACGTACTGAGAAGAGCAAACCCAAGGGTGGTATTGCCCAACATTCTGTCAAACATTGGCTATTAATGCATAATGTGCTTGAAATCTTATCCAGTATCCTGAGGGAAGCACAGACCATCGAGCAAGACATACGCCACTGAACATAAGACTGAAGTGGCGGCACAAATACGAACCAAAGGAGGGAGAGAGAAGGAGGGCGAGAAGGGGAAAGAAGAACGAGATTGAGAACAGACACAAAACTAAATGACTCGAGGCAAGGAATGGAGGAGAAGGTGAAGAACAAGACCAAGACCAACGAAACTAGATCTTGAGGCTCTGGGTCGAGAGGACAGCGAACACTGCACCAACTAAGTGCATTTCATTTTTACTCAAATAATATTCACAACAATAATACCGAACATTAATTAATATTAATGACATTCATAATTGGACAGAATATTCCTAAATTCTCATCTTCAATAAATCATCAAATTATTTTAATCAAGTTTGGTATTTTAAATTAAAATTTATGTTATACTAAAAATATAAAATCAATTCCAATTTCATTAGCAAACAACAGAGATTGGTAGTTTTCAGAAAGTTTCACCATTTTCAATTTAGATTTAATTAAGGGTCAAATGGACCTAGATTGGGCCATTCGTTGGATAGTGTCGGTGGAGGGTACAGTTGGCTGTGGGCACTCGAATGGTGGGACATTGGCATGTTGACCTGCATGACCTGTGCCCTGGTGGGGTTGTCTCGTCTCTCCCTGCACACAATGGACTCGGTCCCAGGCTGAGGGGTTTTGTTGGTCGCCGGCTGGCAATTGCCTCACCGTGAGAGCCGAACTGGAACGAGCCTGATAGTCCTGTTGGCTCTGTGCACTCACCACTCCACTGTTTCATGTTCTCGGGTGTCAAGTGCATCGAACCATTGCCCGTGCGTCCTTGCCCCCTGGAGCACCTCCCAACTGCAGTTGCCATTTGTGTGTTTGGTCGTAAATTGACGGTCTCCTGCCACCACTCACTAGTGGCTCAGTGGTCCGCTCAATTAGAGAGGTGCCCCTTATGCATTTTGGCCACCACTCGTTCGGTGCTGCAAACTTGCTCGCTCACTTGTGCCATTCACCAGTGATGCTGCTGCTGCTGCCGATGGTGATCAATTCGGGATGTGTGGAGGTGTTGGCCTGATGCTCATGTACATCGTGGTAGTGGTGGGATGTGTTGCGTGGAGCGTCATTAGCACCGACACCATCACACAGCACTACCAACCTAAAGGCGAAAGGTTACCGACCTTTGTGCCCGGGCACAATCACACTCCTACAGCCGACAACCGGTCCAGGGGTAGAGGAAGAATAGAGGAAGAATGGGGGTAAAGAATCGAAAGTGAAGCTGACGGGGGAGGTGATCACTTCCTGTGTGCAGTGATTTTACTAGAAAGACATCACTCCCAACACACCTACACCCTTTCATGACACTGTCACATACTCCCACAGGCACACACCCACACCCACACAAGCAACCATTGCCAAGCACTAGTCTGTAATGCAATGAGAATATATTCCTGGTGCCATAAGCCCAACTCAAACCGGAATGTGGCGTGGGTGTGTCACTCAACTCAGCTCACGTTGCAACACATGGTTCGAATCAATGCGCGACTGGAGCACGTGTGAGCACTGGAGCAAATGTTCATCATCCATTTGTGTGCGAATCACTGAATCGTATACAATTGTAAAGTGCCAAGTGAATGAAATTCAACTTGCATACCCAAAACACACAAACTGACAAACATAAAGTGATTCGCTCAAAGTGCATCATTTCCTCTGCACCAACCAATTTGTCGCGCCAAACTTGTCATTTGTTTCACTTTAGCTCAATATAGTATTAGAAGTAACATATTAAATTATAACTTATCGAAAAGAAACTTTCCTGATGATTCGATTATAATCAAATTTAAAATTGTTAAATTCAATGGAAACTTTCATTATTCAATTAATTCGTTAAATTTACTTTCCAGATAATAAATAAAAAGGGAAATTAAATTGATTAAACAGAGTAGAAAGTTGGCCTTTGTATTCAATTTAGATTATCGATAAAATTTTGTCCTTTTATACTCATGAATACAAATAAAATATATTCCAATTAACATTTACACTAAATCAATGTATAATTAATTTTCCCCCAACTCGAATTCCATTTCGTCTACAAATTCAGTTGTTTTCGACGCATTATAACGTTAAAGATGAACGTTAGATCGTTAATTAATTCTGTGCGGTTCATTCACTTAAGAGATGTTCGATTCTATTTGAAGCCAGTGCACATGCGTACAGTAGATTAATTGAGACCAATTGCAATTCTTTAATCAATTCTTCCATCCCAACCAGAATTTACTTTGGCTGGTCATAGGTCAGGCACTGAATTGAGCTGTCCCCGAATAGTTTTGATGGCATTCTCGATTAATTATTCGTAAATTGATATAAATTAAGGCACAATCCCGCACGGTCAAATTGTGAGTGTCCAATTGGTCCAGAAGTAGTTGGTTGCGAGGCATTGTCAATTAGTGCAGTCTGCAATGAACAGACACAGAATTGGACAAGTTTAATCGAAATTGATTGCCATCATTTCCATTTTGCACAACTTTCTACAATCAATGACTACTAGTTCCAATTGGAACAATCCCAATATTGAAACAAATTATGGTCGCATTCGTACATTCGTGTGAGTGAGTGAGTGTGTGCACCGCATGTAAATGACAACTTTGGGTAGAATGATGTAATAATGCAATTGAGCAAGATTGAATTAGTGCTGCTTGAGGTGGGGAGGGAAGGGAAGCGAGAATTGCTGACGAGGAAGTGGGCCGGCCTTAGTTAATTACATTTGATTGGACTAGATTAGGCCAATTGGGGGGTTTGTCTGGCTGGCTGGATGGAGGGACACGCACAGGCACAACCAGATTGATAATAATCATTTAGAGGTCAATTAATGATAAAGGATGTCTTGTTGATGATAAGATCTATCGTTTATAAATTGAGACAGAGTGAGTAGTGCCAATACCGAAAGAACCATTATAATGCACATCTGACCAGTGGAGTGAGCCATCAACTTGGGGCGCATTCACTCAGTCTCAGTCACGTTTGTTTGCACAACTCAACTCTTTCGGTTGCTTCATTTCGCTTGGGCCAACGTAAAAATAGCAGAAATTAATTAAATTTTAATTAAATTAATTAGCTAATTACGAAGACGAGTCTACTTGCTTGTGTGCTCACTTCGGCTGTAGTAGTGCACAGTGATGCACGTCTGAACTCAACTGTGACCCAACCAGAGGAAGGAATACAAGATATACCAAACAACAAAATGGCCAAATGGTTTGAACGAATGAACAAACACATTCGCCAGTTTGGCTTCGGGCGCCAGTGATGGTGCCAATGGGAATTCGAATTTGTGTGTATTAATAAACCTGAAAACTTGGCTCTGTCCAAATTGACATGAGCAGATATAATTTGTGATAAGTTAGAGAGTTGACAAGTTGATTCTAGCTTAAACTTGAGTAGAAAATGCCGAACAAAGAATTAAATCTAGAGGCAAAACAACAATGTTGGGTAATGTGGAGAAAAACAACGCACCTTTGACCAGCCTAATCTCGATCACCGATCTCGTTCATCCCAATCAATGATCGATTGGTCCATTACATTGTTCGTTCACTCGCTCATTCGGTCTGCCAGTTGTTGGTCAGTCCAACTCGCACAACAATTCCAACAACTTTACAATTCGCCCAATTTTGCAGTATACTGCAAGTTCATCTTGTCATTCTAGTTTTGTTTTCTTCTTCCTTTTCTTCATTTTAGTGACTTTTGGCCAGTCTTTCGTTTTGGTGGTGCACAGTGTGCAATTGCAATCTAGTTTGTTGCTCACTGCAGTGCAGTAGATCATTCTGTGCAGTGCAGTTTTACTGAATGTAGGCCAATTACCAATGGCCAAGGCTAAAAAGGACAACAAACAGACATAAACATAAACAAACTGGTGATGTGCAATTGGGCATGATTGCCTAGCTCGCAGGCACAAGATATGGACACTTTGGTGTGGCACACCCAACACAGTTTGTGTATACTCGTGCTATGATCGAGAGGGACCGTACTGATGGACTGACAGAATCAATGGTCAATCAACGACATGACAGTGAACAAACAACATGTTAGCAAATTCGTTTCGGATTGTCTTTAAAATAGAAAAAGACATGAAACAAACATTTTTTTAATAATTAAAATGACCCAAGTGTACAAGGAGAACACCTGAAATTGTCAATTTCCCAGACAGTGTCTCACGAGTCAGAAGGTGTCATATTTCACACAACGGTCCACCAAACTCAGGTCTGGCCACAGGTCAAGTAGGTCAACCTGTCCAGAGAAAGAACGGTAAGGTCATCTGTTCTCAGCTTCTCATCAATCCTGTGTAATCGATATAGCTAATATGTAGCCAGGTTGCTAAACAAAATAAAAGAGTCTATCCCACAGCAAGGTCTGTGACATATTCGCGGAAGTAAAAATGTTAAAAATGACAAAGTGAAGTTAGTCACAGTGCGCCTGCCTGTCAAGTTGTCCGGCACTAGGGCCGAGACCCGGGATAATACAAGTCTAGACTTCTAGGAACAGAGAGAGAACCTTGGGTCACTTGTGAGTTTGGTCTCAAAATTAGTCTCGCTTGCTACTAGCTCTAGGTCCTTGGACTAGTTATGCCGTTCTCATAGGACCTAAGAAGGAAAGCAACGAAAGGTAATACAGGACAGGTAAATGAGAGTTTCAATAAATAGCTCAAAAACTGCAATTGAACAAAAATCAATTGAAACGAGTCCATTCACTGACATTTAGTGAACAGGCCAAATATCCTTTCACAAAAGCAGGTCCCCGCGCGCACTGGCCTCACCTTTTATCGGCAATTACCTGTCCACAGTATGTGCACAATGCACAATTCACTTGGCCCAATGTTTGCCCAGTCGGTCCCTTTCCCACTGCCTACCTTTACCTTTACACACTCGTTATCACACAAGGCCCCACTTTACGGCCTTTCACATAGGACCGTAGCCTGTGCTAGGCCTCACAATTACGCATTTCACAGTTCAACTGGCAAATCAAACATTTCCCCTTCAAACAGTGCAACATACGGTCTAATCAAATGTCCATCTAGGGCCCTAAATGAACGGCCAAACAGTGCACACAAGCACCGGCAATTTGACCTCAAATAGGTCACGAGGGGTCGAGAGAGAAGGCTAGGCCGCTGCTTGAGAGTTAGAAGACTTAGACTTATAAGGTGAGATACTACTAGTGAGCAGAGATTTTACCTTTGTATTGTTGTTGTGAGCACTTTTGTGAGCGTTTTCGACCAAAAGGATTTCCACGAAAAAAGATTTTCCCATAGTTTAGATTTTGGATTTCCCGTTCTGTCCCGGTCAACATTTGGAATAAGCTCTATGTGAAAGAGAATATTTCGTTATTGACTTAAGGATAATAATAAGAAAATCAGTAAACAAACTTGTAGAATCCAATTTATGGTCAAACTAAATAGAAATTTCCTTGTGGCAACTTTGGCAGATCGTTAACGAAACGCGATCATAATGGTGGCTATTTCGAATAGCTCATTTTGGTCAACCATCGGGAGGTCATAACACACACAAGGAATACAAATGGTCAATCAATGGGTGGTTTTCAAGCTAGCCAGGGCAACTGTCAAGAGTGAATTCACACAAAGTTAGGCCTTGAGGAGCTTGAGGGCCGCGAGTGAATGAATCAAAGTTAATTAGAAGAACGCGCGCACTCGGCCTTGCAACTTGTGGGATGAGCTTTGACCTTAAGACGATTTAGGACTTGTTTCTTATATGCTTGGGCATGTCAAATTGTGTCAGGACCTGGCCGATCACAATCGAAACATACAGACAAACAGACTCAATCACACAGGTGCTACTGTTTCGTGTGTGATTAGAGAGACATTTGAAGGCATTAGAAGGCAATAGACAATCGAAGACCAAATTATATTTCTCTTGCTTCACGTAATGACCAATGGTGATAATTCGATGAGCCTGTCAAGGTGAAGGTCAGAGGTCATGCGGCGGCCAGTGGTGCTCATTTACGTGTAAATTGTTTATGCATGGTGGCGTGATTTATGCCACTTGTGATTGGGCATTAGTGCATATATACCATACACTGTATTGGGTCGTGGTGAACCACAAGGAATGATTGATGTCACTTAGTGAGACGGTCATTTGAGAATGAGACTTAAGGGACGCAGAGAAGAAGTGATCAGAATAGTCCAAAATGACACAAATGGTAATGACTAAAAAGGCAATAGAACGATCTGCAAAAGAAAAACAAAATTGATTTGAGCTAAAAACACTTACCAAGTGATCAAATGACACTTGTCCAAACATTGGCCAACAAGTTGCGAATAAACAACAATCAAATAGTTTCATTGGTCAAAATGTTGTAAATGCAAACAAAATGAATACACAAATACACTTTTAAAGTGGTACACTCAAATCTTTCTGTAAATGAACAGTTTAATAAATATCCATATTCATTTTCAAGTGATAAACATGTTAAACATGGCTGCAGCCAGCCAAATGCAATCCATAAATGACATTTACTGGTGGCGCCATCTGTCTGTGAAGAAGCAAAGTTTTTGTTTGCTATTTACTAGAAGCTAGTTTTCTCCATAAATGGATCATAATTGAATAAACAAATCAAATCTAATTCAATCAAATTTTATTTGAAACATCACATTTACAATACTTTGTGCATGTACAATGTAATTTCTACATACCAAATGCCCGAATACATCTGTTTTAAAGTTAATTGTTAAAGGATGTTCCTATCGGCACACTGAGAACGTTGCACCACTTCTTGCTATCCACGTGTTTACTTTTGTCAGTTCATTCAGCCTCATAATAAACACAAACAACAACATCCTAATCCAAGCCGTGCCTATCCATTGCCGAAGTGTACGTACCTTTGCCATTGTTATCCATCTTCAATAAATACCTTTCTAGTCCACTGTCCAGTGTTGGGCAAAGTTTACCTGCAAACAGAAACAAAGAAGAACCACGGGTGAGTATCAGTCCAAATTGAGTAGTTGAGGTATTGTTGAAGTATTTGAAGTGTATACTTGACCTTGTTCCCGTTTATGGGTTTTTGGGTTGTCTCCTCTTCATCATACTAATCATTAAAAGTGAATATATAAGTCAACCTAAACCTAAGCCTAAATCTCTACGATCAGCGATCTCAATATCGTAAAATGGTGGCACATTTGGTTTATTGGCCCTGTCAATGATATATCGGGGGTGAGATGGAAACATTCATTGAGTGTATAGGTTGAGAAATTTGTGATATCGCACGAAGGAGGCAAATTAGAGGCAAGTTAATCGAAGTTGAAAGTGGAAATGTACGCGCGTGCGAGCGATATCGTGTGATATATCGCTCTCGGGAAAATACAGAAAAGAGACAAAGTGATAATAACTTTATCGAGCGAGGAGCTGTTGCTGTGGGGGAAATGCTGCCAAAGGTTTTGGCATGGGTTTGGGTTCGGATGATACGGTTTGCGTTGTTTTGGCTTGATTTCGGCCTTTCCATACATTGAGCGTATGTTCAGGCTTGATTGGTTAATTGGCGCCTAGATTGCATAAAATGGTTCGAGTCAGCAGCTCCTAGGAGGACGCGCTCTCGATAATCTTCTGGCACTTGGCTAAACTGGCCAGTTGATCGTGTGCCTTGTCCGAGACGGACCGATGGAAAGTGGTGTAGTACTTGGCCTGGTACCAGGGAATGAGTAGCCCGGAAGGCCAACGAATGTACTTCTCAGAGTACTGAAATTCTCGAATGGTTGGCAGTTGCTCGAGACGACGAAGAAATTGCTTCAAGTTTGGCAGTTTTTCAAACAGTTCTGGATACAGGTAGAAGTGCTGATCCACATACTCGTAGGCCATGAAGTCGACAAAGCTAATAGAGTTGCCGGCAAAGTATGGTCGACGCTCCAGAAAGGCACTCAACGATCGAAGTTTGTCGGGCAGTTGAGCCAAATAGGCGAGTCGGGCCTTCTCAAAGTTCTTGTCCAGTGTAGCATCGATGAATTGATTACGCCAATCGCGCAGTTGTTGTTCAATCATGTCAATTCGGATTCGTTCCTCCTCGGACGTGCCAGCCAAACCATGTCGTTCAGCGAGAAAGTGTAGAATGGTCAAACTTTGTGTCAGCTTGAGATCGCCTTCGATGTAGTACGGCAGCTGAAATGACAAACAAAAACAAAAATCAGTATACAAACACATTACAAACAAATGTAAATACATTGGGAAAATCCAAGCCGAGATTGAACTTTTCCTTGAGCCATTCTGCTCGGTCTACGTCACTTTGTTTGCCAAACTTGTAATTCCGTTCACGGTACTTGGTCTTGGTGTAAGCCATCAACAGTCGAATGGGCTGTGCATTCTAGAGTACATAAAACAAAAACAGTTTAGAATCAAAACAAAGGCACATGGCACTCTCTGACACTTACCCCACGAATGTTCCAATAGCCAAGAAGTGGCAAGTTTTGATCCTCTGCTTGTTCAGGCATTGTTCGAGATGTGTGTCGAGGTGAGAATCAATAAGCAGTAAGAATCGATTTATTTTTGTCAAATGTTCCACAGTATGTCTTGTCTTGTCCCAAATCAGTAGTGCAGTGTTTGCCAGCAATGCACTTTCCAGTCAATTGTGCTTGTGCTCGATCAGTTGATGCGAGGACGTGTGTTTGCTCGCGATCGGACTTGTTGATTGCCAATTAGTCACTTGACTTCTTAATTATTAATTATGATGAAGCCAATCAATTTGATTAAAGGGGGATGGGTGATGGTATAGGTTACTTGCTAGTGGGTGATGGGGGAGGGGCAGTTAGAGTTTATTCTTCTCGGGATTCATTTTGATATATGTTTGGTTGGGTGGTGGTGGTGGTTGGCTGGCAATGGTGACTTCTATTCGATGGCGACTGGCCACTACTAGTGAGCACTGCATCGGATGGCACTGTCACTGTGATACACTACCATACGTGACGCACACTTTTATACGCGGACAAACTGAAGACTGTCACTAGCATACTAGTGTACATAGTGCTGAAGGCATCAAGAAAGAAAGGAGAGATCGTTGAGCAGTGGTTGAGCCAAAGACAGAGGAGACACACGAAGGCACCAAACTTTGGTCGGCCGATGGTGGTGATGCCGCTCACTCACTAGAAGTTAAGTGAATATTGCAACTACATCCGTGGATGCAGGGAGAGGGGGAGATGGCGATGAGAGATGAGACCTGCCACTGACATGATATCACAAGACAACATGATGAATCGAACCGACAGAGGAGAACAGAAGGACGTCAGAGAGGAGACAGAGGGATACAGGACAACCGAGTTTGGCCCACAGCGCAACTCAACACAAACAAACCTGGAAAATACCTTTCCGATTCGAATCGAAATGATTCAATCTAACGAAGGTCATTACGAACAAATAACAAACAAAAACGATCGTCGAGCTATAAACAAAACATACAATGACAACTGAACAAGTTGAGTTGTCGTTAAGTAATTCCACTAAACAAATCCGAATATACAAAGAATAACTCACTCACAAGTGTTCAAAGTGTCTACTTGTTGATGCTATTTATAGAACAATTGGATGAAAACCTAAAACGCATTTTAGGACTATTTTGTCTGTGTGTTTTGCTTTTGTTTGCACTCACATCGCAAGGTTCTCATGTGATTGGTGCTCGGTGATAATGATACTGTGCATGAAGATTGAGGACAATTTCACGGGCAAATTCGGTACACACAGTGTTGGTGGTGCCTTTTGTTTATAATGAGGTGGCTAATTGAATTGAATCCTATTATTGGCTATTTATTATTCTATCGCTCCATAAGACAATCGAATCTATAACTTAATGGAAATTACATTACATTCACATTTTCAGATCTAATTATCAGAATTAGACGGCAGTTTGTGTCTGTTCGGGTGGATGATTAGACAAAAGTGTCCCATTGAAAAAGTGCTATTGCAAATACAATCGAATTGAATTGGCTAGCAATGCCATGCCAGCACTAATGCACATCGTTTCGTTTAATCATGAACGTCGCCAAGTGCCACGCTCGCCACTAAACTGCATCATTCATTCGAATCACACAGTTTGTTTGGCTCATTGATTGCCATTTGCAAGTAGTCGATGGTGGTGGCGGTGGTGGTCTGGCATGGCCGGTACCAACTGGATTGAAGTCACACGAGGTGGTTGATGCGGACGACGACTGCAACCACTGATCATGATCGTGTTGCGATCAAAAATGTCTCTAGTGTGCGGGCGCCTCTGCTCTCTAACTTTGAGTACACACATACACAAAATGGCGACTAACAAGACTATAAGATATAAAGCAATGAGAACAAAATCTTATGAAATTCAACGTGAATCAATTAACCTTCTTCTTCCTTTTCTTTTTCTCCTTAGTAAACTTGACTCCTTTCAGTTTATAAGATTTTGAACGAGAAAAACTTGAAAAGAAAGGCTTCACTAAGAGAAAGGATATGATCAAAACAAACAAGTTGCGCGTTCTAACGAATTGACGCTCTACTCAGTTCGTTCAATGGATCGTGCGCGCTCTTGGAGACTGTCCAAAGTGTTTGTCGTGCCAAGACTGTAGTCACTGTGACACTCGGAAAGTGGTGCATTTTGGCTTTGTGTCTGAGTTTTGGCTTGAGAGTTGAAGCCTTGAAGTGCGATAAAGATGACAAATCGTACGATGTCTCTCGAGAAAATGGGATATCCTTGTTGTTGTTGTTGATGCTGTTGCTACATGGCATGATTCATTCGTTTGATTCGGGACAATCGAGAGATTTGGTGTCAAGCCAATTTGCCATCGAATCAAAAAGTTTAACTCAATTGAACTTTGAACTTTCTGATGTACGCAATCAGGAGCAGACACAACATGTACGGCATGTATCAGGAGATTGGGCGTCACTACTGCATTTCATCATTTTGTGTGCATTTCTGCGCCCAGACAGAGACAGAGTGTTTCTTAAAAGAAGCGATCACCAAAAGTGGTTGCTTTACTTATTGCAATTTCCACTCTGTCTATTGCTATCGAACGCTCAATCTGAAAGTTCATAAAATTTCCCTCCAAACTTTCCTCAACCCTTATCGGGTGCAGGCAGCACAGTGCAATCAGTGCTATGGCTTTTGGTCAGTGTGCAAAGGAAATTTTCCTAAATCCTTTCCAGTTTTGAAATGTAAACAAGTTATTGGATTAGTTGAATTGCGAGTGATGTCATGTTTGTGTGTGATTGCAATCCAACAATCAAACAGGTGGGAAATTTTGTATATATTCGGTGGGTGGAAAGTGCCCAATCGGGTACTTTCTGCAAAAGTTTCAGATAATGCGAGGGTGCTTGCTGACTTTGGATCGGACATTTGAGATTCCAAACACTCACAAAGTGTCACTTGTTGTTTGCCATAGTCACGTACACACACGCACAGACGGACACAAGTGAGCACATGGCAACCAAACACGACAGTGTGCATTTGTGTGTTGTCATCGCCATCAATCGGACATTCTCCTCTTTGTGTGAACAAAATTTTCCGCATTGAATTGCATTGCACTGCGAGCGGAATTGTATTGTAAATATTGAACGTTCAATTGGAATGCACAGATGACAAAGTGCGTAGCACATTGGACTTTGGATCAAAATTGTGCCAATTGGCAACAGCGATTCAAATTCAATTTAAATCAAATTCTAATTGGCAATAGAATTTTTGTAATGTAATGTTAAATCTTATCCTCATAAAATGGCTGCATTAGGTCAGTCCAACATCGATCTAGTATTAGCTATTCGAGTTGTTCGTCGAGTTGCATTAATTCGTTTACTTGTTCTACTCTCGGTGATGGAACCGAGCAAAGATAATAAATCTTCTACTCCTTCCTCGACGCTTTCCTCTGTTCTTTACACCCCGAGTGCGGAATCAGAAGCCAAGTCGACTGGTATCGATGAGAAGCCAAAGAGTTCCACTTTGGCAGATAACCAATCGTCTCTGAGTATGCTCCCTTTGTCGTCCACTACTTCTTCCGAAGACAGTCCTGTCATCTGTGCCAAATGCAACTCTCCCCAAGTGTTGTCTGACAGCAGCAAGCCTACAAGTCCCAAGCCATTACCGAAACCTACTGTTCAAGCAGACAAAAAGACTTCACCACGGCCCATTCCTCTGCCAACTCCAGTGCGCACTCCGCCGGGAGGAAGTCCCAAGACTGTGACTGGCAGTGCACCTTGTGCTGGGACTGATGCTGTAAAGCCTACAGGTGCTAAGACTCCTGCACCATCTTCTCGCGATCGTTATGGCCAAACTGCAGTTCATGGCAACAAGACATCACCTCAAGTTGCCAAAAAGACGCCACAGAAGTCATTACACACTGGACAACCACAAAGTAGCCCTAAAGGAACAAGTGCACCTACTAGAACTCCACCAGTGAAGCCTGCGAGTAAAAGATCCAAGCAGGGTGATGGAACTAAAGCTACCAGTCCAGTGGGTCCAATTGACACTTCAGCTAAACCATCTAGTCCTGGTCCTCGAGATGGCATCGCGAAACCAACTAAAGCGACCACTCCGACCAAGCCAAACAAGGCTTCGAGTCCTACTCCAATGGACTCCATTATTTTGGCTAAACCGTCTAGTCTTAAAGACTGCACTTTGAGTAAGCCAGCCAAGCCAAGCACTCCGACGGAGACGAGTAAAGATGCCAGTTCTGATTTACTGGGCTCTACAGGAACTTCCGCCAAACCGGCTACTCCTCGAAAAGGCACCTCAGGCCAGCCAGCTAAAGCAGTCACTCCGACCGAGCCGGGCAAGGCAATCAAACCTTCATCGAAAGGAAACAAGAAGATAGAGAATGATTTGAACGGAACTCCAACTTTTCCAACCACAACGACCACGTCCAAGAAGGATTTGGTGAACGCCAATGTGAAACAACCACTGCCCTCCGTTTACCAGGAGCAAATCTTCAACAAGAAACACAAATGCAAGTCACCTGGACATGTGCACAATCCGTTGGGGGAGAATCATGGCAGCAAGATTTTCAGCCGACCCGATCTGACCGGACGAGAACGAGACTCCAGTGAGTGTGATGTCATTCGGTTGCACTGAACTAACAAAAGCACTTATCTTTAGTTCTCGACTTGGGTTCAACCAAAGAGAAGGAAACTAAGCCTGCAGCCGTGTCCGGGCAGCAATCTCAGGCAGGTGGTGAACAGTCGGTGAATCGAGCACCTACCACTGGCGCTAGTAAACAAGTGGCACCACGGTCACCAAACAACAAAACCCATGCTGTGGACAATCAAGTGCAAATTAAACCACCGATCGAGTCTGGAAAAGGACAACTACAACAGCAGCCTCTGGTGAAACAAGCAGCTGCCTCGAGCACTCCAACAGGCAACATTGCCTCGGTCTCGACTGGTCAGTCCGAAGCGAACAAGTCAAATGACAAGCCCAACCAGAAAAGTTCCACTGGAGGATCATTGGTGAAACAGACAACTGCCTCGAGCACTCGAGTGGACAGTGTTGCTTCTGTCTCGATTGGACACTCCGAAGCAAGCAAGTCAAATGACAAACCCAACCAGGAGGAAAGTTCCACTGGAGAAGGCGGACGACCTAATTAGTGAAGAAGGGGCAGTGAACAAGTCTTATTGCAAAGAGTGATCAAATTGACACAAACACATTGAATAGTAAATCTGTCTTTACTAAACAGACACAAATTTTCGTGTACAAATTGAATTTTCAAATTCAAAATTTCTTACCTCAAATTTCGCCCGCCAGATGTCAAACTAATCGACCGTAAGCAAAACACACCGATCACATGTTCGGCATGTGAACCTGTTTGTGTATGATTGTGATCTTCAAAAATGAAGACTACTTTTCCCAATTGATATATCTCGATTGAGTTTCGTCATTTAGATTATTTGTTTATACGTACATGAGTGCAAATTCAGTGTGCGTCCAATCATTATCACTATCAATAGACCAATCACCCGATAATTCAAGGCAAAGTTTGTTTCTTTGAAGTATATTTTTGGGTCTTCAACTTCAACTGGTTAAAACTGTTTTTACCCTAGATGTGTTGATTTGATTTGGGTTTTGATTTGATTGGTGGCTTCATTCAAGTGGTGATTGTATGATTGAATGATTGTTTGTGACTTTCTCTTTGGTTGTGAGTCTGCTTTGCTTTACACACGCTCTAAATTGTTTTGTGAAATAAACTGAAGAATGTTTAAGTTGACTCAATTGCTGATCGCCTCGAGACAGTGCTCATTTCGATCATCATTTAATGGCAATAGTTTCTTTCGAAGTTTATCTTCTTCATCTTCATCTTCTTCAAAAGGCCCGGACGATACCGATGTTACTGCGAATAAAAACGATAACAACAAACAAATAAGCAATGCAAATGAAAAAGCACCCGAAAAGACACCACCAAATGACAAAGATATCAAATCATCATCTACTTCTGCTACCAACAAGGAAGACGATAAATATGTAATCATTGGCCCGGATGGCGTGCCATATGACCCGAGCAAGGATCCCGAGTATACCAATGATTATTTTGACTACAAATATCCCCAATACTTTACCAAACATCTCGGTCCGAAGCGAGTGGCAAAGATTATCAAGAATGACCTTGCACTGCTAAAAAAGGGACGAATTCATATGACCCGCGAAGAGATTGGCTGTCCAAACCATGTGGATGTGGCCATTTTTGGTGGTGGAATTATTGGCGCCTCAGTGGCTTATTTCCTCAAGAACAAAGCTCCCTTCAGCTACAATGTAGCCTGCTTTGAACGTGATCCTACTGTGAGTATAAAATAAATTCCAATAAAAATTGATAATATTTTCACAGTTAATCTAATTTTGTTTGCTTTTCTTTGTAGTACACTCGAGCTTCGACCACTTTGTCCGCTGGGGGAATTCGTCAACAATGGGCCCATCCGGAGAATGTAATGATGTCTATGTTTACGGCCGATTTTCTTAGGAACGCCAAACGTAACTTGAGTATTCTGGATGGGGAACCACCGGATGTTAGTTTCACCCCACAAGGCTACCTCACACTGGCCACCAATGAAATAGAAGCCCAACAAATGATTGAGAATCACAAACTTCAACTTGAATTGGGCGCATTGGTGGAGTTGTACACCGCTGACCGGATCAAACAAAAATTTCCACACATTAACACAGATGGAGTACTGCTGGGCTCATACGGTGTCCAGAACGAAGGTTGGTTCGATCCGTGGGCATTGTTGTTGTCTCTCAAGGCCAAAGCACAATGTCTCGGTGTTGAATTTGTGCATGCAGATGTGATTGATTTCAACTTTCGCACAATGAGGACTTTGTATGAAAATAGCACTGATGAACCTATGGAAACGTGCAACTATGCAATTGTTCGTGAACCTGATGGCAATGTGAAGCACGTTGAGTTTGCCCTTGGTGTCATCTGTTGTGGACCGAATTCGGGTGAGATTGCCAAAAAGCTTGGTTACGGTTCGAAGAGAGGTTTACGGTCAATTGATTTTCCTGTTGAGCCAAGGTAAGTTTCATTGTCTCTAGTGATTCATAAAAACGACCATGTTCGATCATTAGGAAACGATACGTCTACGTATTCAACTGTAAAGATGGTCCAGGACTAGACTTTCCCTTTCTGATCAACTCTACTGGCGATTACTGTCGGCGAGAAGGTCTTGGTGGTAACTTTATCTGTGGCCGTTCGCCTGACCCTGACGAGGAGCCCGACGTGGACAATCTCGATGTAGACTACACCTATTTTGAAAACTCAATCCATCCACTACTGGCACATCGAGTGCCCGCATTCGAGGCCATCAAATTGAAAGGTGGCTGGGCTGGCTTCTACGACTACAATCGACTAGATCAACATCCAATAATTGGAATTGACCCATATTATAACAATCTGATTTGGGCCACCGGATTTAGTGGGCATGGACTGCAGATGGGACCAGCCGTGGGACGCGCCATCATGGAGATGATCGTCTATGAGGAGTACAAAACAATCGATCTTAGTCGGTATAGCTGGAACAGGGTGCTTCAGAATAGGGCACTCTCACAGGACATTATCATCTAGTAGGATATTTTGCAAATTTTGTTCTTGTTTATTGTATAAATGTACGCCTTTTATAAATGTAGGTAATATAATAATATATTTCTAGTAAAAACTATATTGATGCAAAAATTTGAATGTGAAAATATTTGGCATTACTATCTTGCAGCGGACATTGGCGCAAATGGATTGCCCGCTTGTTGGTTTGCTGCTCGGGAAGGTGCAAAGCCGAGGATTTTTTGAATATTCTATAAAAAGGAGGGAAATGCCATATATTAAGTGAAATGGTGACAAAGTATAATACCTGACGAATGGACATAGTGCAAAGAATGTAGAGAAAGATGAACGAACAATCAGTGTAATCATCGCCGGCTAGATTTCGGTGCGAAAGACCTTGAATGAAGCCGATTGGAACAAAGGGAAGCTTCGCCACTACTCGACCATCAAAGCTATAAATTTATAGTAATAAGTAAACAAACAATTTCACAAATGAACCACAACTGAACACAACTTACATGCTACTAAACATGGACAAGAGTGAGGTGAAAGCCAAACCGATAGCAAACATTGACTTCATCTTCACCATCTGCAGGTCTCTGTTGTGATTCTTCAATTTTTCCTCTTCACGCTCCAACTTTTTCTTTTGCTGTTTATCGCTAGTTTCGCCGAGCACTTCTTTCTTCTTTTCCACTAATTACAATAAGGACAAATTAATCAAAACTGATCATTGTTAAACCAAAAACAAGTGCGCATACATTTTTTGCATTGTTTCTCGACTTCGTTTTTCAGTTTCTTGTACTTGTCAGTACGATAAACCAATAACCAAGTTAGACCTTTACAAATAAATGCAAATTTATTTTAATTGATCAAAATCAAATCAAATATAACTAAAACAAACCTTCACCAAGAAAAGCGGTAAAGATGGAAATGAAAACAATCAAAACCGAATCAGATAGCATAATGGACAGAGAATTTCCTTCTCGTTTAATAATAAATTAATAATAAATAAAATTGTCTGAAATTTATGAATAAACTTGGAAATAAATAATCAACCAAACTTGAAGCATAAGTCAAGAAGTGCCAATAAAATTCAACACAAACACACGACAGCACTGCGAGCAAACTGTTTGCTGCAAACATATGATTGGGTGAGACTATTTCTACATCATTTAACCTTTTGGATTGAAATAGTATTTTGAAAGGACAATAAATTACGCAATGACAATATTGTTGACATTAATGTTGTGAATAATTGAGAATAACAAATGATAATAATAATTTAACTTATAATAAAAACAATCAGTAAGTTTTAACATTGAAATAAGTTGTGATGATAAAATTGTCGCAAATTCAAATGACTAGACCACATGAACGTTGTTATTCGTATCTTTTCCAGTGTCTTCTTGTGGCTGCGATTGTGGATTGTTTGCCATTCGATTATCATGGACAGAATTGTTGTGCTTGTAGTAGAGATGACAGCAAAAGGCTACAAGACCGACCGCGGTGAACAGATCAATCAGTGCCCAGATGATATCGTGAGTATATCGAACTAGTAACAGGTCATTCTGGTTCACTAATGGATTAGTAACCGGATTCATAATGTACTTCTGTACAATAGTTAGATAGATGCCAGTGTTGAGTAAAATCAAATAGGGAACAAGAAGAGAGGCAACATACAGACAGACCCCGTGGCCATTCGGACCTAAACCACGTTTTCTAGGAATGATGCGACTTGTCAGACTGTCCACTGGAAGTGAATTCCATGTGGTAAAAGATGCCACTGATAGTTCAGAAAGATACATTGTGTTGTTTTGAACTTCAAATTTTGAAGGGTGGGCACAAGTCCGATCAAAACAAACCACCAAACACTAAAATGCTAATTTATGTGCGGCGATGAATCAGCTGATGAGCTATTTTGACTCGACCAGAGTTTAAACTTTAAAGTCAAACTTTAGTGAGGATCTGATACAGATTGCTATCCCCATAGTATGTAATAGTCCAAATCCTGATAAGTACGTGCTAGAAACACATCGAGCGCAATCTGTTGGCTACCAAAATAAAACTGTTTGGTGGCAAACGTGAAAGGACGAGTGAACTAGCAGAGAGATCGAGATTCAAGGTATAAAATTAGTCGCATGGGTGGGAATTACTGTCCCCAAGCACAAAGTGAAGTGTCTTCTCGTCTCCTTCTCGTCGCCTTCTCGTCGCCTGGATCAAGCGCGAGAAGGCGACGAGAAGGATGCGCTTTGACATGACACAGGCGACGTCGCCAGTGCACTGCTGAAACAACATCATCGCAGTTCGATCGTCGAATCAGTTTGAGCAATGTAATCGCTAATAGATACGGAATCTTCTTTTAATGATTGTGTTTGCATGAAAATCTTAATTCTCTTAATTAAAACAATCTTTTGATTTTACTCGTGCACTACATTACCTCGTCAAATCAGTGCAATGTAAGCAATAGAGCAATAGGCCCACTAAATGGCTACAAGGCCATTTATAAATATATAGGCTATAGCCTTAGTTCTCGGTTGTTCAGCTAGTACTTTGCCGATCGCAGTACTCGTCCACCAAATTGATTTAATGACCAGAGACGGTTTCCGTTGCGTTAGTTCTCGGTTGTTCAGCTAGTACTTTGCCGATCGCAGTACTCGTCCACCAAATTGATTAATTGGCTGAAACGGTTTCCGTTGCGTTAGTTCTCGGATGTTCAGCCAGTACTTTGCCGATCGTAGTACTCGTCCACCAAATTGATTAATTGGCTGAAGCGGTTTCCGTTGCGTTAGTTCTCGGATGTTGAGCCAGTACTTTGCCGATCGTAGTACTCGTCCACCAAATTGATTAATTGGCTGAAGCGGTTTCCGTTGCGTTAGTTCTCGGATGTTCAGCCAGTACTTTGCCGATCGTAGTACTCGTCCACCAAATTGATTAATTGGCTGAAGCGGTTTCCGTTGCGTTAGTTCTCGGATGTTCAGCTAGTACTTTGCCGATCGTAGTACTCGTCCACCAAATTGATTAATTGGCTGAAACGGTTTCCGTTGCGTTAGTTCTCGGATGTTCAGCTAGTACTTTGCCGATCGTAGTACTCGTCCACCAAATTGATTTAATGACCAGAGACGGTTTCCGTTGCGTTAGTTCTCGGATGTTCAGCTAGTACTTTGCCGATCGTAGTACTCGTCCACCAAATTGATTTAATGACCAGAGACGGTTTCCGTTGCGTTAGTTCTCGGATGTTCAGCTAGTACTTTGCCGATCGTAGTACTCGTCCACCAAATTGATTAATTGGCTGAAGCGGTTTCCGTTGCGTTAGTTCTCGGATGTTCAGCCAGTACTTTGCCGATCGTAGTACTCGTCCACCAAATTGATTTAATGACCAGAGACGGTTTCCGTTGCGTTAGTTCTCGGATGTTCAGCTAGTACTTTGCCGATCGTAGTACTCGTCCACCAAATTGATTTAATGACCAGAGACGGTTTCCGTTGCGTTAGTTCTCGGATGTTCAGCTAGTACTTTGCCGATCGTAGTACTCGTCCACCAAATTGATTTAATGACCAGTGACGGTTTCCGTTTCGTTAGTTCTCGGATGTTCAGCTAGTACTTTGCCGATCGTAGTACTCGTCCACCAAATTGATTTAATGACCAGAGACGGTTTCCGTTGCGTTAGTTCTCGGATGTTCAGCTAGTACTTTGCCGATCGTAGTACTCGTCCACCAAATTGATTTAATGACCAGAGACGGTTTCCGTTGCGTTAGTTCTCGGATGTTCAGCTAGTACTTTGCCGATCGTAGTACTCGTCCACCAAATTGATTAATTGGCTGAAGCGGTTTCCGTTGCGTTAGTTCTCGGATGTTCAGCTAGTACTTTGCCGATCGCAGTACTCGTCCACCAAATTGATTAATTGGCTGAAACGGTTTCCGTTGCGTTAGTTCTCGGATGTTCAGCTAGTACTTTGCCGATCGCAGTACTCGTCCACCAAATTGATTAATTGGCTGAAACGGTTTCCGTTGCGTTAGTTCTCGGATGTTCAGCTAGTACTTTGCCGATCGTAGTACTCGTCCACCAAATTGATTTAATGACCAGAGACGGTTTCCGTTGCGTTAGTTCTCGGATGTTCAGCTAGTACTTTGCCGATCGTAGTACTCGTCCACCAAATTGATTAATTGGCTGAAGCGGTTTCCGTTGCGTTAGTTCTCGGATGTTGAGCCAGTACTTTGCCGATCGTAGTACTCGTCCACCAAATTGATTATTTGGCTGAAGCGATTTCCGTTGCGTTAGTTCTCGGATGTTCAGCCAGTACTTTGCCGATCGTAGTACTCGTCCACCAAATTGATTAATTGGCTGAAGCGGTTTCCGTTGCGTTAGTTCTCGGATGTTCAGCTAGTACTTTGCCGATCGTAGTACTCGTCCACCAAATTGATTTAATGACCAGAGACGGTTTCCGTTGCGTTAGTTCTCGGATGTTCAGCTAGTACTTTGCCGATCGCAGTACTCGTCCACCAAATTGATTTAATGACCAGAGACGGTTTCCGTTGCGTTAGTTCTCGGATGTTCAGCTAGTACTTTGCCGATCGCAGTACTCGTCCACCAAATTGATTAATTGGCTGAAACGGTTTCCGTTGCGTTAGTTCTCGGATGTTCAGCTAGTACTTTGCCGATCGTAGTACTCGTCCACCAAATTGATTTAATGACCAGAGACGGTTTCCGTTGCGTTAGTTCTCGGATGTTCAGCTAGTACTTTGCCGATCGTAGTACTCGTCCACCAAATTGATTAATTGGCTGAAGCGGTTTCCGTTGCGTTAGTTCTCGGATGTTGAGCCAGTACTTTGCCGATCGTAGTACTCGTCCACCAAATTGATTATTTGGCTGAAGCGATTTCCGTTGCGTTAGTTCTCGGATGTTCAGCCAGTACTTTGCCGATCGTAGTACTCGTCCACCAAATTGATTAATTGGCTGAAGCGGTTTCCGTTGCGTTAGTTCTCGGATGTTCAGCTAGTACTTTGCCGATCGTAGTACTCGTCCACCAAATTGATTTAATGACCAGAGACGGTTTCCGTTGCGTTAGTTCTCGGATGTTCAGCTAGTACTTTGCCGATCGCAGTACTCGTCCACCAAATTGATTTAATGACCAGAGACGGTTTCCGTTGCGTTAGTTCTCGGATGTTCAGCTAGTACTTTGCCGATCGCAGTACTCGTCCACCAAATTGATTAATTGGCTGAAACGGTTTCCGTTGCGTTAGTTCTCGGATGTTCAGCTAGTACTTTGCCGATCGTAGTACTCGTCCACCAAATTGATTTAATGACCAGAGACGGTTTCCGTTGCGTTAGTTCTCGGATGTTCAGCTAGTACTTTGCCGATCGTAGTACTCGTCCACCAAATTGATTAATTGGCTGAAGCGGTTTCCGTTGCGTTAGTTCTCGGATGTTGAGCCAGTACTTTGCCGATCGTAGTACTCGTCCACCAAATTGATTATTTGGCTGAAGCGATTTCCGTTGCGTTAGTTCTCGGATGTTCAGCCAGTACTTTGCCGATCGTAGTACTCGTCCACCAAATTGATTAATTGGCTGAAGCGGTTTCCGTTGCGTTAGTTCTCGGATGTTCAGCTAGTACTTTGCCGATCGTAGTACTCGTCCACCAAATTGATTTAATGACCAGAGACGGTTTCCGTTGCGTTAGTTCTCGGATGTTCAGCTAGTACTTTGCCGATCGCAGTACTCGTCCACCAAATTGATTTAATGACCAGAGACGGTTTCCGTTGCGTTAGTTCTCGGATGTTCAGCTAGTACTTTGCCGATCGCAGTACTCGTCCACCAAATTGATTTAATGACCAGAGACGGTTTCCGTTGCGTTAGTTCTCGGATGTTCAGCTAGTACTTTGCCGATCGCAGTACTCGTCCACCAAATTGATTTAATGACCAGAGACGGTTTCCGTTGCGTTAGTTCTCGGATGTTCAGCTAGTACTTTGCCGATCGCAGTACTCGTCCACCAAATTGATTAATTGGCTGAAACGGTTTCCGTTTCGTTAGTTCTCGGATGTTCAGCTAGTACTTTGCCGATCGTAGTACTCGTCCACCAAATTGATTTAATGACCAGAGACGGTTTCCGTTGCGTTAGTTCTCGGATGTTCAGCTAGTACTTTGCCGATCGTAGTACTCGTCCACCAAATTGATTTAATGACCAGAGACGGTTTCCGTTGCGTTAGTTCTCGGATGTTCAGCTAGTACTTTGCCGATCGTAGTACTCGTCCACCAAATTGATTAATTGGCTGAAGCGGTTTCCGTTGCGTTAGTTCTCGGTTGTTCAGCTAGTACTTTGCCGATCGTAGTACTCGTCCACCAAATTGATTAATTGGCTGAAGCGGTTTCCGTTGCGTTAGTTCTCGGATGTTCAGCTAGTACTTTGCCGATCGTAGTACTCGTCCACCAAATTGATTAATTGGCTGAAACGGTTTCCGTTGCGTTAGTTCTCGGATGTTCAGCTAGTACTTTGCCGATCGTAGTACTCGTCCACCAAATTGATTTAATGACCAGAGACGGTTTCCGTTGCGTTAGTTCTCGGATGTTCAGCTAGTACTTTGCCGATCGTAGTACTCGTCCACCAAATTGATTAATTGGCTGAAGCGGTTTCCGTTGCGTTAGTTCTCGGATGTTGAGCCAGTACTTTGCCGATCGTAGTACTCGTCCACCAAATTGATTATTTGGCTGAAGCGATTTCCGTTGCGTTAGTTCTCGGATGTTCAGCCAGTACTTTGCCGATCGTAGTACTCGTCCACCAAATTGATTAATTGGCTGAAGCGGTTTCCGTTGCGTTAGTTCTCGGATGTTCAGCTAGTACTTTGCCGATCGTAGTACTCGTCCACCAAATTGATTTAATGACCAGAGACGGTTTCCGTTGCGTTAGTTCTCGGATGTTCAGCTAGTACTTTGCCGATCGCAGTACTCGTCCACCAAATTGATTTAATGACCAGAGACGGTTTCCGTTGCGTTAGTTCTCGGATGTTCAGCTAGTACTTTGCCGATCGCAGTACTCGTCCACCAAATTGATTAATTGGCTGAAACGGTTTCCGTTGCGTTAGTTCTCGGATGTTCAGCTAGTACTTTGCCGATCGTAGTACTCGTCCACCAAATTGATTAATTGGCTGAAACGGTTTCCGTTGCGTTAGTTCTCGGATGTTCAGCTAGTACTTTGCCGATCGTAGTACTCGTCCACCAAATTGATTTAATGACCAGAGACGGTTTCCGTTGCGTTAGTTCTCGGATGTTGAGCCAGTACTTTGCCGATCGTAGTACTCGTCCACCAAATTGATTATTTGGCTGAAGCGATTTCCGTTGCGTTAGTTCTCGGATGTTCAGCCAGTACTTTGCCGATCGTAGTACTCGTCCACCAAATTGATTAATTGGCTGAAGCGGTTTCCGTTGCGTTAGTTCTCGGATGTTCAGCTAGTACTTTGCCGATCGTAGTACTCGTCCACCAAATTGATTTAATGACCAGAGACGGTTTCCGTTGCGTTAGTTCTCGGATGTTCAGCTAGTACTTTGCCGATCGCAGTACTCGTCCACCAAATTGATTTAATGACCAGAGACGGTTTCCGTTGCGTTAGTTCTCGGATGTTCAGCTAGTACTTTGCCGATCGCAGTACTCGTCCACCAAATTGATTTAATGACCAGAGACGGTTTCCGTTGCGTTAGTTCTCGGAAGTTCAGCTAGTACTTTGCCGATCGCAGTACTCGTCCACCAAATTGATTTAATGACCAGAGACGGTTTCCGTTGCGTTAGTTCTCGGATGTTCAGCTAGTACTTTGCCGATCGCAGTACTCGTCCACCAAATTGATTAATTGGCTGAAACGGTTTCCGTTTCGTTAGTTCTCGGATGTTCAGCTAGTACTTTGCCGATCGTAGTACTCGTCCACCAAATTGATTTAATGACCAGAGACGGTTTCCGTTGCGTTAGTTCTCGGATGTTCAGCTAGTACTTTGCCGATCGTAGTACTCGTCCACCAAATTGATTAATTGGCTGAAGCGGTTTCCGTTGCGTTAGTTCTCGGTTGTTCAGCTAGTACTTTGCCGATCGTAGTACTCGTCCACCAAATTGATTAATTGGCTGAAGCGGTTTCCGTTGCGTTAGTTCTCGGATGTTCAGCTAGTACTTTGCCGATCGTAGTACTCGTCCACCAAATTGATTAATTGGCTGAAACGGTTTCCGTTGCGTTAGTTCTCGGATGTTCAGCTAGTACTTTGCCGATCGTAGTACTCGTCCACCAAATTGATTAATTGGCTGAAACGGTTTCCGTTGCGTTAGTTCTCGGATGTTCAGCTAGTACTTTGCCGATCGTAGTACTCGTCCACCAAATTGATTTAATGACCAGAGACGGTTTCCGTTGCGTTAGTTCTCGGATGTTCAGCTAGTACTTTGCCGATCGTAGTACTCGTCCACCAAATTGATTAATTGGCTGAAACGGTTTCCGTTGCGTTAGTTCTCGGATGTTCAGCTAGTACTTTGCCGATCGTAGTACTCGTCCACCAAATTGATTTAATGACCAGAGACGGTTTCCGTTGCGTTAGTTCTCGGATGTTCAGCTAGTACTT